>OY757945.1:11666854-12026854 GCA_963585895.1 Sepioteuthis lessoniana | reverse complement strand
GTTGATATGCCATAAAACCCAAACAACCAACTAAAATCTAATCCCTATTACTATTAACTTCCTTGTTTTTAAACAGCTTAGGAGAAAAAACATTTCTCCTAAGTGTTGTGGGAGCCTTAGCCATCTCACCATAATGGACTCTTCTCACCGTTATTTGTACTGAGAGATTTCACTGCCAGAGAGGCAGATCAATATCGGTGTTATCCGAACAGTAATAGACTTCTTACCTTTTCTATGTAACTCTATCTTTCTTGTGTAATATAATCTGTTATCTAATATCCGTGTTTGTGTTTTCATTAGTGACCCTTTCCGCGGCCACAACACTTAGTCAACAGAATCATCTTCCATCATGATAATGCCTGTCCTCATACAGCTTAGTTGACAAAAGATCTCTTTGAAGAGCTTGGTTTGGTGAAATTGCTTCATCCTCCATATTCTCCTGACCTTGCTTCTTCTGATTATCACTTCTTTAGAAAATTACAGAATCATTTGGATGATCTTAGGGTGAAATCATGTGGAACACTAGTAGGTCTCATATTTTGTATCAAAACCTAAAGATTTTACAAGTAATGGATCTATAAGCTTTTTGACAACTAGAATAAAGTTCTCATAAGAAATTAAGGTTATGTTAATAATTAAATATTTCTATAGATGTTAAGTTATTTGATTTATAATCTATGCTTTAAAATTGGACATTACATTTGTAGCGGAAAGAATTTCATACTATTATTTAGTGTGGGAATTGTTTTGCCATTGGAATTTTGAAATTATACATTTCATCCAATGAGAACGACCCATGCCATTCTGCTCGGGCACACCTCCCCGGTCACCATAAAAGGCAGCGCTAACCACGCTTGCCCTCTCTTTTCTTTTCTCATTCCTCTTGGCTGACTGAGAGCACACTTCAACAATTGTTTGTAGAGAAGAGGAAAATCTTGTATTTTGGTTTGGCGCACAAATTTATTTCAACACTTAATTTCATCCAATCAGGATGACTTATCCTATTCAGCCCGGACCTTCATTTCTGGCTAGCAAAACGGGTGAGCGGCCAAACCCAGTCTCTTTGGCTTGAGACGGCGACCAGAACAGACGTGCCTCTGGTCGTCCCTGCTTAGTGATGCTTTTTAGCATAGCAACACCAGCAGCAGCAACATGGACACTCAATGAGGGAACCATCTAATTTATAGATTCTTTACAAGGAATCCCAGTTGAACATAAATTAGAAACATACAACATGCCTCACACAGGCCCAACTTTGTGTCACCCCAAAATTGGCTATGCCGATCCGAGCGTAACTCTGCTCTCGACACACTAGCTCATATTTCACTTCTGGTCCACATTAATGGAGATAACGCAGACTCTCCCCCAAAAATACCAAATACAAAACTACACGGTGACTCTAAACACAATCCCTCACACGTCCCGCAACATATGCTGCCATCTCAACATCCCGCTAAGCCATTTCGTCTCCAACACTAACAAGCCTAAACTCCATGAGTCTTGCAGCACCAAAAGCAAACCTTATTCAATGCTGCAAATAAAAAACTTTCGTTGTTGTGTTGTTAAAGCAAAGTTTCGTAATTCATTTGTGTTGCCTCAAAAATATAGTGTTAGGGAAATTAACAATTTCCCGAACAGCTATATGTTCCTCTGCATACCTTAGGAGATCATTTCCTGGTCAATTATTTCTCCCTCCTGAACCAAATGGACCCGATGCCTCTGGCTAAGCACTAAACTCCTGCATAACCATTTACAAGTGTTTTTTTCATTCTCTTCAACTCACAGCATAAGGAAAACTTCCTCTCAAGCAGTCATTAAACTACTAGATTGAAAGCCATCAGTATCTACGTATTCATTATTTGTTTTCTTTTCTATAAAAATAACAAGAGACAACAGAACGATACTACGTCAATTACCATTTAGGCCAAAATGGTAATATCATCTGCCCTCTTGTTATACATTTGTCCCTACTTGATATATCATCATCGTCATCATCAAGTCAGCCTGACAGTACAGAGTGTCCTGACTCTCTTGGCCAAGTTGGCTGGGGCTATAGAATATACCAACTGCTTCTCTGCAAATGGATGTGACTCCTCCAATGGGTGTCCTAGATATGACACTAAACAATCTGATGTTGAGGTTTTAGTAATGCCGGAGCTTTGGAGAATGTGGAGTATGCCTTTATTGCCATCAATCTCAGGTCCACTCTGGCCTGGAGTGGTAGCACCTGATAGGGTCTTATTTATCAGTTCAATTGAACTGTTTGATATTTAATCCACTTTTGCATAAGTATACAGTTTAGTTCTATTTAACCCATAGATAGAGCTGTGGCGATTTAGGAATTAACAGTAAAAACTCCCAACCGGATATTGACTCATCAGCTACCAGATACAAAATGTATAAACGCATCGCCACGCATAAGGCTCCACGCATCCATCCGGTTTAAAATCAGAAAAAAGAAAAATAATAAAATGTAAAGTAGCCAATGAGAAGCGGTCGCGCCAAAATTAGAAGGATTTTGGAGTGGCGAATTTGGAGCCGGTGAAGAGAGATAAATACTCAGGTTTTCTGTGAACCGACCTCTTTTCGGGTAGTGACGTCGAACCAACAACACCGTTTTTACTGTCGGGTATTTTGGACACCACGCTATGTTTTGGGACATAGCGTTGGTTAGTCCATTCACCAAGTAAATAAAGGAAAGTATGAAAGAAATGTTTTTCGTCTCCTATCTGTTTTTATCTTTCCTTTTTGTATATTTCTTATGGACCTTCTTTGGGCAAGGCATTGCACCGGCCAGTCAACGTGGGGTAAAATAACATAACCAAAATATGGAGTCAGATAACTTACGGCAACACCACCTTGCCCTTAGCCACTGACCTTCCTAAAAACCTTCAAACCCCACATTGGTGACCCCGACGCTAAAAAACCCTTTAAACCCCACAGAGCCCTGTCAGGTGCTACCATTCTGGGCCAGAGTGGACCTGGGAGCAATGGCAATGAAATGGGGCTCTGCATTTCCCAAAGCTCCAGCATTACTGGAACCTCACCATCAGATTGTTTAGTTTCATATCCAGGACATTGGTGGGGTGGGAGGTCTTACCACTGTGCTGAGAAGCTGACTGGGCAAAGGCCTTTTGAGAGATTGTTATTTCTTATGTATTTATTTGATTTTTTTTTTTTTTTTTAAATATCTGGTTTTATTTTATTGTTATCACTTTTATTTATCATTCAATCTCCACACTATCATTCTGGATCTGAGTGGACCTGGGAGTAATGGTAATGAAGGGGTTCTCTACACTCTAAGAGCTCCAGAACTGGAGTTTCACCATCAGGTAAAGTTTAGTTTCATAACCAGGATAGCCTCTTTTCTGTGTGTGTGTGTGTGTGGGGGGATTTATCTTGCTGGAGACTGTGGGGGTTGTATGTAATTTGGTTATTTCAGTAGATGTGCGTCCGTAATTTATGGGTATTGCTCTCTGAATTATTCCCACCACAAATACAACACAAAACTTTACAATCGCGTAAAAGAAATGGAATAGAATACAACGAACATTAAACAACAAACAATTTAATATGCATATAACAGAATATGAAAACAAACAAAATACATGATGTGTAAATGGCCTTTTGGAAAATAAAGTTTGACAAGAAGAAAATAAATTTGTTTAAAGATGTGTGTATGTTCATGTTAACGGAGTCCGTAAATAAGTCGTTCTTACTTACATTAAGTTCATAGCGGGTTTTATGATTGTGGCAACAGCGTGTCGTGTTGATGAAAGAAAGTTTGTCCGGTTTTTCTTTTGAATGTGATTCTCAGCCATCTGAAGAGAGGTCATGAACTTTAGTATCGGCTTTACTGGCTTAGTGGCTTGTCTTCGTTTGTGTGTAAGCTTATGTTGGTTTGTGTGTATGGCTCCCTAACTCTGTGTTATTCATATCCTACAGGTGGATCAAAGAATCGTCCTAAAATTTTGGCGCGTAGACATTTATTGACCAATCAGATTTGTATTTTACTATTTTATTTTCGAGCCTAAATATTTTCGTTAGTTGACTTCCGATCCTATTTTTCTAGAATGTTCTATTCTATGTTTTTAGCTGATTGGTTGAAAAATATAAGAATGTCATTTAAATGCTAATACGGTTTTGATCCTAAATTTCTAGAATGTTCTTAAGTATGTTTTTATTGCTTATTTTAAGACTAGAAAAAATGTGTATCCCATAAGACACAGTCAGCTCATGCTAAGCCACATCGACAGCGCGTGTTATTTGGAGAGGAGATGGGCACCGCGCAATAATCATGATTACTCCAAGAAATGACATGAAAAATTCAGTAGGATACATCAAGATCTACTTTATCATGCGATCATTTGATTCATTTTTTTCCAGTTTTGATTCTTAAATATGTTGAATATTAGGTGGGGAGGAGAGTGAGCATCTCTAACTACTACCTATTCACCTGTTATGTATCCAGCAGGCAATCCCGATGATCCACAAGATCGTTGAATAATGGCGGGAAAAGGAGGTAAACAAATCGGAATGTTATACTTTTTTCTTTTCTTTTTGTGTTATTTCCTCATTTATTTCTTTTTTCTTTTCCTTTTCTTTTTCTGATACTGATACTTGTAAAAAAAAAACAATTCTATTAAAAAATGTCACAGAAAAACAAAGAAAAAAAACGAAAAGGAGAATAAAACAAAAACGGATGTAGTTGGTCACGTGACCTCACGGTTGTTTGGTCACGTGATGTCAACACATTTTCTGTTTCCAAGGTGGATCCTCCAATATTGTCACCTTTATTTATTATTTTTTTGTTTCACTCAGCTTTTCTGTCCATCGGGTATAGTTTTATTTTATTTCATTTTTTTAAAACTTCATTTATTTTTTTGTTTATTTTATTCTAATTTAAAAAATTTTGAATTGCTTTATCTTTTCTCTTTTTGTTTTGTTGTCGTTTTGTTAGTAATTCTTTTTTTTAAAAAGTCAGTTAAACTTATTCAAAATTTTTCGTCATTTTATTTTTTAATTTCATTGTTATATTTTTCATTAATATCCATAAAAGTTGTGTTTTGCGGGTGGAGAAATATACCGTATTTATTTTATCGTCTAAGAATATCAAGAATTTAAAAAGAAAGCAACAAGTTTTTGTGTTTCAGTTATCATCTTTTAATTAATTTTTCTCTTCCCAACTATTAGCAAAAATGACAGTAAAAATAACAAATTTTAAAACAAAAACAGAACCTTACGATACTCAGTTGCAATTTTAAAGTTTTTCTCTCTTATCATCGTCTTTATTTTATGTTTTTTGTAAATATTGTACAGTTCATGGAAAGATAGTCGTACTGGTGCGAGTTAATATTAAGGGATGGATGATATACTTCAATTTCTTTAGAATATAAAAATGCGGCGTGTAAGAGTTGCAAAAAATCAAAACAAAACAAAAACAGAATATTTAGATACAATAAAGACAAATACTCTTTATATCGAGCGGGTAACAAAATACTTTCATGTTCAAGTGACCAAGTATGATCCTGCTCGTTGAAATAAAAAAAGGAAGATGTTTTTTTGCGAATAATTTTATTTGTTTTGCACTCAAAAGAACTCCTACTCAAGAATTTTGTGCGTCTGTCTGTGGGGCTTAGGATATGCTGACTGTATCTCCTTAAGACCCCACACAAGAAAGAGGTATCCTGGTTATGGCACTAAACTGCATCTGATGGCGAGGCCCTAGTTCTATAAGTCTGAGGAAGTATAGAGTACTTAATTGCTATTTCTCACAGGTCCACGCTGTCTCGGAATGGTAATACCTGTTATTAGGTCCAAATAGATCAATTTAAGAGTTATTCTAATCGATAGAACTGTGTTGTGATGGGAAGCAAAACAAAACTCTCTTAAGATAAAACTACGCACAAATGTACATATGAACGTATAATGTCGGCACTTTTGTAACCTTCAGGAATAAAATAACTAATAACTCTAGACGGGTTGGCATGCCATTAAAATCAATCAACGAATTTGTCAAATTTAAAATCAATCGACTTTTTATGGGATCAGACGAGGAAGGATTTCTGTCGACAATGGCGAAATATTTCCTGACTTTCTGTAATTTCTGTAATAGATCTACTCTCCTCCAATACATAGTTGTATTGACTAGACTCTTTAGCATTTGTAAAAGCAACCACTCTGGGGAAAAAGAAACTGAATTCAAACTATCCCTACCTCGCTTAAAAAATTGACCTTGTGCCGCATTCTGCTTGCGGTGGAGGGGTTGGGTACATACACATACATACACGAATTATCTTTAGGGATTTTATTGCTACAATTCTTAGGGAATATCTAGCCCAGTTGGCTGGGGCTGTAGAATACACTGGCTGCATCTCTGCAGATGGGTAAGAGCCCCACCCCATGAGTGTACTGGATATGACTCTAAGCAATATGACAGTGAGGCTCCAGTAATGCTGGATCTTTGGGGAGTATGGAGTATCCCTTCATTACCATTGCTCCAAGCTCCACTCTGACCCGGAATGATAGCACCTGATAGGGTCCTATATCTGGGTCAGATAGAACTTTTTGACATTTAAACTGAGTACAAACAGATGACTTATGCTAAATTGAATTGTTAAAAATAGAACTGTTTGGTCATTTAACTGTGTAAACAAATGACTGATGTTTAATTGAATTGTTTGTGATACATAGCAATACTTGGAACCATTTAACTGTGTGCAAAAGAATAAGCTTAGGCTTACTTTAAAATGTTATCAATAAAATTTATTTAGAAATCCTATATATTTAATATATATGTATAAAGAGGATTTGGTATTAAATAACCTGCAATGGTTGATATGCCATAAAACCCAACCCAACCAAATCATATATATTTAATATATATGTATAAAGAGGATTTGGCATTAAATAACCTACAATGGTTGATATGCCATAAAACCAACCCAACCAAATCATATATATCTAATATATATGTATAAAGAGGATTTGGCATTAAATATCCTGCAATGGTTGATATGCCATAAAACCCAATCCAACCAAATCATATATATATTTAATATATATGTATAAAGAGGATTTGGCATTAAATATCCTGCAATGGTTGATATGCCATAAAACCCAATCCAACCAAATCATATATATTTAATATATATGTATAAAGAGGATTTGGCATTAAATAACCTAAAATGGTTGATATGCCATAAAACCCAACCTAACCAAACTTAGGGAATATCATTGAAATCTGATTACATGTACTCTTATTTTTGTTTTGAGTTTTAAAGAATTGGATAACTTTTTGCCCTCCTCTCCTGGAAGATATTATTGATAAATGTATGACGATGGTAGTTGTTGAGGTAATGTAACAAAAGAGTATTGCTAGCATCAACTTTAAGTAAAATCAAAACAAAAGATAGAATAAATTGTATCATGATAATAATGAAAAGTCAGAGACCATGTTGTCATTGTATTTGCAGGACATTCCGCACCCACTGCCAACATCTCTCATGCTATAAAAATTTAATCAATTCCAAATTCAACAAATTCCTTGAGTTCTTCTGAATGGAACGCTAGCAAAATTATTAGCAAAAAAAAAACTTCTTTTTATTTTTTGATAATACATTCATATTTAAAATTCCGAAACATTGAAATTCAAAGTTCTTTTCAGTCCTATTAGCAGAGTTTAGGAGGTGACCGTGGTGTAATGCTTATCGTCGTAGGAAATGGACACGGCGACACGAGTTCAAATCCTGGACGAGACTGATTGCATTTCACATAGCACTAATACCCTTGGGAAAGGTATGAATCCAATGATTCTCCCTCCAGCTATGGATAAATAGTAGGGCAGACTAGGTTCTTCAGCCTTGGTGAGGCAACTAGTCTAGGAGAAGGAAAACTCTGAATTCAAACCTGTTAAACTCTGCTTTAAAACTGACCTTGTGTCATATCCTGCCCGAGCGGAGGGGTTGGTAAATAGGATTAGCAGAGTTTAGAATACACTGTTCTTATCCCCTGCAGAGGGGTAAGACCCCCTCTCTCTCAGGTTTCCTTGTTATGACACTAAACCGCATTTGATGGTGAGGCTCCACTTCTGAAGATCTAGGCTTCTTTGCCATTACTCCCAGGTCCACTCTGACCCAGAGTGGTAATACTTGTTAGGGTCCCATCTGTGGTCCAAATAGATCTGTTTGAAAATCATTTGTGTTTGATGAGACCATGTGACATAAAAAACATCTCATGAAACAACTTCACAAAAAATGTAACTTTGAACATACTATGAATACAATTTCCTAACCTCTAGGCATAAAATAAGACTAGAAGGGTTGACATGCCATTGAAATTAATCAATCAAATTCCTTTCAGTTGTCTGAATTTCTGAGACGAAGTTAGATGATTTTTATCATTAAGGGTTTTCAGACTATTGTCTTCATACAGCAGGACACATAGTGTAACGGTTATAGACGTTGGTTCAATAAGCTTCTAAGGAGACAATCATCTGGAGGTTGCAGGTTCAATCCTGACTACAGGCGAGTAACAATACAGGTATACTTAACACTTGTACCCAGTTATGGATAATGGATTCAAAACAGGCAACCCCTGTGGATTCAATAAAGGACGTAGTTCGAAGTTCTGTATAGGTTTCTGAGTTTGACAAACCCCTGAAGAAGGCTAAAACATTATGAAAATAACAATAAAGACAAAGGCAATAGTCCGAAAACTTTTAATGATAAAAATTCCTTTCAAATGTAAACATCACTGTTTACAGTGTCAGCTGTCAATCAGTAAAACTTAAAATATATTTTTATCATGTTACAAAATTGATTGATAATCTCATTACTTTGTAACACACTCTTGTTACATCATAACACTTGCACCTTCTGGACTTCTAGCATTGTAGTTTTCTTTTTTTGTTTAATTGGATATCAACCTTCATAGGTTAGTTAATGCCAAATCCATCCTTGTAGAAGAACACTAGTAGTACTCTTTAACCTATAGTTGGGGATAAGGGGTCTCATACCTTTCCCAAGGGCATTAGTCCAATAGTGAACATAATTGCACAACTGGAGTTCAAACCCACTTACCACAATGCCACAGTCCAGCACATTCCTAACTATGCCACAAGGTTTCTCCATTCTTGTAACATGGGAGACCCCAGTTATTTCATGTTTTCTTTTTTCAGAAGCGAATACATAACCTTTGGGGAACCATTCTAAACATTAGGGAAAATTTTTTTTTTCTGTTTTTTTTCTGTTTTTTTTTTTTTTTTTTCTGTTTGTTTTTTTTCTTTTTTTTTTCTGTTTTTTTTTTCTGTTTTTTTTTTTTTTTTAATTCATTTAAGGTTGTCTTTTTATTTCAGCAGAAGAGAAGAAGAAAAGAATTATCAGAATCAGGATAATTTACATTACAGAGTTCAATTGCCACTAAAAATTGAACAACAAAGCAGATTCATTATTAATACATGTAGAATTCATGTAGAAATTACTGCAGAAAAGCTATAATGTCTGAGGTAAGATTTGAACACTTTTCTTTTTCATGTGTCATTACAACTTCTGCCTTACATTTACATGTATATTTGCATGTATATGTTACATTTGCTTGTATATTTACATTTGCATGTGTATGTTACATGTATATGTTACATTTACATTTGCATGTATATTTACATGTATATGTTACATTTGCATGTATATTTACATGTATATGTTACATTTGCATGTATATGTTACATGTATATTTACATGTATATGTTACATTTGCATGTATATTTACATTTGCATATATATGTTACATGTACATGTATATTTGCATATATATTTACATATATATATTACATTTGCATGTATATTTACATATGTTACATTTGCATGTATATGTTACATGTATATGTTACATTTTCATGTATATGTTACATGTATATTTACATGTATATGTTACATTTGCATGTATATGTTACATCTATATTTACATTTGCATGTATATGTTACATGTATATTTACATGTATATGTTACATGTATATGTTACATTTGCATGTATATGTTACATGTATATTTACATGTATATGTTACATGTATATCTTACATTTGCATGTATATGTTACATGTATATTTACATTTGCATGTATATGTTACATGTATATGTTACATGTATATTTACATGTATATGTTACATGTATATGTTACATTTGCATGTATATGTTACATGTATATTTTATGCACTAAACATAACAACTAATATGGCATAAATGCAGTAGTTCTAGTCTCTCTGCCTCACAATAATTATGATATTTCCATCTTGATTTTATACTTTTATATAATGAGGTGGGTTAAAAAAGTTGTCACTTGATCCTACTCATATTTATATCTCAGTGTTTATAGAATTGAAAAGAAATCAGATCAAATAATTGCTCAGTTGGCTGGGGTTGTAGAATACACTGACTGCACCTCTGCAGAGGGGTAAGCCCCCCCCCCATATGAGTGTCCTGGATATGACACTAAACAATCTGATGATGAGGCTCCAGTAATACTAGAGCTTTGGGGAATGCGGGAAGTATACCTTCATTGCCATCGCTCCCAGGTCCACTCTGAGTGGTAGCACATGATAGGGCCCTATCTATGGGTTAAATAGAACAAAACTGTGTACTTATGCTACATTGAATTGTTTGAAATGGAACTATTTTTGACATTGAAACTGTACCTACGGTAAACTGAATTGTTTAATGTAATGGTAGCACCATGAGGCAAAAAATGAGGTAAAAGGCTCAACTGGTAAAGAAGTTGTCTATTCGCAATGGGTCTTCGTTCCTTCTTTAAACCCTTCTTTGACCCTTCTTTCATTCTTCTTTGACCCTGAAACTAAAAACAAAATAGAAAACAACTTCTGTAATCCCTTTCACACAGATCAATAATTCAGGCAAATACAGATACAGTGTGTGATTCTTACCTCTGTTCGCCTCAAAGGATGCCCCCTTTGCAAAGTCTAAAATTAAAGCTGTTGGGCAACACGTGTGTTCTGCTCGGAGAAATGGTAATAAAAAGGTCAACCCTTCTAACAGTGTCATGTGTGTGACTGGTCGGTGTACAATGGTAATGTGTACCCAACTATAAAGTGCCCGTACCAAACAAGGGGGATAGCTCCCTCATTTACAGTTTAATATTGAACTGTTTTGACATTGAAACTGTGTGTAGACAAAAACTATACTGATACTAAACTGAATTGTTTGAATCAGAAATGTTTGACTAAACTGAATAGCTTGAAATAGAAATGTTTTTGGCTATTAAACTGTGTACTCATGCTAAACTCAATTGTTTGAAATAAAACTGATTATTTGTATAAAAATAGATTTGGCATTAAATACTCTACAAAGGTTGATATGCCATAAAACCCAATCAACCAACCAACCAATCAAATAATAAAATACAGAAATAAAAATAAATGAATAAAATAGGAAAAATAGTAGTATTAAAAATATCCTGTGATTCTACTTCTGCCAAAGTTTAACTTATGGTGTCAAAAAAAGGAACTACTCTCTTTCAGTGCCTGTCAACCTATGGGACAGATGTATATTTGCAGACCTCTTGAAATAAGCAGTCCATACTATATAATTTTTTAAATATTATATAATGGAATAAATAAGTAAGCATTCTAGATAAATCCATAGTCTCTATCAGCATTCTTTTCTTTAGGAAGCATTTTAAGTATCAACTATTAAACCTGATGCAACCTGTTTTAGACAAAATGGCGATCGCTGCCTCAAGGGATCAACCCAGGAAGCCAAACTCTTCAATGTACAGGGTGTCTCAAAATAGATGCAACCCATTAGTATAATAATGATTTATTATTGAGACAAGCGCAATAACGGTCATTTGGAACATGTCCTGTAAAAAATGCATCCTTTCACCTAGAGACATCAAATAACCCTAGATGGGTTGACATCCCATTAAATAGTACCTGTTATATGAAGCAAGTCTCCAAAGCTTTTATTATACAGGGTTTCTCAAAATAGATGCAACCTATCAATATGCCAGACATTGGCCTAGCGGTTAGAGTGTTCGCCAATGGCCCGGGAGACCAGGGTTCAATCCCAGGTCGAGTCATACCAAAGACTTTAAAAATGGTACTTGATGTCTCCTTGCTTAACACTCAGCATTATAAGGTACGGATCAAGGGTAAAGTGGAGCAATCCAGGGAAAGGAGTAGCGCCCTCCCCTACACCATGGTGTAGTAGCTATCGAAAAGGGAGCCTTCGGGTTACCCTCGACTATGGTCGCCAACTTTACTTACTTATTAATATGTTAATGATTTATTACTGAGATAAGCACAATGGCGGTCATTTGGAACATGCCCTGTAAAAATGCATTCTTTCAGCTAGACACATCAACAATGTTTTTTTTTAATTGTTATTATATCAGCTTCCAGGACATGCAATCTTTTTTGAGTTTCTTGTTTTGGTAGTAAATTATAAATTATTATCATATTAATGGGTTGTATCTATTTTGAGACAGTTTTGAATGATTTTGTCTCCAAATAGATAGTGAGGCAAAATATTTTTCTCCTCTTGTCCAAGACATTGTGATCGATGATTAATGGTTGTTATAGTTTACTATTTTCAAATCTGAAACAAAATAGAACACAACATTATTATTAATAGAGTTATTAGCAGTCACATGGATCCCATGTATATTGAGACACCTTACATAAGAAAGAACTAAACTTCACACCTATATATTGTTAGCAGTATCAGTTACCATTGGTTTCAAAATATAATAGAGCTCTCGAAATAAGTGCTCTTTCTCTATAACTTCTCACAAAATGTCCTGAAAACTGAGAGAATAAAGATTCGACTTTGTTCATACATGGTACTTTTCTTTTATTTTTATTTTATTAGATATCTTCATTTTAGGAAGTGTAGTAGTAATGCCACGAACAATCTTACCTTGAAGAAACAGAAGGTGTACGCTCTCTGCTACTGGCACGCAGAAACCAGAAGAAGAAAATGACTCAAGAGGTGTGACTTGTTTTATGGAGGAGAATGAGATAAGCCTCCATGAAGTGGCGAGGTTTGGCGAACATAAAAGACTAAGTTTGAAGTGGAAAACCGCAGCAATTTGCTGATGTCTGATTGGTGAACATCCATCTGTTCATTTTGCAAGTTAAGTGAGCTGACTTGCGCCTAATAGATTGATTCCTCTTCAACTAGACTTCTGAAACCAACTAGAGGTAGCCCCCAAAAGAACAAGAAAAAGGGCAGATAAGTCATGGGCTTGGATGGCTGTATGCCATATCATACAACCCTTAACCAGAAGCCCATAGACTATTTGTCGGAATGATATAAATAAACAATAAAAACAAATTAGAGAGACATCATTTCAGCACTAATGGAATCTTTTTCATTAAGAAACCAAGAATATTTCTTGCCTAGTCGTCTGGGGCTGTAAAATACATCAACTGCTTCTCTGCAGTGTCCTGGATATGACACTAGACAATCTGATGGGAAGGCATGGTGCAAAGAATTCTAGAAAATAAGATCCATGATTCACTTGTTCCCGAAACGAAAGGTGGTGGGCATCAGTAAATTAATTAGTTTCGGGAACCTATTGGTCAGAGAAATCATGTGACATGGTGTCTATATAGTCTACAACTTAGAGGACTTGTCCTTTTTCCGCTCCTGTTCAGCCTCTTGGCTGTACGCGTTCCAGTCTCACACACACACATACACACGGCCTCAGACACTTCATCACATCCCACTTGCGACAAACGACCAATGTGAGAAAAAACAGGCTTTCTAAAATACATCACCATTTTCCTGTGTATTGGTACTTAGCGTGAAATACTGAGTCATCATACACATATAGTCGAACAGGACACTTTTGATATTTAGTCTTGTAGCAGCCACAGATCTATTTCCTTTCGCGAATCAATGCCCCCGCCAAGAGATTCGGTCACTCACTAACCAATCAACTGACAGAGCATATTAATTCCTTCTTCCTCTCAAGAACTATTTTTCTAGTCCCCTTTGGTAGAACGGACAAAGTCAGAGAGCCATGAACCAGCAGCAGAAACAGATCTCTCTCACATGACTGCTACTGATTCCACTTGGAACCCTTCGCTGAAGAAAATGCTGCTGCTAGCTTTGCACATGCTTCCTACAAACCAAGGACCAACACACTGACCAGCGACACCCGCTGCTGCTAGCTTTGCACACGCTTCCTTCAAACCAAGGACCAACACACTGACCAGCGACACCCGCTGCTGCTAGCTTTGCACATGCTTCCTTCAAACCAAGGACCAACACACTGACCAGCGACACCCGCTGCTGCTAGCTTTGCACACGCTTCCTTCAAACCAAGGACCAACATACTGACCAGCAACACCAAAGGGATACTTTTGCACTCTCACTCCTTTACGCCTACTAAGATAATAAACCTTTCTTTGTTGTGTTGTTTAAAAAGAAGTTTCATTATTCATTTGTGTTGCCTAATAATTCATAGTGTTAGAGAAATTAACCATTTCCTGAAACACTAAAGTCTTCTCACATACATCTAGGTAATAAATAAAATAAATAAATAGGATTTAAAATTCTGACATTCTTACCCTTCGTTCCTAAATGAAATACGCATTCACCATAATATTCATGTTAGTTACACACACACACACACACACACTCACATACGAATATTTAACAAACTATATTTGAACATTCATAATGATTTTTGTTATGTTTTTTTTTATGTACGTGATATATAAATTTATTTCTGTTTGTATTGCCTTGTTGTGAATATTCTTTTGTCTACATCATTTATATTGTTTGCAAATAACACCACCACCACCACAAACCATTTAATTGTATGTTAACAAATGATTAATTGTAAATAGAATTATTCATATTTGATAGAAATACTTGAAACCATTTAACTATGTGTAAAATAAAAATGAACTCAGTCTTATTTAAAAATATTATCAACAAAATGCGTTTATAAATCATATATATTCAAGCTATTTGTTTAATCAGGATTTGGCATTAAGTAACCTACAAGGATTGATATACCATAAAACTAAACCAATCGCACACACACGCACACACACACACACACACACACACACACACACACACATATTTATGATATATATCGATTAAACATGAAGACTGAGATCATTAAACTTTGAGAAGTTTATACTCAGAAATTTTGAACATTTGTCACCATTACATAACACTTTATTGTTTTATCTTTTTTCTTCAGGGTGCTCCGGTATTTCCCCCTGTACCGCCTTCAGACGAATCCCTCATCCAACAGCCTGTCATAATACTAATCATATCCATTGCAGTGTACATATTACTTTTTATCATCATCGTCATCATACGTCAATGTTTAATCGTAAGTATCAATAACTCTCTAATGAAGCCCTGTCAGGTGGGGGCTGTAAAATACATGGGCTGCTTCTCTGCTGAGAGGTAAGACCCTACAACAAGAGTATTGGATATAACACACAACTATCTGATGGTGAGGCTCCAGTCTGGGAGCTTTGAGGAATGTAGAGTATCCCTTCATTACCATTGCTCCCAGGTCCACTCTAGCCCAAATTACTTGCAATCGATAGGATCCTATATATGGGTCAAATAGAACTGTTTGACGTTTACACTGTGTGCAATAAAATGACTTATGCTAAATTGAATTGTTTGAAAGAGGTCTTTAACCATTTAACTGTTTGCCCAGTTGGCTGGGGCTCTGCAGAGGGGTAAGAAACCCCCACCCCAATGAGTGTCCTGTTATGACACTAAACAATCTGATGGTGGGGTTCCAGTGATACTGGAGCTTTGGGGAATGCAGAGTACCCCTTCATTACCATTGCTCTCATGTCCACTCTGGCCCGGAGTGGTAGCACCTGATAGGGTCCTATCTATGGGTCAAATAGAACTAACTGCATACTTATGCTAAAACTGAATTGTTTGAATTAGAACTGTTTTATTAAACTGAATAGCCAGAAATAGAAATGTTTTTGACAATTAAACTGTGTACTTACATTTATACTGCGTACTTATGCGAAACTGCATTGTTTGAAATGAAACTGTTTTTTACATTGAAACTCTACTAACACTTAACTGAATTGTTTAATATAGAATTGTTTCGACATTTAACTGTGAGTAAACAAAATCTATACTTATACTAAACTGAATTAGTTCTGTTTGAATAAACTGAATAGCTTGAAATAGGAATGTTTTTGACAATTAAACTGTGTATTCATACTAAACTGAATTGTTTGAAATTTGCATAAAAATGGATTTGGTGTTAAATAACCTACAAAGGTAGATATGCCATAAAACTCAACCAACCAACCAACCAACCATTTAACTGTGTATAAACAAATGACTGATGTCTAATTAAATTGTTAGTGATACATAGCAATACTTGGAACCATTTAACTTTGTTGACATATGCTAAATTGAATTGTTAGAAATAGAACTGTTTGATCATTTAACTGTGTGTAAAAGAATGACTGATGTTTAATCGAATTATTTTTGATACATAGTAATACTTGGAACAACTGAGCAAATGAATGCGTAATTTTGAATAGAATCATTAGTGTTAAATAAAAATTCTTTAACTCTTTACTTGTGTGCTTACATTGAAATATTGGTATGACATTGCAATACTTGAAACCATTTGATTGTGTGCAAATGAATGAATACTGTTGAATAGGATAATTAGTGTTAAATAGTAATACTTGTATACCGGACATTGGCCTAGGGGTTAGAGTGTTCGCCAATGGCCCGGGAGACCTGGGTTCAATCATACCAAAGACTCAAAAAATGGTACTTGATGCCTCCTTGCTTAACATTCAGCATTATAAGGTATGGATCAAGGGTAAAGTAGAGCAATCTAGGGAAAGGATTAGCGCCCTCCCCTACACATTGGTGTAGTAAGCTGTCGAAAAGGGAGCCTTCGGGTTACCCTCGACTATGGTCGCCAACTTTACTTTTTTACTTAGTAATACTTGTAACCACTTCACCATCTGTAAACAAATGATTAATATTGAATAATTGAAACTATTTAACTGTGTAGAAACAATAACAATACTCATATGCAAATAAATTAGTTCTAACTCATTAAAAAAAATCTAATTACCTACAAAGTTGTCACTTATAAATCATATATGTATATCTATCTAATTGTGTGCAAACAAATTACAGTTGTTAAATTGTTATTGTTACATAGCAATACTTGAAACCATTTAACTGTGTGCAAACAAATGATTAATAGCAAATAGAATTATTTGTATTAGATAGAAATTCTTGAAACAATTTAACTGAATGCAAAAAAATGAGCTCAGGCTTATTTAAAAGTGTAATTAACAAAATGCGTTTACAAATCCTTTATATTTGATATATATGTATAAACAGGATTTGGCATCAAATAACCTACTATAGTTGATATGCCATAAAAACCAACCAAACCAAATCCTATATATTTAATATATATGTATAAAGAGGATTTGGCATCAAATAACCTACTTTGGTTGATATGCCATAAAACCAAACCAAATCAAATCCTATATATTTAATATATATGTATAAAGAGGATTTGGCATTAAATAACCTACAATGGTTGATATGCCATAAAACCCAACTAAATCAAATCCTATATATTTAATATATATGTATAAAGAGGATTTGGCATTAAATAACCTACAGTGGTTGATATGCCATAAAACCAAACCAACCAACCAACTCTCTGATGCTGTTGTATTAAAATATTGTAGCTTATTTTTTTTATTGTGAACCAACTTCACAGCCTTCAAGATGGAATTAAAGTGTTGTACATTATCCCCTATAAATAAATGACCATGTGCCAGACTAGGCTCTGTAAATACAGTATCACCCATAAATAAGAACACTCCAAAGAATTTTTCATAAAAAGTCAATTTTCTTCTAAAGAAAAGATATTAGCGTAGGTATTACACCCCTTGCTTTCTAAAATAGTACTTCTAAGGGCTGCTAGGTGGTATGATATTTGTCGCTGCCTCCCACCAGACAGGACTTGACACAAGGTCAAGGCTGCTAGGTGGTATAACCAAACTAGCATTATAAAATTTTAAACTCTCTTCGTTCCAGCCTCGACAACAAGACACATGAGGAACAAAGAGAGTTTCATCTTTGCCGTGCATTTTGTAATGTTACTGTGGTCATGCTACCTTACAGCTATTAGAAGTACGCTTTTAGAAAGCAAGGGATGTAATTGTTGTATTGCTGTGATACAACTATACGTATACATATATATGCGGAAACATAGTCAACAATATGACGAACGAACACACTTCTTTAGAAAAATATACCTCTTACACTTTATTCTCAAAAGGGTTGTGAAAGGGTTGTGTGTGAGATTATATGTATTTGATATATATTTATAAAGAGGATTTGGCATTAAATATACCTACAATGGTTGATATGCCATAAAAGCCAACCAAACTAAATGCTATCATGAAAGGGTTTAATTTTTTTAAATGTTTTCAGTTGCAAGATTAATTTTATTACAAAATAAAGAAAAGTGATTAAAATTTCTAGTTTACAAATAATTTCAGACCAATGTATCATCATCTACATTAATCATTGGGAAGTGCTTGTTTCTGGCTAAATGTTTTTGATTGTGATCAGGGCTTCTCAAACCTTTTGTTTAAGGCACCCCGTGAAGCCAAATTCAATTTCAATTGTTCTCCAAATAAATTAATTGAATATTGGTAACATTTTTCTTGGTCCCCATTGGGCACAATGATAAGAATAAGTTGATTTTTAATTTCAAGATTAAAATTGCTAGTGAGTTTGATTCTCACTGGGTACCACATACTTATGCTACAACTAAGCTAAACTTAGTAAATAACTATAATAACATTCCTACCAACAAATTCCGAGCAAAACTGAAACTGGTTTAACAAGTGAAGATCCAGATCTCTTCTGTCAAATCAGGATTTGTTGTTGATGATAATTTGATTTTGAGACAGAACAGACTGCAACATATTGACCCCAAGTTCCTCTGACTATAGCAGCACTTCTTCCTCATTCTGCTGGGCTGCTCAACCGGGGTCCTGAGGGCCCAAGCCCTCTGTCTCGATTGGTTCTCACTGCCTTGAACTGCAACTCGAACTCCAACTGCAACTGACTCTAACTAACACTTGCCCAGTCAGCTGGGGCTGTAGAATACACTGACTGCACCTCTGCAGAGGGGTAAGACCCCCCATAACTAGTTTCCTGGATATGACACTAAACAATCTGATGGTGAGGTTCCAGCAGTGCTGGAGCTTTGGGGAATGCGGAGTACCCCTTCATTGCCATCGCTCCCAGGTCCACTCTGGCCCGGAGTGGTAGCACCTGATAGGGCCCTATCTATGGGTTAAATAGAACTAACAGCATACTTATGCTAAACTGAATTGAGTAAACTGAATAGCTTGAAATAGAAATGTTTTTGACAATTAAACCGTACTTACACTTAAACTGCGTGCTTATGCTTAACTGAATTATTTGAAATAGAACTGTTTTTCAACATTAAAACTGTATTTACACTTAACTGAATTATTACATATAACTGCTTGAATAGTTTGAAATGGAAATGTTTTTGACAATTAAACTGTGTACTTATGCTAAACTGAACTGTTTTCAAAAGAACAGATTATTTACATAAAAATGGATTTGGCGTTAAATAACCTACAAAGGTTGATATGCCATAAAACCAACAAACCAAACCAAACCATCTAACTAACGCAAGCCGTCTGTGGCACCTGGTTATATAATTGTTTGACGCCCAACTGCTTCTTGTGGGTGTCGCATCTGCACTGAATTCAACCTGTCCACAGGTCAAGGTGATATCTTCGACTGGATGCACCTGTTTCTTGATTGACGGCTAGGTTGAGGGTCAATATGTTACATAATCCCTTCATTAGAATTTTATTATTTCTGGTGGAACATTACACTATCCAAATGGATATTATCAAGTATTTCAGTGTCACTTATAAATAGATACACCCCTAACAAATCTTTTTATAAAAAGTTAATTTTCTTCTAAACCAAAGATATTAGGGGGGTGTCCTCATGGTGTAATGGTTAAAGCGATGGACTGCGGAATCGTAGTAAGCGAGTTCGTATTCCAGTCACGTTATTACGGTCACTTTCGGGCAAATACCCTTGGGAAAGGTACCACTACTGTTCTTCTTGGAGAATGGCTTTGGCATTTAATAACCTACAAAGGTTGATATGCCATTAAACAAAGAAACCAAACCAAAGATATTAGGATTTTATTATTTCTAATGGAACATTATAAGTTTTGTACAAAGGCCATTTTTGTTTCATTGTGATTTTTTTAACTGAAAACTATTTCTTTTTTTTTTCTTTTAGCAACGTGGCTTCTGTGCGGAATGTTTCTTTTGTGGCAAAGAGGATGAGCCAACATGTTCAGACTGCTGTGTGGTCCTCTCTGAGTCTTGTATGTGTCATTTTCCAACAATTGAATCCTGTTTAGATACATGTTGTCCTAGGAGGAGAGTAAGTATCATATGTTGTTGATCTGTCTCATAAAACAAATCACAGGAACAATGTACACAAAAGAATACTAGACCCAGAATCACTTTGTGTGTGCGTATATATATATATATATATATACATACACACACACCCACACACGCATATGCATGAAGGTCATTCAGTAAATAAGGCGAATTTTGCCTTAGGAGTTGGCAATAAGAAGTACTGTTTACAGTTGCAGCTTTTTCTCGGAAATCAATAGTGATGGGTTCCTTCATGTTCCAGAAGACTGTTAACATCATCTTCTTTCCTGACTGCTGTGCCCAGAACTTTTTCTTTACTGGAAAGTCAGTGTGTTTCCACTCCATGGACTGTCTTTTTTGACTGATGCTCTCTGTGGCAAACTTCTATTTAGCCCATTTTACAACATTTTTTCATATAAAACATACTTCTTCTCACACATTACACATTATTTTGTGAATATCACATAGTTTTCACTTTTCAGCCATTTATTAACTAACTGATTAATTGAATATTACTGACATTTTTTCTTAGTCCAGTCAGCTGGGGGTGTAGAATGCAGAAGGGTAAGACGCCCCCCCCCAAACAAGTGTCCTGAATATGACATTAAACAATCTGGTGAGGCTCCAATAATGCTAGAGCTTTGCGGAATGCAGAGTACCCCTTCATTGCCATTGCTCCCAATGTAATATACTAGCTTAACTGGGGACAATGAACTTAGCAGATTCAATGCAGTCACAAGATAACATCAACAAAGTGGTTTTACAGGAAAGAGAACAATGTAATTTATTGCCTGCAAATAGAATGACAGATATTTCTGTTTGCAGATAAGATCAACAAATTACTGAAAAAAAACAGTAGTATGTAAGTTCTGATAATCTGCTATAAACAGAAAAATATGTGGGTGAAGAAGTTATTCATATTTCTGCATGGGACTTGAAAAGACAATATAAGGTCTGTAATTTTTGACTGAAGGCAGGACCCGCTGGTCACTCTAGCAAACCTGTCATTTTCCCCGTGTGTTCTCCAGCCGTCGCACTATTTCAGAAAAAGGGTCCCCGCCACAGAGGAAAGATATGTGTGAACTCTCTCTGACTGTATTCCTACAACACTCAGTCATTGCGGTCAAGAATAAAGATATAGATTATATTTTTATATATCTATGAGTTATTCGTTGTTTGTCCAGCAATTCAATATACAACACTAGGTCCTCTCTGGCCTGGAGTAGTAGTACCTGATATGGTCCTATCTATGGGTGCAAACAAATGACTTATGCTAAATTGAATTGTTAGAAATAGAACTGTTTGATCATTTAACTGTATAAACAAATGACTGATGTTTAATTGAATTGTTAGTGATACATAGCAATACTTGGAACTATTTAACTTAGTTGACTTATACTAAATTGAATTGTTAGAAGTAGAACTGTTTCATCATTTAACTGTGGGTATCTATAGAATGTGTTTACTAGTCATATATATGTAAAAGCAGGATTGGCATGAAATAACCAACAATGGTTGATATGCCATAAAATCCAACCAAACCAAATCATATATATTTAATATATATGTATAAAGAGGATTTGGCATTAAATAACCTACAATGGTTGATATGCTATAAAACTCAACCCAACCAAATCATATGTGTGTGTAAATTTCTGAGACGAAGCTTGGTGATTTTTATCATTAAGTGTTTTCAGACTATTGTTTTCATTTTTATTGTTATTTCCACAACGTCCAGCAGGACACATGGCGTAATGGTTAAAGGCGTGGGTTCCCTAAGCTTCTAAGGAGACAATCATCTGGAGGTTGCAGGTTCAATCCTGACTGCAGGTGAGTAATAATACAGGAATACTTAACACTTGTACCTGGTTATGGCTAATGGAATCAGAACAGGCAACCCCCGTGGATTCAATAAAGGACGTAGATTGAAGTTCCGTGAAAGTTCCTGAGTTTGACAAACACCTGAAGGAGGCCGGAAGACATATCAGCCGAAACGTTGTCGAAATAACACTAAAGATGAAGACAATAGACCAAAAACCCTTAATGATACAAATCATATGTATTTAATATAAATGTATAAAGAGGATTTGGTATTAATTGACCAACAATGGTTGCTATGCCATAAAACCAAACCAAACCAAATCATATATATTTAATATATATGTATAAAGAGGATTTGGCATTAAATAACCAACAATGGTTGCTATGCCATAAAACCAAACCAAACCAAACCAAATTATATGTATTTGATATATATTTATAAAGAGGTTTTGGCATTAAATAACCTACAATGGTTGATATGCCATAAAACCAAACCAAACCAAATCATATATATTTAATATATATGTATAAAGAGGATTTGGCATTAAATAACCTACAATGGTTGATATGCCATAAAAGCCAACCAAACTAAATGCTATCATGAAAGGGTTTAATTTTTTTAAATGTTTTCAGTTGCAAGATTAATTTTATTACAAAATAAAGAAAAGTGATTAAAATTTCTAGTTTACAAATAATTTCAGACCAATGTATCATCATCTACATTAATCATTGGGAAGTGCTTGTTTCTGGCTAAATGTTTTTGATTGTGATCAGGGCTTCTCAAACCTTTTGTTTAAGGCACCCCTTGAAGCCAAATTCAATTTCAATTGTTCTCCAAATAAATTAATTGAATATTGGTAACATTTTTCTTGGTCCCCATTGGGCACAATGATAAGAATAAGTTGATTTTTAATTTCAAGATTAAAATTGCTAGTGAGTTTGATTCTCACTGGGTACCACATACTTATGCTACAACTAAGCTAAACTTAGTAAATAACTATAATAACATTCCTACCAACAAATTCCGAGCAAAACTGAAACTGGTTTAACAAGTGAAGATCCAGATCTCTTCTGTCAAATCAGGATTTGTTGTTGATGATAATTTGATTTTAATCATTAAAAATCTGTTAGCATTTCTAAGAATTGAAATTTCAGGTAATTTATTTCAATTTTACTTTTTTCGTTATTTTTCTTTCTTTTTTTATAGATCTCCTTTTTATTCTGCTTATCAAGCAATGTTTTTCATAAAATATCTCATAACTTGTTATAAAAAGGAGTATTTTAGAAAATAATTGGTTTAAAATATAATTGTTTACAAATGTTTTCTTTTGGGAAAATATGTGTTGTTAATGCTTTTCTTCATCCTGTCTGATTATTAGTTCATTTAAATGACCCATATGCTTTTAACGGGTAATATGTAGCCCAATTGGCTGGAGCTGTAGAATACACCGACTGCATCTCTGCAGAGGGGTAAAATTCCTCCAACAAGTGTCCTGTTTTTTTTATTAAAACATACTTCTTCACATATATTACACATTCATCAATGAATATCACATAGTTTTCACTTCTCAGCCATTTATTCACAAATGAATTAATTAAATATTACTGACATTTTTTCTTAGTCTAATTGGATGCCATTAGCCCACTCAGCTGGGGGTGTAGAATACACCAATTGCACCTCTGCTGAAGGGGTAAACTCCCCTCCAACAAGTGTCTTGGATATGACACTAAACTATCTCATAGTGTAGCTCCAGTTATGTTGGAATTCTGGAAAACACAGAGTACCCCTTCATTGCCATTGCTCCCAGATCTACACAAAAAATGAAATTACTGAAAAACTAATCTGTTACATCTGTTTATCTATTTAAATATGAGCAAACAAGTGATTGATACTAAATTGTTATTCTAACATTGCAATACTTAAAAAAATTTAACTGTGTGAAAACGAGTGATTAATAGTAAATAGAATTATTCATATTAGATAGAAATACTTGAAACCATTTAACTGTGTACAAAAAAATGAGCTCAGACTCATTTAAAAATGTTTTCAGTAAAATATTTACAAATCATATGTATCTAATATATATGTATGAAGAGGATTTGGCATTAAATAACCTACAATGGTTAGTATGCCATAAAACCCAACTAAACCAAATCATATATATTTAATATATATGTATAAAGAGGATTTGGCATTAAATAACCTGCAATGGTTGATATGCCATGAAACCCGACCAAACCAGATCATATATATTTAATATATATGTATAAAGAAGATTTGGCATTGAATAACCTGCAATGGTTGATATGTCATAAAATCCAACCAAATCAAACCATATATATTAAATATATATGTATAAAGAAGATTTGGCATTAAATAACCTACAATGGTTGATATGCCATAAAATCCAACCAAATTAAACCATATATATTAAATATATATGTATAAAGAGGATTTGGCATTAAATAACCTGCAATGGTTGATATATCATGAAACCCAACCAAACCAGATCATATATATTTACTATATATGTATAAAGAGGATTTGGCATTGAATAACCTACAATAGTTGATATGCCATAAAACCCAACCAAATCAAACAAACAGATCATATATGAATGACACATCATGAATGGCCATCACACCCATTTAGGCATTCTGCTTGGTGTATGATATCTGGCTACTCGTCTACATAATCCTGTGATTTTTGTTCTCTTGTTAGAAAGGGTTTTATAAATGCAAATTAGTAAATTCATTCCATGTGGACCCCTCTGCTTTTTTAACCTTGCCAACATTTTTTTTCATTCTCAGGGGTCTATATGGACCACTTTGAGAAACCCTGAGTGTAGGATATCTGGCTACTAATCTACATGATCCAGCAATTTTTGTTTTCGATTGCTGGAGAATTAAGGACGAATTTAGAAGTGATGTTCTACAGACTCTTATAGACTCTTACACACCACAAAAACTTACATTCAGCAGCCATTTGTGGATATGGGATGCTGTGTAGAGATCCTACCTAGAGTGGTGGCTGATAGAAAGGGGTATTTATCTTTGCCTCCCACCAGACAGGATTTGACTCAAGGTCTTTTTTATAGTAGGAGGTTTAGGTGAGGGGGAGGTCAGGTACAGGAAGGCTCATGCCCTGCAGGACTGTGCTGGACATAGGTTCACTAGGTGCAATGTGAACTATACTAGCTTTTGCTAAGTGCAATGTGAGTCAATAGTAGTCTTCAGGCGTGTATGCCTGCTCATAGCCTGAACCAGACCTGAGGGTTTTCTTGTACTAAGCTTTGTATTTCTTTGATCGTTTGTCCAACCAAAGGTGGACCAGCTGTAGCTGAAGTCATAAGGCCAGGAAGTGGTTGATTGGAAGTGATGGCAAAAGAGATTGTCTTGGGAATTCATTCCATCCGCATGACCTGATCATCATCATAAATAGATTTATAAATACAAACTAGTAAATACACCCCCTGCAAACCCCTATGCTTTTCTTCACCCTGCCAAAATTTTAATTGCCTCCAGAAGTCTATATGGACTAGTTTGAGAAGTAAAATCAGCATAGTAAAATCTGGTTATGATACATTTCCCACACTTGAATGAATGCTAGGCTATTCTAAGGTTGGTAGATATTTACTTCCTATAATAAACGAGTGTGATTTCGTCTAAATTTCTGAGACAAAGCTTGATGATTTATATCATTAAGGATTTTCGGACTATTGTCTTCATCTTTATTGTTATTTCCACAACGTTTCAGCCGATATGTCCTTCGGCCTTCTTCAGGTGTTTGTTGAACTCAGGTACCTTCACGGAACTTAAAACTTCATTCTTTATTGTATCTACAGGGGTCGTCTGTTCTGATTCCATTAACCATAACCGGGTACAAGTGTTAAGTATTCCTGTATTGTTACTCACCTGCAGTCAAAATTGAACCTGCAACTTCCAATGCCTATAACCGTTACGCCATGTGTCCTGCTGGACACATGGCGTAATGGTTATAGGCGTTAGTTCCCTAAACTTCTAAAGAGACAATCATCTGACAAAAGTGTGATTTCCTTCTTTTTTTTTTCTTTCTTTCTTTTTTCCAGCAAGTAGATTGTGTGGATATCATTTTGTGTCAATGTTGTGCTGGAGCTGGTTATGGCAACATTTGCAATGTAAGTGTCAGGATGACCTTTTTTTATTTTGTCTTCAAAAAATTAGCTAAGAAAACTTTCACCAGTTAATCTACAAGTGTCTCAGAAAACTATCCACATCATGTTGATTATTATGTGGAAAAATAATGTTTCATAGTGTTATGCCACCATGTGCCCAGCGGGCTTGCAGGGTGCCAAGTCCAGTTAAAGCAGGGCACAGACGTTGGCTGTGGTCTACCGAATGCTATTTAGTGTCACAGATATCACCAACTCCCAAGCGGAACCACATTTTAAAGCTACTAGGCAAGTTCTAGGTGAATTATTAAAAGTCAACACTGCTAACTGGCTAGCTTTCCCCCACAAATACAAGGTCTTCAACAAATACAATTCTTCCACAAGAAAATAAAGACTCTGAACTGCTGTATTTGAGTTAACAGGATTAATAACAATATTCTTTTATTGAATCAAAGAAAGAAGCAAAGACAAAAAAAACAATCCAGGTAAAAATCAGGAGCAAGAAAGTCTTTCTGTATCTCAGAGGAGCCTCCACTAAAATATCCGTATCGTGGACTAAGCCCACATAAGAATAGTTATAAAGTATGGTGTTATTGTGCTCTTTTTATTTGGTGTGGTTTTCATGAAAATCAATTGGAGGCTTTATTTTCAGAGCAATCTTTTTATGAATGCAGAATGCAGGCACCAATAAAAATGTGTTGCAGTGTAACTATATCAAAAGATTGTACTTTGTTGCTGAAAGCATTTTCTATGCAACAGCTTTAATTTCAGGTTGTTCCTCAGATTATAAATTAAGTTAAGTTGATCAATAATGAACCTGGTTAAAATTGCTTCTAGCTAACTTCATTTAACCATACACACTAATGTAGTAATTGCATGCTATGACATAAAAGAGAAACTAATGGTTTTTATATTCAATTTTTGATGGTATATATATATGTATAATTTCTAATGGTTTTTATTTTAAATTTTTAATGGTATTTATATATAATTTTAATGGTATTTATATTTTAAAAACATAATATTTACATATATCTAATGGTGTTTATATATCTTTAAAATTAATGGTATTCATATATAATTCTTTTTACTGTTTTTAATTTAAAAATTTTAATGGTTTTTTGTTACACTTTAATGGTATTTATATATAATTTTTTTCATATTTCTCTGTTGACTAATTCCATTTTTCTATTTTTCGTTGTTTTCTGACTTTTCTCTCTCCTTCTCTGACACGTATGAATTGTTTTGGCATCTAATTTTTTGTTGGTCTAATTAAAGCAAAATATCTTTTCTTTTTCAAGTTTGGCAACTGCAAATGTGACTGCGGTTGTGATCCAGGCTGTAACCAGGTGAACTGTTTGTGTTTCCAACTGAATTTTATGGATGAAACGGCCCAAATGACTGAAGGAATGTCCACTCGACCCATCATGTCTTGATTATAATTATTATTATATTTTATTATCAAATCATATCAAATATCTAGTAGATCCATTTGATCTTGAATCTTAAACAATACTCTCCACTCCTACTGCTGATAAATGACTTTTAAGGTCATAATTAATTTTGACTTTACTTTTTTTATTTTTAGTGACTCTTTTAGAAATTTCTACTCACTTTTATAAGCTTGTGAGTGACAGAAAAAAGGTTGTGATACAAAAAAGAAATTGTCAGTACTAGTGAATCCTATTATCCAACCGTCTGCATTTCACGGGTGTTGTTCCAGACGCTTCACTCCTCACAGCTTGCAAACGAGTTTCAGCTTCTTCACTCATTCAACCGCAGGGGAACCAGATGCTGAGCCATCAGACTCTGGTATCATCTATCAGAATGCTGAAATAGCTTATGGCAAAAGAGAAGTAGTGATATAAAAAAAATGTCAGTACTATGGAATCCAACTTGGTGTTAACTCGTTAAATATTTCTCTTGCATCTTCCTGAAGTTTAATTTGATCTTGTATTCCATTTTCAGTTAACTAAATGTATTCTTAATAATCTGGTGATTTTTAGTCAAAGTTGCCAGCCAGAAAAATAAGATCAGTCTTGTTACTTTTGAAACTAACTTCAAATTTAATGTTATCACAAAACTGACAGCATGGTTGGTTAGATTTAATTGTGAATTATGAAAAACAATGAACTGAATGTTTTCATATGTGTTCATGTTCAACATAAATCAGGTGATTTTTAGTCAAGTTTGCCAACTTGAAAAAATAATTTGGTCAGGCTGAGATTAGTTAGATTTGGTTTGTAACGTTTTGTTTTTTTTTTCTAAAAATACAGTTAAAGGGAGATAATCCACTCATTAATTTTCTTTTTCTTATTTCTCATGTTTATTTTGTCCTTTAAGAAAGAACAAAAAATAAATTCTGTTTACAAAAATATCAGAAATAGCACAAAATTTGAAAAACGGAGTCATTGATGCTCAAAAGGTTTCTATTATAGTCTCATGATTCATGAAACAAGTTAATTTTTAAGTGTGGGTATCAGGTATCAAAAATATCAGAAATAGCACAAAATTTGAAAAACAGACACATTGAAACTCAAAGGGTTTCTATTATAGTCTCATGATTACTGAAACAAGTTAATTTTTAAGTGTGGGTATCAGGTATCCATCATTATGACCACTCCTTATTTGTCTAAAGCCTTGAGATGAAGCTTGATTGTTTTCATCATTTAGTCTATTTGGACTATTGTCTTCATTTTTATTGCTATATTCACGTTTCGGCTGATGCATCCTTTGGCTTCCTTCAGTTGTTTCATGTTAAATTTGGGATCCTACACTGAACTGTGATCTGAATTCTTTATCTAATCCACAAAGGTAGATTGTTCTAATTCTATTAACTATAACTGAGTAGAAATTTTTTAAAATTGCAATATGAACTAAGGTAAAAATCATACATAATTGTAATAAGTAGTATCACATACATTGATAAAGATATTAATTTTATAAGTTCCAAAAATTCACTCTGAATTGTCCAGCAGAACACGTGGTGTAATGGATATAGGCATTTGCTAAAAGTGCTTCTATGTAAAATCATCTGAAGGTTGCAGGTTCAATCCTGACAACAGGTAAATAACAATAAATGATTAATATAGCTTCACTCTTGTACCTGGTTATCTTTAACGGAATTAAAATGCTCTATGCCTGTGGATTAAATTAAGGTTTTGGTTTAAAGTTCTGTGTAGGCTCTTGAGCTTGACGTGAAACACCTGAAGTAGATGGATGCATCAGCTGAAATGTTGTGAATATGGCAATATAGATGAAGACAATTGTCTGAATACACTAAATGATAAAAATGACCACTCCTTGTGTTCTCTCATCAGTACCAATTCAATATGACCTTCCTTTGACAAATTTGCATTCAGTTTTCAGCAAAAAACAAAAAAAAAACAAAAAAAGAAAACAATATTTGTAATGTAAAAAGCAAACACAAAAAAAAGTCATCTTAACATCAAAACTTTTTGGACGGCCCATTTGGCTGGAATTATAGAATACACTGACTGCATCTCTGCAGAGGGGAAAGACCCCCTCCCTCAGCAAGTATCCTGGCTATAACATTAAAGAATCTGATGGTGAGGCTCCATCCTTGGAGATTTGGGGAATGTGGAGTACTCCTTCATTGCCATTGCTCCCAGGTCCACTCTAGCCTGGAGTGGTAGCACCTGATAGGGTCCTATCTATGGGTCAAATAGAACTATTTTACATTTAAACTGAGTGCAAACAAATGACATGCTAAATTGAATTGTTTGAAATAGAACTCATTTAACTGTGTAAGCAAATGACTGATGTTTAATTGAACTGATACATAAGAATACTTGAAACCATTTAACTGTGTACAAATGAATGAGTAATGTTGAAATAGAATCATAGGTGTTATATAACTATAATTGAAACTATTTACCTGTAGAAACTGGGCCATTGGCCTAATGAGTAGAGTGTTTGCCAATGGTCTGGGAGACCAGGGTTTAATCCCAGGTTGAGTCATACCAAAGACTCAAAAAATGGCACTTGATGCTGCCTTGCTTAGCACTCAACATTATAAGATAAGGTTCAAGGATAAAGTGGAGCAATCCAGAGAATGGAATAGCGTCCTTCCCTACACCTCGGTGTGGTAGCTATTGAAAAGTAAACCTTCGGGTCACCCTCGACTAAGGTTGCCAACTTTACTTTTTTACTTACCTGAGGAAACAATGGCAATACTAGTGTGCAAAGAAATTAGTTCTAACTCATTTAAAAATGATATTACCAACAAACTAATCTCTTACATATTATACAAATCCATTAAACTGTGCAAACAAATGGTTAATAGGAAATAGAATTATTTGTATTTGATAGGGTGTCCTGGGTATAACACTAAACTGGATATGATGGTGAGATTCCAGTTCTGAGGATCTTGAGAGTGTAGAGTACTCTTTCATTGCCATTACTCCCCGGTCCACTCCGACTTGGAGTGGTAGTACTTGTTAGGGTCCTATCTATGGGTCAAATTGATCTGTTTGAGAGTTATTAGATACAAATGCTTGAAACCATTCTCTCATGTGTAAATCATTTGTATTAGATTGAAATACTTGATATCATAACTGTGCGCAAGCAAATAATTATTGAATAAGAAGTTATTTGAAACTATATAATTGCTTGAATTATTAGTATTAGATAGGAATACTTGAAACTGTATAACTGTAAAGAAAAAATATTTATAGACAAATACAAATATCTCCTACAAATATCTCCTACAAATAATTTACACACAGTTCTATGGTTTCATATATTTCTGATACTAATAATTTACTCACAGTTGTGTGGTTTCAAGTATTCCTATCAAATACTAATAATTTGTACACAATTGAGTGGTATCAAGTATTTCTATTCTTCAGGATCTGTGGGGAGAACTGACAAATGCTGAATTCAGGGTATTATGGTCTTGATGAAATTGTAGAAGTTTATATATATGTGTATATTATATATATATATATATATATATATACATATTTACCAACCCCTCTGCTCAGGCAGGATATGACACAAGGTCAATTTTTAAGTGGGGTTTAATAGGTTTGAATTCAGAGTTTTCCTTCTAGACTAGTTGCCTCAACAAGGCTGAAGAACCTAGTCTGCCCTACTATTTACCCATAGCTGGAGGGAGAATAATTGGATTCATACCTTTCCCAAGGGTATTAGTGCTATGTGAAATGCAATCAGTCTTGTCTAGGATTTGAACTCGTGTTGCCATGTCCATTTCCTATGACAATAACCATTACACCACAGGCATCTCCAATATATATATATATATATAGTTTAATGCCAAAGCCATCCTTGGTGAAGAACAATAGTGGTTGTATTTAACCCATAGCTGGGAGGGTAAGGGATATGATACCTTTCCCAAGAGTATTTACTAGTTAGACAAGAAGAACATTATTAGTGAGTTCGATTCTCACTGGGTGCCCCATGCTTCTGGCCATTGTACTAAAACTATGCCAAGTTTAGTGAATAACTATATAAACTGAATACCATACCTGAAAAAAAATTAAAAGTTCTCTGAAGAAAGCCACAAGACTGAACACGTTTCTTTTTGAACATTTGGAGACAAAAGGTCCTAATGAGAGAAATAAGCCATACCTTAAAAATAAAAAAAAGGATAAAACTTCATTGTTTATATTTGTAATGATAAAAAATATAATCAGTTTTTTTTTTTTACAGTCTCATTATTTTGTGTTAGTTACAGATAGGTAGATGGCTTTGTTGGCTGAGGCTACAAAATACACTGACTGTATCTCTACAGAGGGGTAAGACTCCCCCAACAAGTTGTTGTATAGCTACATAATACATATACATCTGCATGCAAAATCATAGCGATGACACAATAAAGACAAGTGGCACAGTTCTTAGAAAAATATACCTCTCACTTTATTTGAAAGGGTTGTGTGTGAGAGGGAGTTGGAGACCGAACAGAACTGCAACATATTGACCCCCAATCTATTGGCCATAACCGCATTTCTTTCCCGTTCTCCTGGGCTGCTCACCCGGGGGCCTGGGGCCCAGCCTCTCTGGGACATGTTCCTCAATCCAGCATCTTCTCACCAACTGATCTGATCTCCAAACTGATTTATCGGGGGCTTGTGGGCTCCCTCTGCTAGGTGTTGGCTTTCTCTACCGCATCTTGTCTCCAACTGATTGAATTTCCTGTGCACTGAGTTATATAATAGTTCAACGCTCACCTTCTTCTTGTGGCGTCACAAATTGTACTCATTCAACCCATCCACGGTCAAGGTTATACTCTGCTATTCCTCGGCCGGATGTACCCGTTATTTACACAGCTGCATTTCCTATTTTGACAGCCTGGCCGGATCGTAGGTCAATATACAACAAAGTGTCCTGGATATTATACTAAGCAATCTGATGGTGCAGCTCCAGTAATGCTGGAGCTTTGGGTAATGCGGAGTATCCTTTCATTGCCATCGCTCCCAGGTCCACTCTGGCCCGGAGTGGTAGCACCTGATAGAGTCCTATGGGTTGAGTAGAACTCTTTTACACTTAAACTGTGGACTTTGTCATTTAAATTGAGTGCAAACAAATGACTTATACTAAACTGTTGGAAGTGCCATGGTGTAATGGCTATCGTCGTAGGAAATAGACACAGTGACACAAGTTCAAACCCTGGACAAGACTGGTTGCATTTCACATAGCACTAATACTCTTGGGAAAGGTATGAATCCAATTATTCTCCCTCCAGCTATGGGTAAATAGTAGGGCAGACTTGGTTCTTCAGCCTTGTTGAGGCAACTAGTCTAGGAGAAGGAAAACTCTGAATTAAAACCTGTTAAACTCCGCTTAAAAATTGGCCTTGTGTCCTATCCTGCTTGAGCGGAGGGGTTGGTAAATATGTATACTAAACTGAATGCTTGAAATAAAACTGTTTGATCATTCAAGTGAATGCAAAGAAATGATTGATGACTAATTGAATTGTTAGTGATAAATCTCAATACTAGAAGACATTTAACTGTGTGCAAACAAATGATTAATAGTAAATAGAATTATTCGTAGTTGATAGAAATAAGTGAAACCATTTAACTGTGTGCAAAAAAATGAGCTTAGGCTCATTTTAAAAATGTTATTTAGAAATTATATATTTAGTATATATATGTATAAAAAGGATTTGGCATTAAATAACCTATAATGGTTGATATGACATCAAATCAAATCAAACCAAACCAAGCCAAACAGATAGGTGGATATCTTTGACGAAATATTTTTAGAAGACATATTTCATTTCATACAAAACAAATTTTTTTAGAGAATAAAAACTACAGCAAAAGTTCAGTTTAAGTGTTGACACTTCTTTGCTTTTGTACTTGTCTTTAATTGGAATCATTTTGAGATGAGGTTTCTTCATTTGAGAATTAATTTTTATTTATTGCTGACTTTTTTCCTCATCTTGGTAGGTTTTTTTTGTTGTTTTTTTTCAGTGAAAGAAGAAACAACACACAAAAAAAAACCCTTCCAAGATGAGGAAAAAAGTCTGCAATAAATAAAAATTAATTCTTTGCTTTTCTTACGTGACTTTGAATATGCTAACTGCATCCTCTGCAGAAGAGTAAAATGCTCCCCTCCCTCAAGAGGTGTTTGAGGTATGACACAAAACTGTATCTGATGGTGAGGCTCCAGACCTACAGATGTAGGGAACATGGAGTACTCCTTCATTGCCATTACTCCCAGGTCCACTTTCACCCAGAATAGTAATTCTTGTTTGGGTTCCATTTACAGCTCAAATTTTGTATCTTTGATGGGTTATTTAATGGGTTTCTTTATTTGATGGGTTATTTAATGGGTTTCTTTGTTTCATGGGTTATTTAATGGGTTTCTTTGTTTCATAGGTTATTTAATGTGTTTCTATGTTTCATGGGCTATTTAATGTGTTTCTATGTTTCATGGGTTATTTAATGTGCTGTTTAATGGGTTTCTTTATTTCACATGTTATTCAATGCTAAAGCTCTCCTTGTGGGACAGTAATGTTACTAATTAACCTATAGTGGGAGAGGATAAGGGTTTTCATACTTTTTCCAAGGGTATTATTCCAAAAGTGAACGTAATAGCATGACTGGGGTTTGAACTTGCTTAGAACAATGTCACAATCCAACACTTTAGCCACTGCACCACAGAGAGTATCTTTAAATTACTTGAACTAAGAATAGTTAATTAAAATTATATACTTGTGTACCAACAAATGACTATTATCAAAGAGAAATAATTATTTAAAATAATTATAAATAAATAGATATAATAAATAAATATAATTATTAGGATTAGATAGGAATACTTGAAACTTTACAACTGTGTGCAAATTATTTGTATATGATAGAAATGCTTGAAACTATATAACTGTGTGCAAACAAATGACTCTTATTTTATAGAAATAATTACTTGAAACGATATAATTATTAATATTAGGAATACTTGAAGCCATGCAACTGTGTGCAAAATTATTTGTATTAGAAAGGAATACTTGAAACCATACAACTGTGTGCAAAATTATTTGTATTTGATAGGAATGCTTGAAACCATAGAACTGTGTGCAAAATTATTTGTATTAGATAGGAATGCTTGAAACCATATAACTGTGTGCAAAATTGTTTGTATTAGATAGGAATGCTTGAAACCATACAACTGTGTGCAAAATTATTTGTATTAGGAATTCCTGATATCATATAACTGTGCAAAAATCTTTTAAGAAACAACCACATGAAAATGTAAATATAAACATACAATGCAATTTCTGTTAAAGAATACTCTTGTCATGAAATAATCCTAGACGAGTTGATATACCATTAAAATCAAAGATAAAACCGATTACTTCACTTTTTTTTTTTTTTGTAAAATTCTGATAGAGAAAACTAATAATCCTCAAAAATTATTTACCTTTCAGCATACATATACCTATCTGTATGTATACTTAGCAAAATATCCGGAAAGGGTTTTGTTATTTTTTTTCAGAAAAAAAAGGAAATTACAGACTCAAAGAAATGATGATAAAGATATCAGAGAATTCTCAGATAAAAAGATGTATTACCTCTGCCCTCAATATCATATGCATACACACGTACATACATAAGGCTTGGCTGAAAATTGGCAGACCAAAATGTAACCAAATAAGGTTTATTTTTCAACTTAGCCCTCTTTTTCTATTGGTATTGCAGTGCTTGTATCCCATTGGCACCCAAAAAGTTATCAACAGCAGATATGACATCATCATATAACTTTTCAATCCACCCTCATATATATATATATATATAAATGAAGTAAAGATACTTCCCCGGCCTTTTGGCTGGGCTGTCTGGCATTCGTGTCAGATGGGGTATTGAAACCAATGGCAGATTCGAGGCCGAAAGACCCCCAACTTTGGTTGGGCCACCCTCAGGTGGGCGAACTGCTTTTTTGTCCCCCCTGCACCCCTTGTATAGCACTAGACCTCACGGTCTAGTTCAAGCTATATTCTGGCATACGTGCCCGGATCTAGATTTAGGTCCGTGATACTGCTTGACTCATTAGACCCACATTGCACTTAGTGGGTCAATGACTAGCAGGGTTCAAGTCTCGGCTTGTTCCCGACCTTCCCCATCCCTTTTTCCCCACTTTAAACAGCCTTCGGGCTTTTGACCTTGTGTCAAGTCCTGTCTGGTGGGAGGCAGCGACAAATATTTATATAAATGAAGTAAAGTTCTGGGCATTAGCCTAATGAGTAGAGTGTTTGCCAATGGTCCGGGAGACTGGGGTTCAATCCCAGGTCGAGTCATACCAAAGACTCAAAAAATGGTACTTGATGCCGCCTCGCTTAACACTCAGCATTATAAAGGAATGGTCAAGGGTAAAGTAGAGCCATCCAGGGAATGAAGTAGCACCTTCCCCTACACCTTGGTGTAGTAGCTATTGAAAAGGGAGCCTTTGGGTCACTCTCAACTAAGGTTGCCAACTTATATAAATGAAAATGTACAAATATAAAAAAACACAAGATTTATAAAGGTTTTATTTATCATATTTACCCAACCCCTCCGCTCGGGCAGGATTTGACATAAGGTCAATTTTTTAAGCGGAGTTTTAACAGGTTTGAATTCAGAGTTTTCCTTCTCCTAGACTAGTTGCCTCACCAAGGCTGAAGAACCTAGTCTGCGCTACTATTTACCCATAGCTGGAGGGAGAATAATTGGATTCATACCTTTCCCAAGGATATTAGTGCTATGTGAAATGCAATCAGTCCAGGATTTGAACTCGTGTTGCCGTGTCCATTTCCTACGATGATAACCATTACACCACGGGCACCTCCATTTCAAACCAACCCCTCCGCTCGGGCAGGATATGACACAAGGTCAATTTTTTAAGTGGAGTTTTAACAAGTTTGAATTCAGAGTTTTCCTTCTCCTCAACTAGTTGCCTCACCAAGGCTGAAGAACCTAGTCTGCGCTACTATTTACCCATAGCTGGAGGGAGAATAATTGGATTCATACCTTTCCCAAGGGTATTAGTGCTATGTGAAATGCAATCAGTCCAGGATTTGAACTAGTGTTGCCGTGTTCAATTCCTGTGATGATAACAATTACACCACAGGCACCTCCACTAAAAGGTTGATTTTATTAATAGTTTAAATTACTTGCATCGCCCTGATGAAGCTTTAATGTTTTCATATTTAAAAACCAAAATGTTTAACATCAGTAAATTATTCAAACTATAAATAAAATCATTATGTGAAGACCTTGTGTTTTTTCATACTTTAATATATAATCAGTTTTCTCTGATATATATATTCCAAAATGAATAGGTCCTTAAAGAGATTTATATCTTTTAAAAAATTATTTATTTAGTTCTTACATATGTGTCCAGTCTTGTGGCTTTCTTTGGAAAACTTTAAATTTTTTTTTAGGTGTGGTATTCAGTTTATATAGAGGTCACTGTTTTGATGGGGTGGTTGTTTCTTTTAATTTTGTGATAGATTCCTTGTAAGAGTTAGTTCTTTCTTTCTCTTCTTTTTCTTTTTTCCTCCTTTTCTCTTTCTCAGAGTGTGTTTCCTGTTTCTCCCTTGTGGTTACATTTTTTATTTCCCCAATAGGTCTTTGATATTTGATATGCTATAAAACTTTTTGTTGTTTTACTATGGGCTTTGTGTGTATGTGTGTGTGTATAGTTGATATGCTATACACAAGGAGTTAGTAAATGCAAGAATAAAAGATGCGGTGTATGTAATATAATTATTGAAGGAAAATCCTATACCTTCAAAAACCTGAAAACAAAATTCATTATAAGTAAAGATTTAATCTGAGAAAAAGAGGGAAAAAGAAGAGACAGAAAAATCAACCTCTAGAAGGAATTTATGAACTTAAAAGAAACAACCACCCCATCAAAACAATGACCTCTATATAAACTGAATACCACACCTGAAAAAACATTAAAAGTTCACTGAAGAAAACCACAAGCTGGAAACATGCATAAGAGCTAAATAAATAATTTTGTAAAAGATATAAAACTCTTTGTGGTCTTATTCATTTTGAAATATTTACTTTTTTCTCTCTTTGGATTAACAAAAAAAGAAAAAATTTTTACATATATATATATTTCTATATAGAAATTTTACATATATATATATATATATAGAAATTTTATATATATATATCTATATAGAAATTTTACATATATATATATATATATATATAATATAGAAATTTTACATATATGTATATATATATATATATATATATATATATATATATATATATATATATATATACGAATTTTACATATATATATATATATATATAAGAAATTTTACGTATATATATCTATATGGAAACTCAACTGATTTTTATACTAAAAAAATGTTAATTTTTCTATAAAAGTTTTCTATAGAAATTTTATATATATATATATATAGAGAGAGAGAAATTTTACATATATATATATAAATTTTACATATATATATATAAATAATTTTATATATATAATATAGGAATTTTACATATATGTATATATATATATATATCTATATAGAAATTTTACATATATATATATAAATAATTTTATATATATGATATAGAAATTTTACATATATATATATATATATCTATATAGAAATTTTACATATATATATATCTATATAGAAATTTTACATATATATATATATATATATATATATATATATATATATATATATATATATATATATATATATATATATATAAAATATATATATATATATATATATATATATAATTTTATATATATAATATAGAAATTCTACATATATATATATCTATAGAGAAATTTTATATATATATATTTATATATAATATAGAAATTTTATATATATATCTATATAGAAATTTTACATATATGTATATAAATAATTTTATATATATAATATAGAAATTTTACATATATATATATCTATATAGAAATTTTACATATATATATATATATATATATAAATAAATCTTTGATTTATATATATAGAAACTCAACTGATTTTCATTCTATAAAAATGTTAATTTTTCTATAAAACTTTTTCTATAAAAAAATAACCTGAAGAAGTTGTAATTTTTTTTTCTGTACTTTTGCCCTTATTGAGCAACCACACCTTAATTTGGGATACTGCTTTTTAAAAAATTTCTTTGAAATGACTGGCAATAATTTTTGAATTGCTTTGCAAATTTTGAAGAATCAAGATTCGACATAATTAAGAAATCTTCTCCCCTCTAGATTGATAAAAATACATTTTTTAACCAATTAGAATCCTAAATAAATCAATCCACTTTTTATTTAATTTCAAGGTTACACAAATCTTGTTAATAAAGCAATTAAATTGTTAAACCTTCATTAGATATGGATACATTTCTATTCCTACTCAACCTTCATATCTTTATTTCTCTTAAGTAAAAATCCAACATTCTGTTCCTTCAAGAATGTGTTTAATTTCAACATCTCTTATTGGTTTTCTAAAACAAAAACCTTTCTTCTTGCTTAATTGAACATGCTATAACTAATCTAACGTTCATTTATTGCTGAGAGTTCAGATACAGAGTCACTTACATATTGGTACATGAATATATTTTCCCTGTATATAATGGCATACACAAAGACCCCATACATACAAAACATTATTTTGATTTGAAACAATGCAAAACTGCTATATTTAATGAATGAACTTTTTTTTTCTTGTAATGTAAATATGCCTGAATATTTACATTACAAAAAAAAAGAAAGAAGTTCATTCATTCAATATAGCAGTTTTGCATTGTTTCAAATCAAAATAATGTTTTGTATGTATGGGGTCTTTGTGTATGCCATTATGTACAGAGAAAATATATGGCATACACAAAGACCCCATACATACAAAACATTATTTTGATTTGAAACAATGCAAAACTGCTATATTGAATGAATGAACTTCTTTTTTTTTTTGTAATGTAAATATTCAGGCATATTTACGTTCTATCTAATATTACATTTTCTTACAAGAAAAGACACTGTGACTTTTGTTGTTTTTTTAACAAACTATGTACTCGAGTTTAAAGAAATAAAATTCATTGAATTTGTAGAACTATTGTTATATTGTCATGTGCCGTATCATAACGACACAATAATAAAGACAGACACACGCAAAATTCTTTAACAAATATGTTCCTCTCACTTTATTTGTAAGGGTTCGAAAAGGTTGTGTGGGGTTTTACTGTGAGAGGGAGCTGGAGACCGAACATAAACTGAAATATTTTGACCCCACTGTTATGACTGTCACGTTGTGTCTTTCTTGTTCTCTAGGGCTGCTCAACTGGAGGCCTAGGGCCCACTCTGCTGGATGCTAGCTTTCTTTACTGCATCTTATCAGCATCTTCTCTGGACCCCAAACTCCATCGGGGTTCCCAAGGGCCCCCTCGGTCGGGTGTGGCTTTCCCTACCACATCTCTTCTCCAACTGTCTGGAACTCTACTGGCAACTCCACTGGCTCGTCGAACTCAACTGAATTATATAATTGTTCGACGCCCACTCAATCTTTGAAATCTAACGTTTAATCGTCATCAAGCGGAAATAACTGTCATGCAGTTCAGAGGTCACTCTCTTCTGGTCGTCAGTCTATGAGAGTATCATGGGATTTTTTTTATCTCGTCCCATTTCATTAGCCAATTTCCGCCCACGCAATTTCCTCTCATAACTGCCATTAGAATGTGACACTTCCTTCTGGTGCATCACCTTAGAATGGCATTTTTGGCCGGGTCAAAAGGTCAAAAACATAACACTATGTTTCATTCGGTCATTTATACACTTTTCTATTACATATGTATACATAAGGTTCAGCTGAAAACTTCTTCAGCTGATAAAGATACTCATATAGAATGTTAATAATTGGTGTTATGGTTATCTTCATAGGAAATGGACATGGCAACATGAGTTTAATTCCTGGACGAGACTGATTGCATTTCACATAGCACTAATACCCTTGGGAAAGGTATGAATCCAATTATTCTCCCTCCAGCTATAGTAAATAGTAGGGCAGACTAGGTTCTTCAGCCTTGGTGAGGCAACTAGTCTAGAAGAAGGAAAACTCTGGATTCAAACCTGTTAAACTCCGCTTAAAAATTGACCTTGTGTCATATCCTGCCCAAGTGGAGGGGTTGGGTAAATATGATAAATGGGGTTTATTTTTTAATCAAGTCCCTTTTTGTGGTTCATGCACTTCTTCCTTTGGTATTGCAGTTTGGTTTGGTTTGGTTTGGTTTGTTGGGTTTTATGGCATATCAACCCTTGTAGGTTATTTAATGCCAAATCCATTTTTATGTAAATAATCAGTTCTATTTAAAACAATTCAGTTTAGCATGAGTACACAGTTTAATTGTCAAAAACATTTCTATTTCAAACTATTTAAGCAGTTATATATAACAATTCAGTTTAGTGTAAGTACAGTTTTAATGTCAAAAATAGTTCAATTTAAAACAATTCAGTTTAGCAAAAGCATGTAGTTTAAATGTAAGTACAGTTTAATTGTAAAAAACATTTCTATTTCGAGGTATTCAGTTTAGTCAAGCAATTCTATTCAGCTAATTCACTTTGGTAAAATTACAGATTTTGTTTACACACAGTTACATATCAGAACAGTTCTATGTTAAACAATTCAGTTTAGTGTAAATACAGTTTCAATGTCAAAAAACAGTTCTATTTGAAATAATTCAGTTTAACACAAGCACGCAGTTCAAATGTAAGCACGGTTCAATTGTCAAAAAACATTTCTATTTGAAGATATTCAGTTTAGCATAAGTATGCAGTTAGTTCTATTTAACCCATAGATAGGGCCCTATCAGGTGTAACCACACCAGGCCAGAGTGGACCTGGGAGCAATGGCAATGAAGGGGTGCTCCATATTTCCCAAAGCCACAGCATTATTGGGACCTCACCATCAGACTGTTTAGTGTCATATCCAGGACACTTGTTGGGCGGGATCTTACCCCTCTGCAGAGGTGCAGTCAGTGTATTCTACAGCCGACTGGGCAAAGTATTGCAGTACTTGAATCTCATTGGCCCTCAAAAGTTAGCTACACCAGATATGACTTCATTATATAAACTTTTCATCTTATGAAGTTTCAGTCCATCCTTGTACAGAGATATGAACACCCTGAGTGAGATAGATGTGAGGGTTGGCTGAAAAGTTCATAAGCTGACCAAGATACTCTTATTGAATATGACCAAATGAGGTTTATTTTTCAACATAGTTCCCAGTACAGTCCACACACTTCTTCCATCAGTGTTGTAGTGCTTGGATCCTATTGGTAAAAAAATTCATCCACAGCAGATATAACATCATCATATGAACTTTTCAGCCTACGCTTGAATATATGTTTCTGTAGTGAGAGAAATTGCGCACGCAGCAGCTCAAAGCATGCACGAATATGTCTGGAGTATAAAATGAGATCAGAGAGAGAGAAACGGGTGATTGGGGAGATTGAACTCACATCCTCCTGATTGTGAGTTTTGTTTGACGTCAGGACTACCTACATGCTGGTACACATGTGAATTACCACGTTGTGCAATTGACCCAGATGTGGCATTTTGGTATGATTATTTAAGTCCTGCTTGAATGCACTGGGCAGAGAGAGGCTATTTTAAGTTTTGCATGACAATGATGTGATGTAGGACTGCTAAAGAAGATTGCTACTGGCAAAAACAAGTTAATAGGAAGAAGCTATGAGAACTGTCATTTTCAAGGTAGAAATTCGGCTGTCCACCTTCTATTAAGAAGAAGACAACACAGCAACGGTACTTGAAATTGATTCAACGTGTTCAGTTACAAGAGACTCTTTTCTTTCTGTTACTGGCGAGGCATACTATCCATTCACCTCTTCTTTCAGTTTCTTTCTTAGGATCATATTTACCAATCCCTCCGCTTGGGCAGGATATGACACAAGGTCAATTTTTAAGCGGAGTTTAACAGGTTTGAATTCAGAGTTTTCCTTCTAGACTAGTTGCCTCACCAAGGCTGAAGAACCTAGTCTGCGCTACTATTTACCCATAGCTGGATGGAGAATATTTCGATTCATACCTTTCCCAGGGGTATTAGTGCTATGTGAAATGCAATCAGTCAGGTCCAGGATTTGAACTCGTGTCGCCGTGTCCATTTCCTACGACGATAACCATTACACCACGAGCACCCCCTTTCTTATGATAGTATGCATTTACCCAAACCCTCTACAATTGGCTGGATGTGACACAAGGTCGATTTTAAAGCAGATTACAGCTGGTTTGAATTCAGAGTTTTCCTTCTCCAAGGATGGTTGCTTAACAAAAGCTAAAGAACCCAAGCTGCTCAACTATTCGCCCCTGCCTGCAGAGAGAATAGATGGATTCATGCCTTTCCCAAGGGCATTAGCCCAAAGTGAAGTCCAAACTTCTAACCGTTACACTAACTGCACCCCCGATATCCTCCTGCAAGAATCAAAATCACTCCACCCTGAAATCTTAGCCCCCCCCCGGCAGAGCTTCATTTCTCGCAAAAGTCGATCAACGCTCTTAGTTAATTTCCCTATCCTATTTGTCCATTGCTTGTAATTACCTAACCCTTCTGCAACAGGCAGGATGTGGCACAAGGTCAATTTTTAAGAGGAGTAACCCTGAGGTGAATTCATGTTTTTCTTTTTCCTAGATTGGTTGCCTAATCAAGACCTAGCTGAAGAAAGAGCAGATGAATTCATATCTTTCCCAAGGGCATTAATGTGAAGTGAAATGTGAAGTGCCTCTTTCTGGATTTGAACTCAGTTTACCATATAGGCTTGGTTTCCTTGTTTAATGGCATATCAACCTTTATGGCTTATTTAATGCCAACAAAATGAATAGAGTAGTAAAAAGTACATTAGTCAGTGAGATGGCTTCTCTATTAGAAGGGATTGACAACACATTCAGTATCCCAATGATCTTCGGTGAGTTGTTCAATAATGTTCACCAAAAGACGGTTCCTGTAAAATGTTTTGTAGATAACAGTGATTTGATCGAAGCGATCAAATCAACTAAAGATGTTGCAGATAAGAGACTGAGGATAGAAATAGCAAGTATCAAGGAAATGTTGGATTAGGGAGAAATCTGTTCAGTAATATGGCTGAAGTCTAATGATCAAATTGCTGTCTAACTAAAAGAGGTGTCTTATCTTACTATATGATCATCATCATCATGTTGTGCCGCCAGCACGGATATCCCTGACCATCTCTCGCCACTTCTCCCTATCATTCATCGCCTCCGGCAGGTCTTCTGGGTTACATTCCGTGTCCTCACATAGCTGCTGTATGTAAGTTCGGGCTGGTCGTCCTGCTTTTGCTTGGGCATATGTGGGGGTCCACAGGAGTACGTCACTTACGAGCTCGTCCTTGCTTCTCCAGCAGTGTCCGGCGTGTCTGGCTCGTCTAACCTGTATAGTTTTCGTGATGAGAGGCAAGTGTCTGTACAGTTGGCGTCTCGTGGGGTGTTGTCGCCAGGACTTGTTCAATATTGCTCTCAACATTCTTGTGCAGTTGCCGTCAAGTTTCTTCTTCAGCCGTTTAGTTAGCGTCCATATAGTGCATCTATATAGCAGTATCGATACAACCGCTGCCTGGAAGAAACTGCGCTTCATTTCATCGGTCAGGTCTGATTTCCATATGATTGAGAGCCTATCTCTAGCCGTCCATGCTTTCGTCAGTCGTGTGTCGATGTCGTTTTCGGTTGATGAGACGCTACTTCCTAGGTAGGTGAATTTGTCCACTAGCCTCAGAGAGGCTCCGTCTAGGGTGGTAATGTTGCCCGTTTGGTTGTAACTCATATATTCAGTTTTGTGCGCATTAACATGGAGGCCAATGCCTGCCGCAGCTCGTTCCAAACTATGCAGTAGTGTCTCTGCTTGATTAGGCGTATTCGCCAGTAACGCCAAGTCATCAGCGTAGTCGGCGTCTGTGATTGTTTTTGCGGGGTACCTTTTGCTTCTTTTCTTAGTCAGCTCAAAGCCATTTTCTCTGATTTTGTCGATCGAAGTTCTAAGCATGTATTCTAGACAGATGATAAAGAGGTATGGGGCTAGCGTGTCTCCTTGTAGTACTCCTGCAACTATATGATAGACTGTTTGAATAATGGAGAGATGAGAGAAAAGTGAAAGGAATTAAAGTGTGAAACTGGTATAAAAATATTCCTCATTTCGAACTTAATGGACTGTTTCTATTCTAGTTCATCAAATACACAACGACACTTCAAAATACATGCTCCTAATTGGACCCTTCACTTAAGAGGTCTCATTGCTAAGTATTATCTATTCTGGCTCATCAAGTTCTCATAACATTGCAATATATATGCTCCTGGATCTGTTTCTGTTTACTTTGTGCTAATGTCCTTGAGAAAGGCATGAACCCACTTCTCCCTCAACACTTATGGGTAAATAGCAGGGCAGTGGGAACCCTTTAATCTTGTAAAAGTCGATCTATTTTGGGCATTTCATAATAGCTCAGGTCAAGGATAGTTCCTAGTGACTGAGACAGTTTCTGTTTTTTTTTTGTGTGCTAATGTCCTTAGCATGACTCCACTTCTCCCTCAACACTTAGGGAAGTTGGAAACTTTTAGCCCTGTAAAAGTCAATCTATTTTCGGCATTTAATAATAGGTCAGGTCAGGGATAGTTCCTAGCTGCTGAGACAGTTTCTGTTTACTTTGTATTGATGTACTTGGGGAAAATCACGAATCCACTTCTCCCTCAACACTTATGGGTAAATAGCAGGACAGTTGGAATCCTTTAGCCTGGTAAAAAAGCAATCCATTTAGGGCATTTATTAATAGGTCAGGTCAAGGATACTTCCTAGCTGCTGAGACAGTTTCTTTTTACTTAGTATTTAGGAAAGGCATGAATCCACTTCTCCTACCAACGAATAGGTAAATAGCAGGGCAGTTGGAACCTTTTGAACTTGTAAAATCTATTCAAATAAAATAAGAGTACTCTGACTAAAAATAAACTCAGATGAATGTGACAAAATCAGCTTCTCCATCTCACTTTGACATAAATAGGGATACTAATCCCGTATGAATATAGGCCAATCGGCTTGGACTCTAGAATACATTGACTGCTTCTCTGCAGTGGAGTAAGACCCTCCCACCATTCATTCAGCCTTGTGCCACATTGAAGCACAGAGCATCGTAAATTACTACTTATGACTTACCTGGGCGTCTTGGGTTGCGTAATGGTTAGCATGCTTGACCAGCAAACCTGCAAGAGTAAGTTTGAGTCTCATTGGATGCCCTATTCATTCGGCCTTGTGTCACATCTAAGCAAAACGCTTAGTAAATTACTACTTATGACTTACCTTGGGCACCTCTGGTGGTTTAATGGTTAGCAAGCTAGACTAGCAAACCTACATGAGTGTCCTGGATATGAGGTTCCAGTAATGCTGGAGCTTTGGGGAATGTGGAGTACCCCTTCATTGCCATCACCCCCAGGTCCACTCTGGCCCATAGTAGTAACACCTGACAGGGTCCTATCTATGGGTCAAATAGAACTAAACTGTGTTAAACTGAATTGTTTGAAATAGAACTGTTTTTGACATTTAAACTGTGTACTTATGTTCAACTGAATTGTTAGAAATAGAACTGTTTTGACATTTAACTGAACTATTTTGATATTTAACTGTGTATAAACAAAAAAACTAAACTTATACTTAACTGAATTGTTTGAAATTTAATTTGGCATTAAATGACCTGAAAAAGGTTGATATGCCATAAAACCAACCAACCAACCAGTATGAATAAAAAATAGAATCTATTAATGGGCAGACAACTCTAATAGTAAAAAATATTAGATCAAAATTCAGTTAACTTTGTCCAGCCAAAGATTTATTTATCAACTTTTGTACATAACTTAAATTGTAGCATATCCATGTCCAAAAATACAACCAAGATATTCACATGCATAAAACGTTCATAATGTTCATACGCATATAGGAATCCGAAGAACACGAATCACTTACGACTTTCTTGGTTCAGGTACGAAACTTCTATTTACCAATTTGAGTTTAAGGTTTTCCGACATGAGGAGAGAGAGACACAATTTCTTACTATGCTGACTGTTCGTCCATCCTCAGCTCGCAACTCACTGACTCAACAAACGCGCGGCATATTTCGTAGACCCAAATTAATCTCGCCTCGGCGAGCTCCGAAAATCAACTCGCCCCATCTAAGTCCAAAACTCAACTAACTGTTTTTTTTTTTCAAATCCCCAAATCCTCAGCCCATCGCTTCCGGGCATGACGCCATTCACATCCCCAGTCCAATTTCCTATCTGGGATTCTTATTGTGACATCTGTGATTGTCACATCCTCCTCGCATGCGCGTGAACATCTGCACTCAATGTGTGCACCTAACTAACCCATGCACTAAGCCGAAAGGTTCTCAGCCGAAGTAAACCGAAAGATAAGATATACAAAACGGAAATTGATAATATAAAAAAATCCTTCCGCAATTATATAACAAAATTATAATGGTATTTGCTAATCTAAACTTAGATTAAGCTCAAGGACGTATATATGGAGGGATTAAAGAAGAAACTTCAGGAATTTGTGACTTTAAGAGCACATGGCTTTTTAAGCAATCAAGAGTTGTCTCTCTCTCTGGCTTGCCTAAAAAGACAATTGCGCATCACTTTAGAAACCCTATATATCTCACAATACATGTATATGTTATGTAACAGAAATCTGATTTACAAATACATTTCAAACCCAGTCCCTAGCAAAATGAATAAATAGACGAATAAAAACATCACGGGCATACGCTTCACTTATAAAAAGGCTAACATTAACCAAATACTGTATGAACGATAAACTTATAACCATATTTACCAACCCCTCCACCCGTCACAAGGTCAATTTTTAAGCGGAGTTTAACAGGTTTGAATTCAGAGTTTTCCTTCTCCTAGACCAGTTGCTGAAGAACCCAGTCTGTCCTACTATTTACCCATAGCTGGAGGGAGAATAATTGGATTCATACCTTTCCCAAGGGTATTAGTGCTATGTGAAATGCAATTAGCCTGGTCCAGGATTTGAACTCGTGTCGCCGTGTCCATTTCCTACGACGATAACCATTACACCACGGACACCTCCTGTCTGGTGTCGACTGCCCTTGTAAACTTTTGTTGACCGTTTTATAGCCATATCTGGGATTGAATTGATTCAATATACCTCTATTTACCCATAGCTGGCGGGAGAATTTTTGGATTCATACCTTTCCCTATGAGAATATTTGGATTCATACCTTTCCCTATGTGAAATGCTATCAGTCCCGTCCAGAGTTTGAACTCGTATCGCCGTCTCCATTCCCTACGACGATAACTATTACACTACGGGCACCTCCTAACGACGACTTATAACAAAATGAATAAAACATGTTGCTGCACTAGCAGACTCTATGCATTCATTCAGTTGAAATGTAAAAATAAATTTACTATTGAAAGAGTCCTTTTTTCAATCAATCATGAACTTTCCTGTCAAAGCTTTTTGGAGTCAATTCAATCCCAGATATGGCTATAAAACGGTCAACAAAAGTTTAAAAGAATAACTCACTGCTCAGACTATCATCAACACTTGAGACCACATCAACACCCTCCCGGTTAAACCAAAGTACTGCACTCTACTATCAACGACGACCACCAGCTATCTCTATTATCAACGACCACCAGCTGTCTCTACTATCAATGACCACTAGCTGTCTGTACCAAAAACGACGACCACCAGCCGTCTCTACTATTTCCATCCTCAAAACGATCATAAATTATAACCTTCGACAAAATGAATTGTCTATTGCTGTTATCTCACTTTTGTTTTCTTCATTGTCTTACGGCTGTCAATTTACTCACACGAACAACAAAAAATAATTTGCGGTTTGACGTTCTTATTGACCCCACAACAATGTCATGAGTGTAGAGAAGAGGAAAATCTCGTATTTTGTTTTGGCGCGCAATTTAATTCAACACTGAATTTCACCCAATCAGGATGACTTATCTTATTCAGCCCGGACCTTCATTTCCAGCTAGCAAAACGGGTGAGCGGCCAAACACACTCTCTTCAGCTTGAGACGGCGACCAGAACAGACGTGTCTCTGGTCGTCCCTGCTTAGCGATGCTTTTTAGCTAAACAAGCCACCCAGTGGGACATCTCACTGTGGCTTTAACCCTAGCAGCAGCAACATGGACACTCAACGAGGGAACCATCTAATTTATGGATTCTTTGCGTCTAATATATTTTAGACCAAGGAATCCCAGTTGAATATGAATTAGATACGTTCAGCATGCCTTCCACAAGCACCACAAAAATTTACTATGTCGATCCGAGCGCCACTTCGCTCTCGACACACTAGCTCCCATTTCACCTCTGGTCCACATTAATGGAGATAACGCCTACTCTCCCCAATTACCAGACACACAAAACTACACGGTGACCTTGAATACTTCCCTCACACGTCCAAAGACATGCTGCCATCTCAACATCCCGCTAAGCTATCGCGTCTCCAAAACCAACAAGCCTAACCACCACGAGTCTTGCAGCACCAAGAACAAACCGCCTCTTAGCTGCAAATAAAGAACTTTCGTTGTGATGTTACTAAAGAATAGTTTTGCAATTCATTTGTTGCCTTAAAAAAATATAGCGCTAAACAATTAACCATTTCAACCACGCTATATGAGTTAAGGATCTTATAAAATGACTTTCGTATTTTGGTGACAGCAGTTTGAAAGGACCGAGATATAGCGTTGCAACTTGATAGTGAAACAACTTAACTCTTTTAGAAAAAAATTTGATTACTCTCGATAAAGTACCAAAGAATCTGATTAATTTTTTTTTTCGTTTGAAGAGGATTTATGAAGGGTTTCAATTGGCCATATAAATGTTTTGTAAAATGCACCTTATTAAAAATCTGAAAGTCATTTTCAGGTCATTGAGAACTCAAGGTAAACATTGTCTGTTTATTATCATTTTAAGAAAAAATTCTTTTGATCTTTTTTTAAGAACTTCTTTTGATTATCTTTAGAAATTCTTTTCTGTACTGTTGTGACCTGTAGAAATCGTAAATATCTGCTGATATATGGAATGTTAGAGAAATAATATCAAGCCGTCACACAACATATGAAGGAAATAGACAAAATTCCAATACGATCAACCAACAATGATTGTGTTGTACCAGCTGGGGACCAAAGTCGGACGTTTGTCCCACTAGCCCTCTCAACGATTGCTGATCGTGCTACACAAGCGGTTGATGAAAAAGACTCAAAACCAGAAGAGCGCCGTGGCGACCTCATGGCAAATACTACCTCTGTTCAATTTATCACATACATACTTAGATAGACTTAGGAGGTGCCCGTGGTGTAATGGTTATAGTCGTAGGAAATGGACACGGCGACACGAGTTCAAATCCTGGACGAGACTGATTTCATTTCACATCGAACTAATACCCTTGGGAAAGGTATGAATCCAATTATTCTCCCTCCATGGGTAAATAGTAGGGCAGACTAGGTTCTTCAGCCTTGTTGAGGCAACTAGTCTAGGAGAAGCAAAACTCTGAATTCAAACCTGCTAAACTCCGCTTAAAAATCGACCTTGTGTCATATCCTGCCCGAGCGGAGGGGTTAATAAATAGGATAAATACTTAGATAGACTAGTTTTTTTTATGAATACTGATTGCGAGGCATTTTATAAAATATTTACACGGCAAATTGAACCCCTCTCATAAGTCTTCCAACAATGTAACCCCAACACAATTTTTAAAAATCGGATTCTTTGGTGCTTAATCAATAGTAATCAAAATAATTTTTTCTAAAAAAATGGAACAGACATTTTCATCATGGAGTTGCAACCTTATACCTTCACGTTTGAAATATTCTTTTATATATATATATATATATATATATATATATATATATATATATATATATATATATGTGTGTGTGTGTGTGTGTGTGTGTGTGTGTGTGTGTGTGGTTAGACTCCAGTCGTTCATTTAAGCATGTTTCATTAAATAATAAAGACAAATTTTGCCTGTATAATTTATTTAAGATCCTTCGTTTACCAATTCCGACCTGAAACCAAGACACTTATCAGAAAAATTGAAAAGGATCTTAAATAAATTATACAAACAAAATTTGTCTTTATTATTTACTGAAACACACACACACACACACACACACACACACACACACACACACACACATATATATATATATATATATATATATATATATATATATATATATATATAGTGAAAGGAACAATAGTTTGTTTGGGTCAGTATATGTGAATGTAATGAATGTAATTAGTTTAGTTGAAGATAGTATAGTGAAGGCCAGCTTCTATCTCCTCGCCCTTTAGGCCTTGTGCCACATTTTGTATTCTCAATATAAATAGAGATATATATTTCTACACGCGATCTGCGCGACGAGCTCAAGCTAAGTATTTTACGGTACGACCCAAACGAAGGCGTGGCGTGAAAATAGTGGCCTTTATTTTAGTAATGGATTATTTTGACCTGTCACCGTTAATTTTTCTTGTTTTTCCTTTTTCGTGTTATGAACCAATTTTGGACAGTTAAAAAAAAAAAGAAAGAAAAAGAAAACAACACGAAACAAAAAATCCCACAAAAATCAGAAAAAGCAAAAACAAATCTGGTAAATTTTAAGAATAACTTTTTCAGTGCGTTTAAAGTTGCAAAAAATCCAACCTGGAAGACGACAGATATTCAGGTAAGTTATTTACTTAGCTTACGTTAGTTGTGGCACAAGGCCAAAAGTATTGGACACCCAGTGAGAACCGAACTCATTAACAACTGTCTGCTAATCCTGCTTGCTAACCATTACACCACGAAGCAACAAAAATAAACTGCTGTGTTGAAAACTGTAAGAATGATAAACTTAAACCAAGCCTAAACCGCAAACAAAATGACGTAAAAAGTAAATAAAAAATAAAGATTTATTAGACAAACTGTGAACTCGTTTGGGTTCCCGTTGTAACAGCAGTCCATGATGATATTGGTGCTTCTATTTAGGAAGGATTCTAATTAATTAGTATTTCATAGTTCTCTTTGATGTCAAGAATTTTGGATTTAATTAATAACATTCTGTGCAAATGCCATCCTCACATATCTCATTTACTCACAATTGCAAATTGAACTGGAAATTGCTTTATTCATTAAAGTTAGTTTATTGCTCTAATGAAAATCTCCCTATGATATATCGCTTTTTTTTTTCTTTATTTGTTGAGTATCATACGAATTTTCACTATTTTAAGTTAAAATCTTCAGTTTAAAAATTTTTTTTTTTCGCAAACGAACTTTTGTTTAAGAATAAATGGAAAAAGAATACAAAAACAAAACAAAACAGGTTAAAAGTACGGTAAGGGTAAACTAATGCCGAACTTTTTTAGATCTTATTTTTCCGATGCAGGTATCATTGGGGGAACGAAAGTTTTTAATAAACTGGCCCAAACAGCGCTTTTAACCTGGACAAACAGTAGGGATCTATAAGTGAAAAACAATAACAAAACATTTTGAACATTTTTCTTAAATAAAAAGATGCATTTTCCCATATTATATTATTAAATGTTATTCTTTGTTCATTTGTTGTTTAACAAGAATGTTTTAGATTTTAAAAAGTTTAATTCGCCTTTATTATACAAGTTTTGTACTGTGTTGCCGAAAAATATTAAACAATATGTGCAAGCTGGTATTTAGTGCTTATAGTTTACGTTATTTTTGTATCCCATGAAGTTTTCTCGTTAAAATAAACTTATTGATTCGTTTGTTTTTATCAAATTAAATTGTCATATTGACTTTAAATAAATTAAATTAGGTATCGTCGATTTTAGTATTCAAAACACAAATTCACATTCCAACTAATGAATTACCTCCCTTAGATATATCTAATCTTAACTAAAAGTCGATTGCATGATGTTACGAGATCGATGAATATGTCGATTCCCATAAAGTTTGAAATGAAGAGAAACCAGTTAAGACAAGAACAAAGATATAGTGGTTATGTCAAAAGAGCAAATTTTTATTTGGCAAGTAATAACAAGTGTCTGAGGAAAGTTCTGTCTGGTTATGTTGAACGTGTGCAAAACAGAAATTCTGGTTGATGTGGTCAGATAGTCTGCAGACGGCCGGAGAGTTAGATACATTGGGTTGCTGAGGAAAGATAGTCGATGTTCCCATAGTTGATCTGCAGCTGACCTGAGGTTTGGTCGGCGTTAGCATAGAGTAAGCTGATGAAGTCAGCCAGTGGCTGTATCTAAAGAAATTTTGAAAGGATAGAATTTGTAATATAAAGTGATTTTGAGGAATAAAATTTGATTTATTGGAATTGAGTGACACTAAAGCCAAGTTTAGTATTTAACTGGGTAATGTTTTTAGGGGGCTTTAGTGTATAATGTTAAACGATAAATTCAAACGGTAAGGTCATAGGGTAAGTTTTAACAGTAAGTTCCGCAGCTCTCTAGTTCGGATACTGATTCAAAAAGATAACACAGACAATAAATTAAAAAAAAAAAGGAATTTTATTCAAAGAAATAAGAAAGGAAGGGATGGAAAAGATAAAGGGTCGCAAATTTTAGTGCAATTTGCTGGAACTTATCTGAGAGAGTGTCTGGGAAATTTCATTGAATTTGATTATTTTTCTTTTCTTTTTTTTGCTTTTTGTTTTGTCGAAAGGTTTCAGAGTTCATTAAATTGCTAGTTTTCCTTAAAGTTCTTTTCAGCAGAATTCTCAGTTGAATGTTCTTTCAGTTGTTTAACTTGGTAGAATTTCAGTAGTTGACTTTCGTTTAATTTTGCTTTCAATTCTTGGGAAGCTCTATTCGAGAAACGAGTGACGGAACCCATCTGTTGTAAAGTCTTTATATCTGAGGTAATGGATACTTGCTAGGTATGGACTATTACCAAGATGAATCGATAAGATGAATGATGATTAAAGACAGAGGGAAAACGAACATCTGCTGCTATCCTGGTACATTCCTTTATTGACCAAATCCCCCGGATGTAGTAGGGGCCGTAACCCCTGTGGCATCAGAGGTTATTTCCCTTTTGTTAGTTCGGATATTACAATGCTCTTTTATTTATTTTTTTTTCTTTTAAATAATGATAACAACAATGACAGTGGTGGTAATAATTATCTGGTGAGGGAGTTCATTCAGTCTGTGAAGTGATTGGGATGCTTGAACAGATGGCTCGGACTCTATGTCGGAGGAGATATCTGTTAACCTGAATGAGAGAAAAGAAAATGATGATGGTTCAGACTACTGTGTACGGATATGTTTATTATTTATTTATTTTTTTTTTTTTGTTAGTGGTCAAATCTTTTGGGTGGCCGTTTTGTTCTACTTGAACGCCTGAGGTTTAGAGTTATGTGTTGTGTTTGGTTGTCTTTGTATTCTGGTGGTGTTGTCGTATGTGTGTAGCTTTCATCTTCAGATGAGGGGTAATCCAGTAGGTTATGTGCAGGGTTTGTTGTTGGCTTAGGGATTTTTTTGAAGAAGCTGGAATTTCTTGTAGTTTGGCTACCTTTGTGTGTGGCGGTGATCATGGATCCCTTTTTCTTTATAATAGTCATTGGGTTAGGCTGGTAAGGTGTGAGAGCCTTTGAGGTGTTGTCGCTTTTTACAATGACTGTATCACCCACCCTGAGATCATTGGGTTTCACGTACACTTTTCTATCAGCGTATTGCTTTATTTTTCTCTTGGCTTCGGTGTCACGCTCCCTAATGCTGGAGTCTTCAGCAATGGGTGTGATCAGGTGTGGCAGGTGGTTTTTTATGGTCCGGCCCAATAGGATTGTGGCTGGGGGTGCGCTGGTGGTGCAATGTGGTGTCGTCCGGTAGTCCAGCAGGAATTTGAATAATTCCTGCTTCCAGCTTCAACCTTTATTTAAGGCAGCTTTAATAGACTTTTTTACAGTGTGCATGAAGCTTTCTGTTTCCCCGTTGGCCTGGGGCCATAGGGGTGTTATTCTCCTGTGTCTGAATCCAGTGATGGAGGCATAGGTTTTGAATTCGTGGCTGTTGAATGGTGGGCCATTGTCCGTTTTGAGGGAGACTGGCACACCAAATTCGGCGAATATCTTGTCTAGGCGGGGTATGACTGACGTTGTTGAGATGGAGTCCAGGATGTCGACAACAACATAGCGTGAGTATTCGTCTGTGACAACAAGGAGGTACTTTCCATTTTGGAGGTGTCCAAAGTCAGCACTGACTTCTGCCCATGGGGCTGCTGGTAGTGGGGACATTTGCAGTGGCTCTCTTGTTGGTTTATGGGTACTGATCTGACAGGTGTGGCAGTTCTTGATGTTTTCATCTATGTGTAGGTAAACTTTTTTCTTTTTAAGTTTACCCAGACCATTGAACAGGTCTGTGTAGTCCTCTAGAAGTTTAAGAGTGGGGAGTGGGGTCTGTGCATCAGATTTACTGATGTGGTTGACTGAATGGGTGTTTGCTGACAGTAGTTTGAGCCTTTTACATGTTTCCCAGCCAATAATGGGTTTTTCTGGGTTCTTTATAACATGTATGTCCGCTTGGCAGGAGATGCCTCTAAACTTTAGAAGTGTGCTGAATTGACCTAGGACTGGGGTGGCTTCCTTGACACCGAATCCAGATATTACGGTTTTTGTGGGTCGGAGGAGGGGCGTTGGTCTTAGGGATTTGTAATCTGCCTCAGACAAAATGTTTATGGTGGCGCCAGAGTCAGCTAACACATTGAACATTTGATGGCCCTCACAAAAAGATACGTCAAAGTAAGGAAGGTTTTTCACTTTACCTCTATGGAATACATATTCCGTGTCACTGCCACTGTTTGAGTCTCGTTGATGGTCCTCAATGTAATTTACCGGTCGTTGACTGGTTTGAGCTTGTGGGCGTGGGGGGCGGTTTGTTCTTCGCCTTCTGTCCTCGTCATTTGGTTTTCTGAAACAGACAGAGGCGAAATGTCCCCATCTCCGGCAATAGGCACACTGGTTCTGGAATGCAGGGCAGGATGTCGGCCCCCGTTCATGTGGGTATTTCCCATTGCAATTTCTGCACCGGTTTTGCTGGGGACGTTTGTGTGTCCATTGTTGTTCATGCGTGACTTTGTTGGCTACTGCATTAATGGATGTGGTAGGTTTTGTAGTAGAGTTGGCGTCTTCTAAGCACATCTGTTCCATTTGTTTGGATATGGTTTCTGTCATTTTGGCATAGTTTATTAGATTGCCTAGGAGCATGTTTGGGTTCATCAGTCCCTTTTGGCAAACTTTTTCTGATAAACAGCCCGTTATTAGCTGGGATTTTATTTCTGCATTTCTGTCTGTGAAACGGCACATAGCTGCTGCCTCTTTTAATTCCCGATGAAAGTCCTCTATGTTTGGGGTGTTTTTATTTTTTTTCGGAATATAAATCTGTTATACTCAGTGTTGTTTTCTGGGTTGAAGTGGTTTTGCACAGCCAGGACAAGCTTATCGAAGTGTGTTTCGTTTTTTTCTGGTGTGGTTTGTTCAGCGGTAGTTTGTCAATAAGATCATTTACTTCTTCGCCAACAAAAGTTAAAAGTATAGCTTTTATTCGTTCATCGTCTTCTATGTTGTACGCAGTGAAGTAATTTCTCAGTCTGTTGACGTATTTTGTCCATTTTGCTGCTTTGTTTTTTGATTCATGGTTAAATTCTGGGTAATGTGGTAAAGCGGCCATGTTAGTTTTTTTTTCGGCACGTGGGCAGGTTTGTTCTTTTCTTTTTTCTTTTTTGTTGTTATTGGTGAGTAAACGACTCTTTCTTCGTCGCCAATGTAAAGTCTTTATATCTGAGGTAATGGATACTTGCTAGGTATGGACTATTACCAAGATGAATCGATAAGATGATTGATGATTAAAGACAGAGTGAGGACAAACATCTGCTGCTATCCTGGTACATTCCTTTATTGACCAAATCCCCCGGATGTAGTAGGGGCCGTAACCCCTGTGGCATCAGAGGTTATTTCCCTTTTGTTAGTTAAGATATTACATCTGCTAGCTTAAGTTTTTCATGTCTTTACAATTCAGTCACCGAATTTGTACTGAGGGTCAAATAGTAGCTCTCGACAAAAAGAGGAAGTAGCTTTTTGGTGCCGCATTGTCTGGGATTCCTTCTTTCTTTTCTACTCTGGCCAAATCAAGAGCAGCACGTGGTCAGCCAGTTTTTTTCTTACAAGTACATTTTTATACATCTGCTATGTTTGTGTTGTGAAGGTAAACCTGTATCTCCCATTGTATTAAGATGTGATATTCTAATATGTATATATAATTAATAAATTACGATGGGTGGAAGATTAGATCAACACCATTTATCAAATACAACATGACTGCCTTCTGTGTCTGATTATTTATCACCAAGAAAACTACTTTTATTTCTTGTTTAACTGAGTAACAGTTTGTCTGGCAGTCGGCCTGAGGTAACCTGGACTGTGTCACCTAATGAGCTGCTAGTCGGTCATCATCATTGTTGGTGTTGGCCTCAGGTGATGAACTTGAGGTAGTGAGTAGTCTGCTCCAATATGGCATATCAGTGTAGTTGGCTTGCCTTGGAAAGGGCACTAGTAGTAGTGATGGTAAGAGAAATATTCTGAAAAGGGCAGTAGCTTTGAGATGGTAAGAGAAGTACCCTGAAAAGGGCAGTAGTAGTAGTGATGGTAAGAGAAGTACCCTGAAAAGAGGAGTAGTACTAGTGATGGTAAGAGAAATATTCTGAAAAAGGCAGTAGCTGTAGAGATGGTAAGAGAAGTACTTTGAAAAGGGGAGTAGTAGTGTTGATGGTAAGAGAAGTACCCTGAAAAAGGGAGTAGCTGTAGAGATGGCAAGAGAAGTATCATGAAAAGGGCAGTAGCTGTAGAGATGGTAAGAGAAGTACCTTGAAAAGGGCAGTAGCTGTAGAGATGGTAAGAAAAGTGCCCTGAAAAGGGCAGTAGCTGTAGAGATGGTAAGAGAAGTACCCTGAAAAGGGGAGTAGCTGTAGAGATGGTAAGAGAAGTACCCTGAAAAGGGGAGTAGCTGTAGAGATAGTAAGAGAAATACCCTGAAAAAGGCAGTAGTAGTAATGAGTTAGAAGGAGGAGATGGATAAAAGCAGAAACCACTGGAACAATATAGAATGGCTTAACAGTGCCACACTTTCATTCTCTTTGTCAGAAACATTAATACAACAGCACAGAATTTTGCTAGACTTCCAGTTTAAAAAAAAACTAAATAAAAAATAGAAAGAGTAACTTTAGGCTACAGTAATATCCATGATGCAATTAGATGTATATATGACTCAAAGTAATAGAATCTTTTTAGAAAGTCTACAATAAGGAACCCTGAAAGCAAATAGGTACTAGCTTAGAACTATTTTCATTCTATATGAAGGATTTTTTAAAATGTATTTGAATGGAAGAGTTCCTGGAGTAATGGTAAGTGGACTCATCTACTCAAGTTCAAACCCTGAACAAGGCTATTTGCTTTTCATATGGCACTTATACTCTAGGGACAAATATAAATAGCTATTCCATTCCAGCTATGGGTAAATAGGAGAGCAGATTGGACTCTTTAACCTTAATATGGCAACTAGTCTTGGAGAAGGAAAACTCAGAATTCAAACTTGTTAAACTCCGCTTTAAAAAGTTAACCTTGTGTGACATCTTGCATGTGCAGAGGAGTTAGGTAAATATATATTTAATTAATTTATGAGTACAGCAAAATTTATACAATACATTGGTGATTCTACTAGGGGAACTAAGTAAAACTATAAAACAACGAAGGGCCCTTTTCGTCCGGTACTTTTCAAGTTAAGGACACCGGAAAAGCTGTGGAACTTACTGTTAACTTGAAAAGTACCAGATGAAAAGGGCCCTTCGTTGTTTTATAGTTTTATTTAGTTCCCCTACAATAATCACCAATGGTGTCTCTACTTATTGTATTGTGTAAATATATATATGTATATAAAACTTTTCGAATTTAAAGTAGACTAATCTAACTTTTTATCTTAATTATTTATCTCTGTTTTCCACATTCTAAGTGTGATCAAAATATGAATCTAAGTAATAGAGATTCTAGCTAAATTCATTGTATGGTAAATTTATATAAGGTAAATTCTTTGTATCAGATTAATATAGGGTTTCCCAGACCCAAACCCTTTTGCTCTTTTTATTAAATTCTTAAAAGTAATGATTAAATTCTGAACTTAACCACAAATAATTTACTTGTAATAGATTTACTGTACAATGAATTTACTGGCAATAAATTTACCATCTGGTGAATTTATCAGACATAGGTTATAGGTATATAAATAAGTACTTTTACTATGACATATTGCACTTGACTGAAAAAAAACTTCATTTTTTTTACTCATTTTTTACTTATTTTTTCCAGGTTTTTACCCGCAAATGCTGTAATCAAAGGTCAGTGATGAAGGTTGATATTAAAAAATTGTAATACAAGTGAATATAAAACAATAATACCAAAGGAAAAACATCAAAGGTCAGCAATAGAAATTACCGTCAAGAGATAAAACTGATCACTTAGAGAAAATGAAGGATCAGTCTGAAGATTTGTTTCCATTTATCAATGTCATTTCTATGACAAACTAATGGATTTCTGATTCAAACAGCTTATGTCTTTTCTCTAAAACCAGTTATATTTTCTAAAAAAAAAAAAAAAAATCATGGATATTAACCTTACATCTGTTTTGGAAGAGATTCAGTTTACTTGTGAAGTATGCGGCAAACCTTTTTCTGCAAAGGACAAACTGAAAAGACATATGAATATCCATACTAAGGAGAGACTATTTGATTGTGAAGTGTGTGGGAAATCATTTTTTGTCAACAGCAAATTGAAAAGTCATATGAGAACTCATACGGGAGAGACACCCTTTAATTGTGATGTTTGTAGTAAATCCTTTTCTGAAAAAGGTAATTTGAAAAAACACATGATAACACATACAGGAGAGGCAGCATTTCAGTGTCAACTGTGTAACAAAGCTTATTCAGTATATAGTAAATTGAGAAATCATATGAGAAGTCACACTGGAGAAACACCTTTTCCCTGTGAAGTGTGTGGAAAATCTTTTGCTCTAAAAGGTACCCTGAAAAGACATATGACAAGTCATTCGGGGGAGACTCCATTTAATTGCGATATTTGTGGAAAATCTTTTTCTGAAAAAGGTACATTGAATAGACATATTAGAACTCATACTGGAGAGACGCCATTTCAGTGTGGTATTTGTAATAAATTATTTTCTGAAAAAGGTAACTTAAAAAAGCATTTAATAATTCATACAGGAGAGACTCCATTTCCTTGTGAAGTTTGTGGGAAATCTTTTTCTCAAGAGGGCAATCTGAAAAGACATATGACCTCTCACACCGGGGAGACTCCATTTTCTTGTGATGCTTGTGGTAAATCATTTCGAGAAAAGGGGACCTTAAATAGACATGTGAGAGTTCATACAGGAGAAACTCCTTTTCACTGTGAAATTTGTGGCAAAGCTTTTACTGAAAGGCGTAGCTTAAAGAAACACATGGTTACTCATACAGGAGAAACTCCATATAACTGTAAAGTCTGTGGTAAAGCATTTCCTTTCCAGACTGCTTTGAAACCACACATGAGAACTCATACAGGAGAAACCCCATATTCATGTGAAGTTTGCGGCAAAGCTTTTTCTCAAAATAGCCACTTGAAAACTCATATGAGATCTCACACAGGAGAAAAACCATTTCATTGTGAAATTTGTGGCAGAGCCTTTTCAGAAAATGGCATCTTGAAAAGACATTTGAAAACTCATTCTGTTTGAAAATAATTCCTTAGTAAGACATTTTATTTCTGACAATTGATTTTCTGCAGAAAGCAGACTGAAAAAATGTATAATTCATTAAAGGAGATCTTTTTCATACACATGGTAAATCTTTCCAGCAAAGGGCTTCAGTAAAGATACATATGGAAAGTATATTTTCTTTTGTATCAAGACAACTTTTCAGTTTAATGTTTGAAGAAAAATTTTCTTTTAAACTTTATTTTTGATCTCGGCTGATGCTTTGGTGTAAAGAAACTGAAAAAGCACCTCCATTCTCTGCCCTTCTTCATAATATCTATAATATGCACCACTGGCATCTGCATCTCTGTAAAAGAATTGTAGTTACAGTGGATGCTACTTGTCTTATCCATAATTATAATGGATGGGGAAAATAGAGAATTACAGGTTGCAAAAGTATCTCTATAAGTTAATGAGAAATTCATTTGGCCATATGTGATCAAGTACCAAGTAACTTCACTGACGGGGAGATGGAAGGAATGAAGAAATGAAGCAGAGACAGACAGACAGAGACAGAAAGACAGAGAGAGAAAAAGAAAAACAACCAAGAAGAAAGGAAGAAGGGAAGAAGGAAAGCAAGCAGTGTATAAACAAATTAGAAAAAAATTATTTTACCTCCTAAAACTGCTGTTGTGTATCGTAATGAAGAGACCACAATACTTGTTTATTTTTTGTTTATCTGTTTGGGTTTTATGGCATATCAACCTTTATAGGTTATTTAATGCCAAATCCATTTTTATACAAATAAACAGTTCTATTTCAAACAATTCAGTTTAGCATAAGTACACAGTTTAATTGTCAAAAACATTTCTATTTCAAGCTATTCAGTTGAGTCATACAGTTCTATTTCAAACAATTCAGTTTAGCATGCAAAAACAGTTCCATTTCAAACAATTCAGTTTAGCATAAATGCACACTTTAAATATCAAAATAGTTCTATTTCAAGCAATTCAGTTTTTGCATAATTACACAGTTTTGTTATATTTGACCCATAGAGAGGACCCTATCAGATGCTACCACTCCAGGCTTGAGTGGACCTGGGAGTGATAGCAATGAAAGGGTACTCTGCATTTCCCAAAGCTCCAGTATTCCTGGAACCTCACCATCAGATTGTTTAGTGTCATATCCAGGACACCCATTGGGAGAGTCTTACCTGTCTGCAGAGAAACAGTTGGTGTATTCTACAGCTGACTGGGCCAATTTGTTTATAAAAATATAAACCTTGTGTTTAGTTACAAAAGGGTCAAAACACTGCAAGCGAGAGAATGACTGAGAGACTAAAACTGACAAAGGACTACTATCATTGACACCATAACCCATGTTGTGATTCTATATTTAGAGCCTTTCTTCTTTGCTTCTTTAATATGGGTTTCTTGGCCAGGGACTGCCTGCCAGTCTCTGGGGACTTGTTGACTACTCTTTGAATCTCTGTGCACTTCTGTGAGTCTCTTGTTATTATATATCTTCTCAATGCCCTCTTGTTTTCCTTCAGGTTCTCAATTTACGTGATTTATTTCTACTATCTCCTGGTTTACAAAGGTGGAATATCCTGTTTAGAAATCCACAATAACCAGCTGTCAAAGGTCAATATGTATAATTAAAAACCAAATAGAAACAATGCTTTAGAGAAAAGGTCAGAGAACAATGCCATGTCCAAAAAGTCTGCTTGATACCATTTCTGTTTTGAGGTTCCTTGCGTTCAAATTTGTGATAAAGACAAGAAATGGATCAATGTCTAATAGTAAGAACAGCTCATCTTAAAAATTCACGCAAAAGAAAGATCAGAGGTTCCTAGAGTTCAAATTTGTGATAAAGACAAGAAATGAATCAATGTCTAATAGTAAGAACAGCTCATCTCAAAAATTCACTCAAAAGAAAGATCAGAGGTTCCTAGGGTTCAAATTTATGATAAAGACAAGAAATGAATCAATGTATAATAGTAAGAACAGCTCATCTAAAAAATTCACTCAAAAGAAAGATCAGAGGTTCCTAGGGTTCAAATTTGTGATAAAGACAAGAAATGAATCAATGTATAATAGTAAGAACAGCTCATCTCAAAAATTCACTCAAAAGAAAGATCAGAGGTTCCTAGGGTTCAAATTTGTGATAAAGACAAGAAATGAATCAATGTATAATAGTAAGAACAGCTCATCTCAAAAATTCACCCAAAAGAAAGATCAGAGGTTCCTAGGGTTCAAATTTGTGATAAAGACAAGAAATGAATCAATGTATAATAGTAAGAACAGCTCATCTCAAAAATTCACTCAAAAGAAAGATCAGAGGTTCCTAGGGTTCAAATTTGTGATAAAGACAAGAAATGAATCAATGTATAATAGTAAGAACAGCTCATCTAAAAAATTCTCTCAAAAGAAAGATCAGAGGTTCCTAGGGTTCAAATTTGTGATAAAGACAAGAAATGGATTAGTGTCTAATAGTAAGAACAGCTCATCTCAAAAATTCACTCAAAAGAAAGATCAGATTTCTCAGTATTCAAATGTGATAAAATCTGCTTCGTATAATTTCTGCTTTTGTGCTATCAAAGAAAGAGAGCAGAATAAGCCTCTCTCCTTGCAGAAACATGTTATTCCTGATGAAAGTCAGAAAATGTCCTGGTCAAAACTATGGATAGTATCTGAAAAGACGTACAATAAGAACTTAATATTTGTGTTGAATTCTGTTTTTTAAAAAAATGATTACATATGAAGTTCATTCAAAAAGTTCCAAGCTTCACCCAGATTTTAGTTTTTTCGTACCCCTCTCATCTTTATATGGGTCTCACCTGTATAGAAATTAAGACAGAAATCTGAATTAGCTTTTTAAGAAAAGGTAGTATGTTGCTGCTCCAAAAATGTTCAGCTATGGCTCATCTTTCTGAGTGAGGCTAAGAACCTTTTAAACAAGGTTTGTACAGGGTTTTTCATAAAGAAAATACCTCTTCGGATAAAAGGTTGGAATGTATGCTGACATGAATTTTATAAGTCATTGAGATAACAATATCTATCAATGTCTACTTGTCCATATATACTTTATATCTCTGTTTATATAAGCTGGTCTTCTCTCTTTATCTTTCTCTCTTCATATAAGCTGGTCTTCTCTCTCTCTCTCTCTCTCTTCATATAAGCTGGTCTTCTCTCTCTATCTCTCTCTCTTCATATAAGCTGGTCTTCTCTCTCTATCTCTCTCTCACTCTCTCTCTCTTCATATAAGCTGATCTTCTCTCTCTCTCTCTCTCTCTTCATATAAGCTGATCTTCTCTCTCTATCTCTCTCTCTTCATATAAGCTGGTCTTCTCTCTCTATCTCTCTCTCACTCTCTCTCTCTTCATATAAGCTGATCTTCTCTCTCTCTCTCTCTCTCTCTCTCTCTTCATATAAGCTGATCTTCTCTCTCTATCTCTCTCTCTTCATATGAGCTGGTCTTCTCTCTCTATCTCTTTCTCACTCTCTCTCTCTTCATATAAGCTGGTCTTCTCTCTCTCTTCATATAAGCTGGTCTTCTCTCTCTCTCTATCTCTCTCTCACTCTCTCTCTCTTCATATAAGCTGGTCTTCTCTCTCTCTCTCTCTCTCTCTTCATATAAGCTGGTCTTCTCTCTCTCTTTATATAAGCTGGTCTTCTCTCTCTATCTCTCTCTCACTCTCTCTCTCTTCATATAAGCTGGTCTTCTCTCTCTCTCTTCATATAAGCTGGTCTTCTCTCTCTCTCTCTCTCTCTTCATATAAGCTGGTCTTCTCTCTCTCTTCATATAAGCTGGTCTTCTCTCTCTCTCTTCATATAATCTGGTCTTCTCTCTCTCTCTCTCTCTCACTCTCTCTTTATATAAGCTGGTCTTCTCTCTCTCTCTTCATATAAGCTGGTCTTCTCTCTCTATCTCTCTGTTTATATCTATCTTTGTTTATTTATCCTGCTCTTTCTCTCTCTCTCTTCATATAAGCTGGTGTTACTCTTTCTATCTCTCTTTATATCTATCTTTGTTCATTTATGCTGCTGTTTCTCTCTCCCTTTCTCTCTGTTCTGGTGTTACTATTTCTATCTCTCTGTTTATATTGATCTCAGTTTGTTTATAAGTGCTTTTCTCTCTCTCTCTCTCTATATATATATATATATATATATATATATATATATATATATAAGCTGGTCTTTCTGTCTCTTTATCTCTCTGTTCATATCTATCTCAGTTTGTTTATAAATGCAGAACTTTATATCTATACCCACTAGTCTTTCTATCTTCTTTCCTTGGTCAGTTCATCTCTCTCTCTCTCTCTCTCTCTCTCATTTTGTTTATATATACTGAATATTGGAGTAAAAAATGGATTGTAATCTGACAATATATAAAGAAGAATTGATAACAAGGTAATCCAAGTAGAAGGAGAGATCTATTGAGAAGCAAAGTCGACACTATAGTGTTTTGGTTCTAATGAACCATCATCAGGACTGTGAGGGATGATATTAGTGATGTTAAATCAACAATGGTTGTGTAAAAAAAGTGCAAAATATAAAAACCTAGGGAAAATTTGTATAACAAGAAAAAGTTGGCTGTTTATGACAAGAAAAAGTTTGCCGTTTGATTAATGAATCAGTGTTTTTTTTACACATCCATCGTTGATTTAACATCACTAATATCATCCCTCACAGACCTGATGATGGTTCATTAGAACTGAAATGCTATAGTGTCGACTTTGCTTCTCAATAAATCTCTCCTGTGGTGTAATGGTTATCGTCGTGTCCATTTTCCACGATGACACGAGTTCAAATCCTGGATGAGACCGATTGCATTTCACATAGCACTAATACCCTTGGGAAAGGTATGAATCCAATTATTCTCCCTCCAGCTATGGGTAAATAGTAGGACAGACTGGGTTCTTCAGCCTTGTTGAGGTAACTAGTCTAGGAGAAGGAAAATTCTGAATTCAAACCTGTTAAACTCCACTTAAGAATTGACCTTGTGTCCTATCCTGCCTGAGCGGAGGGGTTGGTAAATATGTATACTAAACTGAATGCTTGAAATAAAACTGTTAGATCATTCAACTGAATGCAAAGAAATGATTGATGACTAATTGAATTGTTAGTGATAAATATCAATACTAGAAGACATTTAACTGTGTGCAAACAAATGATTAATAGTAAATAGAATTATTCGTAGTAGATAGAAATAAGTGAAACCATTTAACTGTGTGCAAAAAAATGAGCTTAGGCTCATTTTAAAAATGTTATTTAGAAATTATATATTTAGTATATATATGTATAAAAAGGATTTGGCATTAAATAACCTGTAATGGTTGATATGACATCAAATCAAATCAAACCAAACCTAGCCAAACAGATAGGTAGATATCTTTGACGAAATATTTTTAGAAGACATATTTCATTTCATACAAAACAAATTTTTTTAGATAATAAAAACTACAGCAAAAGTTCAATTTAAGTGTTGACACTTCTTTGCTTTTGTATTTGTCTTTAATTGGAATCATTTTGTGATGAGGTTTCTTCATTTGAGAATTAATTTTTATTTATTGCGGACTTTTTTCCTCATCTTGGTAGTTTTTTTTTGTTTTTTTTTTCAGTGAAAGAAGAAATAACACACAAAAAAAAACCCCTACCAAGATGAGGAAAAAAGTCTGCAATAAATAAAAATTAATTCTTTGCTTTTCTTACGTGACTTTGAATATGCTAGCTGCATCCTCTGCAGAAGAGTAAAATGCTCCCCTCCCTCAAGAGCGGAGGGGTTGGGTAAATATGAATAAATCTCTCCTTCTACTTGGATTATAGTGTTACCAATTTTTCTTTATATACTGAATATTATAGCTCTATCCACATATCTTTCTTAGTCCATCCATATCAATTTTTTTATCTGTCGCAATATGCTCATGTCTATTTTTCATTTTAGTCATTGTCTTCTGAGCTATTTTTGTCCGCTTATATGCTTATTTATCTATTAATTTATTTATTTTTATCCACTCTCATCTTGTGACGATACCCCTTCAGCCCACCATACGTCAACCTTCTCGAACCTTTTCCCTTCTTGGCCGGTGATCAACTAGTGGCTCCAATAGGGGTAACGCACATTTCTTTACCGCTACATCAAATACAATCGAGGGAACAGGAGAAAAAAGAACAAATGAACAAAACGAACAATATGCTTGGGGTTAACTCAAGTGCAGATGGGGAGTTATGCAACACTGCATTTCCGATAGCATATATAGACTAACGCTAGCATGGATTCTAGCGAAAATTCCACAAAGCAACTGGAATGTCGACTCATCTTGACTCGATCTTCTTCACTGGTCTGGACTCTCTCTCATGCCGACTCGCCTCTCTGCTCCGGTGTCCACTGTCGACTGCCCCTGTCCATGTCCCGTCACCAACTACGCTTTCCAGCTCCTTTTCTCAACTCGCTCTCTTCTCGCGTCCCCTTCCACTTCCAGTCACGGCAAGATTTCAAGTCCAAAACACTTTGTCTGGTTTCGCACCAAAACAGACAAAGGAATCGTCTGCTTGGCGGGCCACGTACATAGTGTTACAATCTGCTTATATCCATCTTCAGTGTTGCGCAGAAGTTATAGGGTAGTCAGTAATAATAAAAAGTTTGTATTTATTATCATATTTACCCAACCCCTCCGCTCGGGCAGGATATGACACAAGGTCAATTTTTTTAAGCAGAGTTTAACAGGTTTGAATTCAGAATTTTCCTTCTCCTAGACTAGTTGCCTCACCAAGGCTGAAGAACTTAGTCTGCCCTACTATTTACCCATAGCTGGAGGGAGAATATTTAGATTCATACCTTTCCCAAGGGTATTAGTACTATGTGAAATACAATCAGTCCAAGATTTGAACTCGTGTCGCCGTGTCCAATTCCTGCGATGATAACCATAACACCACAGGTGTATTTCTTTAAAGCATTTGAAAAATCTCTGTTCATTTGTTGCCCACAATAAAATAATTTTCTATGAATTTCTATAGTAAAATCCTATTCATTGATTTTCTATTGTAAAATGATATTCAGTGAATTTCTATTGTAAAATCCTATTCATTGATTTTCTATTGTAAAATGATATTCAGTGAATTTCTATAGTAAAATCCTATTCAGTGAGCTTCTATCAAGTAAAGAATAAAGTTGGCAACCATAGTTGATGGTGACCAGAAGGCTACCTTTTCAATAGCTTCTACACCGAGATGTAGAGGAGGGCGCTACTTCTTTCCCTAGATTGCTCCACTTTACCCTTGATACATGCCTTATATTGCTGAGTGTTAAGCAAGGAGGTATCAAGTACCATTTTTAAAGTCTTTGGTATGAAGCGACCTGGGATTGAACCCAGGTCTCCCGGACCATTGGTGAACTCTCTACCCTCTGGGCCAATGAGATAGTAAAATTATATTCAGTGAAATTCTGTAACAAAACCATATATACAATGAATTTCTTTGTGAAATAATTTCCAATGCATTTCAATAGTAAAATCATATCTAGGAAATTTCTATAGTAAAATTATATTAGGTGAACTTCTATAATAGAATAATTATCAGTACATTTCTATAGTAAAATCATATTCAGTGAACTTCTACAGTAGAATAATTACCAGTACATTTCTATAGTAAAATCATATTCGGTGAACTTCTACAGTAAAATAATTATCAGTACATTTCTATAGTAAAATCATATTCAGTGAACTTCTACAGTAGAATAATTACCAGTACATTTCTATAGTAAAATCATATTCAGTGAACTTCTACAGTAGAATAATTACCAGTACATTTCTATGGTAAAATCATATTCAGTGAACTTCTACAGTAGAATAATTACCAGTACATTTCTATAGTAAAATCATATTCAGTGAACTTCTACAGTAGAATAATTACCAGTACATTTCTATAGTAAAATCATTTCTGGTGCATTTCTTTGAAGACTAAGGAGTTAGTTTTCGGTCCTGGGTACGTATCAATGCAAAAATAAAAGCTTTAATTATATAGGCTATATTTTGAGGTTCATGCTGTTGATTACTGAATATAAAAGAAAAATATTTATGAATTACATATTTCTTTTTATTTTATTCCTATCCTTTTAACTCTTTTTGCAGAGTCTCCATGGTGTAATGGCTAGTAAATGAGTTAAACTATTACATTCACTTTCTAACTAATGCCTTTGGGAAAGGCATGATCCCACTTTTCCACCCAGTTATGAGTTAAATTGTATTACTGCTGTTCATATATATCCATCCTATATTTCGATCCATTCCTGTCAATTTTAATCTGTGCCTGTCTATCTTAGTTTCTTCATATCTACCTTTCTATCCCATCCTCTTTATATCTCTCTTTGTTTTTATCTATTGATCTTAGTCTCTTCATATCTACCTTTCTATCCCATCCTCTTTATATCTCTCTTTGTTTTTATCTATTGATCTTAGTCTCTTCATATCTACCTTTCTATACCATCCTCTTTATATCTCTCTTTGTTTTTATCTATTGATCTTAGTTTCTTCATATCTACCTTTCTATCCCTGCCTCTTTATATCTCTCTTTATTTTTATCTATTGATCTTAGTTTCTTCATATCTACCTTTCTATACCATCCTCTTTATATCTCTCTTTGTTTTTATCTATTGATCTTAGTTTCTTCATATCTACCTTTCTATCCCTGCCTCTTTATATCTCTCTTTGTTTTTATCTATTGATCTTAGTTTCTTCATATCTACCTTTCTATCCCATCCTCTTTATATCTCTCTTTGTTTTTATCTATTGATCTTAGTCTCTTTATATCTACCTTTCTATCCGATCCTCTTTATATCTCTCTTTGTTTTTATCTATTGATCCTAGTTTCTTCATATCTACCTTTCTATCCCATCCTCTTTATATCTCTCTTTGTTTTTATCTATTGATCTTAGTTTCTTCATATCTACCTTTCTATCCCATCCTCTTTATATCTCTCTTTGTTTTTATCTATTGATCTTAGTCTCTTCATATCTACCTTTCTATCCCATCCTCTTTATATCTCTCTTTGTTTTTATCTATTGATCTTTGTCTCTTCATATCTACCTTTCTATCCGATCCTCTTTATATCTCTCTTTGTTTTTATCTATTGATCTTAGTTTCTTTATATCTACCTTTCTATCCCATCCTCTTTATATCTCTCTTTGTTTTTATCTATTGATCTTAGTCTCTTTATATCTACCTTTCTATCCCTGCCTCTTTATATCTCCCTCACTCTCCTCATATCTACATTTTTGTCCTCCTAGGTGTCTTTTTCTGGACTATAACATCATACACAGTAAGTGAGTTCAAACTCCAGTCATGTTATTACATTCACTTTTGGAGGTGTCCGTGGTGTAATGGTTATTGTCGTAAGAAATGGACGCGACGACTTAAGTTCAAATCCTGGATGAAACTGATTGCATTTCACATAGCACTAATACCCTTGGAAAAGGTATGAATCCAATAATTCTCCTTCCAGCTATGGGTAAATAGTAGGGTAGACTAGGTTCTTCAGCCTTGGTGAGGCAACTAGTCTAGGAGAAGGAAAACTCTGAATTCAAACCTGTTAAACTCCACTTAAAAATTGACCTTGTGTCATATCCTGACCAAGCGGAGGGGTTGGTAAATAGGATTACATTCACTTTTGGATTAATATCCCTAGGAAAGATTTGAACCCCCTAATCCTCTAACCTATGAATTAAATTGTAGCACAACTGTTCTTCTACAAGTATGGCTTTGGCATTAAATAAACCATGAAGGTTGATATGCCATTAAAACAAAGACAAAATAAACTATATATATATATATATATATATATATACCATTTTTTTATATACTTATTTTAATATATTTCTTGATAATAAACTTAGGGGTTTTTTTTGGGGGGGGGGGTTAATGTAAATTTTCCGTCCGGTGTGATTTTTTTTCTTTTTTTTAAAATATAAAAATAAGTTTTCTCCATGCTTTGTTAGTCGAGATTAGGTACCCTAATGAGCTCCTTAGGCGAAACTGTAGTAGGTTAGTTCCTGACTCACGAAATAATTTTTGTATATATATATATATATATATAAACAAACTACACCTGTCTATAATGCTGATTTCATTTCACATTCTGGATTATATGTTCAATTGTTAAATAAATTACCAAGAAAGTCTCTTTGAAAGTGATCTTTGCAAATTGGGCTGTCAACAGTTACTTTTTTGGGGCCTAATAAAAGTTAGAATAGTTTTGATATAAGTTGTTAAAAAGATGGTTATGTCCTTTTTGCAACATTCTGTTTAATGGAAAGACAACCTTTCAGTTTGAGATGTGCAGAAAAGTTTCTTTTTAATGAAGTGGGTGTTTTTTTTTTTTATATTGAAATGACTTCTGAATACTTCTTGTCAATATTAACACGTTTTCAAGATTTTAAAATTGATTCCATTATTGAATAAAGATTTTTTAACACCATGAAAAAGATTTTCTTTCTATTTTTTCCGAATTTTCTGCTCTGGAATTGTATTTTATATATGAAGAAAGATTATGTAGTTCTTGACCTTAGGTACAAGGACATCAGTTTTGCCGTTCCAACTAAATTTTATGAAAAAACTGAACAAAATTTGCAGTTTTTGTATTATTTCTTCTCTTCCAGAAAATTGAAACTTGACAAAATGGACTATTTTGTCCATTATGCATTCAACTGCCCAATTTTAAGCTTGCTGTGGGCTGAGTTAATATTTAGTACTGCTACCATGTCTCTATGGATGTCCCTAGGTGATAGGGACAGAATCATTATGGCGTAACGACTGACATGTTGGGCTGTGACAACATTATCTAGCAATTATAGATTCACCATTCTTAAAAAACGTTTTAACTGCAAAAGGATGGTATGCACTGGTCCAAACCATAATCATATCTGAAAAAAAAAAAATGGCAAGATACTAGCTAGATGGAACTACCATTGCCACTTGTCCAAGTTCACTTGCACTACATAGATGACAGTTTAAAATGTAGGATGTATTTCTGCTGTAGCCTATCTTACCAACTTTTCTTTAAAAAAAAATTTCATAAAATAAAGACAAAAAGTAAAAAAATGGAAAACGCTGAACAACATTGATTATTATCAATAAGGGTTTTCGGACTATTGTCTTCATCTTTATTGTTATTTCCACAACGTTTTGGCCGATATGTCCTCCAGCCTTCTTCAGGTGTTTGTCGAACTCGAGAACCTTCACGGAACTTTGCGACCCCCGTGGATTCAATAAAGGACGTAGTTCGAAGTTCCGTGAAGGTTCCCGAGTTCGACAAACACCTGAAGAAGGCCGGGGGACATATTGGCCGAAACGTTGTAGAAATAACAATAAAGATGAAGACAATAGTCTGAAAACCCTTAATGATAAAAATCAACAAGCTTCATCTCAGAAATTTAGACAACTAATAACATAGGTTATTATTTAGAATATTCGTACTATTGACCTCAACTTTATTGTTATACTCACAATGTTTTGGTCGATATGTCCTTCGGACTTCTTCAGGTGTTTCATGTCAAATTCAGAAGTCCACATAGAATCTCAAACAAAAAATTGCAATATTAGCTATGGTACAAAAACATCTGATGTGATAGTAGAGATGTAGACATTAAGGTTTATCCAAAAAGTTCTCTCTGAATCATCCAGCAAGGACACATGGCACAGTGGATTAGCTGTTTGGTTGGAAAGTGCTTCTGAGTGAAATGATCTAAAGGTTGCAAGTTCAATCACAACTACAGGAAGGTTTGCTAGTCTACCTTGCTAACCATTACACCACCCGCGGTGCCCTCAGTCTACACCCTGTGGTTTAAATAAAGCATTCAGTTAGAGATTCTGTGTGGACTCCTGAGTTTGACATGAAACGCCGGAAGAAGGCCGAAGGACATATCGGCAGAAACGTAAATATAACAATAATGATGAGATCAATAGTCCGAATATTCTAAGAAATAACAGTTATCAAGCTTTATCATAGAAATTTAGACTTGTAACATACCGCGTTTGACATGGATGTATAAGACTCACTCCAATTTCAGTAGAGCAAATTAAAAAAACAAAAACAAAGTACTAACATTAAATGTAATGAAATGAATATTATCAATAACACCTTTAATCTACATAACAGCCTTTTAAATAATGACAATAGGTATATGAAAGTTCCTCTAAAGCCTAAGCCAATAGGAATTGTCAAGTAGTTAATTTCGGTTGACAATCGCAAATCTTATCCCTAAATATGGCATATGAGACGCAGGGGGATTCTAAAAGATATTTTTATTAAAAAAAATGTGCGCTTTATATGCCGTCAAATACGGTAAATTATATTACATATCTATATATGTTATTTATGATTGAAGTTAGTTGCAAAAAGTTAAAAATATCTAAAATATAAATTAATGATAATGGATAATGAATCAATGTCATTGAAGGATATTTCCCCTTCAAGAAAGTTGGACTTGTTCTGACTGTTGCAGGGGTGATCTCCATAACGTCATTTTCAACTCATCAGAGATCCGTTATGTCTTTGTTTCAATTTTCGTCATCACTAAGGGTCCAACCCTTTTTACACTACTTTCACGAAGTCCTTCCTATCACTAACTACTCGTGATGAGGACAATGGGAGGATAGCTTTCCTCCTACCAGCACAGTCTTTCTCATATGCCCACTTATGATATCAGACCGGATATTCCTCCCCTTATGCCCAAATATGCTGGACTGTCAATTTGATAGGGTTGATTCCAAAACCCAGTGGGCGGAAGGGTGGCCCTTCGTTCCAGACAAATTAACAATTATTAATCAGCTCCGACAGTCATTTCCGGACATTTTCTTCATATTTATTAGCTAAGGCATGTTTGCAATCAGATACCAGATAGCTTTTCCCCGTCAACAAAGGCCCCTTTGTTAGTTACCTGATTTCACTTCCTAAATGGGCGCCTACGTAACTAAATTAGTACCAAACGACCCCTCTTATTATCTCATTGTCCGTTTTCTTATTTTCACTTTCCCAGGTTTGGGAAAATCATTTTAATAATATCACTCATTTTTCAAGTAATAAATTCTCCACTTGGTCACCATCCCTGTTAATGCATAATTGGTATTATAACACGAGGGCAGATGATTTTACAATTTAAACATAAATGGCAGTTGATGTTGTAGAGTTTTGCTGCCTCTTGAAAAAGAAAATAAATAATGAAGGCGTTGATATTGATGGTTTTCAATTTTGCAGTTTAATGACAACTTCAGAGGAAGTTTTCCTTGTGCCGTCAGTTGAAGAAGATAGCAAGACAGTTGTAAATGGCTGTGCGGGAATTTAGTACTTAGCCAGATGCTTCGGGGTCCATTTGGTTTAGGAGGGAGAAATAATTGACCAGGAAATGGTCTCCTAAAGGAAGCAGAGGAACAAATGTTGAAGTGGGCTCTCTCGAGATGAAAAGGTCCCTCTGTCTGCTGTTTAGAATCGCCCCGGGGGAGAGAGAGAAATGTTATCTTCCGTGTCGGCTGGGCCCTCCTTGCTGGCAGCAATAAGGAGAGATAAAAAGAGAGGTCTTACCTTGCTGCCAGCAAGAAGGAGAGGTAAAGAGAGAGGGCGAGTATGGTTGGCGCTGCCTTTTATGGTGCCCGGGGAGGTGTGTTCGGGCAGAATAGCATCGGTCATTCTTGTAGTATCTCCTCCCTTACTAAGGTCAGTAAATGGGGCAGTCACTACCACCTCAACAGAAATCTTGGTCCTTACTTCCACCTCGGCCAAGGAATGCTATCCCAGAATCCATCGCCTCTCACTCTTCTCTCTTTCCTTCTCTCTCCTTTTTCTCTCGCTTTCCCTCTCCCTCTGCCCAATCAGCGGAGATAGTAGCAGTTGCCGGAAACGACCCAAGAGCAGGAGAAGAGGAAGCCAGTTGCTGAAGAAACTCCAGATACTAAACACACGTGTTGACCGCCGGACATTTTTCTAGCCAACACGTGGCGCTGTATACGAAGAATAAAATTCCTCTTTTAAAGTTGATATTTGTACTTCTCATTTATTATCTAAAATACCATAACTCAAGTACATAATTACATTCTTTTTGGAGGAAATGTATAATTTCAAACTCCAACGGCCAAAGCCATTCATGCACTAAATAATAATTTGTTATTCTTTCTGCTGCAGTATCGTCGCCAGGTGGTCTTTGTAATATATGGGGCACATGAAGGTTTGTCGTTGTAGTGGTGAATATTGTTGTTGGGAATTCTGAGCTTTGTATCTGACTACATTTTTGTTATGCCCATTCGCAGGCCACACTAGATTAACGCACGACTTTATTCTAAAAGAAGAATCTCCTAAATGTCCATGCCGAAACCATTACACAATTAGGCATATTTTAATAGAATGTACAAACTTATCTCGCATCCGAAAAATTTTTTATAAAGTTAATAGTTTGAAGGAATTTTTTGAGAAGATAAACCCTAAAAACGTAATAGAATTCCTGAAAAGAATGGGCCTTCTATCAAGACTGTAGGCTCATAGACCTACAAATTAATTATATAAAAAAATCAAAGGCTGACTTCAGCAGACAATTCAAGACTGCATATCGTTTTATTTTGATGTCGTTGGTATTTGTTTATAGCGTTCAAATAACTATACGCATAAAAATTATACCAAATAAAAATAATAAAAACGTTTTCGGCATAAAATAACCCGATGGGTTGGCATGCCGTAAAATCCAACCAACCAACCAACCAACAAAATACAGAATTGTAAATCAGACGACAAGAGGACAAATGAAAAATTTAACAACTGATGGGACATAAATCCATTTTATTTACATTTGGCCTTCCTGTCCCGAGATGACAGGTGTCCTGTCATATGTTCGCTGGTGCACTCGCCTGACCTTTCCAATTTGACTTACATTTCCACTCAAAGATAACAGCAAACAAAAGAAACAAAAATGTCATAATAATTAAGTTGGTGAATATGAATATGTGCGTGAAATTAAGAAGTAAAATGTTCAGTAGTTGTATTGATAGGAATGAATTGATTTTAGGAATTTTGACGTTCAAGAATGGTAGTAAAATCGAGAAATAAAAATGTTCCAATATTTGTGTTGGTAGGGGTAAGTCACAGACTTACAAGGTCAACCAAAGTTTATGTCAATAGGGAACAAGAACACCGGCGTTGAAGAGGTAGAATATCGGTGGGGTGGTGATTCTCGGGTCACGCAGCTTCTATCAAAAGCCGCAGTAGGGAGTTTAAGACGGGTGTTGTGTGAAGTTGTAGGGGCCCGGCCGATGTCTAGCGTCTGGTTGTGCGTTCTTCTCTATCTGGACCTCGAAGGAATCTTGTCTTTTATAGTTTTCCCTACCTCAAATCGGGTCAACTTGGGTCTTTCTTTATTTTTTACCACGAAGGTTATAGATTGGTTAAAAAATTACTTTTTTTATTTTCCATGAATTTCACCGTGCGCGGAGCGTATGCGTAGAGACGCATTTTTTTCATTTAAAAAATATCTCAGCCCCGGCAATATCTGGTGAGTGCTCTCCAGTCCTGTTGACTGGAATTGCCATTATTTTGTTTGTACGATGATATCTCTATCAGTCATATAACTGGTCATATTCTTTTTTTGTTAGTTGAAGCTGTAAAGACATTAAGAATGGAAGAGACAAAGACAGAGATACTTTTAAATTCAATTTCTATTCCACAGGTCTACAACTATTTTACGGAAAGGAATTTAGCGTTACGTTAGTTCCTTGCTATATTGTTGGAAAATAAAGGAGAGAGAAGAACGAATATGCCGTAAGGTTTTCAAGAAGGTTTAATGACAGCCATAATAAAGGGCACCTTTATGCAGGAAGTCTCGTAGTAAGGAAGGAAGGAAATGATTATTGAGTTGAGAAGGAATTATAGCAGCTAAATGCCTGAACGGTATGTGTGTCGCTACATTTAAGGCATTGTTGAATGTCTGAGCGGAATTATGCGTCACCATAGAGTAGCAAAAGTAGTGTTTGCTGGTTAAGGGCAGGAATGATGTAGTCACCCATAAATGTGCAGTCCTGGTTGTTGTAGGAGAGAGGCATGAAAGTCTCCAGAAAATGTTGCCCAGGAATGAGGTAGCTGGATGTCTGAGCGTAATTGCGCGTCGCGGTAGACATAGCTAAAGTTAGAGGCAACATGAAGGTGTTCCTGTGTGTGGTGGATTAAATACATCTAATTCATGTTCAACTGGGAACCCTTGGTCTAAGAGGGTAGACTCAAGAGGTCCATAAATTAGATGGCTTTCCTCATGGTGTTGTGCTTCTGCTGCGATGCAGGGAGCAGACAGAATGTACGTTCATCCTGTTCGAAAGGTCCTGAAGAAGAGAGTGTTTTGCGGGCTTTCACCATTTTTATGTTGCCCGGAAAAATGGTCCGGGCTGAATAGGATAAATCATCCTCATTGGGTGAAAATATGCAACGACCATAACGGTCAAATTAATTTACGCGCCAAACAAAAATGCAAAGTTTTTTTTGCTACAGGAACGTTCTTCCGAGCCAGAAAAAAAAAAAAAAACTGTCTAATCCGTAGAACAGTGTAAAGAGATCTGAGCAAGAGTTTCTTGGTAGACCATCTTTTCAGGCACGCTCCAATCATGCTTTTCGCCAGAAACCTTTTGGGAAATTATTTTTGTATTTGTTTATTTCATTTCGTGTTTATTTTGTTTTTATTTTTCATATTATTGTTTTGTTTTTGATTTTTAATTTCTTATTCAATCCCCTCAAATATCAGTTCTGTTTTTCTAATAAAGATACTTCCATAAGAATATTAACATTTTTAATCCCTTGAGGGAGATTCCAAGAATGTGTTAGCAGGTATGATAAATTAGTGGAGACTGAAATTATATCGTAAAAGTGCTCCCATAAGAAGAGAGTTAATAGTTTTTTAATCCCCTGAGGGAGATTCCAAGAATGTGTTAACAGGTATGATAAATTAGTGAAGACTGAAATTATATCGTAAAAGTGCTCCCATAAGAAAAGAGTTAATAGTTTTTTAATCCCCTGAGGGAGATTCCAAGAATGTGTGAGCAGGTATGATAAATTAATGGAGACTGAAATTATATCGTAAAAGTGCTCCCATAAGAAGAGAGTTAATATTTTTTAATTTTCCCCTGTATTTTATCAGAGTGGCAGCAGTTTTAGGGTTACAAGTTTTTACCCTTAGATGACAGAGAACCAAGTTCTCCAGAAATCTGAGAATGTTTTTGATTTTATTTCCTTTTTTCTGCAGTGAGAGGAGATGCTTCATTCTAATTATCACCTTTTATTTTTAGTGTTAACTGCCCCATTAACATAATGGTTAGAGTGTTTGCCAATGGTCTGGGAGACCAGGGTTCAGTCCCAGGTCGAGTCATATCAAAGACTCAAAAAATAGTACTTGATAACTCCTTGTTTAACACTCAGCATTATAAGATATGGATCGAGGAGCAATCCAGAAAGGAGTTGCACCTTACCCTACTATTTGAAATTTATTGCTTTTCAGGATGGTACATCGTTTGTCCTTTTTATTATTATCATTATTTTGTTCGCATCCTTTCTTTGGGTTGAATGCCCTTTTAATCTCTGGCGTAAACCCCTTGCTTCGTACTTTGGTTCGAAAATACGCGGAAGGAAAAGGTCCGATGGCAGACTCCGTATGCGGATCGACTACGCGGAGCAAAGGCCTTCTGTTTCCTATTTGGCTTCCCAGCAACAAGAGAGAGCGACTGCTGCTATGAGGGGTCCAGCACTGAAGTGGACTTTTTGGACGTTATGAGTCAACTTCGAAAAGTTGAATTCGCCTTTACTTCCCAACATATGCCTGGGAGAAAGCGGCTCCTACAATGAAAACTCTACTGGTTAACTCCGGCAACAGTAAAAATGAACTTAAAGTATATGTTTTGGATGATATAATTCAACTTTGAAAAGTTGAATTCCTCTTTTGGACTCTCAGTATGATAGAGAGCAGTCGTGTCAACTTCAGGCTCTGCCTAAAGTTGCCAGACTTTTGCACTTTGAATTTCAAGTTCGAAAAGTTGAATTCTTTTTTTTCTACTTCTCAACAGCCACTGAGAGTTGCTGCTTACTATGCGGGCTCTGGATGTTAAAATACGACTTTAAAAAGTTGAATTCCCCTTTTTTACTTCACCTTATTTACCAACCCCAATGATCGGGCAGGATATGACACAAGGTCAACTTTTAAGCAGAGTTTAACATGTTTGCATTCAGAGTTTTCCTTCTCCTAGACTAGTTGCCTCAACAAGGCTGAAGAACCTAGTCTGCCCAACTGTTTACCCATAGCTGGAGGGAGAATAATTGGATTCATACCTTTCCCAAGGGTATTATTGCTATGTGAAATGCAATCAGTCTCGTCCAGGATTTGAACTCGTGTCGTCGTGTCCATTTCCTATGACGATAACCATTACACCACGGGCACCTCCATCCTTTTTTACTTCACGGTAGGTGAGAGTGGATGAGCCTAATGTAGCTAGAAATGAAAGTGACTGACTTTGGGACTTTTGGTTCAACTTCGAAACGTTGAATGCGCGTATTCGCCTTAATCCTAGCATATGCGACGTATTGTTGTATATTGACCTCCGACCCGGCCAAGCTGTCAAAATAGGAAATGCACATGTGTAAATAACAGGTGCATCCGGTCGAGGAATATCAGGATATAACCTTGACCGTGGATGAGTTGAATTGACTACGAAATTGTGACGCTCGCAGGAAGAGGAGTGGACGTCAAATTATTATATTACTTGGTGCACAGGAAGTTCAATCAGTTGGAGATAAGATGCGGTAGAGAGGACCAGCATCGAGCTGAGGGGGCCCTTAGGACCCCCGATTGAGCAGTTGCAGTTGGAGAGAAGATGCTGGAATGAGGACCATGTCCCAGAAAGGCTGAGCCCCCAGGCCACCGGTTGAGCAGCCAAAGAGAACGGGAAAGAAACGCTGTTATGTCCATACGAGTGGGGGTCAATATGTTGCAGTTCTGTTCAGCCTCCAACTCATCTCTCACACAGTAAAACCTTTAGTAACCCTTTCGAACCCTTTCGAATAAAGTGAGAGGTATATTTTTCTAAAGAACTGTCGCTCGTCTCTATTACTGCGTCGTTATGTTACTGCATGCATGTATATGTATATGTATTATGTGGCTATACAACAGTATGCCTGGGAGAAATTAAGTGCTTTAGCAGAGTCTAGAGGAAGGGGTATTTCAAAAAAGCAGCTCTTTGCATTCGTTCTCCAGCCTGGATTGTAAGAGGAAGAAAGAAAAGAAGATATTACCTCCTGCATTGTAGACTACTGAAAGAAACAGAAATTGGAATTTTGGAGGAAAAAAAAACAAAAAAAAAACAACAAAAAAACAGGAAAAATGCTTGAATTCTTTTCTATAACTACAAGGTTAATTTTGTTTGTAAAACCCTGTTGGAGTAAGCGTATTTCTTTCCTTCTTTCTTTATTGTACTAATATTTTCGTGGGTTAATTTTGTTTGTGGAAATCCATCCTGGAGCAACTGTTTTATATTGTTTTATTTTGTTACTAGGCGCCTTGGTTTTTTTTAAATATTATGACGCCCGTATATGGGAAAATATCCGTATCTTTGCTGTAAATAAACTTTTTCGTGTTTTAGCGGAAAGAATGTTTTGTTATTAGCGAGAAGTAATATTTTGTTTATGTTTTCAGCGAGGAAAGGTTGTAACGTGTGTGTGTGTGTGTGTGTGTGTTTACGTTGAGTTGTTTCCTCGCCAAGTTGTGAGAAATAAAAGGAAGACGAAGAAGTAAGATACCGTTAGCTTTTACACGAAGGTGGCCGCATGGTGTATAGTGTTTGTGTTTGTGCTGCAAGCCTCGTGGGAAAAGAAAGAAGTAAAGAGACGAAATGGAGTTATGAAAGGGTTAAGATAGCAGTGCGTGTCGCTGGACGTGCGTATTTCGCCGTATTTTAGCAAAGATTATGTTTGCTGTTTGAGGAAATAGAGGTTGAAGTTACCGTGAGTTGTGGTTCTGGTTGTTTTGGTGAGAAGCGTGGATGTCTCCAGAAAATGTTGCCCAGAAGTGAAGTAGTCGCTTGGTGCCGGAGCGGAATTAGACATCGCAATCGACATAGCCAATTTCGGGGGTGAAATAAAGTTGTTCCTGTGTGTGGCGTATTGAATTTATCTAATTCATATTCAACTGGGATCCCTTGGTCTAAGAGCAATAAATTAGATAGGTTCCCTCATTGTGTCCATGCTGCTGCTGCTAGTACTGCTATTGAAGAACCGCCAGTAAGACGTCTGCACTGGACGGAGTTGTTCAGCCAAAGAGCTGTGTTTGGCAGCTTCCCCAATTTCTACTGCCCGGAAAGGAGGTTCGGTGGAGTAGGATAAGTCATCCTGATTGGGTGAAATTATGAGTCGAATTAAATTACGCGCCAAACCAAAATACGAAAATTCCTACTGCTACAGTGTTGTAACCAAAGAAGACCATTTGTATTTTCATCCCGTTTTTACCCTCCTCATTTCATTTCAGACGCGGGCTAAGGTCGAATTTATCTGCAAGAGGATAAATTTCCGTCACTTTATTTAACCAACCATGAACTTTCCCCTCTAAAGTTTTCGGAACCGATTCGATCTCAAACGCGGCTATAAAAACGCTCCACAAAAGTTTTTAAAAAAGTCAGTCGACTTCGGGGAACTTCGAGAAAGTGAACCATCACGCGTCGCATTTCGAACAAGATACCTCCTTGCTTAACACTCAGCATTATAAGGTATGGATCAAGGAGCAATCCAGGGAAAGGAGTAGCACCCACCCCTACGCCTCGGTGTTGTAGCAATTGAAAAGGGAACCTGCAGGTTGCCTCGGCTAACTTACTATTTGCAAATATTCGTTATTTTTTTTTTTAGGAGTTTTACTTTTAAAGAAAATTGTCATTCATCTCTCTCATTCCTTCACAATATGAACATATGGGATTAGATTAGTTTAGTCTCAGAACGATTGATGTATTTTTTGTGAGACCGATAAATATGCTGATCCCGCAAACATTTGTGAATGAAAAGAGTGACGTGAACGAAGCAAGAAAATGACAAAAGATAAGATGATTTGGTTTAAAAGCCGAATTTTTATTAGGCAAATCGTACGCAAAAAAATTGGCATGCATGCAGAAACGAGACGGTCTGCAGAATTTATTCATCTCGAAAATAGCTTCTGTTTTGGTACTGGAAAATTCCACTCATTATTATCATTGCCAATACTGACTCTCACTTCAGGTAGCGGTGAAAAATTCCGTTGGCTGATAGCCCAGTTGGCTGGAGCTGCTGAATACACCAACTTCATCTCTGCAGAGGAGTAAGACCCTGATCTCCAATGCGTGTCCTGAATATGATACAAAACAATCTGATGGTGAGGTTTCAGTTATGCAGAAACTTTGAGGAATGCAAAGTGCCCCTTCATTGCCATCACTCCCAGATCTACTCTGGCCCAAAGTGGTAGCACTTGAGAGGGTCCTATCTATGGGTCCAATAGAACAGTTTGACATTTAAACAAATGACTCATGCTAAATTGAATAGTTAGAAATAGAACTGTTTGGTCATTTAACTGTGTGTAAACAAATGACTGATATTTAATTGAGTTGTTTGTTGGAACCATTTAACTGTATGCAAATGAATGAGTAATGTTGACTAGAATTATTAGTGTTAAATAGCAATACTTGTGACCACTTCATTGCGTGCAAACAAATGATTAATATTGAATTGAATTATAAGTGTTTGATAGCAATAATTTGTGGGAGTGAATAAAATGAATAAGATAAAAGTAAGTTCAAAAGTGCGGAAGTTCCTAGAAGCCCCTGACGGGAAGTTGGAATTATTCATGCCTAAAAACAGACTTGAGGGCACAAGAAAGAAGCCCTTTCTCACTTCAGCGGGATCTTTTAGACTGAAAGCACGTTTTTCCACCCGTCTGCTAGCAAGGTAGCACGTCTACTTGCCAAGTCCCCGCGGGTTGTGTCTGCTACTACGGAGCCGACAGAGGCAACATAAAAAACACCACTGGACATGACCACACTAAATGTGGACTTGTTAACCACAGAAGACGACTGGTGAATTTCAACACCTTGTTCGAGAGAAACTACTGTACTCAAATAGTCCAGAAAGACATTCCTTGCTACAGTGTAGCCGTACGAAAACCCAAACGAAATAAAGTTGAAATTAAAAAAAATATCTCTTCTCCCCGACTTTATTCTTTTTTTTTTCCTTTGCGGCCTTCTCAAACAAGACGTTAACGAATTAAGATGGGGTAAGAAGAAAGCAACTGAGTCAACGATCAAAAACCAAAACCCAAAATAGCCGACAAAAAAAAAAAACAAAAAAAAAAAAACACAATATTCTGTGAAACTATTTAACAGTTTTGGTTTGGTTTGGTTTGGTTTGGTTTGGTTTTGGCATATCAACCATTGCAGTTTAGTTAATACCAGATCCATTTTATACATATCATCACCATCATGTCACGCCATCAACACGGATATCCCTGACCATTTCTCGCCACCCTTCTCTATCGTCCATTGCTTCCGGTGGGTCTTCACAGGAGTATATCACTTATGAGTTCGTCCCTACTTCTCCAGCAGTGTCCCGCATGTCTGGTACGTCTAACTTTGATAGTTTTCATGATGGGTGGTAAGTGGCCATATAGCTGCTGCTTTGTTGGGTGCTGCCTTCATGACTTGTTCAATATTGCTCGCAGCATTCTTGTGTAGTTGCCGTTAAGCTTTTTCTCAATACGTTTTGTTATCGTCCATGTAGTGCATCCATACAGCAGTATCAACACGACCGCTGCTTGGAAGACAAGTAATTCAGTTTAGCATCAGCGCACAGTTTTGTTCTATTTGACCCATAAATAGGACCCTATCAGGTGCTACCACTCCAGGCCAGAGTGGACTTGGGAGTGATGGCAATGAAGGGGTACTCTGCATTCTCCAAAGCTCCAGCATTACTGGAGCTTCATCATGAGATTGTTTAGTGTCATATCTTGGACACTCGTTGGGGGAGTCTTACCCATCTCCAGAGATGCAATCGGTGTATTCTACAGCATCAGCTGGGCCATCTATATAACTGTTGGGTATTACCTACCTTTTCAGCATAATGAGCTGTTCCATCTGCCATATATGGCAGTAGCGGAGATCAGTCTACGAGTCAGACCAGAAGAGCCGTTCCTATTGTTGAAGTTTATCATTACTCTATCACTAATCCTATGTTCTTATTACTAACAGTCTCTCTCTTGTAAATACTCTTTCCTATAAATACAACTATTTTCCTTACATATCGTGGTTTGTCTAATTATTATTCACTAACCAGAACACAACAGTTTGGCGACGAAGATTCGAACATACGCAGCTACAAAATCCGTTTTTTTCAGCAGGTATTTTAGATTTGAGTAGCCAGTGGAGCTACAATATATTTTTTTTACTGTAATTTGAAAGATTTCTGGAATAAATATGACATGATGGTGAAAGAAATGTAAGGAGGTGGTGTAATGGTTATCGTCATAGGAAATGGACATGGCGACACGAGTTCAAATCCTCGACGAGACTGATTGCATTTCACATAGCACTAATACTCTTGGGAAAGGTATGAATCCAATTATTCTCGCTCCAGCTATGGGTAAATAGTAGGGCAGAATAGGTTCTTTAGCCTTGTTGAGGCAACTAGTCTAGGAGAAGGAAAACTCTGAATTCAAACCTGTTAAACGTCGGTTAAAAATTGACCTTGTGTCATATCCTGCCCGAGCGGAGGGGCTGGTAAATATGATATCTTTCCCTATGAAATTTGTCCAAAAGCGAATTTAAGGGTGAGACAGGATCTTACAATAATATAACAGTTCAGCTCGTTAGCTACCATGCTTTAGGCCTTGAACCACATTTGATTGATTCGAATATCAATCTGTCTGGGGTTATTTAGGGAATCTCATAAAGTAAAGAAAAGTCAGCAACCTCAGTCAACGGCGAATCGAAGGATTGTTTAGTGTCATATCTGGGGTTATTTTATGCGAAGAGGTTAGGGAATCGTGTACATTGTATGTTTATATTCACATTCACTTAAGTATACACAAATGTTTGTTTTCTTATATGACATATACACAATATAAAATTTACTTTCTGACCTATCAAGTATTTATGTATTTTAGAAAGATATTTAAAATTATTTGTGTGATTTAACTACTGACTTGAGCAGAAAACCGGTTTTAAACCAGAACCAAATAGCATTTCTTGCTATTTAAAAAAAATCTCTTAATTATCCACAAAAGTTCGTTCTCTAATATGATATATACACAATATCATATTTATCATATCATATTTACCAACCCCTCGGCTCGGGCAGGATATGACACAAGGTCAATTTTTAACCGATATTTAACAGGTTTGAATTCAGAGTTTTCCTTCTCCTAGACTAGTTGCCTCCCCAAGGCTGAAGAACCTAGTCTGTCCTACTATTTACCCATAGCTGGAGGGAGAATAATTGGATTCATACCTTTCCCAAGGGTATTATTGCTATGTGAAATGCAATCAGTCTTGTCCAGGTTTTTAACTCGTGTCACCGTGTCCATTTCCTATGACGATAACCATTACACCACGGGCACCTCCAACAATATCATATTTATACTCTGCGAATTTTCTTAGTGGTTTTTGAAAGTATTTAATGCTATAGGATTCAAATGTTACATTTTTTTTTAATTATGGACGAACAAAGGCGGGACGACCAGCTCGAACCGACATACAGCAGCTCTGTGCCGATACGGGATGTAATCCTGAAGACCTGCCGGAAGCAATGGACGATAGGGAGGAGTAGTGAGAGAGGGTCACGGATATCCGTGCTGATGGCACGACATGATGATGATGACATATGTCTTCAGTGATTTTGTTTATGTTAATAAAATTCTTTTTTTTTGTAAGGTCTGTGATATTTTTAGTGGAAGATGGTGAAATAGAATTCTTTCTTCTATTTCCGTTATTTGATTCAAGAGTTAAATGAATGGAGGCAGATGGATGGTTGATTTTTTTAATGGCATGTCAATCAATATAGGGTCATTTTAGGCTCAGGGTTAAGAAATCGCATATATTGTATATTTATATTTACATTTTTGTGTAGTTGTGTACATTTTTTGTCTGTTTCTTTTTAAATAGTTTCGTAGCAGAAAGAATTTCAAATTATATTTAGTAATTTACGAAGCTCTTTGCTTCAATGTGACACAAGGCCGAATGAATGGGGCACCCAATAAGACTCGAACTCACTCGTTTCGGTTTGCTAGTCTAACCTAGCTTGCTAGCCATTACGTGGGAATTGTTTTGGCCGTTGGAGTTTCGAATTTATATATTTCGTCCAATGAGAATGACTGATGCCCTTCTGCCCAGGTCACCTCCCCGGGCAACATAATAGGCCGCGCTAACCATTCTCGCGCTCTCTTCACTTCCTCGCTTGCTAGCAGCAGGATAGACCTACCAACATGAGAGAACACATTCTCTCTCTTCTCTTCCTCTCATACTTTTGAGTAGGACAGACCTGTCCTCCGTTTCTCGTTAAAACCAGAAGCCGATCACATCCCCATGAGGAGAGCACATCTAATTTATGGACAGTTGGTTCCTAGGAATTCATTCTATATCAACCCTCCTAGATCAACGGCTCCCAGAAGCATTAAATTGGGTTTTTATTCCGTTTCTGACATCAACATTTTAATTCCTGCTCTGTTTTCAGCAACTCGTATTTTGTCTTGACTACAGCGACTCGATTTCTGCTCTGTCTTTCAGCTTCTTTATTCCTTCTCAACTCTACAAATGTTTTTTTTTTTTTTTTTTTTTTTTTTGCTTCCTTCGATTTACAGCACAAGGGTTCTTTCATTCAGGCAGCCATTAAAGCATTGTTGAAACTTATCAATACTCTCGCCTCGATCATTTATTTTCTTTCTTTTAATATAACAGGAGGGAACTTATTCTGCCAACCTGTTATAGTTTTAATGATATATGAAAATCCTGTGGGTTGTTTTTTTACATAATCACTTAATATGGTACTGACCTTGTTGACATTTATGATACTGGTATAATTTTATTTCCCTTAATAAGGACAAAATGTCATTCAAATTCACTTTTTTAAAAAAATAGGTTCTTCGTATTGTTTATGTAAAAAATGCTGGATAATGAGATTGGTTGATTGGTTGGTTGGGTTTTATGGCATATCAACCTTATAGGTTATTTAACGCCAAATCCATTTTTGTGCAAATAGTCAGTTCTCTTTGAAACAATTCAGTTTAGCATCAGTACACAGTTTAATTGTCAAAACAGTTCTAATTCAGTTTAGTATAAGTACAGATTTTGTTCTATATTAAAAAATTCAATTTAGTGTAAGTACAGTTTCAAAGTCAAAAACAGTTCTATTTTAAACAATTCAGTTTAGCTTAAGCACGCTGTTTAAATATAAGTACAGTTTAATTGGGAAAAACATTTCTATTTAAGCTATTCAGTTTAGTCAAACAGTTCTATTTCAAATAATCCAGTTTAGCATAAGTATGCAGTTAGTTCTATTTAACCCATAGATAGGGCCCTATCAGGTGCTACCATTCTGGGCCAGAGTGGACCTGGAAGCAATGGCAATGATGGAGTCCTCCTCATTCCCCAAAGCTCCAGCATTACTGGAACCTCACCATCAGATTGTTTAGTGTCATATATCAGGACACTCATGGGGTGGGGTCTTACTCCTCTGTAGAGAAGCAGACAGTGTATTCTATCGCCCCAGCGACTGGGTAATGGATAATGAGAGCTAAATCTCCATATTCTCTGAGAAAATGTTAAACATTGTAAGGTGTTTGACTTGCTATATGCTATATCTATATCTCCCTTACACAATCAACTTACTTTTGGTAATATAATAAAACCGGTAGCCGCCATTGTTAACAGCTAATATCAGTCTCCTCTCTTCATTATAAAATCTTTATATCAATACATCCTGCGCAAAACAGCACACTATATACTGTGGTTGTTCCTCTTATTTGAGTATAAAAGAGTGCATAAATCTTGTGTAACTAATGTGCAATCGGGATATAGCTTTATATCTTTAGCTTTTCACCAAACTAGAATTGACACAAGGTCTCGGTATTGGTAAATGTGCAGCTCCCCACCAAGCCAGAGTGAGACACAGGGCATTTTTTGAAATGTAGGAGCCGGATATGAGCCAAAGTTCAAATGCACAGCAGGCCCCAAAATGCCTTGGCCCCGTTGGCATTCCCCTAAAAGGAGCGCCTCAGGCACCAAGGTGATTAACTTGACACTGCAAAACAGGTGAAAACTTCTGGGGACTGCTCCTTGAGTCCAATAGAGTGTCGGCCTCAGCCACCCGACACAAATACTATGTTGCCTCAACATGCATGTCAGGCGGCTAAGACTGAACGTCGAAAACTACAGACCGATCTGCGAACCAAGAAACATGGCCAGGACCTTCTTTTAATGTCATGTGCCTCGCAGGTTTTAAAAATTGCTAAGATTCCATTGAAATTTTTCTATCCTGCTATATCAGCGTACGGTTGCAAGGAAAGAACGAAAACAGTTGCAAAAACAAAGAACATGTAAAAATTTTAACAATTGTATTGAAAACAAATAAGTAAAAAGTTAAAATAACTGGGTTTGTATAAGCGTATTGATATGGAATTGAAAAAGTGGGAAAATGTCCTATGCTTAGTACTGGTAGAATTGTTAAGCGTACGCACACACGGTCAATTAGATGTTACGAGCGTTGAGAGGAGAGGGGTGTTTGGTGATTTGCGGCTTAGTCGCTTCCTTCAAAGCGGAGAAGAGGAAAATCAACGTGGGTGATGCGTGGTTTCGAATTTCGCCTCCTCCTCTCTCTCTCTCTCTCTCTCTCTCTCTCTCTTTCTCAGAGCTGGAGTTTCTAGTGTGTTGATGTCGTCTGCCTTCTTTTGATCTGGCCTCGCCGTCGAGAAATTTGTCTTTTAAGGTTTAAATTGGTTTTGTTGGTATTACTTTGGTTGAGTTGGTTTTCGTTGGTAGTTATCCCCTCGCTAAATGTTGATGGAAAATAAAAGTGGTGGAGAAGAACGAAGACGTCGTAAGGTTTTAAAAGAAGGTTTTAATGGCAGCATGAAGTAAAGGGTTTTACGCTGGTATAGGATACACATTTTTCTAGCTTTAAAATAAGCAATAAAAACATACTTAAGAACATTCTAGCAATTTAGGATCAAAACCGAATTAGCATTTAAATTACATTTTTATATTTTTCAACCAATCAGCTAAAAACATAGAATAGAACATTCTAGAAAATTTGGATCGGAAGTGACCAAACAGAAAATATTTAGGCTCGAAAATAAAATAGTAAAATACAAATCTGATTGGTCAATAAATGTCTAAGCGCCAAAAATTTTAGGGAGATTCTTTGATCCACCTGTAGGATATAAATAACACGGAGTTAGGAAGCCACAGACACAAGACACAAGCTTACACACAATCGAAGACACAGATGAAGACAAGCCACTAAGCCAGTAAAGCAGTAGCCTATACATTCCGACAAATTCCTTTCCTTCCTCAACTAAAGTTCATGAACTCTCTTCAAATGGCCGAGAATTATACTAAAAAAAACCGACAAACTTTCTTTCATCAACGCGACACGCTGTCGCCACAGTCATAAAACTCGCTATAAACTTAATGTGAGTAAGAACGACTTATTTACGGACTTCGTTAACATGAACACACACACATCTTTAAACAAATTTATTCTCTTCTTGTCAAACTTTATTTTCCAAAAGGCCATTTACACATTATATATTTTATTTGTTTTCATATTTTGTTATATGCTTATTAAATTGTTTGTTGTTTAATGTTCGTGGTGTTCTATTCCATTTCTTTTACGTGATTGTAAAGTTTTGTGTTGTATTTATGGTGGGAATAATTTAGAGAGCAATCTACTGAAATAATCAAATTACATACTCCCCCCACACTGGTATGCTACGAGACTAGTAGTAAGGAAAGAAGGTAGGAAGTTGTTAGAGTGTATCATCTAATTTGTTTTTAACTAGAATCCCTTGGTCTAGAAGAATAGACCCAAGGGATCCATAAACTAGATGGCTGTCCTCATAATGGTTGCTGAGGCTACTACTATTCTGGAACAGACGAATAGACGTCCGTTACCTTTGGGGATTTCTGAGTGACAGAGGGATTCGCGGGCGTTCTTTAATTTTTGTTGCTGCTAGGATATATGGTTCGGGCTGAATAGGACAAGTAATCCTGATTGGGTGAAGATGTTCGGCGACTCTAACGGTCAAATCAAATTACGCGCCAAACAAAAATTTAAGTTTCTTTCTGCTACATAACAACCCCTTACCCCCTTTAGGCAAGGGAGCAGGCGTTACCGTGAGTGAGGGTGGTCATTTGCAACCAAATTATTAATTATTTCTCAAAAACCCAGCGATAGAGCAATCAGGATATAGTGATTTGTTTAGTCCTTACTGGATTTTCTGACAGCTGATTTTAATTCTCCTTTCATTTGTTCTATTAGGAAGAGTTTATTATGTATGCTGTTATTATATCACATTAGTGTTTAGTCGAATTAGGTGAACTAAAAATTTTTAGGAGAAAATGAATGTTGTAATTCATTCAAATTTATCTCAAAACTATTTATTTTTTCTTTAATCTCTTGATTTGTGATTTCTTTTTCAATAAAGCAGTATGTAACAAAAATATGCATTTTTATTTCTTTAAAAAATGAATATATTTTAAAAAGTGGGCACAAGGCCTGAAATGTTTTGAGGGGAGGGGAAAAAGGAAGAGAACAGTGTTATTCAATGGTTTTTCTTGGGAGCCCTAGCTAGTTTCAATCATCTTCATTCGCTCTTGACAATAAATCCATTCTTTCGTCGCCAAACGCACAAACAGCCACCATAATACCTCATTCACTCCATGGACAGGAGATCTACTAAAAACCCGATGAGATGAGATATATATACAATTGAAAAAACAGTATGATGGGGGATTGGAGAAAAAAGCCCCAAGAGAACAAAAAAATAAACCCCGTTTGGTTTCCCTACCATCCCCCCTCTATGATGTGGAGAGCCGACTGTTTTACGGTCTCAAAGATAGACCAAAAACAAGCCGGGCTGTCCCTATGGGGGAGGGAGCCTATCCTAATCGGGATAAAAGAAAAACATGAAGGGAAGGGAGCGGCCAAGAAATAGGAGAATATGGAATACAGTAATGTGTGTTCAAGATCCTCAAAAAAGACGAGCTGGCAAGTGATTAAGGAAGAAAAAAGAACAGGGTATGGGGATGATCTTGTGAATCTAACAGCTAATTGAAAGGGAAGATTACACCACTCACACAACCAACTAGGGGTTCAGGAAGACTAGAAAAAAACGTAAGATCCTACTTAACCGGGGTGGGGTCCCGAAGGACCCGGTCCGCCGTCGCCATGCTCAGGAAGAAGAGGGAAGGATGACTCCAAGTTGCCCCCTTTTGTACGACCAGGCTCGCTGCATACACCCACCTTTTGTCGAAAGTACAAGATCAGATCCCGATGAGAAAAGTTAGCACCCTCATACAATCCCTTGTTTCGCGTCACCCAAATCACCATTTGGGGTACAGCCAGGATCGCGAGAAACACCACACGCTTCCCACCCTTCTACGGAGGTACAACATTGTCTATGACGTAACCAACGTCGAGCAGCACGAGGTGCTTGGGACTGATACGAGCCATCCACTCCTCGACGTGACTCCAGGACGGCCGTACCCGCTCGCAGTAGTAGAAGGCGTGCAAAGCTGCAACGGGGGCAATCAGGCATGTCTGCCAGGCACACTCTGTAAGTCCAGTCGCGGAGGGCCAACACATTCCGAGCGAGCTGCCAGGTGAGCGAGAACTCGGAGTTGTTCAAGAAGCTCAGCCTGGCGCCCTGGGTTTCTACCTCAGCCCGTACTTCCAACCAGTTTCGCTCCAGCTGGAGATCAGGTCCGAACCACACCCCAAGGATGCGAACGGGTCCGTCACTCCAGCGGAAAGGGCCTGGCAGAGGGCCACCCCTCTTCCAAGCACCCAACTGCAAACCTTCGCTCTTGTCAAAGTTGACCATGACACCTGCCACTTTCTCGTACCTCTCGACCGCCTTCTTCACTGCCAATATGTCCAGACGGCTGGACACGAAAATAGTGATATCATCAGCGTACGCGGATATCTTAGCATGGACGCTGCCAGCCAAAGAAATTCCACGTATGGTCGGACGCGCCCTCTCATCCCTAAGCTTACGGAGCAGGGGCTCCAAAGCTAGGACATAGAGAACAGGGGACTATGGGCAGCTCTGCCGAACCGAACGCTCGATCACGAAAGACTTTGAACACTTCCCGTTCACCTGTACCACCGCCTGCGGGTTGTGGTACAGAATGCTGATCCATTTGCGGAACTCCGGCTCGAATCCGGCGGTCTCCAAAACCTTCTCCAGGAACTGGTGGTCTACCCTATCGATGTAACAAAAATATGCGTCTTAAAAAATTGGTTACGTCGAAATCCAAATCCAAATAAAATGTCAGTTTACCCGTTCTGGAAATGGGTGATCATTCTACATGGAATTAGAAAGTGAAAGCGAACCCCCCTCTTATAGAATTTAAAATAATTTTTTTTCTAAAAAAAAAAAAAAATTCCGGTGAGTTTGTGGGTTTAAAATTAGTTTAAATCGAAAAAAAGCTGGGAAATTTTGTAATTTATCCTTTTTTTAAAATTTCTCTCAAATCAAGATTCAAATTTAATTGTAAAAAAATTGTCATTGTTTAAAAAAAATTTTTATAGGAACCTTTTAATAATTATTTCTTATAATTTCCCATTCTTCAAATTCGTCAAAATTACAAATTTAAAATCCTGAAAATGGAGTTTCAAAATCAAGATTACTTCTTTTATCATCTTAGATAAACAACCATTTTAATCTAAATTTGGTTTTCGACGTTAATTTTTTTATGACGTATATTTTTTGATACGTATTATTTTCTTTTATGAGAAAAATCACAAATCAAGATATTAAGCAAAAATAAGTTATTCTGAAGTAAATTTGAACGAATCATAACATTCATTTTTTTCTAAATAATTTTAGACTACCTAATTCAACTCTAATCTACACTTGTATAGACAATAAATTTACCATTTTTTATACTAGGAACTAATCACCGTTTACACCGCCTGTTACGTTTCTTTCTTATGTGTTGAATTTTTAGACTTATTATTTTTGTCATTTTCATTGCCGAGATATTTTTAAGTTGATTGATTATTGTTTTGTCTTTTTTTTAAATAACTAAAGCTATGTTGACTGAAGTAAGATATACACTTCTTCTTTTTTAGACCAGATACGAAACAAATTTTATGTGACATAGTTAGTTTTGTGGTTGTTTTTTTAGCCATCCAGAAAAAGATTTAAATAATATAAACAACTTTTTCGCCTTTTTTAAAATCCAAAATTTTGTCTTAAAAAAAGGTAAGTTGAAAATTTTGACTACTCTCTAAAAGAAAAAAATTAAATGCTTAATTAAGCCGTTGGCGATTCTTCTCACTCGCTGTTTCAGCCCATCTTAATTACTTCGGTTCGGTTAGCAAAAAAAAAAAAAAAGAAAACAAAACAAAATGAAACAATTTTTAAAATTTTTCGATTTATTTTTTTGTATTCAGAAAACCTCCCTCTACTCAGCCAACCACTTTTTCAGTGCAGCAATATAAGACTCCAGCCTCTAAAAAAAAAAAAGAAGAAAAAATAGGGTGTCCTAGTTAGGTCACTAAACTGTATCTAATAACGGGGCTCCAGTTCGGGAGATCTATTCCATCATTGGCTTTACTCACAGGTCCACTCTGACTCGGGGTGGAAATACCTGTTAGGGTCCCATATATGGGTCAAATAAATAGATCTGTTTGAAATTAAAAAAAAAATCCCCCAAAACAAAACAAAAAAAACTTTAGCGACAAACACAAAAAGTGTAAAAATAAACGTACGAAGAACGTAACTCTCTAACTTCTTGGCATAAAATAACCTAAGACGGGTAGACATGCCGTGAAAATCAATCAATAAATCAACTCAGGCAATTTATCAGTTTTGAAAAATATTGATTTCATATGGTAGGTCCTGTTTAGAAATACTAAATCGAAACGATCTCTGACTTTTCGGTATGCATGTATACCAGTTACCTTTTTTTTATTTTTAAATGTCACTTTGAAATGGTCATTACGTCATTGAACTTGGGTTTTAATTATTTTCTCTTTGTCTCTCTCTCTCTCTCTCCTATTATTAGGGATTTTGGTTATTTACTTTGCTCAGTTGTAGTAGAAGTTTGGATGTATAAGGCACCCAATGAGACTCGAACTCACTATTGATAGTTTACCAGTCTAGCTTGCTAACCATTGCACTATGCAAGACACCCTTCTATTACTTGGGAAAAAAAGTATTTAACTGACCTCCCACCTGGCCAGATTCAACACAATGTCATTTTAACCGGGATGGAGGGAGGTACATGTGAAGTGTGACTAAAAATACCCTCAGCATTCCTCTTTAGGGTCTGGCCCAGTCGGCTGGGGCTGTAGAACACACCAACTGCATCTCTGCAGAGGAGTAAGATCTGCACCCCAATGAGCGTCCTAGATATGACACTAAACCATCTGATGGTGAGGCTCCAGTAATGCTAGAGCTTTGGGGAAGGCAGAGTATCCTTTCATTGCCATTGCTCCTAGGTCCATTTTGGCCAAGAGTGGTAGCACTTGATAGGATCCTATCTATGGGTCAAATAGAACTGTTTGACATTAAAACAGTGTACAAACAAATGACTTAGGCTAAATTGAATTGTTAGAAATAGAACTGTTTGATCATTTAACTGTGAGTAAATAAATGACTGATGTTGGTTGACATGATAAATTGAATTGTTTGAAATAGAACTGTTTGACCCTTAGCTGTTTGTATCTAAATATGTGTTTATAAATCATATATTTGATATATATGTTAGTGATACATAGCAATACTTGCTAAATTAAATTAAAAATAAAACTGATCATTTAACTGTATTTAAACAAATGACTGATATTGAATTGTTAGTAATACATAGCAATGCTTGTAAACATATATCTTAGTTGACTTTTGTAAATTGAATTGTTAGAAATCGAACTTATTTTATAGTATTGAATTACAAATTTCAAGAAAGAGAATTATTTGATCATTTAACTGTGTAAACAAATGACTGATGTTTAATTGAATTGTTCGTAATACATAGCAATACTGGGAACCATTTGATTTATGCTAAATTGAATTGTTAGAAATAGAACTGTTTGATCATTTAACTGTATGGATCTACAAAATGTGTTTATAAATCATATATTTAATATATATGTAAAAGCAGGATTTGGCATTGAATAACCAACAATGGTTGATATGCCATAAAACCCAACCCAACCATACCAACTCATATATATTTAAGAGGATTTGGTATTAAATAACCTACAATGGTGGATATGTCATAAAACCAAACCAAACCAAATGATATATATTTAATATATATGTATAAAGGGGATTTGACATTAAATAACCTACAATGGTTGATATGCCATAAAACCAAACTCAACCAAATCATATTTATTTAATATATATGTATAAAGAGGATTTGGCAATAAATAACCAAAGATGGTTGATATGCCATAAAACCAAACCAAACCCTTTAGAGTCACTTCAGGTGCCAAGTGATAAACTTAGTTCTACTATACAGGTAGAGAAGACGATACCCTGGAACCAGACGATCATCTGAATAACATCCACCTGGCATTTGTTTAATGGCATATCAACCTTCATGTGCTATTTAATGCCAAAGCCATCCTTGTAGAAGAACATTGATAAGTACTATCTAACCCTTTGCTGGGGGTGAGGTTCATGTCTTTTCTAAAGGCAGTAGTCCAAAAGTGAATGTAATAATGTGATTGAAGTTTGAATGAGCTTACTATGATGTCATAGTCCAGCACATTATCCACTATGCCATGAGGACTCTCCAATATTATCAAATTATGAGTGTATAGGTCAAATGGTTAGCACTGAGAAAACCACAAAAGAAATAGATGAAGCACAATTTGCTAGAAAGCGTAAATATAATGGTGGAAAAATTTTGATTGTTGATCATCCCTCTCTTTCCAAAGTTTGATTTGTTTACTTTCTTTGTTTAATGGCATATCAACCTTTGTGGGTTATCTAATGCTAAAGCGATCCTTCCAGAAGAACAGTAGGGGTACTATCTCTATCCAAACACTCAAATGCAGAAATTCTAAAGAGAAGGAATCGTGTTTGTATTGACAAACCAGAATGGATGATTGATATGTTGTTCTCCAAAGATGAGATAAAGAAACATTCTAATCATGAAACGGAAATAGTTTTGTTTCTTGGTTTAATGGCATATCAACCTTTGTGGGTTGTTTAATAGAAAAGATATCCTTACAGAAGATCAGTAGTTGTAGTGTTTAATCCATAGCTGGAGGGATAAGAAGTTCTTACTTTTGTCAAGAGTATTAGTCCAAAAGTGAATGTAATAGTGTGACTGGAGTTGAAGCTTGTTTACTACGATGCCCCAGTCCAGCATGTTAGTGACTTTGTCATTGAGATTCCCCCGTGTAAAAATTTGTATCAAAATATCTGACATGATTTAAGTAAACCAGAGAGAGACTACAGAGAAAGAAGTCAACTCATATATCCCACTGAGAAGATGTTTGCAGTTATATACAAACAAAAATATAAAGAAATGTCATATATTTACCATGGTTATACCTGTTTGGGTCCAATCTACAGGTCAAATGGAACTATTCAATCATTTAGTAAGGATTATCATTTGTTATTTGGAACTATAGAGCTGTGTGAAAATTGTTCCTATTAGATAGGAATTCTTGATAAATAGAATTACTTATCATCATCATCATCATCATGTCGTGCCATGCCACTAGCACGGATATCCCTGACCCTCTCTCGCCACTTCTCCCTATCGTTCATCATTACTTATATAAAATAGCAATATTTGAAACCATTTAACTGTATGTAAACAAATGATTAATATTAAATAGAGTTATTAGTGTGAGATACCAATACTTGAAACCATTTAACTGTGTGCAAGCAAATGATTAATATCAAATAGAATTATTAGTGTTAGATAGGAATACTTGAAACCATTTTACTGTGTGTGAACAAATGATTAATGTTGAATAGAATTATTAGTGTTAGATAGGAATACTTGAAACCATTTTACTGTGTGTGAACAAATGATTAATGTTGAATAGAATTATTAGTGTTAGATAGGAATACTTGAAACCATTTTACTGTGTGCAAACAAATGATTAATGTTAAATAGAATTATTAGTGTTAGATAGGAATACTTGAAACCATTTTACTGTGTGCGAACAAATGATTAATGTTGAATAGAATTTTTAGTGTTGGATAGGAATACTTGAAACCATTTAACTGTATGTAAACAATAAGTAGCAATATTTGGAACCATATAAGTGTGGGCAAACAAATGACCTGATTCATTTAAAAATCATTACCTACAAACTATTTCTCTCCCCCCCTCTCTCTCTCTCTCTATATATATATATATATACAAAATTTTCTTTAGTTGGTTCAATGAGAGAAAACAAAAATTTCAAAATGAATAAGTCCACAAATGAACATGAATAGGGTACTTTAGTGTGATGGTAGAGGCATCCTCGCCAAACATAGGGGTGATTCCACTTCCAATCTGCTGATCATTCTGTTGGTCAGATATATCTTTGGATGACATGATCGATTTGTTATCTGCCTACATTGTATTTTTTAGATCCAGACAACTGATCAATCGCTATTCAGAGTAAACGAATGAGATTGTACAGTTAAGAAAGTAAATTAAAAAGAGACAGACGAGAAAACATGGTTTGCAAAAATAGCAATATTTAGCATGGTAAAAATGTCTTTAGAAAATGATGCATATATTCACCCATCATCTCGGAGGTGGTAAGTTTTCGTCCGAGACCTGTTCATGAATTAACATCAATTCCTCAATTCATCAATTTTGGGAGGTGCCCGTAGTGTACTGGTTATCGTCGTAGGAAATGAACACGGTAACGCAAGTTCAAATCCTGGACGAGATTGATTGCATTTCACATTGCACTAATACCCTTGGGAAAGGTATGAATCCAATTATTCTCCCTCCAGCTATGGTTAAATAGTAGGGCAGACTGGGTTCTTCAGCCTTGGTGAGGCAACTAGTCTAGGAGAAGGAAAACTCTGAATTCAAACCTGTTAAACTCTGCTTAAAAAATTGACCTTGTGTCATATCCTGCCTGAGTGGAGGGTTTGGTAAATATGATTAACATCAATTCCTCATATAAAGTTTAGGGTTTTCTATTCTCGCTGTTTATAAACTGGCACAAGACAATTTCAAATAGTGGTTATATTTGCTTTCTTCAATCGTTGGTACTATTTCTCAAGTGTTTATTATTACGCTTCTTTGCTTCTTCACAGCTTCGTATTATAGTCAGCTTTCTTTGCTTTCTATACTCGGGGCAGTCTGGTACAAGGTCAAAGACTCAGAGCTTCAGGGAAACTGCTCAGTGACTCACATGCTGCTCTCTTTCTCTGTCTCTTGCTGGTCTGCTATATCATATCTCGATTTCACTTCACTTCTTTATCTGCTTATGCTTAACTGAATTATTTGAAATAGAACTGTTTTTCGACATTAAAACTGTATTTACACTTAACTGAATTATTACATATAACTGCTTGAATAGTTTGAAATGGAAATGTTTTTGACAATTAAACTGTGTACTTATGCTAAACTGAACTGTTTTCAATAGAACAGATTATTTACATAAAAATGGATTTGGCGTTAAATAACCTACAAAGGTTGATATGCCATAAAAACAAACCAAACCAAACCATCCAATATATTTATTTAGAAAAATTGTCTCTTTACTATCCTGATATGAAGGTGTTTATTGTTATGCAGACTGCATACAGTTTTCTTGCTGTCATCAAAGCACAAGAGACAGAGAAAGAACTTGTAAGAGTATATGAACAGAGACACCCACCACCCTCTGTTGCTACCCTGAAAGGTTCTGTAACTGACTCGACTTGACTCAATTGACAACTGACTCCCAACTAACTACTTTTCAAAATTTGCTCATATTTATATATTCTAAAATTTAGTTGACAAATAACATAATATTATACTAATAATATTTTCATAATATAATACTATTAACAATAATAAAATGATATAACATGATACTATAATAATATAATATGATACTAATCCTTATTATGATTTCGTCTCAATAAGTTATTGCGTCTTATCTAATTTTCATTATGTTTTTATTTTACTTCAGTCAATCCATTTTATTTACATTTGGCCTTCTTGTCCCAAGAAAGGTGTTCTGTCATATATTTGCACATGCATGTGCTTGACCTTTCCAATTTGACTTACATTTCTACTCAGAATTTAGCTAACTTAAAAGACACCTGAATGATAATAAGGTTGTCTATCAGTAAGACTACATCATGTCCAAACAGCATGTAATATGGCTTTTTCTCTCTCTTTCCTCTGGGTAGACTGACCCAAGAGTGTATGAAATCTAGTTACTGCCTTCTGCTTGATCTGGATGGTCTACCTGTCTCTTTGTAATATCATGTCATTTAATGTATATATTTATATGAGGGGTGGCGAGGGTAAAACCAAAAAATATCAATTTTCTCCTCATTTGGATTTCAATAATTTTTGCTGACATGTATTATTTTAAAAAAAAATATCAATTTTCTCCTAATTTGGATTTCAATAATTTTTGCTGACATGTATTATTTCGGGATTGTTTAAAAAAAAAATTCCATATTCAAATTTAGGCCATTGGCCATTCCAATTTTAGATCAGTCACTTTTGATAATTGTCATTTGGGGCTCTGATCTGGATTCAACTTTTTCACTTCAAACAGTCCAGAACACAGCAATCTGTCAAAACAATTTACCTATCTTCTGACTGCTTTACTTTGAACAACAACAATTTGTATTATTAAATTCCTACTCATCAAAATAATATGATTTTTATCTACAATTCATTTCAAAAATCCATTCCGCTATAACATATCTGTAATGTATTACTCTGTTCTTCCAGGACCCAGTCAGCTGGGGCTGTAGAATACACCGTCTGCATCTCTGTAGAGGGGTAAGTCTCCTGCAATGAGTGTCCTAGATATGACTCTAAACATTCTAATACTGAGGCTCCAGTAAAGCTGGAGCTTTGGGGAATGCAGAGTACCCTTTCATTGCCATTGTTCCCAGGTCCACTCTGACCCAGAGTTGTAACACCTTATAGGGCTCTATCTTTGGATCAAATAGAACTGTTTGACATTTAAACTGAATGCAAACAAATGAGCTATGCTCAATTGAATTGTTTGAAATAGAATTGTTTGATCCTCTAATTGTGTCTAAAAAAATGACTGATGTTTAATTGAATTGTTAATGATACATAGCAATACTTGAAACCATTTAACTTTAACTTATGCTGAATTGAATTGTTAGAAATAGAACTGTTTGATCATTTAACTGTGTGTAAACAAATGACTGATGTTTAATTGAATTGTTAATGATACATAGCAATACTTGAAACCATTTAACTTTAACTTATGCTGAATTGAATTGTTAGAAATAGAACTGTTTGATCATTTAACTGTGTGTATCTACAAAATGTATTTATAAATCATATACTTTGTATATATGTAAAAGCAGAATTTTGCGTTAAATAACCAACAATGGTTGTTGTTAACTATTGAAACTAATATAGTTATTTCTCCTTCCAAACTTAATGGACTGTTCCTAACAGCAACAGCAGTGCGAGAATGGACACTATTTAGACAGTTTTTATTCGTCCCCGAGTCATTCATCTATCATTTGACTGGAGGCAGCACTCTACTAGACCTTTTCAACTGTCAATGGTAGCAGAGCGTTGTTTTAAAGATGACTATATACCAGGTTCCCTTTTCAATAACTACTACACCGAGGCATATGGGAGGGCGCTACTCCTTTCCCTGGATTGCTCTACTTTACCCTTGATACGAACCTTATATTGCTGAGTGTTAAGATTGAACCCAGGTCTCCCAGTGGGTAGAGTGTTCGCCAATAGTCTGGGAGACTGGGGTTCAATCCCAGGTCGAGTCATACCAAAAACTTAAAAAATGGTACTTGATACCTCCTTGCTTAACACTCAGCATTATAAGGTATGTATCAAGGGTAAAGTGGAGCAATCCAGGGAAAGGAGTAGCACCCTTCCCTATGCCTTTGTGTAGTAGCTACTGAAAAGGGAACCTTTGGGTTGCCCTTGACTACAGTTGCCAACTTTACTTTTACTTTATATACCGAGCCATTAGCCTAATGAGTAGAGTGTTTGCCAATGTTCTGGAAGACTGGGGTTCAATCCCAGGTCGAGTCATACCAAAAACTTAAAAAATGGTACTTGATGCCGCCTTGCTTAGCACTCAGCATTATAAGGTAAGGATCAAGGGTAAAGTGGAGCAAATAACCTACAATGGTTGATATACTATAAAACCAAACCAAACCAAAACTAAACATATGTACATACATATATATATATATATATATATATATATATAAGTGCACTCATATATATATATGTATATATACACATAAACACACACATATATATATATATATATATATATATACACATATATACAGTATGTGATGGGTAAATTGTTGCTATTTCAAATTATTCATTTTGTGCATGCACTTTATTTGTTTCAGGTTTTGTCTACTGTGCAGCAAACTAAAGTCAGTTGGACACTATCTGTGTGGAAAGCAGCTCCATGACGCCATTCACTCCTCCAGAAATTGGTAAACATCATGCTGTACTACATGGCATTCATGCCAGAAGATCCAAAATAAAGATTTCACCTCATTTGGTTGTCAATCTGAGGATAGTGCAGAAGATTAAAAAAGAATTGGATGAATCTAATGATGATTACGAAGGTACGGCAGCTCAGAAGCTTCAATCTAGTTATCTGACAAAAAAAGAACTCCCGAAATTGTTGGGGAGATCCAGGCCATGATTGACGATGATACCAGCAAGTTGATCAGGTCCATAGCCTGGGACATGGGAGTGGAAATTTACTAAGCTTTTTGCTTAGATGTGGCACAAGGCCATATGAAAGGGGCACCCAATGAGACTGGGACATGGGAGTGTCTGAGCTTCATAGCCTGGTAGTGCATAAAGACATTCAGTATTCTTCATACAAGATGAGAAAGAACCAATTTTTACCGCATGCCATGAAAAACAAGAGAAAAGATGGCACCGCAAAGCTTTTCAACAAACTGAAGCATCGTGTTCTTACCAAAAATGGTTTGCTGTTTCACAGATGAGAAAAGTTTCTGCCAGGATCAGATGTTGAACTCAGAGAACATCTTTTGGCTTACTCTGTCGCCACAAGATGTACTGATTGTTGTAAAATAAAACAGAACTCAGACCAACTGTAAATGTACTAAGTTTTATTCAACGAAACAGAAAATAGCTGCAAAAATAATAGAACAAGAAGTCAATTAAATAAAAAATTTTTGGGCTAGTCCATTCTTGCCCAGGGAGTGTGTAGAATATTACTACACTGATATTGATGAAAACAAAATGCCCAGTCCACATCATGTTGTTTAGGGTGGTCACTTGTGATGATGATATGCCTCCATGCATCTTCCCACATAGCCTCAGACTCAACACAAAGGCCTACATGAAGTGCCTGGAAGAGGAAGGGCTGTCTTGGATTGAGTGGGTGGCTGCTGGAAGACTCTATGTCTGGCAACAGGACTGCACCATGCCATACTAGCAGAAGAACCCAGTTTTAGTAGTCTGAAAATTTCTGCAAACACATCGTCCCTAACTCCTCAGATTGCATTCCCCTTGATCACTGTAGGGTGTGGTTGAGCAAGAAACCAACAAAACTCCATACAGCCCCAAAGATAAACTGAAGGCAAGGATGACAGCAGTATTTACCAATTTAAGAAAAGGAGACCATTGGAAAAGCCTGCATGAAATTCTGAAGTTATCTGGAGCCTGCGGTTGAAGCCATTGGTGATTTCTTTGAGTAAATTTAATCTATATTATTTCAAGGTATTTTCATGTAATTTTGGTGAATATATCAAATAAAGTAAGTTTTGCGTAATTTAGAGAACAATTTACCCATTGTGCCCCTGATATATGCACACATACACACACACATGTATATGTATATACACACATAAAAGTAAAAGTTGGCAACCTTGGTTGAGGGGGACCCAAAGGTTCCCTTTTCAATAGCTACCACACTGAGGTGTAGGGGAGGGCGCTACTCTATTCTCTAGAGTGCTCCACTTTACCCTTGATCATTACCTTATAATGCTGAGTGTTACGCAAGGCGGCATCAAATACCATTTTTTTTAAGTCTTTGGTATGACTCAACTGAGGATTGAACCCTGGTCTCCCAGACCATTGGCAAGCACTCTACCCATTAAGGCTAATACACATATGTAATTAGGGGGAGTCCCCATGGCATCATGGCTAGAGTGCTGGACTGCGGATATGAAGTGAGTTCGAATTCCAGTCACGCTATTATGTTCACTTTCAGACTAATGCCCCAGCAGTTGTGTTGATACTGCTATATGGATGCACTACATGGAAGCTAACTAAACGTATGGAGAAAAAGCTTGACGGCAACTACACAAGAATGCTACAAGCAATTTTGAAGAAGTCCTGGAGGCAACACCCCACAAAGCCACAACTGTACGGCCACCTACCTCCCATCACGAAAACTATCCCAGTTAGACGAACCAGACATGCAGGACATTGCTGGAGAAGCAAGGATGAGTTCTTAAGTGATGTTTTCCTATGGACTCCCTCATATGGCTAAGCAAAAGCAGGACGACCAGCTCGAACCTACCTACAGCAGCTCTGTGAGGATACAGGATGTAGCCCTGAGGACCTACCAGAAGCGATGAACGATAGGGAGGAATGGCGAGAGGGTCAGGGATATCTGTGCTAGTGGCATGACATGATGATGATGATCTTCTACAAGGACGGCTTTGGCATTAAATAAGCCTCAAAGGTTGATATATCATTAAACAAAGACACTAAACCACATATATATAAATATATATATATATATATACACAGACACGCATATATATATATATATATAATACACACACACATATATAGTGTGTATGTATATATATATAGAGAGAGGGAGTGAGAGAGTGTATGTATAACCCTTTTCTATGTTACTAACATATTTTATGACAAAGAAATGCATGATTTGAATAATGAGAAAAACCATTGTTATTGTAACATGGAGTCTTCTTAGTGTTACTCAAAGTGAGTGTATGGCTAGTTACCATAAAATAAATAAAGTAGTAAATATATATAACGACACATAGATATGCTATTTAGTTTTTTTCTTGAAAAAAATTCTCTCTCAGAGAAATTTAAGCATCTTTCATGGGTAAAGATAGAAAAACTAAAGTGCTCCAAGCTTTCTTTGAAATTTATGTTTAAAAGTAGTTTTAGTTTAAGAAGTTAAAAGTAAGTTCAATAAATGGCATGGAGGTGCCCGTGGTGTAATGGTTATCGTCGTAGGAAATGGACACGGTGACACGAGTTCAAACCCTGGACGAGACTGATTGCATTTCACATAGCACTAATACCCTTGGGAAAGGTATGAATCCAATTATTCTCCCTCCAGCTATGGGTGAATTGTAGGGCAGACTGGGTTCTTCAGCCTTGGTGAGGCAACTAGTCTAGGAGAAGGAAAACTCTGAATTCAAACCTGTTAAACTCCGCTTAAAAAATTGACCTTGTGTCATATCCTGCCTGAGCAGAGGGGGTGGTAAATATGATAATATATCTTAACATTTTGTCTGGGGAAACACAACTACTTCAGCTTGTGCAGGAAAAAAACGTTTCCCCACAGAATAGTCTATGTGGATAAGTTGAGTGGAGGGGTTGGTAAATATGATAAATGGCATCCTGTGTCTGCACTGAGCTGATGAATGTAAGTTTTTGCTGGTTGACCAGCATTGATGTGCCCATGTTTAGGAATCCATTAAAACTTTTTTGAAAAAATATATCTGAAGGAGTAAAAAAAATAAATGGACATCAGTCTTTAATGATAATAGACAAAGAGAAAAAAGATGGAAAACTACACAAGAATGCTACATGCTGTTTTGAACAAATCCTGGAAGCAGCACCCTGCAAAATAGCAGTTTTACAGCCACCTATCTCTTCTTTTCACAAACCATCCAAGTAAGATGAACAAGACATGCAGCGCACTGCTGGAGATGTAAGAATATACTCATGAGCGATGTTATGAACTTTTATACACGAACTTGCTAATGTTGGCCAACCAGCGACTACTTATATAAATAAACTCTATACAGACACTCGATGCAGTGAAGGAAACCTACCAGGAGCAACAGATGATAGGGACAGATCACGAGAAAGTATCAGAGAACTCTCTGTTATCAGCACAACTTGATAATAATGAATTTGTTCATCTAGTCACGTGGTTAATGACATGAAAAATTTATTAATATACCTGCACTTTGATATCAACTCGCTTCTTTAGTTCAGCAATGTGTTTTCAGCATGTTGTTGAGTGCATAATTTTTTTTTTAGGCACAATCTGCAACTGTTGTTACCTCCTTTGTAAGCTTGAATTTTTTTTCTTAAATCCCCTTTTATTAATAATAGTATTTTGAAAACCAAGCCATTGGCCTAATGAGTTGAAGACCAGTGTTCAATCCCAGACCAGACTCAAAAAATGGTATGTGATGCCGCCTTGCTTAACACTGAGCATTATAAGGTAAGGATCAAGGGTGAAGTGGAGCATTCCTGGGAATGGAGTAGCGCCCTCTCCTACACCTCGATGTGGTAGCTATTGAAAAGAGAGCCTTCGGATCACTCTTGATTGAGGCCGCCAACTTTAATTATTTTGAAAACATAAAAAAAAGCAATGAACTTAAGTATCCTCAAAGTCTGAGTCATCTTATTGTTAGTAGAAAAGCTGAAATTAATAATTTTGAAAAATAATTTTGTTGACTACTGAAATATTTTTGTCTAATGTGCATATCAGTAAGATGTGCACTCAGACATCAGTGAAAAACCACAGTTAAAACATCATCATGTCGCACTGCTAGCACGGATTTCCCTGACCCTCTCTCACCACCTGTCTCTATCGTCCATCACTCCTGGGTGGTCTTACAGGCTACATCCTGTATCAGCACAGAGCTGTTGTATATAGGTTCTAGCTGGCTGTCCTACCTTTGCTCATTTATGTGAAGGAGTCCACAGGAGTACATCACTTATGAGTTTGTCATTACTTCTTCAGCAGTGTCCCATATGTCTGGTTTATCTAATTTGGATAGTTTCTGTGATGGGTGGTTGGTGGCCTTACAGCTGCTGTTTTGTGGGGTGTTGCCACCAAAACTTGTTCAATTCAATGCAGCTTGCAGCATTCTTGTGTAATTGCCATCAAGCTTTTTCTTCAAATTTAGTTAGTGTCTATGTGGTGCATCCATACAGCAGTATTGACATGACCACTGCTTGGAAAAAACTGTGTTTTATTTTATCGGTCACATATGACTTCCATGTGATCAATAGCCTACAGATAGCTGTCCATGCTTTTGCTAGTTGTGTGTTGATGTCGTTCTTGGTTGATGAGACATTGCTTCTGATGTAGGTGAACTTGTCCACTACTTTCAGCAGAGCCCCCTTTAGTGTGGAGATGTTGCCTCTTTGATTAAAGCACATGTATTCTGTCTTGTTTGTGTTGACATGGAGCTCTATGCCACCTGCTGCTCATTCCAGACTATGTGGCAGGAATTCAGTTTGGGCAGGTGTATTTGCTATAAGCGCTATATCATCGGCTTAGTCTGTGTCCCTAATAGTTTGTGTGAGGTATCTTCTGCTTCTTTCCTTTGCCAGCTTGAAACTGTTTTCTTTCATTAAATCTATAGACGTTCTAAGCACATAGTCTAGGTAGATAATAATCAGGTATGGGGCTAATATGTCTCCTTGCAGCACACCTGCTGCAATGTTAAAGAAGTCTGTGTCTCAATCCGGTGAGCAGACTTGTTGAATCAATTTGATTGTTAATTCTGAGAATGATATTTTCTAAATTTTTTACAAGTATTGAATTATTACTTGTCTAATTTCAGATTGCCCGCCATAGCCGTACATGGAATTTACAAAGTTATGAGAAGTCCTGCATGAAGGAATCTATTTTCTTGTGAAGTATGTGGCAAAGCTTCATTTCACTATTTTAAAACTTTGTCTGAGATCACAATACAGAGAGTGAAAGTGTCTTCTAAATTCAATGCCAGTTAATAGCTAAATAGGAGATGCTTAATTCTTCATAGATACAAATTTCACCATGAAAGTAATGATGTAACTTTTATGTGACTGTGCTATCAGACCTATGAAACTTAAACATACTCTTAAATGTAATTTCTTGGAAGAAACATGGAAGTTTGCCTGGGAACCAGTACTAGAGAGAATGTGTTTCACTGTGAAGTATGTGGCAAAGCTTTTTCTGGAAAAAGTAAACTGAATCGTCATATGCGAACTCATACTGGAGAAAGACCATATTCTTGTGAAGTATGTGGCAAAGCTTTTTCCCAAAACGAGGATTTAAAAAGACACATAAAAACTCATACAGGAGAAACACCATTTCATTGTGAAGAGTGTGGAAAAGCTTTTTCTGAAAAGGGGAACTTGAAAAGTCATATGAGAACACATACAGGAGAGACTCCCTTTACTTGTGAAATATGTGACAAAGCTTTCTCTCATAAAATTAGTTTGAAAGTTCACCAAAGAGCTCATACAGGAGAAGTTCCATTTACATGTGAAGTTTGTGGCAACACCTTTTCTAGAAAGACATATTTAAAAAATCACATGAAGACTCATACTGGAGAGACTCCCTTTCCATGTGAAGTATGTGGAAAAGCCTTTTCTGAAAAGGGTAACTTGAAAAGTCATATGAGAACTCATACGGGAGAGACTCCATTTTTATGTGAATTGTGCCACAAAGGCTTCTCTCATAATGTTAGCCTAAAATTTCATATGAGAATACACACTGGAGAAACTCCATTTCTTTGTGAAGTATGTAACAAAGGTTTCCCTTCAAAATATAACTTAGAAACACATGTAAGAATCCATACTGGTGAGACTCCCTTTATGTGTGAAGTGTGTAAGAAAGCTTTCTCTTGTAAAGGTAATCTAAAACAACACATGCGAATTCATATTTGACTGTTCTCTGTGTGTTAATCAGATCTAATCTCACAGGAGAAGCATGTACCTTACACCTGTTTTGATTGAGTTTAGATCAGCCCTACTTTGGTTTCCTTGGCTAGGGATCCTGCTGGTAGGTGACCTGAAATCCCCAGAGACTCCACATACATAACATTACTGAAAACAATAAAGCTCATGTATATCAAAATAAAACAAATGCTACTTTTTTACGTTTGTATATTTCTTACGTTTATGTATTTATTACATTTGTATATTTATTTTATAAATATAACAGTTATTATTGAAAAGTAAATTATAACCTTTTCAATTATAATGGAAGCATTTTTTTAATAAGAATTTATTTCAAGTAACTTTATAGTTCTTTTTTGGATAAGGGTTGTACAGTTTGGTAGTAAGTAAGCTGTATACTTGCAGTATGAAACCAGATGTTGCCGAGGCTTCCAACAGTGTCACCCATTTCTTTTCAGATATAATAGGAAACTGATATTTTATTAGATCTGATATAATAAAGATGGACTCAAAATAAGGGTCCAATTTAGCATTATATGTACATTGTAAATTGAACCTCGACTTTTGAGTCATTTCTCTGGCTTCAACTTTTAAACATAATTTTTCTCAAATTCTTTGATATTTCAACAGATTTAACAGAATTACTCAGATGATTAATCTTTGTAATATCTACTGTCATAAAGTTGGACACAAAGTCAGAGTCCAATTTAGCATTATTTATACATTGTAAATTGAGCCCCGACTTTTGAGCCATTTCTCTAGCTTCAACTTTTAAATTTAGTTTTTCTTGAAAATTTATTTCTCAAAGTCTTTAATAAATATTTCTACAGGTTTACCAGAATTTACTATATATTTATGACTATATAATCTATGGTATCAGCTGCCAAAAAATAGATATAAGGTAGCATTGTATTTTACATTTCCGGGGAAAGGAGTAGTGACCTTCCCTACACCTCAGTGTAGTAGCTATTGAAAAGAGAACCCTCGGGTCACCCTCGACTAAAAAAAAGTATTTTACATTGACTTTAGAGCCATTTCACTAGCTTTAACTTTTAAACTTAATTTTCTCAAAAACTTACCTCCATGTTAGGAAAGCTTAGAATATGCTGACTATAAGTAAGACTTTTCCTCCAAAAAAGTTAATTCGATATAATACTAAACTGTGTCTGATAATGAGGTTCCACTTATGGAGTTCTGGAAAGTGTGGAGTGTGCAAAAGAATGAGTTTAGGCCCATTCAAAAACGTTATCGACAAAATGTGTTTGAAAATCATATATATTTAATATATATATATTTAAAGAGGGTTTGGCATTAAATAACCAACAATGGTTGCTATGCCATAAAACCCAACCAAACCAAATCATATATATTTGATATATATGTATAAAGAGAATTTGGCATTAAATAACCTACAATGGTTGATATGACATAAAACTCAAACAAACTAAATCTTATATATTTGACATATATAAAATATATATATATATATATATAGAGAGAGAGAGAGAGATAAAGAGGATTTGGCATTAAATAAACTACAATTGTTGATATGCCATAAAACCTAACCAAACCAAATCCTATATATTTGATATATATGTATAAAGAGAATTTGGTATTAAATAACCTACAATAGTTGATATGCCATAAAACCCAACCAAACCAAATCATATATATTTAATATATATGTATTAAGAGGATTTGCATTAAATAACCTACAATGGTTGACATGCCATAAAACCCAACCAAACCAAATCCTATATATTTAATATATTTGTCAAAAGTTTGGTTTAGTTTGTTTTGGTTTTATGGCATATCAACCATTGTTGGTTATTTAATGCCAAATCCTCTTTATACATATATATTAAATATATATGTTTTGGTTGGGTTGGGTTTTATGGCATATCAACCATTGTAGGTTATTTAAGGTGTTTATTGCTCACGTTGTCTCACTCAGATACTGACACACAACATGAGACCTTTAAAAGGTGATCAATTTCAGCTGTGTCCACTTCCAATTAGCACAACCATACAACCCCACTCCATGTTGTGAATTTTAGTTTGAGGCTAAAGATTAATACTTGAAAAGGACCGGTGTGTCTTAGGAACAACTAGGGAAAAAAGGTATATAGTTAAAAAAGAACAAGTCAACTCTGTCGGAAAATAGAACAATTTTATTTTAAAAAATTATATTCAGCTATGCAAAGTTGGTTTTCCTTTCCCAATGGAGTTTAACTAAGTGAGTGACACTAGTTACCTCAAGGTCTAGATTTAGGAGATCTTGTCAGGCCGCGTTTAGTCGTTGTCTGGCGTGGGGCTACAGAATATTTTGGTCGTTGTAGTTGGTTATTGATATCTGACTCTGTTTTAGTTCTTCTTACCCCATCTTAATTTGCTGGTGTCTTCTGTCCATGAAGGCTGCAAAGCAATTATGGAAGAAAAGAAGAAAGAAAGCCAAGATACCTTTTATATTTTGACTTTATTTCTAGGTTCAAAAACCATTTTGTGGGTGAGGAAAACATTTCTGAATCCAAATGAAACGATTGTGTCTCCCAGGCAAGGTATTAAAATGTGTTAGTCCTAAAATACAAAAGAGTTATAAATATTTTCTTGCGACTGTAAATCACGCTTAAAAGTTCATAAGAGAAGCGATTAAATCTTTTTTTGGAACAATGTCTACATTTTTGCCCTGAAATTAAACTTGCTGTACCATAAGAAAAACAACAACAACAACAATAACATTCTGTGAAGAACTGAATGATTTTTAAAAATATATATAACACTGAATATTTTGCCTATAAACTTTGCCCGTGGTGTAATGGTTATCGTTGCGATACGAGTTCAAATCCTGGACCTGACTGATTGCATTTCACATAGCACTAATACCCTTGGGAAAGGTATGAATCCAAATATTCTCCCTCCAGCTATGGGTAAATAGTAGGGCAGACTAGGTTCTTCAGCCTTGGTGAGGCAACTAGTCTAGGAGAAGGAAAACTCTGAATTCAAACCTGTTAAACTCCGCTTAAAAAAATTGACCTTGTGTCATATCCTGTCCGAGCGGAGGGGTTGGGTAAATATGATAAACTTTCACATTATTCACCACATTCTCCTCTTTCCTATCATGTCCGATTTTTACCCTTGCTCATATCGCATTTAAAAAAGTTAAAAATAATGATTATCAGTATATTTCCCTGTTTAATTTTAAGCTGCTCTCTGAATTGACTTGAAACCTTTATCAATAAAAAGATATCAGCAAATTTAATTACTTTGGGTATCTCCCTCTAAAACGAAGTCAGTTGACCAAATGTAAGATTGAGATGAACTTTGGCAACTATTCCTGTTTTATTACTATGTGTGCTTTCATCACACTGGGCTGTATTATCTCAGTAATGTCATATACAGAAATTCCTTGTGATTTACAAATACAGAGTGGAACGATAAAATTGTCATCCTAAAGAAAACAACACTACAGCTTTATGTTAAAACTTTTATTGAAAAAATCAACTCAGGTAACTTGATTATTTAGTTGAGCTGACATCTACAGGGTGGAACGATAAAATTGTCGTCCTAAAGAAAACAACACTACAGCTTTATGTTAAAACTTTTATTGAAAAAATCAATTCAGGTAACTTGATTATGTAGTAGAGCTGACATCTACAGGGTGGAACGATAAAATTGTCGTCCTAAAGAAAACAACACTACAGCTTTATGTTAAAACTTTTATTGAAAAAATCAACTCAGGTAACTTGATTATGTAGTTGAGCTGACATCTACAGGGTGGAACGATAAAATTGTCGTCCTAAAGAAAACAACACTACAGCTTTATGTTAAAACTTTTATTGAAAAAATCAACTCAGGTAACTTGATTATGTAGTTGAGCTGACATCTATTCAATGTAGCCGCCTTCAACCTCAATCACCGCCTCGATACACATCCGGAACTGGGGGCATGCTTTTTCCACAAGCTCCGGTAGGAGCTCAGCGAATATTCGGTGGATGGCAGCGATCAGGCTGGCTTTGGTGTTGTGGGAGGTCATGTTGGTGATGTTCTCGACGTATGATCAAACGAAGTAGTCCGGCGTGTTCAGGTCGGGGGAGGAGGGGGGCCAGTGAGAGAAGGTTACAAAGTCGTAGCACTCCTTCTGAAGCCAAGTCTGAGTCTCTTTGGACTTGTGAGCCGGCGCAGAGTCCTGCTGCCACACCCAGGGTCTGCCACTGGCTAGCTGATTGCCCCAGGGGATCACCACACTCTTCGGCACATCCAGGTACACTTTGATGTTGACTTTGAAGCCGACTTCGAAGATGTGAGGTGGCATGATGTGGCCCTCACTTGAAGCCACACCAAAGACCATAACCATAGCTGGAAACTTTGTTTTCATCACCCTGGACATATCCTGTTATTCGTGGCAATCAAGATTTGCATTTTGAGGATGCTGGCAATGGTCCTGTTGTCATAACTTGGATCGGTAGAGAGCATGGTTGTACAGCGGCGCATCTCCGATCACGCTCGTTGAACATTGTGTCACTTTCAGACATGATAGAAGTCTCCTATCACTCTTGGGATTTGTACACAACTGGCCAACTAGTAGATGGTCTGCAACAAAAAAAAAGAAAAAGAAAAAAGAAAACCAGTTTTCATTAAACGGAAATTGAATCATGTCGTCTTTTCTAGGGCGACAATTTTATCGTTCCACCCTGTACATTCCCAATTAACTCACTAGCAAATGAATAAATAAACAAGCAAATACCCCCCCAAGCGCAAATTTCTGTTGAAAAAAAATTAACATTAAACGGATGTTTTCTGGACAATGGCCGAGACCAAAATGAATAAAACACGTTGTTGCGCAGATAGGTTCCGCGCATCCATCCAGTTAAAATGTAAAAATAGATTTACAATTAAAAAGGTCCTTTTATTGGAAATTTATTTTTTTCAGGATGGTACATTGCGCGTACCTTTATTATTATTATTATTATTATTATTATTTTGTTCGCATCCTTTCTTTGGATTGGATGCGTTTTAATTTCTGGTATAAAGCCCTTGCTTCAAACTTTGACACGGAAGAACAGGATGGTACATTGCGTGTACCTTTATTATTATTATTTTGTTCGCATCCTTTCTTTGGATTGGATGCCTTTTTAATTTCTGGTATAAAGCCCTTGCTTCAAACTTTGACACGGAAGAACAGGATGGTACATTGCGTGTACCTTTATTATTATCATTATTTTGTTCGCATCCTTTCTTTGGATTGGATGCCTTTTTAATTTCTGGTATAAAGCCCTTGCTTCAAACTTTGGCACGGAAGAACAGGTCCGGTGACTGACCCTGTATGCGAGTCGACCAAGTTGGGCCTTCTGCTTCCCCTTTTGGTTTCTCGGTAGGATAGAGAGCAGACATGCCTACTATCGCTCTGCCTAAAGACTCCGACGTTGTCAAACAGATTCTGGACTTCGAATTTCAACTTCGAAAAGTTGAATTCGTTTTTTTTTAACTTCTCTTCAGCCATTGAGGGTGGCTGCTTGCTATGAAGACTCTGGCCCTAAAGAATATACTTTGGACATTATAATTCAATCGCTGCTTCAATCTCCAGTGATGGAGATCAAGGTATACACTGCTGATGAGTTCTTATAAGGTTAAAACAGCGTTTCCGTATGTTATGCCTAAGTGTTCGCTGGATTTTCTAGTCATGGTAATTCAATTCACAACAAGTAAGCCATCTTGGGGTTTTGTCAGTGCATTGATCCGTTTCAAATCATGACACCTCTTGCCCACTTGTTGGTGTCAAAAGGTCCAATCTTTGGATAGATTAATTAGACCTTTGATTTTTGTTTTGGTTAATTGGAAAAGAGATACTCCACTACAAGATGTGAGCTGGGAGCTTTAATTAAACAAGACCCTGTATTGTGTTTTGATTGGATGACCATTTAAAATCTGATCCATGGAAGGGATACTCCTCTCACAGACGTAGATCAGCGCATTTGATTAGGTGACCAGTAAAAAAAGTTGTAGAAGAATACGAAATGATCTGTGCTAAGTCATCCAAATCGGGAATGTTTGTTCCTAGAGGAATCACCAATAAAATAGATGTTTTAGGGTCGAATGAGAGAAGAGATTCTATGTCTATACCAAAGACAAGAGGATAAAAAAGAAATTTAAGCCTCTCCAGCAAAAACCTCACTCTCCGAAAAAATGAGTAAGATAGAAAGACTTCTCCAGCCAGATACCTTATTTGTTTGTCTCTCAAATACAACAAAAAGCGACAATTTATATATAGGCGGGTTTCGATCCCAGATTGAAGCGTCCTGCGTGTCTAGCCACACTAAAGAGTTGTGATACATCGAAACAGTCTGTCTGTGGATGACAATATATACGCTCCCCTCTCGGGATTGAGCACTCTGGAGAAGTAATTAGCGGCTGTCACTCGCGTTATGCAAAGCTCTTCTAATGACTTGAGCACTCTGATATCCGATAGCGTAGAAATATAAACAAACGATAATTAATACAAAAAACGAAAAAATTCCCGAGCTGACGCAAGTCGCCAAAATAGCTGAGCGGTAAGTTATTGGTTTAACGTAAAGTTAGGCGAGTTTCGATCCCAGCTTGAAGCGTCCAGCGTGTCTAGCTACACTGACTAGTTGTGATACAACAAAACTGTCTGTGGATGACAATATATATATATATATATATATATATAATTGTTAAACCATTGTGTTTCAATAAATAGTTGTTTATTGTTAATGGAGAGTTTTCCTTGTATTTGAGTCGTCAACACCAAGACAATTTGTTCCAACGAACCACCCTGGCCCTCAGAAGAAGTTCTGGATAGATTGTGTCATTCCCGATTTGTGGATCTAACACAACGTGGGCACAAAGGGAGTTGATAAACCAACTTGCTGGAAACGCACGTGGTAGTCATGGAACTAAGGCCACAATCAAGTACCATGACTAACATCGGACCAAATTTGGTAGGATTTGGCCCTGAAAACCCACGGCACAGCCACATGCAAGATTCAACACTGAGAACCCACGGCACCGCCACACCAAGGAAAACACCGTCATCCACCACAAACTCTATAGCTTAGGGTAAGTGACTGTTTTCCTTCAGTTCTCTTCATTCTTAGCGTAGATTGTTAGTCTATTACTTTGTTGCTTAGATAAATTGTTGTTAGATAAAGTAGTGTCTAGATAGTAGACTAGTCATACACATATCTCAGTAAAATGGCGAACTCTAACCCAGGTCCCATGAATATAGTTATCACTAGCAGATCAATGATCCTTATATTTACTTGAAAACCGATCGATCTAAAATCCTGGCCAGAAGCATTAAAAAAAAGAAAGAACAGATCTACAAGTTAACTGGTCCAGAGCTGATTAATCTAGCCTACGATTTTTCCGATGGTGTCGAGTTGGAGTAGATCAGTTATTATCTTGATGATCATTCAGATTTTTCCAGTAAAAAGTTATTCGCACAGATGCCAGCGCAGTACGGTGAATTTGAAAACTATAGTGACGCCGCAAGAGCTTTTATCAAAGTAAAGCAAGACAGAGATGAATCTTTCGCTGAACTAGCTAGTAGAATGATCAAACTTACTACGCCGGCGTATCGGGACTCGGAGCTAAGAGAAGGTTCGGCTGCACAAATATAACTACCTGAATTCTTCATTGATACCTTAAACTATCTCTTTATTAAAGATGTAGCAAGATCTAACCTGACAATTCTATCGGAGGCCTTGTCATCAGCAAGAAAAAGTGAAAGGCTCTATGAGAGACTCCGACGTTGTCAAACAGATTTCAAGCAGAGTACATTGGCGACAGGGAAAGATAGGTCCCCTACTATATTAAGGGTACTCAAGTCGGAAAATCATGATTGAAGTTGGTCTTGAGAGGGCTATGTTTGTTTTAGTTAGAGCAAACTAACTCGATAGGTCAAAGATCAGTGGTGGAAATTTATTAACCATAAAAATAAGAATTCGCCCTGGCGGATTTGTAGAAATTTTGTTAAGGAACTGGTGATCTTGTTTCACCGAATATCAGCAGCCCCTTGGGGTCACGTGGCGTCCACTATAAAAAGAGCTACGACTGAAGATTCTTCCTCTTTTTTCCACTCCCACCGTTGTTAGCAACAGGTCCATTCGTAACAGCCCTTGACGGCAAACGTATTTGGTACCTTCCACCAGCCAGGAGCCAAGAGCGACGAACACACGTGCTGAGTTAAAAGGAACAGGACACACAGCTAAATTCCAGCAGGCATTTTATCTGCAAAACCTTACCTTACCTTAAACCTTTACCTTATAACTTTACCTTATAACTTTATCTGACACCTTTACCTTATAACTTTACCTTATAACAACCTTACAACCCTTACAAAACCCTACCATCTATCAGAATCTTGAACTCTTTTGTGAACTCTTACATATTCGTTGTTTGTTCCATTTGGTGTAAAACTCTGTTTATTGTTGTTGTATATAAATTTTGTTACACTAAAAGTCGTTCGTCTCCCTTCTTCAAAAGCTGTCACCCATTTCCCTACTGCTGTTGAAGTCCGGTTTATTCTTTTACAAAACGTAAGATTAAACCAGGCTTTTCGGGGCTCTACAATGTAAAAATTGAGATTTAACGAAAAGAAGTTCAGAAGGAATAAATCGGAAAAATGTTGTTTTGACCAAAAATATATATTGAAACGATTCTTATTCATTCTTATTCATTCTCAGTTTTTTTTTGTCAGTAAAGCCAAGGTACTATTTACCAACCCCTCCGCTCGGGCAGGATATGACACAAGGTCAATTTTTAAGCGGAGTTTAACAGGTTTTAATTCAGAGTTTTCCTTCTCCTAGACTAGTTGCCTCACCAAGGCTGAAGAACCTAGTCCGTCCTACTATTTACCCATAGCTGGAGGGAGAATAAGGGGGTTCATACCTTTCCCAAGGGTATTTGCCCGAAAGTGAACGTAATAGAGCGACTGGAGTACGAACTCGCGTACTACGATTCCGCAGTTCATCGCTTTAACCATTACACCACGAGGACACCAGTAAAGCCAAGGTAGGCAGAAAATCGGCTGAGGAGATTGACTTTGAGGTCAACCATCTGCTATCAGCGGTATTTGTCGGCCATCCCACTATCCGGACGAGTATGGCAGAAGGCCTTTTTCAAGGTGAGTCCAGGCGCAGGGACGTAGCCCAGACACGCCCGACATTCCCAAAAATGCTTCGGGGCCCCATCAGCATTTTCCTAAAAAGGGGCGCCTCAGGCACCAGGCGATAAACCTAACCCCTCTGAGGAGGGTTAAAGCCTAGGGGACGGTCCCCTGAGGCTCGAGGTATGTCCATTAACGAGACACACCCGACCAGATCCATACCGCTGACACCACGGCCGACCGAAGTGTGTCCCATCAACTGGATTCTGCAGATTAAAACCATCTGTTATCAGCGACTGGGAGCGAGGGATTTTTTTTTTTGTATTTTTTAGATATGGAAAATTTTAATTCTGTTCTCTTACCGTTATGAATGAACGGTTACTGACGTGATGTCACAGACATAAAATTGTAATAATTCCAAATTTGGGAGAGACGGCCCGTTTTTGGTAAAAGTAAAGCGAATGTGAAGAGGGTGACAGAGACAAAATTGATTGTTGGAAACCAAATCACGAGAAGTTTGATGTTTCTTAGCTTCACAACCATTATGACGTCCCCCACCGGTGGGAAATGTACATAAAATACAATTGATTCTTCCCCTCAGAAGAGACCCGCGAGAGAGAGCGAAGTGATGACAAGATTCGCACCGCTCTGGACTCTAACCCTGTGCCAGATTGCCTAGAGTGGAGAGGCAAAGAAAAGCCATAATATATGTTGATTGGACGTGATGCAGTATTATATACAATACTAAGAATGAAGTAAAGAAAGACTGATATAATGCGACACATCGAGCTGCCCTTGTGCCAGACTCGTGAAGATAAAGAGACGAAGAGAAATCGAGATAATAGGATATATTAGAGACCACCACGGAACGGACGAAAGAAACCCTTGTATCAGACTCATGGGTTAAAAGAAGTGAATAGAAATCGAGATAATGTAATACTTTAGAGACAAACGCGGAACGGACGAGAAATACCTTTATGCCAGACTCGTGGAGATAGAGACGAAGACGAATCGAGATCATACGATATATTAGAGACCTGCACGGAACGGACGAAAGAAACCCTTGTATCAGAATCGTGGAGATAAAGAAGTGAATAGAAATCGAGATGATATAGCTCGAGATAATATAGCTCGGGGGGCTTTTACCATATTGCCCTGGGTATATAGAAAACGCAAAGTGAATTAAGAGAATAGGGAGTCCCTCAGAGAGGATGCGAGTAAAATTCGTCGCTCTGAAACCAGACCTTCTATCAGACTAATCTGGGTGTAGAAAAAGCGAAGGAAATTAAGAAAACATGACAATTACTGAGAGACAGAAAAACGCCCGAATTAGGGTGTCAGTAGAAAAAGCAACTGAAACAAAAATTCCACATTTTGGCTTTTTTCTAGACTATTCTTGGTATAGAAAGTGAAAAAAGCCTGTCATATTAAAACATTGCGGAATAATCCCAAGTGTTGTATAGCCACATACATATACAAATATACGCGGAAACATAGTCAACAATAATGACGAACTTCAATGAACGAACGAGCACACTTCTTTATAAAAATATAATCTCTCACACTTTATTCTCGAGAGGGTGATGTTGGTTGTGTGAGAGAGGTGAGTTGGAGACGGGGACAGACTGCTTCATATGGACCCAAAGTTCCTCTGACCATAGCAGCACTTCTTTCTTATCTTGGCTGAGCTGCTCAACCGTGGGTCACTGAGGGCCACAAAGCCTGCAAGCTGTTCTCACGCTGGCATCTTGTCCCGAAGTGACTCCAACTGCAACTCGAACTGACTCAGATCGTCTGTGCGCCTGGTTATATAATTGTCTAACGTACACCTACTTCCACTTTTCTTCCGCTTATTTACACAGGTGCATCTCTTGATTGACGGCTCGGTCGAGGGTCAGTATGTTACACAAGGATTGAGAGAAAACAAATATATCAGCCTTTGAGATTTGCCTTACACCAGGCTGTCGACAGCGAAAATAAAAGTAAGTCAAGTTGGCGACCCTAGTCGATGGCGGCCATAAAGCTCCGTTTTCAATAGCTACTACACCGAGGTGTAGGGTAGGGTGCTAATCCTTTCCCTGGATTGTTCCACTTTACCCTCGATACGTACCTTATATAAGCAAGGAGGTATCAAATACCACTTTTAAAGTCTTTGGTATGACGTGATCTGGGATTGAACCGAAGTCTCCCAGACCATTGGTGAACACTCTACCGACTAGGCAAATGAGTCGGTTACAGCGAAAATAGGAAAACCTAAACTTATACTGTATGGTAGTGGAAGAATATAATTCAGGGACGTTTCGATAAAATAACACCGCCAGCTTATGAATATGCATTTTTGTACGTATACACACACGTGCTATGCAAATATGGTCATACAGCACACATATAGAAGATATATAAGCGGCAACCAGATAGTCGTCACGTCACCGACGCTCAAGTCTAACTTCAACCAACCCAACATATATAAGGAATCAACTGATATACTTTGTTAATAGAGTTTGGCGATGCCAGATATACCGTCACAAGATGTGGCAAGATTTAAACCGACAACCCTATCAATCCTCGTCATCGGCAAGAGAAAATGAAAGGTTCCATGAAAGACTTCGACGTTATCAAACAAAGATCAAGTTTCGACAGTAGGATTCCAGGCTGGGCAGATTAGTGGCAGCGAAAGATGGCGCCCTCTCCCTACCATGTTAAGGGTGCCCAAGTCGGGAAATCATGGCAGAAGCTAGGCTGAAGAGGGCTATGGTTGTAAGCAAGGATGTAAATGCTTCATTAAGATTTTAAAAAAAGCTAACGATGGCGCTGGAACTGTGGTACGATGAACTTGATTGTTCAGGGTCAACTGAGACTCTTACACCGCCCCAGAAAAGAATCCAACACACCATCAAAATCTAGCCAATACCATAAAATTGATCTAAAACCTCGAAGGACATATAAAGAATGTAACCATGTTGAATCGTCACAAAAAAAAAAAAAAAAAAAAAAAACTCGGAAAAATATAAATCCAAAAAGACATGGGTGTCAGAAAGACAAACGAAACAGCCCCAAAATTTCATGTCCAAAACAAAACTAGGAAAGTAAAAAACAAAAAAATAAGTGCAAAAAATGTAGGTTTCCCAGAATCCCTTTGATGGGAAGCAAGAACGGCGCATGCCCCCAAAATGGGGCTTTCGAGCGCTGAAGAGAGCTTCAGCCGTTACCACTTCTCTCGAAAGGACCAACTCCTCTCCTGCTGCTGGGGGAAGAACACGTGTCTACCGCGTCGCGGCTCACTGGCTGCCTTTGCTGAACATACCTACGAGACGCTCGGCAAACCTTTAAACTCAATTCATCGAAAAAGTCTCTCCCGTTAGCAGTTACCTATTCTAACATACCTCACTGAAAACGCTCGCTCGATAAACGACGAGCTTCAGACTTTCAACTCTCAGAAAATGACGGTGGTTCCCGTGGTGTAATAGTTATCGTCGTAGGAAATGGATACGACGACACGAGTTCAAATCCTGGACGAGACTGATTGCATTTCACATTGGGAAAGGTATGAATCCAATTATTCTCCCTCCAGCTATGGGTAAATAGTAGGACAGACTGGGTTCTTCAGCCTTGGTGAAGCAACTAGTCTTGGAGAAGGAAAACTCTGAATTCAAACCTGTTTAACTCCGCTTGAAAATTGACCTCGTGTCATATCCTACCCGAGCGGAGGGGTTGGGTAAATATGATAATATATCTTAACACTTTGGGGAAACACAACTACTTCCGCTGGTTGAGGAAAACAAAAACGTTTCCCCACAGAATAGTCTATGTGGTCTCTGGGTAAGCTCTGTTACTATTTGGTATCTGACTCCATTCCGGGTTATTCTATTCTTATCCCACTTTGTTTTGTTGGTTAAACGTCTTAGATAAGAAATCCGGAAAAGAATTATATGAAAGAAGATAGTAACAGACATCTTTTATATTTTTCCTTTATTTCTGGGTTCAACAACCATTCAGTAGGTGAGGAAATTCTCCCTGAATACAATTGAAATGGTTGAATCCCCAGTCAAGGTGTTAAAAATACGTTAGTCGTTTCTTTGATATATATATATATATATATATATATATATCCTTATTCAGTATTTAAAGCTTTAACAACATGTTCAGTATATAAGCTTTAGCAACGTGTTTGTCACTTCTTGGAGTTCGTCTAAATCCGGTGTTTTAGTCATGGGTTGGTAGTGAAAGAGACGACTACTACCAGTGGAAGGGTTAGCAAGAACGATCTAGGTGTTGGCACTCCGTTGGTCGCTGAAAGAGAATGAGATTCCTCCTTTTGTCGGGACGGTCCCTTTTTTGTGCATGCGTCGCCCCTGTTCTTGTCAGAGGCCTCTGGGAGTTTCTGCATATTTTAATAATTATTTTAATTCAATTTAATCTTTTATTTATTTATTTATTCCCTACAAGTGCAAGTGATTAAAACTTGACCATACTGACGATTGGGATATGCACAAACCAGAACCTATCCTTGAAAATGAAACTAATGAAATTCTCTGGTACTTTGAGATACAAATGGATCACACGATATTGGTTAGAAGACCAAACCTAGAATGAATTAACAAGCAAATAAGAACTTGCTATCGAGAGCATAAAATAAGTTTATTGGAGTTTAATCTAATAGATATATATGAGTAAATACTTTCAAAATCACAGAGCAGGATCTTAGACCCAAGGTTTTTGTCATCAATGAAATAAACTTCGAATTGGTCTAATGAGTAGAGTGTTTGCCAATGGTCTGGGAGGCCGGGGTTCAATCTCAGGTTGAGTCATGACAAAGACTCAAAAATGGTACTTGATGCCGCTTTGCTTAACATTCAGCATTATAAGGTAAGTATCAGTGGTAAAGTGGAGTAATCCAGGGAATGGATTCCTCTACACCTTGGTGTTGTAGCTATTGAGAAGGTAACGGTTGTGTAATGGTTATCGTCGTAGGAATTGGACACGACGATACGAGTTCAAAACCTGGACGAGGCTGATTGCATTTCACATAGCACTAATACCCTTGGGAAAGGTATGAATCCAATTATTCTCCCTCCAGCTATGGGTAAATAGTAGGACAGATTAGGTACTTCAGCCTTGGTGAGGCAACTAGTCCAGGAGAAGGAAAACTCTGAATTGAAACCTGTTAAACTCCGCTTAAAAATTGACCTTGTGTCATATCCTGTCCGAGCGAAGGGGTTGGTAAATATGATTGAAAAGGTAACCTTCGGGTCACCCTTGACTAAGGTTGCCAACAAGGTATTATTTAAAATGTACCATGTAAGTGCAATAACAATGTGTGTATGTTCCATAAACAACCATTATGTTTCATTACACGGTCATTACTCAACTTTGTATGGTGTAAGTGATTTTTCTCTGAAATCAGAACTACATCAACCTTATATGAAACATGGAAAACTTACACATTAAAGCTTAAGTTCATATGCATTCACAATCCATTGAGCTATCATGAAATTACACAGGTAAGCAACATACTGTAGTTGTCTGACCGACTGCCTGGGTGCTATGATATTCCAGTTTGTTTTAGTTTGTTTCATTTTTTAATGGCACATCAACCTTTCCAAGAGGCATTAGTCTAAAAGTAAATGTAATAGTGTATATGATTTGAAAGCACATTTTGTACACATTTTTAAACAAGCTTGAGCTCATTTTTTTGCACACATTTAAATCGTTTCACCTATTTCAATGCCAAAGCTCTTCTTGTAAAGAACCACAGTGATACTATTTAACTGACAGCTGGGAGCATAAGGTGTTTGATATCTTTCCCAAGGGGCATTAGTCTGAAAGTGAATGTAATAGTGTGACTGGGAGGATAAGGTGTTTGATATCTTTCCCAAGGGGCATTAGTCTAAAAGTGAATGTAATATTGTGACTGGGAGGATAAGGTGTTTGATATCTTTCCCAAGGGGCATTAGTCTAAAAGTGAATGTAATAGTGTGACTGGGAGGATAAGGTGTTTGATATCTTTCCCAAGGGGCATTAGTCTAAAAGTGAATGTAATAGTGTGACTGGAGGATAAGGTGTTTCATATCTTTCACAAGGGCATTAGTCTGAAAGTGAATGTAATAGTGTGACTGGGAGGATAAGGTGTTTGATATCTCTCCCAAGGGGCATTAGTCTAAAAGTGAATGCAATAGTGTGACTGGGAGGATAAGGTGTTTGATATCTTTCCCAAGGGGCATTAGCCTAAAAGTGAATGTAATAGTGTGAATGGGAGGATAAGGTGTTTCATATCTTTCCCAAGGGGCATTAGTCTAAAAGTGAATGTAGTAGTGTGACTGGGAGGATAAGGTGTTTCATATCTTTGACAAGGGCATTAATCGGAAAGTGAATGTAATAGTGTGACTGGGAGGATAAGGTGTTTCATATCTTTCCCAAGGGGCATTAGTCTAAAAGTGAATGTAGTAGTGTGACTGGGACGATAAGGTGTTTCATATCTTTCCCAAGGGGCATGAGTCTGAAAGTGAATGTAATAGTGTGATTGGGAGGATAAGGTGTTTGATATCTCTCCCAAGGGGCATTAGTCTAAAAGTGAATGTAATAGTGTGATTGGGAGGATAAGGTGTTTGATATCTCTCCCAAGGGGCATTAGTCTAAAAGTGAATGCAATAGTGTGACTGGGAGGATAAGGTGTTTGATATCTTTCCCAAGGGGCATTAGTCTGAAAATGAATGTAATAGTGTGACTGGGAGGATATGGAGTTTCATATCTTTCCCAAGGGGCATTAGTCTGAAAGTGAATGTAATAGTGTGACTGTGAGGATAAGGTGTTTGATATCTTTCCCAGGGGGCATTAGTCTAAAAGTGAATGTAATAGTGTGACTGGAAGGATAAGGTGTTTGATATCTCTCCCAAGCGGCATTAGTCTAAAAGTGAATGCAATAGTGTGACTGGGAGGATAAGGTGTTTCATATCTTTGACAAGGGGCATCAGTCTAAAAGTGAATGTAATAGTGTGACTGGAATTTGAATTCACTATGATGTTGCAACCCAGGACATTAACCACTACGCAATAGAATCTCCCTTGTTCTAGTTAGTGTTTAGAGTCAGTGTATCAGCTGTTTGAAATGGTATGATATTGTATTAACATAATAATTATTTTGTATTACAGTTTTATTATTTTAAATCAATCTTTGTGTTAATTTTTTGAATATGTTCACCAAATATGAGTTTAAGTTGGAAATGTGTGTGGCAGTCTTTTGGAGTTACCAGTAAGTGATGTATATTGATTGTTAGGAGACTTGAAAAGTCGACTTGTATGTCACAATTTATGGCCGTTTTAATCCCAGTACTGCTGTTTGGTTTGGTTTTATGTCATATCAACCATTGTAGGTTATTTAATGCCAAATCCTCTTTATACATATATATTAAATATATATGATTTGGTTTGGTTGGTTTTTATGGCATATCAACCATTGTAGCCTATTTAAAGTCAAATCCTTTTTATGCATATATATCAAATATATAGGATTTGGTTTGGTTGGGTTTTTGTGTCATATTAACCATTGTAGGTTATTTAATGTCAAATCTTTATATATATATATATATATATATATATGGTTTGGTTTGGTTGGGTTTTATGGCATATCAACCATTGTAGCTTATTTACTGCCAAATCCTTTTTATACATATGTATTAAATATATAGGATTTGGTTTGTTTGGGTTTTATGGCATATCAACCATTGTAGGTAATTTAATGCCAAATCCTTTTTATATATATAGTTGTGATGCTGGCAAAAGAAAGACACAAGGAATACAAAAAGTTGATAGAAAAACATATATATTGACGTAACAGTAACAAGATACAACAAGTGAACCTGGTTAAACAGTAGTTAGTTAATGGGAAGCTGATAGTTCAGTGGGGTAGCGACTATCCATCCACTGTGCAAGTGGTATCACACATCGGTCATTTGTTTACACTTAAATGATCAAACAGTTCTATTTCAAACAATCCAGTTTAGCATAAGTTAACAAAGTTAAATGATTTCAAGTATTGCTATATATCACTAACCTTTCAATTAAACATCAGTCATTTGTTTACAGTTGAATGATCAAACAGTTCTATTTCAAACAATTCAGTTTAGCATAAGTTATTTGCACTTTGTTTAAATTTCAAAATACACAGTTTAAATGTCAAACAGTTCTTTTTGACCCATAGATAGGACCCTATCAAGTGCTTCCACTCCAGATGAGAGTGGACCTGGGAGCAATGACAATGAAGGGTTACTCCACATTTCCCAAAGATCCAGCATTATTCTAGCCTCACCATCAGACTGTTAAGTGTCATAGCAGGACACTCATTAGGGAAGTCTTATCCGTCTGCATAGATGCAGTTGGTGTATTCAACGGCCCCAGGTGACTGGACCACTTTGTGCAACAAATGATTAATGTTAGATATAAGCGCTTGAAACAATTTAACTGTACACAAATATGATTATTATCAAATAGAATTATTAGATAGCAATACTTGAAACCATTTAACTGTGTGCAAACAAATGAGCTCTGGCTTGTTTAAAAATGTTACCTAGATACTATTCACTTTCAAATTATATATATATATATATACCGAGAAGCTTTTTCCACCGGATAGGGTATTTAAAAGAAATATATATCCATGTATACACAAGATCAACTAAAAGCGGACATCACATTGGACATTCGTTCATCTTCATTTTGGTGCAGTTTGTGATTTAAAAATGCTTTTACTTACGGCCGTTAGATGTCATAGCAACCGTTTCTTGATTTTGCGTAATTACACGAGAAAGGTGGTTCCGCGTGTATAACATTCGTGTTGAAATCCTTTCTATATTCGTTATCTATTCGGTTCGTTTTCTTTCGTTTATGCGTTACTGCCCAAAAGCACTCGAGACAAACGTCATATATAATTACGCTAAAAGATTATATATATATATATATATATATACATACAAATGCCTACAGAGCCAGAAGTAATCTACCTAGAATCATCTAAGTTCTCCTGATGATCCAGTTAGGTGATTCCTAGGTAGATTACTTCTGGCTCTGTAGGTATTCATATTTCGCTCTGTAGGTATTGGTATTTCCCTCCACTTAATGTATTGAGCACACTTACATTTCAGCTTAAGCTATTCTGTCAATGTTTTTTCTTTTGACTAGGCATTGGGATATTGATTGATTATTTTCAAGCAGTATGATAGTTTTTAGTCTTTTCTTTTTTTTTTGAATTTTTTTCCCCATGTATCAGTTTGTGATATATTTTTTTTACAAATTGTATAATTTGTTTTTTTTTTTCATCAGAAAGATAGAATAGGTATAAAGCTAAAAATAAAAATTAAAAAGTATATATATATATATGTCTAGCCACACTGAAGAGTTGTGATACAATGAAACAGTCTGTCTGTGGATGACAATATATATGCTCCCCTACCCTTGTAGGGTTGAGCTCTCTAGCAAGAAAAGTAATGGTTGCCACTAGTGTAAAGCAAGGCTCTTCAAATGAATTGAGCTCTCGGTAGCCGTTAAGCGGATATATGTAAACAAAACAAATGTGATACATAAGCTTTTAAATTTCCTTTGCTTGCACTAGTTTACTCATGGCTGAGAGGAAGAATCTTGGATTGGTGTTTGAGTCAGCCGGGTTTCGATCCCAGCTTCGGGAATCTAGCGTGTCTAGCCACACTGAAGAATTGTGATACAACAAAACAGTCTGTCTGTGGATATAAAGTAAAGTAAAGTTGGCGACCATAGTCGAGGGTAACCCGAAGGCTCCCTTTTCGATAGCTACTACACCAAGATGTAGGGGAGGGCGCTACTCCTTCCCTGGATGGCTCTACTTTACCCTTGATCCGCACCTTATAATGCTGAGTGTTAAGCAAGGAGGCATCAAGTACCATTTTTTGAGTCTTTGGTATGACTCGACCTGGGATTGAACCCAGGTCTCCCGGGCCATTGGCGAACACTCTAACCGCTAGGCCAATGTCCGGTACTGAATATATATATATATATATATATATATATATATATATATAAACCAAAGTATTACAGCCTTTGAGGCCAATAACTAGGATGCCATCCCTAAGATAAGCTTATCAAATCCATACTGAGTCAATCCTTAGGATCTCCTTCCAGTTATGTGCAAATTGTAAAGGAGACTGGGTTCTTTAACCTTGGTTTGGCAACCAATTCAGTTCAAACCAACTTTACACCACTTGAATATTGACTTTGGATCACTTCCTGCTAATTCTTGGCAGTGGGGGTAAGTAAATACTGAGCCAATTTGGTTGGTAGCAAAAGAAATCTGGATAATGAAAGAAACCCTCAACAGATAGCTCATAATTTGCTTATATTATTATTATCATTATTATTGTTAAAGAGTTAAGAAAAAATAAATAGTATTTGAATATTAAAATTAATAAATAATATCTGAGTAGTACTATTGATAAATGATATTTGTTAATTAATATAGATAAATAATATTTGAGTATTAATATTGATGAATAATATTTGTGCATCAATTTTGATAATAATATTTGTGTAATTAATATTGATAAAAAATAATTGAGTATTAATATTTTAAAATATTTGAATATTAATATTGATAAATAATATTTGAGTATCTATATTATTCTAAAAAGTTAAGAAAAAATAGAGAATATTTGAGGATTTATATTGATAAAAATATTTGAGTAATAATATTGATAAATAATATTGTATATTAATATGGATGAATAATATTTGAGTATTATTATTGATAAATAATATTTGTGTATCAATATTAATAAATAATATTTGAATAATTAATATTGATAAAAAATATTTGCATATCAATATTAATGAATAATATTTGAGTATTAATATTGATAAATAATATTTGAATAATTAATATTGATAAAATATTATTTGCGTACTAATATTAATAAATAATATTTGAGTATTAATATTGATAAAAATATTTGAGTATTAATATTGATAAATAATATTGTATATTAATATGGATAAATAATATTTGATTATTATTATTGATAAATAATATTTGTGTATCAATATTAATAAATAATATTTGAATAATTAATATTGATAAATATATTTGCGTATTAATATTAATAAATAATATTTGAGTATTAATATGGATAAATGATATTGTGTATAAATATGGATAAATAATATTTGAGTATTATTATTGATGAATAATATTTGCGTATCAATACTGATAATAGTATTTGAATAATTAATATTGATAAAAAATATTTGCATATTATTATTGATAAATAATATTTATGTATTATTATTAATAAATAATATTTGAGTATTGATGATTTTCTTAAAGAGTTAAGAAAAAATAAACAACCTTGAAAAGTTTTAAAAAATAGAACAATTTTTTTTATTTTGCTGATAAAATGTATATCATAACCGCCCTGGCGACTCAAGCCTAAAATTCTCAGTGTAAGTCACCCATGATGTTAGCTAATGAAATTTAACCCTGTTTAAGAACGATTTTCAATTGTCAACATAAAAACTATCTTTTAAAATAGCTTGACTCTATCAGCAGTATTGGAGAAAGCTCTTAACCACAGGATAAAATACATTGTACGTAAAAGCTCCTCTTCGAAGTACCATGAAGTATTTCATTGTTGCTTATATTTTAAAGAAGGACTTACTGCCTCACAACGCGATAATTTCCTCCATTGAAAACCCCTTTTTTAAGCTGCTTCTCTTTCCTATATAAATGCAGCTACCAACCCAGAAAATTTATCTGTCATGTCCATGGGGCCTACGATCAAAGTATAGTATGACCTTTGTACCACTTTGACTCCTTTCTGCGACGGCCACTCGGCTAAATTTCCTCACTTGCTTGTGATCTTACTTGTTCGAAGTGATCTTGGCCTGGTAGCTAAGAAGTTTTAGCTTCAATGACCGCGCTTACCCGCAGTTGATCCTTTTAACATGAATGTTCAAGCCTGCTCATGATCCCGTTATTCATTGTCGATCCAGCTAGGTGGCTTAACATGTTCAAAGTCCACTGCCTGAGCACACTTCTGTTAGCTTGTAGTGATCTCATCCTTCACGGTTCTGATCCTACCTAGGAGCTTACCATGCACAAGCTCATGGCAGATATGCACAAGTGCTAGCTTGCAGCGATCTTGTCCATTCGCCATTCAGATCTTGCCTGAAGCAAACACATGCTATGCTTGCAGCCGAACCTGTCATCCATGGACTCTGTTCAAACCTGCAGCTAACCTTAATCTCTGCTCTTGCCGCAGTCCCTGCCGACTGCTGATAACACTCCAGCCCACGGCTGAACCTGTTTCCTACACCAACCATGTTCCTGTCTTCGCTGACAACACTCCATTCCACAGCAGCTTCTACCTTCGCCAGCCTGCAGCTTAACCCGTTTCCAAAGCTGACCATGTTCCTGCCTGCACTGATTTTACTCCAGCCAGCAGCTAAACCAGTTTTCATGACCTGCCTGTCTAACCGCACAAACATTGTTCCAGTCCTGAGAAGTTCATGATCTGCCTATCTACTCGACCACTGGCATCTGTCAACAACCAACTCCGCTGAGACTACCCAGATGTTATGGACCAGCATGCCAGTCCATGAGCAACAATCCTGCTCTCTGAAGCAACGCCAACATACTCCCAGTTAACCAAGGATTGCATAAACCAGGACGTCGATTATTTTTTGACAAATTTCATCAACATCAAAAATTTCCTTTACTTATTTTTATTTTTTGACAAATTTCATCAACATCAAAAATTTCCTTTACTTATTTTTATTTTTTGACAAATTTCATTAACATCAAAAATTTCCTTTACTTATTTTTATTTTTTGACAAATTTCATCAACATCAAAAATTTCCTTTACTTATTTTTATTTTTTGACAAATTTCATCAACATCAAAAATTTCCTTTACTTATTTTTATTTTTTGACAAATTTCATCAACATTTCGCTATGCGCTGATCCTATGCGCAGAAACCCCTTTTTCCATTTTGAAGAAAGTCCATCGTTAACATCCGGTAAATGCTCTCATGGGCACTAGTTGCAATCATTATCTTGTGTGTACGATAAATTAGAAGAGATCTCTTTCGGTCAATAATCCAAAAGTGTAGAAATTCCAGGAAGACAGAACGTATAAACTGCGCATGTCTGAAAAACAGATTTACCAGCAGAAGAAAGACACTCTTTTTTCATTCAGCAGTAACCACTTGGATTGGAAAGACCTATTTCTCTCCTGCTACTGATAGGGAGTAACTGGCTCATTTGTCTAGTGGGTAGAGTATTCGCCAATGGACCGGGAGACCTGAGTTCAATCCCAGGTCGCGTCACACCAAAGCCTTTAAAAATGGTACTTGATACCTCTTTGCTTAACACTCAGCATTATAAGGTTCGAATCAAGGGTAAAGTGGAGCAATCCAGGGAAAGGAGTTGAGCCCTCTCCTACACCTCGGTGTAGTAGCTATTGAAAGGGAGCCTTCGGGTTACCGTCGACTACGGTCGCCAACAACTTACGGATAGGAAAAACTTCGTATCCCCTTTGCGGCACACTGGTTCATTCTCTCACCAGTCAGCCTTCAAACACTTGAGCTTTACCCTTGATACGAGACGAACTTTCTTTCCTTCAGCTGCTAGCAGGCAGTGCATGTGTCCACCTAAGTCTCGTATTTGGGGTAAGACTGTGTCTCCTCTAGCAGCAGCTTATATTAAAAACACCCACTGGACATGACAACACCAAATTTTGGACATATCAACCACCGAAAATGACTAGTGCTTTTCAATGCCTTATTTGGGAGACGTGACTGTTCTCTAATAGTCCAGGAAGTCATCTCCTCATTACAGGGTAGCTGTATGAAAACCAAAAATAAAGTTGAAATTTAACAGGTATCTTTGTCTTTTTCTTCTTTCCTTCAGTAATTCTTTTGCAGCCTTCACAGACAAAGAATCTGCTAACGAATTAAATGGGGTTGAGAAAAAACAAATGGAGTCAGATAACAAAACCCAAAACTAACAACTACCAACCAAACAAAACGAAACTAATAACACAAACAAATTCTCTTCGCTCCATGTGTTATATAATCAAGGAATGATTTTTTTATATTAATCATTTTTCGTTAATTATATTTTATCATTCAGTTTGGTAAGGCTTTGAGTCATTTGGTGCAGTTTGACGTTCGCGCGCAAAAGATATGACAATCACCATTTGTCATAATAAACCCCCAGACAGGAAATGGGGGCTGGAGTATGAATGACGTCATGCCCAGAGATGGTCCTAAGAATTTGAGTATTTTGAAAAGACGTCAGTTGGATTTTGACTGCTGAAAGATGTAGTTGGGTATTCGACAGTTGCAAGATGGAGTTCGGTCTTCTGTCGTTGAGGCATGAGGTTAAGTTTTTCGGATCTCAACCGGCAGAGATGAATTGAGATTTTAAACATCACAAGATACGCCGCATGTTGGGGTGGGGTCAGCATAGTATGGTTTGTATAGACTTTGAAGAATTGTGTCTCTCTCCTCATGAAGCCATGGACTGAAGCCAGAAATTAATAAACCGTTTGTATCTGAATCGACTGAATCGGCCGGTGAAAAAAAGAATAGATAGATAGATAGATAAAGACTTATTTTACAACACATATGCTAAAAGCTTGTTAACCAACCAGTTCTGGGTATGTTTTTGTAAACGATTTAAAAAAATGATTCTAATCAGTCTAGATATAACTTTTATGTTTATGGGATAGGATTGTGTGAGTTTTGGTATCGATGACCTGAAGGCTTGTCTTCGAGTATTTGTCATATTTGTGTACGAAAACTTATCGCTCTAACTATTAGAGAATAAGGAACACAATTGGGACACTTGCAGCTGAGGAAATGTATTATGGGTTAACATTTCCTCGTGTTAAACAATATAAAACAATACACTACAAATTAACAATAAAATGTTTCTTGTCTGACCAAAGTTAATTGAAAGGAATAAAAGATTTACTCTCCTATATTTTAAAAATGGCCGTGATATAAGAAAATTCTAGAAAATAGGATACTGATTCACTTGTTCCTGAAATAAAGATCGTGGATGTCGGTAAACCTATTGGTCAGGAAAGTCAAGTGATTTATGTTCACAATTACGTCCGCACCTTTGATTTTTATCCCGCGCATTTAGAGCCGATCACATGACAAGGGTTAGCCATATATACTCGCAACTTGTGATAACTCACTCTCTTACATTTTGCCTTCGAGAGACAGCTTGGCTTTGCCAGCTATTGACACACAGCTCAATATACGCATCATGAGTGCGTATATACTCTGTGACATTTTTCTTTCCTGTTCTGCCTTTTCGGTTAGACTTGTTCCAGTCTCGCACATAGCCTCAGAAATTTCGTCAAATCCCGAAAGAGACAAACGACCAACATGGGCAAAAACACGTCTTTCTAAAATATATTTATTGTCTACAGGACACTTTTAATATTTAGCCTTTCATCATAATATTCGTGTTAGTTACATACACACACGCACACACAAAGGAATATTTAACAAGCTATATTAGAATATTCGTAATGTTTTGTAATGTCTCATTTTATGTTCTTGTGGTTATATAAATTCATTTTTTGTTTGTATTGCTTTCTTTTGAATGTTCTTTTGTCTGCGTCGTTTACATCGTTTGTTTTTCGATAATGAGCTAACATGAATTGTGGGAGCACAATATCCAGGAAACATACGCCACAGGATACAAGAACTACATAGAATACTAAAAGTACGTTATGAAGAGAAAGTCTTATCTAGAGGTTAAAGAGTCCTTTACAGAATGAAAGTTGTTGTATGAAGACTTACATCAAAGTGAGGTACCGTGCATAGTACAACATAAGGTTTGTTGGGGCAAAAGCTCCTCCTTGTTGGGAGTCGCACACAATTGTGCATGTTTTCTTGTTATCAACGACGAAACGTTTTGGAGGTGCCCGTGGTGTAGTGGTTATCGTCGCAGGATATGGGCACGGCGACACGAGTTCAAATCCTAAACCTGACTGATTGCATTTCACATAGCACTAATACCCTTGGGAAAGGTATGAATCAAATTATTCTCCCTCCAGCTATGGGGAAATAGTAGGGCAGACTAGGTTCTTCAGCCTTGGTGAGGCAACTAGTCTAGGAGAAGGAAAACTCAGAATCCAAACCTGTTAAACTCCGCTTAAAAATTGACATTGTGTCATATCCTGCCCGAGCGGAGGGGTTGGTAAATATGATCAACGCCGAAACGACAAGTATATATATATATATATATATAGTACATGGCCAAAAATTGTCAGGGGAGAGGCTGGTCATTACTATCCAAACATTAATTTGACTAGTTCCATTTACTTACCCTAAATCATACTATAATAATTCATTCAGCTCACCAACAATTCTGACAATCTTTTGCTCTAGAGTCACCAAATCAAGTTAGTCGCTCAAAGTATCTAACCTAATCCCATATTTACATAATTGTGAGGGAGGGATGATCATTAAAAATTTTATTTACTAAAATATATTTTCAAAAATAAAATATCTCCTAAGAAAAAACAAATGAATACAATACAAACTGGTCCATTGGACTAGTGGGTAGAGCGTTTGCCAATGGCTCGGGAGACAGGGGTTCAATTCCAGGTCGAATCATACCAAAGACTCAAAAAATGGTACTTGATACCTCCTTGCTTAACACTCAGCATTATAAGGTATGTATCGAGGGTAAAGTGGAGCAGTCCAGGGTAAGAAGACTTACATCAAAGTATGGTACCATTGTGGTTGTATGTTTTGGTGGATATTTTGTTTCCGTAATTTATGTTCGTTCATTATTGAAAAGCAAACGAAGTAAAACGACGCGTACAAAAGAACATTCAAAACAAAGCAATACAAACAAAAATAAATTTATATATCAACAAATACATAAAAGGAAAACATTACAAAACATTACGAATATTTTGATATAGTCTGTTAAATATTCCCCTGTGTGTGTGCGTTATTGGTAAATTATATTATCATATTTACCCAACCCCTTCGCTCGGGCAGGATATGACACAAGGTCAGTTTTTTAAGCGGAGTTTAACAGGTTTGAATTCTGAATTTTCCTTCGCCTAGACTGGTTGCCTTACTAGGCTGAAGAACCTAGTCTTCCCTACTATTTACCCATAGCTGGAAGGAGAATAATTGGATTCATACCTTTCCCATGGGTATTAGTGCTATGTGAAATACAATCAGTCTCTTCGTGAACACGTAGCTAAGTCAATTTTTAATTGCACATATTCAAGTACTTATACACATATATACAGGGTGGAACTTGTCGCCCTAGAAAAGACGACATGATTCCATTTCCGTTTAATGAAAACAGGTCTTCTTTTTTGTTGCAGACCTTCTACTAGTTGGCCCGTTGTGTACAAATCCCAAGAGTGATAGGAGACTTCTATTATGTTTGAAAGTGACACAATGTTCAACGAGCGAGATCGGAGATGCACCGCTGTACAACCATGCTCTCTACCGACCCAAGTTATAACAACAGGACCAATGCCAGAACCCTCAAAATGCAAATCTGGATTGCCACGAATGACAGGTTCGTGTCCAGGGTGATGAAAACAAAGTTTCCGTCTACGGTTATGGTCTTTAGTGTGGTTTCAAGTGAGGGCCACATCATGCCACCTCACATCTTTAAAGTCGGCTTGAAAGTCAACACCAAAGTGTACCTGGATGTGCCGAAGAGTGTGGTGATCCCCTGGTGCAATCAGGTGGCCGTTGGCAGACCCTGGGTGTGGAAGCAGGACTCGGCGCCGGCCCACATTCCAAAGAGACCCAGGCTTGGCTTCAGAAGGAGTGCTACGACTTTGTACCCTTCTCTCACTGGCCCCCTCCTCTCCCGACCTGAACCCGCTGGACTACTTCATTTGGTCATACGTCGAGAACATCACCAACATGACCTCCCACAACACCAAAGCCAGCCTGATCGCCGCCATCCGCCGAGTATTCGCCGAGCTCGCGCTGGCGCTTATGGAAAAGGCATGCTCCCAGTTCTTGATCCGTATCGAGGCGGTGATTGAGGTTGAAGGCGGCTACATTGAATAGATGTCAACTCTACTACATAATCAAGTTACCAGAATTGATTTTTTCAATAGAGGTTTTAGAATAAAGCTGGAGAGTTGTTTTCTTTAGGACAACAATTTTATCGTTCTACCAAGCCCAAACAAAAGCACAATTAAATTAACACTTAGCTTAGGTCTTCATGTTCTTTTTTCGAAGAATAATTGGCTTCGAAGTTTTATTCCTTTTTTCTTAAATGTTGGTTAATTGAAGCGACGTCCTTTTAAAAGCGCTGTCTTTCCATTTTGAAAAGTTTTTGTAGACTGAGTCTTTTAAAAATCGTCTGCTTATTTATTTATAAAATCAATATATACACAGACAGCTTTTTATTCTCAACCAATAAAAACGTCCTTTTAATTATTCATAAAATTCGAGTGGTTTTCTTTATTTATTATTTATTATTATTTATTTATATAAATTTTATAATTAGTTTTGTTTTATATTGCAAAATTATATTGAAGGAATATTTCTAACAGCGTTTGTGATGTAACTAACACGGATATTATGGAAAAAGACTAAATATTACATGTGTCCTGTAGACTATAAAATGTATGTTGACTAAGTATTTCGTGCGCGGCATCAATACACAGAAATATTGCAATGTATTCTAGGAGGAACGTGTTTTCTCCCATGTTGGTTGTTTGTCTCTTTCGGGGTTTGACGAAGTTTCTGAGGCTGTGTTCGAGGCTGGAACAAGTCTAACCGAAAAGGCAGAACAGTTAAGAAAAAAGTTAAAGAATGTATACGCACCCATGTTACGCGTATTGAATTGTGTCTTTCTAACTGGCAAGGTCAAGCTGTTTCTGGAAGTCGAAATGAAAGAGAGAGAGAGAGAGAGAGAGAGAGAGAGAGAGAGAGAGAGAGAGAGAGAGAGAGAGAGAGAGAGAGCTGTCCCTGGAAATTAAAAATGTGAGAGAATGAGTTCTTGGAAGACGAGAGTATATTTTGGCAATCCTTGTCATGTGGTCGGCTCCAAACGCGCGGGATAAAATCAAAGATTCGGACATAGTTGTAAGCACAAATCACGTGGTTTTCCTGACCAATAGGTTCTCGAGACTGATTAGTTGACCGACGTCTACCATTTTTGTTTCGGTAACAAGTGGTATCACGGCCATTTTAAAATATAGGAGTGTAAATCCTATACCATGCTGTTGCGACCTCATCAATAAAAGTGACCTATCTCCGGTCATCAACACACAAATATTTGACATGCGCACACACGTACTGACGCTGGGACAGGCGCCAGAGCTTTTGAAATAAAATTCAATAGATATCTTGATATAAAGAGTAAACTTGTTTTATTCTCGCTTGACGAGTTCACAGTTACTCTTTATGAAACTGGTTTATAAAGACATAACTATAAAATATGCATGGCAAGACTTTAGGTTTGATGAGATGGGAGTTGTAGTACAACTTGTGAATTTAAACTTACAGCACAAACGACTGCGTTTACACACCCACGCATGCGCGTTTAAACTGAGAGCATAGCGGACGGCGTTTTTTAGGCCAGCATTCTTGAGACGCAAAAAGGAAAACAAGTTTACCAGTCGACGTGGAAGAAAAAACGTTAAAAATACTTCAACATTTTCTTAAAGGAAATAAATGCGAAACTATTGGATTGATATCATCTTTGTTTTTATTCTTGTTCACTTGATCGGGTTGTAAATATATTCATTGTAAATAAAACATTCCATTCATTAGGGTTTTAAGTAAGTTCTCATAGAGTTGATGTGGTATTTTGGTGACTGTGGCACGTTTGCTTGGTGTATGGTGTGGGGTCAGGCGTAGGTCAAGGGCAAGTAGTGTTGCCGTTTGATATCTGACTCCATTCTGAGGTTATTTTATTTTACCCCATATTGTCTAGTTGGTGTAACTTCTCGAACAAGAAGGCCCCAAAAGAATTATAAGAAGGAAGACAGCAACAGATAGGAGACGAAGACGTTTTTTTATTTTTCCTTTATTTCCTGGGTTCAACAACAATTCAATGAGTGAGGGAATTTTCCCTGAATACAATTGAAATGGTTGAATCCCCCAGTCAAGGTGTTTAAAAATACGTTAATCGTTTCTTGGTATATATGTGTCCTCATTTGTTGTTTTAAAGTTTTTAACAATGTGTTAGTCGCTTTTGTGGTGTTTGTCCAAGTCCAGTATTTTAGTTCGTAGTTCCATTTCGTAGCCTTTTATATTTCGGCATTCTGTTGACTGAGAGGGCTGCTACTAGTGAAAGGTCATGCCAACGCTTCATCCAAAGACGAATGCGTGGCGTCTTCCACCAGTTAGCTAGATGTTGTCACTTCGCCGGTCACTGCCTGAAAGAGAATGAGCCTCTTCCTCTTGTCGGGAGGTCCCCTTTTCCTTACGCATGCGTCGTCCTTTTTTTCCTGTCAGATACCTCTGATAGTTTCTGCATATTCTGATAATTTTCTTTTTTAATTTAATTAAATTAAAAAAAAATATTTATTCATTCCCTACAATGGTTACCTATATTGTATCGTGTGTCTGGGTCGGCGAATGTGGCTAGCCAGGGCCCCCAAGAATTCATGGACCAGCATGACCGTTCCTTCTCCCCTCCCCCACAAAAAAACATTGGGGCTCCATGCTCCCAAAAGCCTCAACTTTGCTGTGGGTTTTATTGTGCTACTTTGGTCACCTCGTGTAGTGTAATGGTTAGCAAGCTAGACTAGCAAACCTTCACGAGTGAGTTCGATTCTCACTGTGTGCCCAGTTCGTTCGGCCTTGTGCCACACTTAAGCGAAAAGCTTAGTAAATTATTAGTACTTTGGTCAGTCCACCTAGCGGGCATTAGAAGTACTATTTTGGAATGCAAAGGATGTAATCCCTATACAGTCATCGACTGCAGTGTGAAGGATTTTCAGAATAAATGTGACGTTAAGGTGAAAAAAAATATTGTTGTATATTTTAGATCGGTAAATAGTTTAGGGTTGATCGTTTAATGGCATATGAACCTTCGTGGGTTATTTAATGCCAAATCTATCCCTGTGGGAAAACTATTTAACCCATAGCTGGGAGGAGATAACATACTTTTCCCAAGGGTATAAGTTTGAAAGTGGAGGTGCCCGTGGTGTAATGGTTATCGTCGTAGGAAATGGACACGGCGACACGAGTTCAAATCCTGGACCTGACTGATTGCATTTCACATAGCACTAATACCCTTGGGAAAGGTATGAATCCCTCCAGCTTTGAGCAAATAGTAGGACAGACTGGGTTCTTCAGCCTTGGTGAGGCAACTAGTCTAGGAGAAGGAAAACTCTGAATTCAAACCTGTTAAACTCCGCTTAAAATTGACCTTGTGTCATATCCTGCCCGAGCGGAGGGGTTGGGTAAATATGATAAGTTTGAAAGTGAACGTCATTGCGTGACTGAAATTTGAACTCGCTTATTTTGCTGTTGCAGTCTTGCGAGTAAGTAACGACGTCATGCGTATTTCCCCTGGGTCAGTAAATAGAGCTTTTAAATTACATAAGATAGTGAATATCAACCTCCTCATTCCCGTTTTAAAGCCTCGGGTCGAATTTATAATTTTAAAAATATATGTACAATAAATATAGGAAGGTGAGATATTTATATTTGTAAATAAATATTGGGAGGTGAGAGATATTTATCCGATTTCCTTGTGGGGTAAGAGGCTGAAGGTCATGGGCAAAGGGCAAGGCTGTGTTGCCGTTTGATATCTGACTCCATATTTTGGTTATTTCATTTTACCCCTACGTTGGCTAGTCGGTGTAACGCCTTGCCCAAGAAAGTCCCCAAAAGAATTACACAAAAGAAAAGACAGCAACAGATAAAAGACGAAGACGTTTCTTTTATACTTTCCTTTATTTACTGGGTTCAACAACCATTCCATGGATGAGGGAGTTTTTCCTGAATACATTGAAATGGTTGAATCCCCCAGTTAAGGTGTCAAAAACACGTTAATCGTTTCATGCATGTATTTGTCCTCATTTGGTATTTCAGGCTTCCATCAGGGTTAGTTTTCTTTTGGAAGTTTGTCAAAGTCCGGTAAGGGTTTGCTTGTAGTTCATTTGTGGGTCTTTTATATTTCAGCATAATGGTGACTGAGAGCGAGCTGCTACTGGGTGAAAGGGACTAACCAATACCACGTCCAAAGACGTATGCGTGGTGCCCAGACATCCGTCGGCAATGATGTTGTCAAAACGCTAGTCACTGCCTGAAAGAGAAAGAAAGCCTGTTCCCCTTTGTCAAGAGGATGCCTTTTTATCTTTTACGCATGCGTCATCCCATTTTCCCGTCAGGGACCTCTGGGGGTTTCTGCAAATTTAAGTATCCCTTTTTTTAAAAATTCAATTTAAATTTTATTTATTTATTTATTTATTTATTCGTTCCCTACATCCTACCAAGTCGTATTTGAGAAGAAATTATACGGTGGGAAGTTCACGCACGAATCGAACTCAGATGAGGCTGTCACAAAGAAAAAAAAAATGCTTGGTCCCGTCGATATTATCCAATAGGGTCATCTCAGGCGCAGGGCAGTAAACCCAAACCTTAACACTTTTAGACGAGGGGACGGGTAATATGAGAAAAGAGTTTATTTGCTATAGTAAATATTATTTTATTTCATTGTATAAAATACAATGAAAGCACAAGGCCTTAAGGTTTTGGGGGAGGGGAAGGGAGCGGTCTTGCTTTAACTATGAATTCTAAGGGAACCTAGCTAGCCACATTTGCTGACCCATTCAACAGTACAATATATAACCATTCATTTATCATCATGCGCGCAGCAGTTACCAAAATACCACATTTGCTCTATGAAGAAGACCTACTTAAAATCCGAAAGTGGTGTATGATTTTATTTACAATATATGATTTATGTACAATGGATAGGATGCGAATGGGAGAACAAACCCCGAAAAATATATATACATGAAAAAACAAGGAAAAATTCCCCGTTTGGTTGCCCTGCCATCCCCCCGTCTATAAAATTGGAGGCCGACTGTTTTCCGAGTCGAAAGAACCGGAAACAAGCCGGACCTACCCTAGGAGGGACGGGAATCCTAATCTACTGCTATAGTAAATATTATGTTTAAAATAAATACATTGCAGGACAACAGGTCCCTATGTTTAAAATGGAAATAGGGAAGAGGGGCGGGCTTTCGATGACTGGGGCCCTAGCTAGTCACATTCATCGGCTCATTTACTCGTTATAAAATCACAGACATTTATCAGCTTTCACGCCAGATTCACTATAATATCACAATCTCTCGGTGTAGCCAACTTAAAATCCAAGTGAAATGATTTATATACTTTGAGATGATTAAATAAACGAATGGGAGGAAAACCGCTGAAAGGAGCAACAGAAGAAATACCTTTTAGTTGTCCCCCCCCCCCAGCCATCTATTAATTCGACAGCCGACTGTTTTCTGGTATTTAAGGCCAGAAACAAGCCGGACTGTCCCTTAGAGGGAAGTTGAACTATTCTAAGAAGGACAAAATAAAATTAATAGAAGGAGCGTCCGCCAGGGATCGGTAATATGAATCATTTATATGTGAATCCAAGATCCTACAAGTTGGGGCTGGGAAACAATATAGGATTAGGTACAAAAATTAAATGGGGGCGGGAACCTTGGATATAATACCGGAAAAAAATGACTTCTAGAAAAAAAAATTAATTGAGCTGTTTGGCTGCTACGTACCTGCTCGTCCGCAGCCAATAGTCTGTGCTGTACGGCTGCTGCTGATATTACAGAAGAAATATATATATATAGTGCTATCACTTCCTGGTGTTTGTATTTGAAGGAGATCCTGGGCCTAATCATGCGGCTTCGTGACACATTTGAGCAAACCGCTTTGTACATTTGCCGCAGATTCTGGGAGCCGGCTCACGATCCAGGCAGGTCTTGCTCCTCGCTGAAAAGAGGTAAAGGCTGAATTTATTGCCCACCTGCCAGAGAAGGTTCTCAAGAGGAAAACCACAAAATGGTGAGTAATTTGTATAACTACTGTCACTAGGGAGTCTTGCTTTCTGCACCGTGGGCTAAAAATGAAATGTAAGGACACTTAATTCCACCGGTTATAAAATTAATCGACAATAACTGCTTATAGGTTTCAATTTTTCTAATTTTATTTATCTTTTTATCAAAATAAAAACACGCATATCACCATAATGTGGTGTGTAAATTTGTACAAAATGTAAGTGGACAACTTTTCCGTTATAAAACTTTTATAATTCCATTCTCCCGCCCCGCCGTTTTGGTTGAATTTTTTTGAGAGTTCAACAAGATTCTCGAGTTCAACACGAAACACTTGAAGCCTGACGCGCGCATCGACCGAATCTTTTGCTTTATAATATAATGAGGACAATAAGAATACTCTAAATAACATATCCACTTTCTTTAATTGTGTTTGTTTTCTCTCCAGCAGTAACTGGATTTCATTGGTAAATTGTAATACATTGTACTATGAATGTTATGTTAGAAATAAATATTCCTTCAATATAATTTGGCAATATAAAACAAAATTTAAATAAAATAAATATAACTTTTCACTAGTATTAATTTTTAAGAACAATTAACGGACTTTTTTTTATTGGTTGAGAATAAAAAACTGTCTTTATGTAAATATTAATTTTATAACTATTAATAAGCAGACGTTGTTTTAAAAGACGCATATGACAAACAACGTCACAGTCAAAATGACGTCACTTCAAATAACCAACGTTACACACCAAAAAAGTAATGAAACTTCGAAGACAACTATTCTTTGAAAGAAAAGTAAACAAAGAACCTAAGCTAACAATTAATTTAGTTGTGCTTTTATTTGGGTCTATATATGTGTATAAGTGCTTAAATATGCGCAATATGAATTTGACTTAGCTATGTGTTCACTTTTCTCATAAAACTTCACAAAAAAGTAAGTATTACGTTGGTTAATAATTAACATAAGTATTTTAAGTTGGATTAAATAAATTTTCCAATAGTTATTGAAATGGAAAACAAAACATTGAAAGCTCTGTCAAAAAGAAAATTAGCTGATCTCTTCAAAAATGTTGAAAACTTAAATCCAATATGAGTTATCAAATATAACCTGGTATCATCCAACTGGATGAATTTACTGAAAACTTTATATGCCTAATATACTTCATCTGGGCAGGTGATGTCATACAAATTGTGTCATATATATGTGTGTGTGTGTGTGTGTGTGTGTGCACAAGCTATATAAGTACCTGGAATATTCTAACCTTTTTAATAGTGATGTCTGGTATTTAAACGGAAATTAAAAGCAATTGAAACGATAAGTAAAGTTCTTATCTAATTTTATTTACAGATTAAAAAAAAATAAAATTAAACGAATTCATTGGTCTGATCACACGAAGTTTTGAGTAATCAACGTTTAATATAAAGAAAGATGCCAACACCTGTTGAAAAAAAATTATTCTTGATCCAATAATTAAGAACCCATTAGAATACGCTTAAATAGTGAATTCTATATTTTCCCGATTCCTCATTATGATAAAAAAAAATATCCTTTATAGAAGAAATTCTCCATGCCGTGATGGGTGTGTCAGTTTTCTACAATCTTATGTCACCCAAAACAAGACTTAAACTGGCTGAGAACATATACCATAAAAAATTTTAAGCTCTTTGAAATAATTATTGTAAAATCTTTTTCATTATAACTAATTTATTTCAAAACTAGGCAGGCTCTTTAAAGATACGGGTTTTCATCGAAAGGAAAAATCAATTATCCAGGGAAAAGAGTAGCGTCCTCGCTTACATCTCGATGTAGTAGCTATTTAAAAGAGTGTCTTCAGGTCACCTTCGATTACGGTCGGCTGATTTTACTTATAACTAAATTTAGCTTCTTGAACGCCTTGAGTGTGGTAATAGTTAGCGAGAGGCTAGTAGATTATTGTGGGTGAATTCAATTTTCATTGGGGGCCCCATACTTCTGGCCTTGTGCTAAACTTTGAAAATAACTCATCAAGTTAACGAATTCCTGTCTTTGTTTAAAACCTTAAACATTCAACGCTGTATCGTCCGGTACAAACGGAGGTGCCCATCGTAGGAAATGGACACGGCGACACGAGTTCAAATCCTCGACGAGATTGATTGCATTTCACATAGCACTAATACCCTTGGGAAAGGTATGAATCCAATTATTCTCCCTCCAGCTATGGGTAAATAGTAGGGCAGACTATGTTCTTCAGCCTTGGTAAGGCAACTAGTCTAGGAGAAGGAAAACTCTGAATTCAAACCTGTTAAACTCCGCTTAAACATTGACCTTGTGTCATATCCTGCCCGAGCGGAGGGGTCGGTAAATAGGATCGTCCGGTACAAACAAATCCCCGTAAGTTGGTTGTAATTTACTAAGCTTTTTTTCTTAGATGTGGCACAAGGCCATATGAATGAGGCACCATATGAGACTCGAACTCGTCCGTGAAGGTTTGCTAGTCGAGCTTACCCCCTGATTACACCACCGGAGATGCCCCAAATTGGTATATATATTATTTCCCTCTCTACCCCCCTTTTTGTCAAGGAACATCGTCACCGGTGACGTGGCCTTAATTACCTTCAGATAATCTCTTTGTATTATTAACAGGTATTGAAGAATCTTATCTTAAATAATCTTGGCCAGTTGAAAATTTAATTATTATTGAAATATTTTATTTTTTGTGTCGCATGAAAAAAAAAAACAGTTTAGTGAAGGGAATTATTTAAACTTTGTTTTGTACAAATAGGTTCAAGTGTCTCCCCAGTAAAGTGAGAATAATTATTAACTTTTCATTTTGGAAATTCCCGCTTCTAAATATAGAAAGAATTTTTAATTTTTCTTCCGAGAAATTTTCTTTGCTTTCATTTTTTGTAAATTTGTCGAATTGAAATTTATATATATATATATATATATATATATATATATATATATATATATATATATATATATATATATATATACTCTTTATCAGCAAAATATAAATGTTCACTTTTGAATAGTTTTCTTGTCCTGATGGAATTACTCCCAACTCCGGTATAACTCGACGAAATAATACTTATATATACATACATACTTACATACATACATATATATATATATATATATATATATATATATATATATATATATATATATATATAAATATTTATATATATATATTTATATATATATATTTATATATATATATTTATATATATATATTTATATATATATATTTATATATACATATTTATATATATATATTTATTTATATATATATATTTATTTATTTATATATATATATATATTTATATATATATATATATATATTTATTTATATATATATATATACATTTATATATATATATTTATATCACATATATATATATACATTTATATTTATATATATATATATATATATATATATTTATATATATAAATATATATTTATATATATATATATATTTATATATATATATATTTATATATATTTATATATAAATTTATATATATATAAATATATATATATATATATATTTATATATATATATTTATATATATACATATATATATATATTTTTATATATATATATATATATATATATATATATATATATATATATATATATATATATTTATATTTATTTATTTATCTATTTATTTTTATTTATTTAATAAGACTGAAAATGGTGATTTTGTATTGTAAACAAGACCAAAGTGAACTTTGACGTCATAATTGTATTATAAATATATTTTATATGTATATATTTTATATGTATATATTTTATATATATATATATTTTATATATATATATATTTTATATATATATATATTTCATATATATATATATACATTTTATATATATATATATATATATATATATATATATATATATTATATTTATATATTATATATATATATATTATATATATATATATTTTATATATATATATATTTTATATATATATATATATATATACACTCGAAGACCTAATATGTATACGTTTATGGATCAATGAAAAGTCAGAACTTTTTAGGTTCCTATTCTTAAAAAAACAACTTAAAATTTGGTGAATTTACTCACATATATATAAGGAATGGGACTCTGAACACTAATTGTCTTTTCCTCTCCGGATGTTCAATGTTTATTTGTGTTTTTTTTATCTAATTTTTATGTATTAGATTTCTATATATGCTCTGTAGACCTTACTTCTTTATAGTTTTCATGGTTGAGTTATCCTGGACAAGCAGTTTTTAAATCTTACACTGACGTGTGTTTTTTTTTTTTAAACGATGACTCGTGTACATTTATGATGGGATTGTTGAAAGAAAAGCCCCACCCAAGTGGTAGATTTTAGTATGCCTTGTGTATATTACTTCAGGAATAGTTTTTCTGGATATGCATGCTTGCACACAATTTAATCTTATGTTGACTTAGTCAAACGGATCAGGCAATAATTTGTATATGTTGTTACAAATAAATATTCCTTCAATATAATTTTGCAAAGTAAGATAAAACTAATTATAAAATTTAAATAATTAAGGTAAATATAACTTCTCGCATGTCTTAATTTTTATGAATAAAAGGTATGGGGTACACATTTTTTCTAGTCTTAAAATAAGCAATAAAATCATACTTAAGAACATTCTTTGTTTTTCTGTGACATTTTTTAATGGAATTATTTTTTTTTTTTACAACTATCAGTATCAGAAAAAGAAAAAAAAAAAAAGGAAAAGAAAAAAGAAATAAATAAGGAAATAACACAAAAAGAAAAGAAAAAAGTATAACATTCCGATTTGTTTACCTCCTTTTCCCGCCATTATTCAACGATCTTGTGGATCGTCAGGATTGCCTGCTGGATACATAACAGGTGAATAGGTAGTAGTTAGAGATGCTCCTTCTCCTCCCCATCTAATATTCAACATATTTAAGAATCAAAACTGGAAAAAAATGAATCAAATGATCGCATGATAAAGTAGATCTTGATGTATCCTACTGAATTTTTCATGTCATTTCTTGGAGTAATCATGATTATTGTGCGGTGCCCATCTCCTCTCCAAATAACACGCGCTGTCGATGTGGCTTAGCATGAGCTGACTGTGTCTTATGGGATACACATTTTTTCTAGTCTTAAAATAAGCAATAAAAACATACTTAAGAACATTCTAGAAATTTAGGATCAAAACTGTATTAGCATTTAAGTTACATTTTTATATTTTTCAACCAATCAGCTAAAACCATAGAATAGAACATTCTAGAAAAATAGGATCGGAAGTCAACTAACAGAAAATATTTAGGTTCTAAAATAAAATAGTAAAATACAAATCTGGTCAATAAATGTCAACGCACCAAAATTTTAGGATGATTCTTTGATCCACTATTACGGTATAAATAACACACAGTAAGGGAGTCATTCACTAAGACTAGCCAAAAAGCCACTAAGTCAGTAAAGCAGTAGCCGATACTCTGTCCGGCAAATTCCTTTTCTTCCACAACCGAAGTTCATGACCTAGCTACGAATCACGTTCAAAAGAATAAACCGACAAACTTTCTTTCATCAACGCGACACGCTGTCACCACAATCATAAAACCCGATATGAACTTAATGTTAGTAAGAACGACTTATTTACGGACTCCGTTAACATAAACATACACACCATTAAACAAATTTATTTTCTTCTTACCAAACTTTATTTTCCAAAGGGCCATTTACACATCATGTATTTAGTTTTCACATTCTGTTTTATGCATATTATTGTTTGTTGTTTAATGTTTGTTGTGTTCTATTCCATTTCTTTTACGCGATTGTGAAGTTTTGTGTTGTATTTGTGGAGGAAATAATATTGAGAGTCATACCCGTAAAATACGGATGCTTATCTACTGAAATAACTAAATTACATACTAGACCACCCCCAACAGTAAATAGTATTGATAGTTATAGCACGGACAAGGTTCTTGTTCTATCCGAAGCTAACATCTTGACTTGGCCTAAATGCAAAGCAACTGCAAAATTCCATCAAATGAAGGAAAAATTGATTATCTTTAACAATATAGTTAATAAATGTTGTTGCAATAAAATAAATTGCAATCTTTATGGGGGAGTATGTTAGAAATAAATATTCTTTCAATATAATTTCGTAAAGTAAAATAAAACTAATTATAAAATTCAAATAAATGGAATAAATATAACTTCCCACATGTCTTAATTCTTATGAATTATTAAAAACCCTTTTTTTCTTATTGGTTAAGAATAAAAATCTGTCTTTGTGCATGTAGCAGAATGAATTACGCATTTTTGTTTGGCGCGTGATTTAATTCGACCGTTAGGGTCGACGCATAATTTCACCCAATCAGGATGACTTATTCTATTCAATCCGGTGTATCTTTCCGGGCAGCACAAACTGGGGAAAAACCGTCAAATACTCTCTTTGGCTGAACGACTTCGTTCAGTGCAGACGTCTCACTGACTGCTCTTCAATAGCAGCAGCAGCAGCAGCATAGACACAATGAGTGAAGCCGTCTAATTTATGGATCCTTTGCGTCTTCTTCTCTTAGACCAAGGGTTCCCAGTTGAATATGAATTCAATGCGACACACACAGGAACAACTTTACGTGACCCCCAAAATTGGCTATGTCGACTGCGATGCAGAATCCGCTCCGACACCTAGTTACTTCACCTCTGGGCAACATTTTCTGGAGACATTCACACTTCTCCCCGAAACAACCAGGACCACAAACTCACGGTGACTTCAACGTTTCTCTCCTTAAACAGCAAACACGACTTTTGCTACACTTATGGCGAACATACCTCCCTCGCACGTCCAACGACACTCGCTGCTTTCTCCACTCTCTCATAACTTCAAATCGTTTCCTTACTTCTTTCCTTACTACGAGACTTGCAGCATAAACGTAAACTCTTTATTCCATGCTGCCATTAAAAACCTTCATATAAAACCTAACAGCATCTTCGTCTTACTTCTTCATCCTCCTTTATTAATAACAACAATTAGCGAGGGAATAACACACACGCGTAAGAATACATTTCTTCTCTAAAAACAATAACAATTTCACCTCTCGCTAAATATCCTTTTGATAAACTATGATTAATCAGTTGAATCTGAATCCTGAGAAGCAATCAGGAACTTAATTTTTTTTTCATGTGTATTCAAAATTTACATTGGTCAGCTGGTTATTCATATAGGCAGCCAAACTAAAAAAATAATTAAAAAAAAATAGACTAATCATAATTATTCAATTTATAATAGTAATCTTAATAAAATTCACAAAATATCTGCTGGGGCTGTAAAATGCGTTGACTGCATCTCAGTAGAAGTGTAAGATTTACCCCACCCCCATTCACACAATGAGTTTCCTGGATATGACACTTAACCATCTTAATAGTGAAGCTGTGACACTATGAGTTGGATATATGTACACACACACACACATATACACACATATATATGTGGCAAGATGAGTTAGATTCGGTCTGGGTATCAAATTTCAAATGTTAGGAAAATCCATTAACTAGATTAAGGAAATCTAGATAAGAAAATATTTTAACATATGGCCACGGACGTGGGTAAGTGTTAAGTACTTGTCGAGTACTGGTCAAAAACTTATAAGGGTCTGAATTTAATGTCCCTGTATCGGAGACGGCCAGTCTAGGAGATATTTTTATGTCCAGTTTTTTTAAAGAGAGAAATGGCTCCCAAAAAAGTTATGGGTTTATTCATGGGTGTTCCATTAGCTGGAAATAATAATGAAACATTCTGTATATATACAGGTGCATTTTGGGTCCAAGCAGTCAGACTTAGTTTGGGTTCGAGGAAAGTTGATTTGGCCGGAACAAAGAAACAACGAACAGCGACATTACTAGCCGGACCCAGTTAGTTAAGATAATTTTTTGCCGGTCGAAACTCAAACATGAATTAATTATCCACAAAATGTTACACGCTCCCCATCCTCCCTTGACGTTTTAACCACAAGTTGTTGTAGTGTTTTTGTTCTTTTCCCTGTGAACGTGCTTCTCGATTGATCCGGCCACACATAAGTTCTCGACGTGGACTTAGTTACTTATGCAACGAGCTGCATAAGCGGGTATTATCACACGGCTCCAGAACTGAAGCTTTGAGGACTGTGAAGTATCCCATTACTCCAAGGTTCAGTCGGAATGATAGGACTTGTTAGGGTCGGCAAATGAATAATGTTAGTATTAGATTACAGTACTTAAAACTATTTAACTGTGCAAAAAAAAAAAAAAAGAAAAGAAAAATGGTGAGCCCTTGCCCATTGAAAAGTTTTACCCACAAATAATTTATTTACAAATCGTATATATTCAGTATATATATTTATAAATAGGATTTGGAGGTGTAATGGTTATCGTCGTAGGAAATGGACACGGCGACACGAGTTCAAATCCTCGACGAGATTGATTGCATTTCACATAGCACTAATACCCTTTGAAAAGGTATGAATCCAATTATTCTCCCTCCAGCTATGGGTAAATAGTAGGGCAGACTAGGTTCTTCAGCCTTGGTGAGGCAACTAGTCTAGGAGATGGAAAACTCTGAATTCAAATCTGTTAAACTCCGCTTAAAAATTGACCATGTGTCATATCCTGCCCGAGCGGAGGGGTTGGTAAATATGATAAATAGGATTTGGCATTAAATAACCTACAATTGTTGATATGCCATAAGACCCAACCAAACCAAATCATATATATTTAATATATATGTATAAAAAGGATTTGGCATTAAATAACCTACAATGGTTGATATGCCATAAAACCCAACCAAAACAAATCATATATATCTAATATATATGTATAAAGTGGATTTGGTATTAAATAACTTTCAAGGGTTGATATGCTATAAAACCCAACCAAACCAAATCATATATATTTAATATATATGTATAAAAAGGATTTGGCTTTGAATAACCTACAATGGTTGATATGCCATAAAACCCAACCCAACCAAATCATATATATCTAATATATATGTATAAAGAGGATTTGGCATTAAATAACCTACAATGGTTGATATGCCATAAAACACAACCAAACCAAATCATATATATTTAATTTATATGTATAAAAAGGATTTGGCTTTGAATAACCTACAATGGTTGATATGCCATAAAACCCAACCCAACCAAATCATATATATCTAATATATATGTATAAAGAGGATTTGGCATTAAATAACCTACAAGGGTTGATGTGCCATAAAACAATCAACCAAATATTCATTTGTCCATATAGTTATAGCTCTATTTTTGAGCTGATTTCAAACTTTTGAGAATTGTTAGTTATATTCATGAAAGAAAAGGGCGGCGGCGGGGGGATAATATGCCTCCTCACCAACAGAAAGAAAAGAGTCCCCCGTAATTGAACACGTGGAATCAATTTCAAGTGCTGTTGCTGTGTCGTCGTCGTCGTCTAAATAGAAAGTGGACAGACGAATTTCTACGCTGAAAATATTCCTTTTTGCCAGCAACAGTCTTTTCTAGCTGTCCTTGACTCAAAACGCCTCGGTATTTATCATATACGCCCCACCAAGCGTACAAATCTGGCACAAGGCCGTTTTTAAGGTGGGTCATAGCACAGGGCTGGAGCCCACACGCGCCCCGCATTCCCCTTAAAATGGGCGGCTCAGGCGCCGGGCGATAAACCTTCCCCCCTTGAAGGGAGTAAAAGCCTGGTGGGGCGGCCCCCTGAGTCCAGAGGGAACTCCAGTGAAGAGGCACACTCGACCGTGCCGTGCAGTCGGCCGAATGTGACCCACCAACAGGAGAGGCGCACAAAACACAAAGGGTTTGGCCGAACCAGACTCAAAACGCCTCGGTATTTGTCATCCGTCCCACCACCGGACAAGTATAGCACAAGGCCGTTTTTAAGGTGGGTCCGGTCGCAGGTCCGTAGCCCATACGTGTCCGGCATTGCCAAAAATACTTTCGGCTCCGTTGGCATTCCCTTTATTAGAGGTGCCTCAGGCACCAGGCAATAAACCTAACCCCAGGGGGTAAAGGCCTGGGGGAATGGCCCCTGAGACCGGAGGAAATCTCCAGTGCCGAGGCACACCCGGCCAGATCCGCGCCAAGGTGAACATGGCCGGGCAAATGCGACCCAACAACTGGAGAAGAGACTCAAAATGACTCTCTCTTCTCTCCATTCAAGCAGGACTTAAATAATCATACTAAAATGCCACATCCGGGTCAATCGCGCAATGTGGTAATTTACATGCACACCAGCGTGTCGGTAGTCCTGACGTCAAACACGATTCACGATCGGGAGGATGTGAGTTCGATCTTCCCAATCGCCCGTTTCTCTCTCCCTGATCTCATTTTTCACGCCAGACATATTCGTGCACGCTTTGAGCTGCCGCGTGCGTGATTTCCCTCGCTACAGTTTATAAAGATTTTAAACTTTAAAGCCAGGAGATCTGACTCAGGCTGATCTGAGATGTCTCTCCCACTGTTTTACTGTACCCCTTGTCATAAAAGGGTGTCTATCTCAATTCACTTACATAGTCTCTTGGTAAAATTTGATATTCAAAATATTAATTTGGCTGGTATCTTAGATTTCTCTGAACAAACTCTGTAATCTTTCATACATTAAACTTTATAAATAAACGAAAAAAAAAAGTCCTTTTAAATTGAATGACTATCCTAAACATAGCCGAAAAATAAGGTAATATTCAGTTTTCATGTATGATATACACCCCTAGCTTTTAGGCTTAAAAATCTGGAAAAAAAGTGTGTATTATACATGAATAATTACAGTCAATCAAGAAATATAAGTTACAGGCCCTTTGTTAAAAATGATGCTATACCCATATATTTTATATACTAAGCTTCACTTAGTATTTATTCACAAAGCTACAAGCAGCTTTACAATACCTGGTGATCGTAATCAATCAACACAGCTAAGTACTGAACAAGCTTAACTTTGATGATCTGATGAGAATCTTTACTTTCAGTGTAGCTTGACTAATAGCAGGTGAGTGCCGAAAAGTTCTCAGCCATGTCATTCTTTTCTTGAACAAACTGGGGACATTTCCGAACATTCTTTAGTGATGTTTGAAGTGAGTATTATTGTTTAGCGGGAGGAAACCATTTTTGTAGCCAGAGTTTTTGTTGTTGGTAAGCGAGGAAAAGTTTGTTTGGTTCAGCGAGGAAGAGGGTGTAACGTATGTGTGTTTACGTTGTGTCGTTTCCTCATTGAGCGTGTTGTTGGATATATAAAGGTAGATGAAGAAGTAAGATGGCGAAGGTCGAAAGGTGTTGTTATGAATAGTTTTTATTTGTTTCGCAATTCAGAAGGTGCCATGCAGGGTCACCAATTTATAGCTGTTGGTGAGATGGTTATTTCCCCTAACACTATATTTTTTTAGGCACACAAATGAATTACGAAACTTTTCTTTAACAACACAACAGAGAAAGTTTTTATTTGCAGCTTTGAATATGGTTTGCTTTTGGTGCTGCAAGACTCATGGAGTTTAGGTTTGTTAGTGTTGGTGACGAAATGGCTTAGCGGGATGTTGAGATGACAGCGTGTTACTGGACGTGTGAGGGATTGTGTTTAGAGTCACCGTGTATTTTTGTGTGTCTGGTATTTTTGGGGAGAGTATGCGTTATCTCCATTCATATGGACCAGAAGTGAAAAGGTGACTAGTGTGTCGAGAGCGGAGTTACGCTCGGATCGACATTGGGGTGACATGAAGTGGTGCCTGTGGAAGGCATGCTGAATGCATCCAATTCATATTCAACTAGGATTCATTGTAAGAAATCCATAAATTAGATGGTTCCCTCGTTGAGTGTCCATGTTGCTGCTGCTAGTGTTAAAGCCACAGTGAGATGTCCACACTGGGTGGCTTGTCTAGCTAAAAAGCATCGCTAAGTAGGGACGGTCAGAGGAACGTCTGTTCTGGTCGCTGTCTCACGCCGAAGAGAGTGGGTTTGGCCGCTCACCCGTTTTGCTAGCCGGAAATGAAGGTCCGGGATGAATAGGATAAGTCATCCTAATTGGGTGAAATTCAGTGTTGAATTAAATTGCACGCTAAACCAAAATACGAGATTTTCCTCTTCTCTACAATTCTCTTCGTATATAAAGAAAATGTAAGCACTCCTAATAGTGATATAAAAAACAAACAAACACAGATACGTATGTATGAAAATATTACAAGTTGACTATCACACAAGTTGTATATCCAATAGACACATGATTTTTTTGTTTTTGTTGTTGTTTTTTGTATGTGGTGAAGTGATTTAGAATAAATATTGAAATTAAATCATTTAAAATTTATTTTAATGACCATCTTGCAATCTGTTTATTATATAGGTAAATAATTTCAACTTTCTTCTTTTTAGAAGTTTGGTTATAGCACTTATCTTTATCATATTTACCAACCCCTCCACTCGGGCAGGATATGACACAAGGTCAATTTTTAAGCGGAGTTTAACAGATTTGAATTCAGAGTTTTCCTTCTCCTAGACTAGTTACCTAACCAGGGCTGAAGAAACCAGTCTGCCCTACTATTTACCCATAACTAGAGGGAGAATAATTGGATTCATACCTTTCCCAAGGGTATTAGTGCTATGTGAAAATGCAATCAGTCTCGTCGAGGATTTGAACTCGTGTCGCCGTGTCCATTTCCGACGACGATAACCATTACACCACGGACACTTATCTTTATCGATGTGTATATAAAGCACAGATTCCCTTAACCCTCTCACCATCCATCCCTATTAACTATCAATCTTGATTAGTCTTAAATGGCATCCAGTCGATAGCAGTCCATGTTTTACCTATGTATTTGTTGACATCACTTTTAGTAAATGAGAAATTGCAACTGAGATATGTGGTTGGTTGTTTGGGTTTTATGGCATATCAACCTTTGTAGGTTATTTAACGCCAAATCCATTTTTATGCAAATAGTCAGTTTAGCATCAGTACACAATTTAATTGTCAAAAACATTTCTATTTCAAGCTATTCAGTTTGCTCAAACAGTTCTAATTCAGCTAAGTATAAGTATAGATTTTGTTTACACAGAGTTAAATGTTAAAACAGTTCTATATTAAACAATTCAGTTTAAAGTAAGTACAGTTTCAGTGTCAAAAACAGTTCCATTTCAAACAATTCAGTTTAGCATAAGCATGCAGTTTAAATGTAAGTACAGTTTAATTGTCAAAAACATTTCTATTTCAAACTATTCAGTTTAGTCAAATAGTTCTAATTCAAACAATTCAGTTTTAGCATAAGTATGCAGTTAGTTCAATTTGACCCATAGATAGGACCCTATCAGTGCTACCACTCCGGGCCAGAGTGGACCTGGGAGCAATGGCAATGAAGGGGTGCTCCTCATTCCCCAAAGCTCCAGCATCACTGGAACATTACCATCAGATTGTTTAGTGTCATATCCAAGACACCCATTGGGGGTTCTTAACCGTTTGCAGAGGTGCAATCGGTGTATTCTACAGCCCCAGCCAACTGAGCAAGAGTTATGTGGAATGGTTTACTGACTTAAGAGGCATGTCATTTGATGAAGAAATAGCACAATCTTGATTAAAACACACAAACTGTTTTATTATATTTACCAACCCCTCCGCTCGGGCAGGATATGACACTAGGTCAATTTTTAAGCGGAGTTTAACAGGTTTGAATTCAGAGTTTTCCTTCTCCTAGACTAGTTGCCTCACCGAGGCTGAAGAACCTAGTCTGTCCTACTATTTAACCATAGCTAGAGGGAGAATAATTGGATTCATACCTTTTCCAAGAGTGTTAGTGCTATGTGAAATGCAATCAGTCTCGTCGAGGATTTGAACTCGTGTCGCCGTGTCCAATTCCTACGACGATGACCATTACACCACGGGCACTTCCATTAAAAACTGTTTTATCTTGAATTCGTGTAGAGACCAATACCTCTCACTGCTTGCTCTTGGCTATACTGCGAAGATTCAATTTGAGTTGGTATATTTGCAAGAAACGCAAGCATCTGTAGTTTGTAACGGTAGTAGTTTCTAAAGGATATTGTTTGCTTGCTTTAGTGGGAAACCATTTTCTTCAATGTAATAATCTGTTTTTAGTTGCAGTGGATACTTAGGAGAATGTTAATGGTCCTTTTGTTTTTGTTTTTCAGGTTTGGGATAAACAAGCTTGAAATAAAGAAAATATCAGCTGTAATCGATGAGTTTTTATTGTGGAGATTTGTAAAAATTTAAATACTCCAGACCAGAAAATCCATACGACTAAAAAATACAATCGCATTCTTAAAAAAATTTAAGAAATATGCCTGCTAATACAGAAAGAACACCTTTTTCTTGTGAATTTTCCTCAAAAAGTAAATTAAACCAGCTTTTAAAAGCCCATACAGGAGAGATGCACTTTTTCTTGCAAAGTGTGTGGCAGAGCTCAAGAGACTTGAAAAACATGACAATTCATATTGCAGAGACACCTCATATACGTAAAGTATGTTGGGAATTTTTCATGAACATTGTTTGAAAAACAATTGGACAGCTCATTCTAAAAACCCTATTCTATTATGATATATATATATAGAAAAGCATACTCTAACCAAAGTACTTTGAAAATTCATGTTGGAGATACTCCATACCACTGGTTTTTGTAGCAAGGTTTTTCTCAAAAATCACTGAAAAACACCAGACAACTCATACAGGAGAAACTTTATTCTTTTGTGAAGTATGTGGTAAAGCATTTCTAGAAAAAAAAAACACTTAATACTGTATAAGAAATCTCATAGAGGTGAGACCCCATTTGTGCTCTAATTCCTTTTCTAACAAGAACAGCTTGAAAAGCCATGACAACTTAGACTGGGGTAAATACCATATGCTAGTAAAATATGTTACAAAGCATTTTCCTATGAAGCCAGCTTGAAAGTTCATTTTTTTTCTCATACAAAAGAGACCTCATATTCATAGACTTTTCACAAAAGATTCACTTAAGACATACTGGAAATATGCTATTTGCTTTTGTGTGTGATAACTTTCTCCTACAAAAGAACCTTGGAAAGCCATATGACAACTCATACTAGAGTTTTCATTTTTTTTTATACGCATGTGATAAAGCTTTTTTACTGGAGATAGTCTTAAAATCATATAGCAATTCATTGAAGATTTTCCATTTCTTTGTCAAGAGTGGAAAATCATTCTGATAGCAGCTTTAAGGAACAAATGAAAACTCTTAGTAAGATTTTTTTTTTTTGTAAATATTTCTTTAAACTTTCAGGATGAAGGGCATATACCATTTTTTAAATGGTGGACAGAGACCTGTTTGGAAAAACACAAAATAGTAGTTTTCTTTTATATATATATATATATATGTATATATATATTTGTACCAATTTTTTTTTTTTTTGGAAATGAGTCAGCAACCAAAGATTGGATGAGGCTGTTTGCTTTTCACTTTCATTTTCTTTCCCTTCTCTCCCCACAACAAAAAAGCATAACTCACTCTGTCCTTCCCTCAATCTCAGTTATGGGTAAATAGTAGGAAAAAATTAATTTTGTCACGTCTTTCTCCCGTTCGACTAGTAGGCTAAATACAAATATGGTGCTTGGTAAAAAAAATAGATAAGTAGTAAATTAGATAGGTAACTCCAGAACCAGATCTTCTCTACTGGTGCAGTTAAGTGTCAGAACAAAAACACTAATTGAATTAATTCTTCGTTAGAGAAAACTTGTAAATACAACAAGAATTATATAAAGAGACACACATTACATTGTTCACTAAGTAAATCTCGCACACTTTTTGAAGCCACAAACATAGTTTCTCTCGCTTTTATCCTTTTTAAAGTTTACCAAATTTTGAAGATTTATATTCTCGATGCAATTTCAAATGAAATAGGGTTCTTTCTTTAGTCATGTCTTCTCTGCCGAACTTGTAATAGTTTTTACATTGGTTGAGATGAACATCCAGGTGAATTTTGCTAACAAGTTTTGTAACATGTTGTAAAATAGCTCAAAAAAGAATGTTTGATTTTCATATGAAGGACACTCTTGGATTTTCTATTCATCTCACTCAAAATCTTTTCAAGAATGTCAGTTTCTGTCATAAAATGTTTCCATCATTTCACATTGGTTGAGATGAACATCCACGTGAATTTTGCTAACTAGTTTTGTAACGTGTTGTAAAATAGCTCAAAAAAGAATGTTTGATTTTCATATGAAGGACACTCTTGGATTTTCTGTTCATCTCACTCAAAATCTTTTCAAGAATGTCAGTTTCTGTCGTAAAATGTTTCCATCATTTCACATTGGTTGAGATGAACATCCAGGTGAATTTTGCTAACAAGTTTTGTAACATGTTGTAAAATAGCTCAAAAAAGAATGTTTGATTTTCATATGAAGGACACTCTTGGATTTTCTATTCATCTCACTCAAAATCTTTTCAAGAATGTCAGTTTCTGTCGTAAAATGTTTCCACCATTTCACATTTGTTGAGATGAACGTCTAAGTGAATATTGTAAACGAGTTTGTGTCACAGATACACATGTTACATTGACTAGAGTAGAATTCTTGAACTTTCTTCTGTATGATGCATAAGTCATTATGGCTTTTCTAATTTTCTTTGGTAATCTAATTTAATTCTAACAATTTATATTGTTTGGAATTTGTTACGCGTCACTAAATACTCTTTCTTTTCTTATATCTCTTGTATCATTTTACACTAGTTGTTAAGTGCTTGTGGTGCACTGGTTATCATCATAGGAAATGGACACAAGAAACTAAGTTCAAACCCTGAAAAAGGTTTGCATTTCACATAGTACTAATACCATTTGGAAGGGTATATGTGTGGCAGTTCTCCCTCCAGTTGTGGACGAATATTAGGGCAGACTGGGCTCTTTAACCTTGGTATGGCAATTATGGAACCACTTCATGATGGTTGATTTGATTCCATCGTGTGTCCATTGAATCTGCTTCAAAGATGAGCACCTTTCACTCTTCATATTTTCAACTCATCAAATTTTTTAGATTTGTTTTCTGGATGGAATTTCTTATAAACTTTCATTCAGTTCTAACGATTTGTGTTTACCGTGGAACTTGTTAGGATGATGAACAACTTGGGTACGTTTTTATATCCACATTGTAATTAAATTCTTGGCAACCACTTTTTTTACATTACATGAATATAAGTTACAAGTAACATTTATATCTATTAATTGTTCGTGCATAATTAGGATTTTGACTCTAATAACAACATTTAATTTTTGATTATTTCTTTTGAAGAATGTTTTAATCTTGACCTCTATCCTGCTCGGCATTAAAAAATTTCAACTGAGCAGAAATAATTTCCTCCATGAATTGAACCAAATTGAAAAACAAATCACCAATTTCATTTATTCACCAGTCTCTTCGGAAACAAATAAAAACGTTGTAGTCTTGGCTAATTAATATAATCCTGGGAGAAAGATTCCTTTTAAAAAGTAGCAGAATTGCCGGAAAAATTGAATGATTTAAAATCAACTGATTCCTTTTGAGTTGAAGGAATTCTTGTCAACAGTCCGAAAATTTCATCCGTAAATGCAAATCTCTCTCTAGATGTCACAGAGGATTTGTGGTTTCTATTTGCCTCAACTTTGAGTTGATTTCTTGTAACGTTAGTCACCGAGACGCGTTTTTGTTGCTCACAATGGAAATGTAGTATTTTCTATTCATTGTGCTCGAACACTGTTCAAGATATTCTGTCGCTTTCCTCCGGTATGATTTTCAATTATTTTGACATCACCTGTGATGAACAATAAGGAGAAATCTTACAAGTTCGTCTCGTGATGTGTGTCACAAAGACATACGTTACTTCGCTTACATAAAAATTTATTATTTGCTTATGAACAATGACCATTGCCGTCTTTTATAATTTCATACGTTATACTATTTTCTAGAATGTAATTTTTTTTTAGCAATGTTAGGCCTTGGAAGATTTTTAAAAAAATCTATTCCATCATTGAGATGCGTGTAACGAAAATATGATAAGTTATTCACAGTAAGGATCTTGTATTTACTTCATTATTCCTTTCCTCACTTAATCCCTTAAGTTGCAGACGATTCCGAAGATTTGTATTCTAGATGGAATGTATGAAATTTGCAAGTGAGTCTTGTAGCATGTGGTACCTTACGCACAAAAGTCTGAAAATTTCACCCGTAAATGAAATTCTCTCTCTAGATGTCACAGTGGATTTGTGGTTTCTGTTTGCCTCAACTTTGATTTTATTTCTTGTAACTTTTGTCACTGAGACACGTTTCGTTGCTCACAATGGAAATGTAGAATTTTCTATTCATTGTGCTCAGACACTTTTCAAGATATTCTCCCTCTTTCCGTTTCAATTGTTTTCACATTGCCTGTGATGAAAATTTTGCAAGTTTATCTTGTGATGTGTGTTAAAAAATGTATGTTACATCGCTTACAATAAAAATTCTTTTTTTATTTATACTCCTGTCAGAGACAATCCAGATGCTTCTCCACCATGGCGAAACTGTATCACTATATCCAAGTCGGCAAAATAATATTTTGCTATCATGTGAAATCCCTAGGCTGGGGACCATGTGGTCCTGTCAGAGACAATCGAGATGTATCCGTTTGATCGATGATTCGTCGCATACATCCGGTCTTTGCCTGATAAAAATGATATTAAGTTTCTGGTTATTACCTTTGCCAAGTCGCAGCTTTTAAACTTTGGTAAATACACCTTATCAAAGAAATAACATAACCTGCTTTCCTTTTCATATTCTGAGTGCACAAAAGTCTGTGGATTTTCAGTCGTATCTCAGTTTATATTTTCCTCCTAACTCTAACCACCAACTAGCTATTAAACTATTTTAAACCCTTTCATGATTCATATATTGTGGCAACCAATGGAAGCCATGTTCTCGTATTTGGGAGGGATCTCCATGGTGTAGTACATATTGTTAGTCTGCAAGATCATAGTGAGTTCAGACCGCAGTTGTATGTTCGCTTTTGGACTAATACCGTTAGGAAAGGTATGAATTGTCTTCCTGCCTTCCCAACTAAGGGTTTTTCAGATATATTTTTATATACACATTGTAATAAAATTCTTGGCAACCACTTTTCCTATATAACTTGAATATTAGCTACAAGTAAAATTATATCCATAAATTGTTCATGTATAATTAGGATTTTGACTCTAATAAGAACATTTAATTTTTGGTTTTTTCTTTTAAAGAATCTTTTAATGCTGACCTCTCCCCTGCTCGGCATTGAGAAATTTAATCTCATCAGATTTCATTTCCTCCATGAATGGAACCAAATTGAACAAACAAATCACTAATGTCATTTATTCACCAGTCTCTTCAAACACAAATAAAAATGTTGTAGTCTTAGCTAATTAATATAATCATGGCAGAAAAATTTCGTTTTAAATGTAGCTGAATTTTCTGAAAAATTCAATGATTTAAATTCATTTTATTCCTTTTGAGTTAAAGGAATTCTTGTCAAAAGTCTGAAAATTTCACCCTTAAATGAAATTCTCCATCTGGATGTTACAGAGGATTTGTGGTTTCCGTTTACCTCAACTTTGATTTTATTTCTTGTAACTTTTGTCACCGAGACACGTTTCGTTGCTCACAATTCAAATGTAGAATTTTCTATTCATTGTGCTCAGACATTTTACAAGATATTCTGTTTCTTTCCTACTATATATATATATTTTTAATTGTTTTTTTATCACCTGTGATGAAAAACCACGAGAAATTATACAAGTTCGTCTTGTGATGTGTCCCACAACGATACGTTATATCGCTTACAATATAAAAAAATTATTATTTGCTTATGAACAATGACCATTGTTGTCTTTTATCATTTCGTCCGTTATACTATTTTCTAGAATGTAATTTGTTTGAGAAACGTAAGGCCTTAGAAGATTTTTTAAAAGTCTTTTCCATCATTGAGATGCGTTTCACAAAAACATGAAAAGTCATTCACAATAAGGATCTTGTACTTACTTCATAATCGCTTTTCTCACTTAATTCCGTAAGTTGCAAACGATTCCCAAGTTTTGTATTCTAGTTGGAATTGATGAAATTTGCAATTGCGAAGAAAGAGAATTCTGCAAGTGAGTCTTGTAGCAGTCGGTACTTTGCTCACAAAAATGTTGGATTATCTTGTGAATGCCACAGATGCTTTTTATATTGATCACTTTTCTACTCTATTTTTATTTTACATTGGCTGAGATGAACATCTAAGAGAATTTTATCTGTAAACACGGATTGAAATTCTCTCTGTAGATGTCATGGAGGATTTGTAGTTTCTATTTGCCTCAACTTTGAGCTGATTTCTCGTATCATTAGTCATTGAGACACGTTTCGTTGCTTATAATACAATGCAGAATTTTCTATTCATTGTGCTCAGATACTTTTTAAGATATTCTGTTGCTTTCCTCCTGTATTTTTTTTCAATTATTTTGACCTCACCTGTGATGAACAGTCAGGAAAAATGTTACAAGTTCTTCTCGTGATGTGGGTCACACGGACATCGGTTATATCGCCTTCAGTAAAAATATTATTTGTTTACGAAAAATGACCATTGCCATCTTTTATACTTTCATCCGTTATATTATTTTCTAGAATGTAATTTTGTTTGAGCAATGTAAGGCCTTTGAAGTTCTTTTTTTTAAGTCTCTTCCATCATTGAGATGCGTGTCACAGAAAACATGATAAGTCATTCACTATAAGGATCTTGAACTTACTTCATTTTCGCTTTCCTCACTTAATTCCTTCTGTTGCAAACGATTCCGAAGTTTTGTATTCAAGTTGAAAATCGATGAAATTTGCAATTGCGAAGAAAGAGAATTTTGCATGTGAGTCTTGAGTTTTGTATTTTCTATTTGCCTCAAGTTTGAGCTGATTTCTTGTATCATTAGTCATTGAGACACATTTTGTTGCTCATAATACAATGTAGAATTTTCTATTCATTGTGCTCAGACACTTTTCAAGATATACTGTCTCTTTCCTCCTGTACGTTTTTTAATTATTTTTACCTCACCTGTGATGAGCAATCAGGAGAATTTTTGCAAGTTCATCTTTTCATGTGGGTCACAAAGACATAAGTTATATCGCTTACAGTAAAAATATTATTATTTGCTTACGAACAATGACCATTGTCGTCTTTTATCATTTCATCGCTGATACTATTTTCTAGAATATAATTTTGTTTGAGCAATGTAGAGCCTTGGAAGTTCTTTTTTAAAAGTCTCTTCCATCATTGAGATGCGTGTCACAAAAAACATGATAAGTCATTCACAATAAGGATCTTATACTTACTTCATTATCCCTTTCCTCACTTAATTCTTTAAGTTGACAACTATAATCAAGTTTTTTATGCTTGATGGAATTGATGTAATTTGCAAGTGAATCTGGTAGCATGTGGTACCTTGCTCCCAAAAATAATGTTGGATTTTCTTGTGAATGCTACACTTGCTTTTTAATTTGATCACTTTTCTACTCTATTTTTTATATTAAATTGGCTGAGATGAAGATCTGAGTGAATTTTATGATGTTCCCTTTTGGACTAATACCCTTCGGAAAACTGTCTTTTTCCTCCCAGCTAAGGGTTGATTAGTACTTATTGTTAGTCTGCAAGATCATAGTGAGTCCAGACTGCAGTTGTATGTTCGCTTTTCGACTAATACCGTTAGGAAAGGTATGAATTGTCTCCCTGCCGTCCAAACTAATGATTTTTCAGATATATTTTTATATACACATTGTAATAAAATTCTTGGCAACCACTTTTCCTATATTACTTGAATATTAGCTACAAGTAAAATTATATCATATCCATAAATTGTTCATATATAATTAGGATTTTGACTCAAAAAAGAACATTTTCGGTTATTTCTTTTAAAGAATCTTTTAATGCTGACCTCTCCCCTGCTCGGCATTGAGAAATTTAATCTCATCAGATTTCATTTCCTCCATGAATGTAACCAAATTGAACAAACAAATCACTAGTGCCATTTATTCACCAGTCTCTTCAAACACAAATAAAAATGATGTAGTCTTGGCTAATTAATATAATCATGGCAGAAAAATTTCGTTTTAAAATTAGCTGAATTTTCTGAAAAATTCAATGATTTAAATTCATTTTATTCCTTTTGAGTTAAAGGAATTCTAGTCAAAAGTCTGAAAATTTCACCCTTAAATGAAATTCTCCCTCTAGATGTTACAGAGGATTTGTAGTTTCCGTTTACCTCAATTTTGATTTTATTTCTTGTAAGTTTTATCACTGAGACACGTTCCGTTGCTCACAATACAAATGTAGAATTTTTTATTCATTGTGCTCAGACATTTTACAAGATATTCTGTTTCTTTCCAACTATATATATATATTTTTAATTGTTTTTTTATCACATGTGATGAACAACCAGGAGAAATTATACAAGTTCGTCTTGTGATGTGTCACAAAAGGATACGTTATATCGCTTAAAATATAAAGAAATTATTATATGCTTATGAACAATGACCATTGATGTCTTTTATCATATCGTCCGTTTTACAATTTTCTAGAATGTAATTTGTTTGAGAAACGTAAAGCCTTAGAAAATTTTTTAAAGTCTTTTCCATCATTGAGATGCTTATCACAAAAACATGAAAAGTCATTCACAATAAGGATCTTGTGCTTACTTCATTATCGTTTTCCACACGTAATTCCTTCAGTTGCGAACGATTCCCAAGTTTTGTATTCTAGTTGGAATTGATGAAATTTGCAATTGCGAAGAAAGAGAATTTTCCAAATGAGTCTTGTAGCAGTCGGTACTTTGCTCACAAAAATGTTGGATTTTCTTGTGAATGACACACATGCTTTTTATATTTATCACTTTTCAACTCTATTTTTTTAAATTTTTCATTGGCTGAGATGAACATCTAAGAGAATTTTACGATCTTGACTATTGGACTAATACCCTTCGGAAAACTGTCTTCCTCTCCTCCCAGCTAAGGGTTAATTAGTACCACTACTGTTCTTCTACATGGGTTCCATTTAAATTAAGAGATAAGTTTATATACCTGTAAACACAGAAATTAACCGTTCCCAGATTGAAATTTTTTCTGTAGATGTCATGGAGGCTTTGTAGTTTCCATTTGCCTGAATTTTCAACTGATTTCATCGCTTATACTATTTTCTAGAATGTAATTTTGTTTGAGCAATGTAGGGCCTTGGAATTTTTTTTTAAAGACTCTTTCATCATTGAGATGCGTGTCACAAAAACGTGAAAAGTCATTCACAATAAAGATCTTGTACTTACTTCATTATCGCTTTTCTCACTTAATTCCTTAAGTTGCAAACTCTTATGAAGATTTGCCCACAAAATCAATGTTGGATTTACTTGTGAATGCCAAACAGTCTTTTTATATTGTATCATTAGTCATTGAGACACCTTTCGTTGCTTATAATACAATGTAGAATTTTCTATTCAGTGTGCTTCGACACTTTTCAAGATATTCAGTCTCTTTCCTCCTATATGTTTTTTAATTCGTTTTACCTCACCTGTGATGAACAATCAGGAGAATTTTTGCAAGGTCATCTTGTAATGTGGGTCGCAAAGACAGACGTTATATTGTTTACAGTACAAACATATTATAAAAAGAGAATTTTACAAGTGAGTCTTGTAGCAGTTGGTACCTTGCTCACAAAATTAATGTTGGATTTTCTTGTGAATGCCAAACATGCTTTTTATATTGATTCCATTTGCGTTTAGGGAATTGTCAAAAATCAGAATATTTAACTTGTAATTGTCATTTCCTATCTTTTTTTTTTTAGTTTTTTTTTTTTTTAGTTTTTAGCATTTAAATAGTTGATTTGCTAGGTAAAATTATATTTTTGCTGTCTATTAACAATCTGTAACCTTTCGGTGAGCAGTTATATAACAATGAAGAAAATATAATCATATCTGTTGAATAATCAAACTTATTGTGTGTCATTAAGTCTAGCTGCTTATATAAGAAATTTATTGAATTAAAATGTTTGTTTGATTCTTGTCGCACTGATAGTAGGAATGCTATTACCAATTTTAATGTAAACATCATATTTTGAGGTTCAGTATACTGTTTTTTCTGTGTCTATATTCTCCATGTTTTCTCTCCTAATTTGAAGGGTATGTTGATCAGTTAGATATTTAGAAATCTTAGTCCCCTATTGTATTCATTTCTGCATCTCTAGAAAAGAAGTGCTGCAAAAAGCAGTTTGAAGGGTGGAATTCTTGAGTGACTTTCTAGAATCTGGTGATTGTCTAGAGGCAGTCAATGAAGATAAATATGTGTGATACATTGGGAGAATTGTAGGATTTAAAATCATTTCACTTTTTTTTGTGTTGAAGCAATTGTCAAGAATCTGAATATTTCATTGGAATTGTCATTTCCGGTCTTTTTTTTTATTTTTATTTTTTAGCATTTCAATAGTTGATTTGCTAGGTAAAATTATATTTTTGCCGTCTCTTAATAATCAGTAACCTTTTGGTTATTTAAAATCATTGATTCCATTTGAGTTAAGGGAATTGTCAAAAATCAGAATATTTAACTTGTAATGGTCATTTCCTATCTTTTTTTTTTTAGTTTTTTTTTTTTTAGTTCTTTGTATTTCAATAGTTGATTTGCTAGGTAAAACTATATTTTTGCTGTCTCTTTTTTATCGGTAACCATTCGGGGAGCAGATATTCAAAATCATTGATTCCATTTGAGTTGAGGTAATTGTCAAGAATCGGAATATTCCACTCCTAATTTCCATTCTTATTTCATTTTTTTTTTTTTGTGTCTAAGAACACTTTTGATCCCATTGTAATTTTAAGTGAACGTTTTAATATTTCTGGGAATTTCATGTTATCCCGCTGAGACTTTTTTCTTGAATATCCATTTCTTTTTCTAACAGCTTCTGTTCACTTTGGAATTTGCTAGATCAGTCGCAGTTGAGAATGTTGATCAGTTAAATATTTAGTAATCTTAGTCCCCTATTGTATTCATTTCTGCATCTCTACAAAAGAAGTGCTGCCCTAAGCACTTTTAATTCTCCAAAGAAATCCTAGAATCTGGCGACTGTCTAGAGGCAGTCAATGAAGATAAATATGTGTGATATCTTGGGAGAATTGTAGAATTTAAAATCATATCATTTCTTTTGTGTTGAAGGAATTATCACGAATCGGAATATTCAACACGTAATTGTCATTTTCTATTTTATTTTGTTTTTGTTTTCCTGTGGTAGAATACTTTGATCCTATTGTAATTGTAAGTGAGCCTTTTAATTGTTCAGGGAATTAACTGTTATCCCTGTGAGACTTTTTTCTTGAATTTCAACTTCCTTTTCTAAAGGTTTTTATTTAATGTGTAATTTGCTAGATCTGTTGCAGACGAGTAGTTTGATCAGTTACATATTTAGTAATCTTATTCCCTTAGTATATTGATTATTCCATCTCTTCAAGGGGCGTCCTGCAATAAGCACTTTTAATTCTCCAAAAAAATTCTAGAATCTGGCGACTGTCTAGAGGCAGTCAATGAAGATAAATATGATTGACATCTAAGGAGAATTCCTGGGATAACACCATCATGAAGATATGAATTTTTAAGGTTAGATGCAATTGTGAGACCTTGTTCTTTGTCAAAGGCTGGCGACTCTCTCCTTATAGTTTCCGTTTGAAAAATGTAGCTCACATATCTAAAAATTTTATAAAAACCAAACCTATTTTAAATTCTTGTGAAAATCTAAAAAAAAAACAATTGGTAAATATTTACAATACAAAGTATTTTTCTTACAATTCTAGGAAAAGTTAAGAAACTGCTCTGATATTTTAAGGAATATAGTTTAATTTATTCAACAAAAGTGTATCAGTGATAAAGGCATATACAAATAAAGAGAATTGTTTTAACGTTTATATATTATTTGATTAAAAAAAACATTATAAATTATGATGCAAAACTTTCTAAAAGTTGAATTGTTAGCATTATTTTTTTATGCCTATAAAAATATTTCTTTAAGAATTCATATAAAAAATTGAAAAATTAAAAAAAAAAAATTTTATCTTTCAAAAACTATGCGAGCAATAAAGTAAAAATTATGTCTTAATTTTCTTGATAGATTCATGTCTGAAGCTTTTGTTGTGAATTACAAAGATATGAAATTTAATTTAATCATTAAAATTTCATATAAATTTTTTAATTAAACAAAAATATTTTCTAGTACCAAAATACTCACTCAAGTGAATTTGAAAAATTATCGTTTTTGAATGTCCGAATCGAAACATCAGATAATTCTTTATGTTTAGAAAAATAAATTGAATTAAATTTAGGGCTGTTTTTGTAATTCACTTGCACATTTGCTACAATGCATCTAAAAGGCATTGTTTTTGTTTATAAATCAATTCAATATTTATAAGAAAAATACATAAATAGTTTTAAAATACTGAAACATCTAATACACAAGTAACGCCCTTGTTGAAAGTTGGAAGACTCAAGATGTCGTGTTTCCCTTTTACGACTGGTAGTACTGAACTTATATTGGTCTTGGTACTATAAGCATGAATGAGAAAATCAAAGTGAAGCCAGAAAGTGTTCTCGCCTATCTTCCTTATCGTCTTCGTTTTTGCTTTTGTTGTCTGTCAGTCTGGTTTGTTGGTTTTCTCCTGCTATCAGTCTCTGGGTTCAGAGAGCTACCGCTTAGTGTGGAAATGGCGCCTGTTTGATTAAAACCCATGTATTCCATTTGTGTGCATTGACATGGAGGCCAATTCCTGCGGAGGCTCATTCCAGAGTATGCAGTTGTGTTTCAGCTGGGAGGGGTGTATATGCCAGAATTGCTATGTCATTGGCAGAGTCAGCGTCGGTGATTGTTTCCGCGGGGTACCTTCTGCTTCTTTTCTTTTTAAGCTCGAAGACGTTTTCTTTTTATACTTCTTATCAATTACGTAACAGTATAAATTGATTCCTTTTGAGTTGAAGGAATTGAAGACAATAATTCAAAAACTCTACCACTAACTGATAATTACTTACTGGTTTAATTAGGGTTTTTTTTTGTGGTTAACCACTTTTTATTCCACCAACATTAGGAAAAAACACAAATCACAAATTTCATTTATTAAACAGTCTATTCAGACACAAATAAAAATATTGTAGTCTTGGATAATTTTTGTAATCCTGGCTGAAGGATTAATTTTTAAAAGTAGATGAATTGTCGGAAAAATTGAATAATTTAAAATCAATCGATTCCTTTTCAGTTAAAGGAATTCTTGTCAAAAGTCAGAATATTTCACCCGTAAATGTAATTCTCTCTCTAGATGTCACAGAGGATTAGTCAATTATTTTTACATCATGTGTGATGAACAATCGGGAGAATTTTTGCAAGTTCATCTTGTCATGTGGGTCACACAGACATAGGTTATATCGCTTACAGTAAAAAATATTATAATTTGCTTATGAACAATGACCATTGTTATATTTTATCATTTCATCTGTTATACTATTTTCTGGAAGGTAATTTTTTTTGAGGCTTTGTAGTTTCTATTTGCCTCAACTTTGAGCTGATTTCTTGTATCATTAGTCATTGAGACACGTTTCGTTGCTCATAATACAATGTAGAATTTTCCATTCATTGTGCTCAGACACTTTTCAAGATATACTGTCTCTTTCCTCCTGTACGTTTTTTTAATTATTTTTACCTCACCTGTGATGAGCAATCAGGAGAATTTTTGCAAGTTCATCTTTTCATGTGGGTCACAAAGACATAAGTTATATCGCTTACAGTAAAAATATTATTATTTGCTTACGAACAATGACCATTGTCGTCTTTTATCATTTCATCGCTGATACTATTTTCTAGAATGTAATTTTGTTTGAGCAATGTAGAGCCTTGGAAGTTCTTTTTTAAAAGTCTCTTCCATCATTGAGATGCGTGTCACAAAAAACATAAGTCATTCAAAATAAGGATTTTGATCTTACTTCATTATCCCTTTCCTCACTTAATTCCTTCAGTTGCAAACGATTCCTAAGTTTTGTATTCAAGTTGGAATTGATGAAATTTGCAATTACGAAGAAAGAGAATTTTGCATGTGCGTCTTGAGTTTTGTAGTTTCTATTTGCCTCAAGTTTGAGCTGATTTCTTGTATCATTAGTCATTGAGACACGTTTCGTTGCTCATAATACAATGTAGAATTTTCTATTCATTGTGCTCAGACACTTTTCCAGATATTCTGTCTCTTTCCTCCTGTATGTTTTTTAATTATTTTTACCTCACCTGTGATTAACAATCAGGAGAATTTTTGCAAGGTCATCTTGTAATATGGGTCACACAGACATACGTTATATTGTTTACATTAAAAAAAAATTATTTGCATATAAACGATGACCATTGTCGTCATTTATCAGTTAATCGCTTATACTATTTTCTAGAATGTAATTTTGTTTGAGCAATGTAAGGCGTTGGAAGTTCTTTTTTAAAGTCTTTTCAATCATTGAGATGCGTGTCACAAAAAACATGATAAGTCATTCACAATAAAGATCTTGTACTTACTTCATTATCGCTTTTCTCACTTAATTCCTTAAGTTGCAAACTATAATTTAGATTTTTTTTCCAGATGGAATTTATGAAATTTGCAATTGTTTAAAAAGAGAATTTTACAAGTGCGTCTTGTAGCAGTTTGTACCTTGCTCACAAAAATAATGTTGGATTTTTTTGTGAATGCCACACATGCTTTTTATATTGATCAGTTTTCTACTCTTGTTTTTATATTACATTGGCTGAGATGAAGATCTGAGTGAATTTTATGATGTTCCCTTTTGGACTAATACCCTTCGGAAAACTGGCTTTTTCTCCTCCCAGCTAAGGGTTAATTAGTACTTATTGTTAGTCTGCGAGATCATAGTGAGTTCAGACCGCAGTTGTATGTTCGCTTTTGGACTAATACTGTTAGGGAAGGTATGAATTGTCTTCCTGCCTTCCCAACTAAGGGTTTTTCAGATATATTTTTATATACACATTGTAATAAAATTCTTGGTAACCACTTTTCCTATATAACTTGAATATTAGCTACAAGTAAAATTATATCCATAAATTGTTCATGTATAATTAGGATTTTGACTCTAATAAGAAAATATAACTTTTGATTATTTCTTTTAAAGAATCTTTTAATGCTGGCCTCTCCCCTGCTCCTCATTGAAAAATTTAATCTCATCAGATTTCATTTCCTCTATGAATGGAACCAAATTGAAAAATTTCGTTTTAAAATTAGCTGAATTGTCTGAAAATTTCAATGATTCAAATTCATTTGATTCCTATTGAGTTAAAGGAATTCTTGTCAAAAGTCTGAAAATTTCACCCTTAAATGAAATTTTCCCTCTTGATGTTAAAGAGGATTTGTGGTTTCCGTTTACCTCAACTTTGATTTTATTTCTTGTAACTTTTGTCACTGAGACACGCTTCGTTGCTCACAATACAAATGTAGAATTTTTTATTCATTGTGCTCAGACATTTTACAAGATATTCTGTTTCTTTCGTACTATATATATATATTTTTAATTGTTTTTTTTATCACCTGTGATGAAAAACCAGGAGAAATTATACAAGTTCGTGTTGTGATGTGTCCCACAACGGTACGTTATGTCGCTGACAATATAAAAAATCATTATTTGCTCATGAACAATGACCATTGTTGTCTTTTATCATTTCGTCCGTTATACTATTTTCTAGAATGTAATTTGTTTGAGAAACGTAAGGCCTTAGAAGATTTTTTAAACGTCTTTTCCATCATTGAGATGCGTGTCACAAAAACATGAAAAGTCATTCAAAATAAGGATCTTGTACTTACTTCATTATCGCTTTTCTCACTTAATTCCTTCAGTTGATAACGATTCCTAAGTTTTGTATTCTAGTTGGAATTGATGAAATTTGCAATTGCAACGAAAGAGAATTCTGCAAGTGAGTCTTGTAGCAGTCGGTACTTTGCTCACAAAAATGTTGGATTATCTTGTGAATGCCACACATTCTTTTTATATTGATCACTTTTCTATTCTATTTTTATTTTACATTGGCTGAGATGAACATATAAGAGAATTTTATGATCTTGACTATTGGACTAATACCCTTCGGAAAACTGTCTTCCTCTCCTCCCAGCTAAGGGTTAATTAGTACCACTACTGTTCTTCTACATGGGTGCCATTTAAATTAAGAGATAAGTTTATATACCTGTAAACACAGAAATTAACCGTTCCCAGATTGAAATTCTCTCTGTAGATGTCATGGAGGCTTTGTAGTTTCTATTTGCCTCAATTTTCAACTGATTTCATCGCTTATACTATTTTCTAGAATGTAATTTTGTTTGAGCAATGTAGGGCTTTGGAAGTTGTTTTTTAAAGACTCTTCCATCATTGAGATGCGTGTCACAAAAACGTGAAAAGTCATTCACAATAAAGATCTTGTACTTACTTCATTATCGCTTTTCTCACTTAATTCCTTAAGTTGCAAACTCTTATGAAGATTTGCTCACAAAATCAATGTTGGATTTACTTGTGAATGCCAAACAGTCTTTTTATATTGTATCATTAGTCATTGAGACACCTTTCGTTGCTCATAATACAATGTAGAATTTTCTATTCAGTGTGCTTCGACACTTTTCAAGATATTCAGTCTCTTTCCTCCTATATGTTTTTTAATTCGTTTTACCTCACCTGTGATGAACACTCAGGAGAATTTTTGCAAGGTCATCTTGTAATGTGGGTCGCAAAGACATACGTTATATTGTTTACAGTACAAACATATTATAAAAAGAGAATTTTACAAGTGAGTCTTGTAGCAGTTGGTACCTTGCTCACAAAATTAATGTTGGATTTTCTTGTGAATGCCAAACATGCTTTTTATATTGATCACTTTTCTACTCCATTTTTTATTTTACATTGGCTGAGATGAAGATCGGAGTGAATTTCATGATGTTCACTTTTGGACTAATACCCTTCGCAAAACTGTCTTTCTCTCCTCCCAGCCAAGGGTTAATTAGTACAACCACTGTTCTTCTACATTGGTGCCATTTACATAAGTAGATTAGTTGATATGCCTGTAAACACAGAAATCAAACGTTCACAGATTTGACGTTGAGTTCACCACCCATCATTCAACTCCAACAGTCTTTTTGTATGTTTCCATGCCTTGTGATATTGTAATAATTATAACTTATTTAATTTATATATCCTTCTTAGCAATTATGTAACAGTATAAATTGATTCCTTTTGATTTGATGAAATTAAAGTCAATAATCAAAAACTGTACCAAGAACTGATATTTACTTACTTGCTTGATTATTTATTGTGGTAAGGCCACTTGTTATTCCTCCAAACGTAGAAAAAAAACAAATCGCCAATTTCAGTTATTCACCAATCTCCTCAGACACAAATAAAAATATTATAGTCTTGGTACATTAATATAATCCTGGAAGAAAGTTTCCTTTTTAAAAGTAACTGAATTGCTGGAAAATTTCAATGATTTAAAATCCTTTGATTCTTTTTGAGTTGAAGGAATTCTTGTCAAAATTCAGAAAATTTCACCCGTAAATGAAATTCTCTCTTTTGATGTCACACAAAATTAGTGGTTTCTGTTTGCCTCAACTTTGATTTAATTTATTGTAACATTAGTCACTGAGAAAAACTTCATTGTTCACAATACAAATGTAGAATTTTCTATTCATTGTGCTCAGACACTTTTCAAGATATTCTCTCTCTTTCCTCCTGTATTTTTTTATTCAATTTTTTTACGTCAGCTGTGATAAACAATCTGGAGATGGTTTGCAAGTTCATCTTTTCATGTGGGTCACAAAGACATAAGTTATATCGCTTACAGTAGAAAAATTATTATTTGCTTACGAACAATGACCATTGTCGTCTTTTATCATTTCATCGCTGATACTATTTTCTAGAATGTAATTTTGTTTGAGCAATGTAAGGCGTTGGAAGTTCTTTTTTTAAGTCTCTTCCATCATTGAGATGAGTGTCACAAAAAACATGATAAGTCATTCACAATAAGGATTTTATACTTACTTCATTATCCCTTTCCTCACTTAATTCTTTAAGTTGACAACTATAATCAAGTTTGTTATGCTAGATGGAATTGATGTAATTTGCAAGTGAATCTGGTAGCATGTGGTACCTTGCTCCCAAAAATAATGTTGGATTTTCTTGTGAATGCTACACTTGCTTTTTATATTGATCACTTTTCTACTCTATTTTTTTATAGTACATTGGCTGAGATGAACATCTGAGAGAATATTATGATGTTAGTACCCCAACTGTTCTTTTACATGGGTGCCATTTAAATAAAGAAATTAGTTGATATGCCTTTACGAATACTTCTTATCAGTTACGCAACAGTTTAAATTGATTTCTTTTGAGTTGAAGGAATCGAAGTCAATAATGCAAAAACTCTATCACTAACTGATAATTACTTACTGGTTTGATTATTTTTGTGGTGAGGCCACTTTTTATTCTACCAAACCTAAAAAAAACAAATCACCAATTTCATTTATTAAACAGTCTCTTCAGACCAAATAAAAATGTTGTAGTCTTGGCTAATTGATATCATTCTGGCAGAAAGATTTCTTTTTCAAATGTAGCTAAATTGAGGGAAACATTCAATGATTTAAAATCGTTTGATTCCTTTTGATTTCAAAGAATTCTTGTCAAAATCCAAAAATTTCACCCTTAATATAAATTTTCTCTCTAGATTTCACAGGTATATCCTAATTCCTCTTTTCCTTGAATTCTAATAGTCTTATTCCTCTTGTTAGAGACTAAGATGGGATAACTGATAACAAGGTAGTGATATACAAAAGATGTGGGGGACTAAAAAAGAAAGACATAGCCTTTTCTTATTGATAGCTCTATTACGTTTTAGACTTTCAAATATTATCAATCATATCTCCTCTAAACCAATTATTTTTATCTTTGTGAAATTCTCACTTTTATGACATTTAGTTTGCATAAAATCCACAACATCCTCATATTGGGAGAATACACTGCTAATTATAAAAGCACTTGTTGCAGCTACATTGCTGTTGTGCGTTAAGCCAATATTATCACCCATATAATCCAAATAAGGTTTTAGATGAATTTTAACGAGTTAAGATACGGTGCTATCCTTCTGCACTAGTAAGTTAAAATTCTTTTTAATATATATATATATTATTAAAGTATTCATATATATTGATCAGATTAGTATCTTAATAGCTAAATTGCTAGGTAAAATTATATTTTTGCTGTCTATTAACAATCTGTAACCTTTCGGTGAGCAGTTATATAACAATGAAGAAAATATAATCATATCTGTTGAATAATCAAACTTAATGTGTGTCATTAAGTTTAGCTGCTCATATATGAAATTTATTGAATTAAAATGTTTGTTTGATTCTTGTTGCACCGATAGTAGGAATGACATTACCAATTTTAATGTAAACATCATATTTTGAGGTTCAGTTTACTGTTTTTTCTGTGTCTATATTCTCCATGTTTTCTCTCCTAATTTGAAGGGTATGTTGATCAGTTAGATATTTAGAAATCTTAGTCCCCTATTGTGTTCATTTCTGCATCTCTACAAAAGAAGTGCTGCAAAAAGCAGTTTCAAGGGTGGAATTCTCGAGTGACTTTCTAGAGTCTGGCGACTGTCTAGCGGCAGTCAATGAAGATTAATATGAGCGACATATTAGGAGAATTTTAGGATTTAAAATCATTTCATTTTTTTTTGTGTTAAAGCAATTGTCAAGAATCTGAATATTTCATTTGTAATTGTCATTTCCTATCTTTTTTTAATTTTTATTTTCTTTTTATTTTTTAGCATTTCAATAGTTGATTTGCTAGGTAAAATTATATTTTTGCTTTCTCTTAATAATCTGTAAACTTTTGGCTATTTAAAATCATTGATTCAATTTGAGTTGACGGAATTGTCAAAAATCAGAATATTTAACTTGTAATTGTCATTTCTTACCTTTTTTTAAAGTTTTTTTTTTTAGTTTTTTTGTATTTCAATAGTTGATTTTCTTGGTAAAACTATATTTTTGCTGTCTCTTTTTTATCGGTAACCATTCGGGGAGCAGATATTCAAAATCATTGATTCCATTTGAGTTGAGGTAATTGTCAAGAATCGGAATATTCCACTCCTAATTTCCATTCCATTTTTTTTTGGGGTAAGAACACTTTTGATCCCATTGTAATTTTAAGTAAACGTTTTAATTGTTCTGGGAAATTCATGTTATCCCGCTGAGACTTTTTTCTTGAATATCCATTTCTTTTTCTAACAGCTTCTGTTTACATTTGGAATTTGCTAGATCAGTCGCAGTTGAGAATGTTGATCAGTTAAATATTTAGTAATCTTAGTCCCCTATTGTATTCATTTCTGCATCTCTACAAAAGATTTGCTGCCCTAAGCATTTTTAATTCTCCAAAGAAATCCTAGAATATAGCGACTGTCTAGAGGCAGTCAATGAAGATAAATTTAAAATCATATCATTCCTTTTCAGTTGAAGGAATTGTCAAAAATCAGAATATTAACTTGTAATTGTCATTCATTGGAATTGTCATTTCCTATCGTTTTTTTTAGTTTTTTTTTTTTAGTTTTTTGTATTTCAATAGTTGATTTGCAAGGTAAAATTTTATTTTTACTGTCTCTTAATAATCTGTAACCTTTTGGTTATTTAAAATCATTGATTCAATTTGAGTTGACGGAATTGTCAAAAATCAGAATATTTAACTTGTAATTGTCATTTCCTACCTTTTTTTAAACTATTTTTTTTTTAGTTTTTTTGTATTTCAATAGTTGATTTTCTTGGTAAAACTATATTTTTGCTGTCTCTTTTTTATCGGTAACCATTCGGGGAGCAGATATTCAAAATCATTGATTCCATTTGAGTTGAGGTAATTGTCAAGAATCGGAATATTCCACTCCTAATTTCCATTCCATTTTTTTTTTGGGTAAGAACACTTTTGATCCCATTGTAATTTCAAGTGAACGTTTTAATTGTTCTGGGAATTTCCTGTTATCCCGCTGAGACTTTTTCTTGAATATCCATTTCTTTTTCGAACAGCTTCTGTTCACTTTGGAATTTGCTAGATCAGTCGCAGTTGAGATTGTTGATCAGTTAAATATTTAGTAATCTTAGTCCCCTATTGTATTCATTTCTGCATCTCTACAAAAGAAGTGCTGCCCTAAGCACTTTTAATTCTCCAAAGAAATCCTAGAATCTGGCGACTGTCTAGAAGCAGTCAATGAAGATAAATATGTGTGATATCTTGGGAGAATTGTAGAATTTAAAATCATATCATTCCTTTTGTGTTGAAGGAATTATCACGAATCGGAATATTCAACACTTAATAGTCATTTTCTATTTTATTTTGTTTTTGTTTTCCTGTGGTAGAATACTTTGATCCTATTGTAATTGTAAGTGAGCCTTTTAATTGTTCAGGGAATTAACTGTTATCCCTGTGAGATTTTTTCTTGAATTTCTACTTCCTTTTCTAAAGGTTTTTATTTAATGTGTAATTTGCTAGATCTGTTGCAGACGAGTAGGTTGATCAGTTACATATTTAGTAATCTTAGTCCCTTATTATATTGATTATTCCATCTCTTCAAGGGGCGTCCTGCAAAAAGCACTTTTAATTCTCCAAAGAAATTCTAGAATCTGGCGACTGTCTAGAGGCAGTCAATGAAGATAAATATGATTGACATCTTAGGAGAATTCCTGGGATAGCACCATCATGAAGATATGAATTTTTAAGGTTAGCTGCAATTGTGAGACCTTGTTCTTTGTCAAAGGCTGGCGACTCTCCTTATAGCCTCCGTTTGAAAAATGTAGCTCACATATCTAAAAATATTATAAAAACCAAATCTATTTTAAATTCTTGTGAAAATCTAAAAAAAAACAATTGGTAAATATTTACAATACAAAGTATTTTTCTTACAATTCTAGGAAAAGTTAAGAAACTGCTCTGATATTTTAAGGAATATAGTTTAATTTATTCAACAAAAGATTATCAGTGATAAAGGCATATACAAATAAAGAGAATTGTTTTAACGTTTATATATTATTTGATTAAAAAAAACTTTATAAATTATGAAGCAAAACTTTCTAAAAGTTGAATTGTTAGAATTATTTTTTTATGCCTATAAAAATATTTCTTTAAGAATTCATATAAAAAATTGAAAGTTTAAAAAAAAAAATTTTATCTTTCAAAAACTATGCGTGCAATAAAGTAAAAATTATGTCTTAATTTTCTTGATAGATTCATGTCTGAAGCTTTTGTTGTGAATTACAAAGATATGAAATTTAATTTAATCATTAAAATTTCATATAAATTTTTTAATTACACAAAAACATTTTTTACTACCAAAATACTCACTCAAGTGAATTTGAATAATTATCGTTTTTGAATGTCCGAATCGAAACATCAGATAATTCTTTATGTTTAGAAAAATAAATTGAATTAAATTTAGGGCTGTTTTTGTAATTCACTTGGACATTTGCTACAATGCATCTAAAAGGCATTGTTTTTGTTTATAAATCAATTCAATATTTATAAGAAAAATACATAAATAGTTTTAAAATACTGAAACATCTAATACACAAGTAACGCCCTTGTTGAAAGTTGGAAGACTCAAGATGTCGTGTTTCCCTTTTACGACTGGTAGTACTGAACTTATATTGGTCTTGGTATATAAGCATGAATGAGAAAATCAAAGTGAAGCCAGAAAGTGTTCTCGCCTATCTTCCTTATCGTCTTCGTTTTTGCTTTTGTTGTCTGTCAGTCTGGTTTGTTGGTTTTCTCCTGCTATCAGTCTCTGGGTTCAGAGAGCTACCGCTTAGTGTGGAAATGGCGCCTGTTTGATTAAAACCCATGTATTCCATTTGTGTGCATTGACATGGAGGCCAATTCCTGCGGGGGCTCGTTCCAGAGTATGCAGTTGTGTTTCAGCTGGGAGGGGTGTATATGCCAGAATTGCTATGTCATCGGCAGAGTCAGCGTCGGTGATTGTTTCCGCGGGGTACCTTTGTGAAACGTTACCCCCTCACCCCCCCCCACATTATCTCTGTCTTCTAACCATGTCTTCTTCTTAGCCGGCCGGTGATCAACTAGTGGTTCGAGGGGGTAACGCACATTTCTTGCCACCACACAAGAATACGATCGAGGGAGACAGGAGAAAACAAAAAGACGAACAAACACGGACAAGCTTGGGGTTACCAAGAGCAGAGGGAGGTATGCAACACTACATGCATGTGCAGACTATCGCTAGCGTGGGTTACTAGCGAAAATTCCACAATGCTACTGGGATCAGACATCTTGAGACTCTTCTTCACTGGACCCTATCTTGTCTCCTCGCCTCTCTGCTCGGTGTCTGGTGTTGACTGCCCCTCCGTGGATCCACGCCAACTTCTGCTGCCTGCCTCTCTGCTCTCCTGTGACCAACTGCCTCTCTTGGTCTCCTGCCACCAACTGCCAACTGTGTCTACTGGGTCGCGTCGTCAACTCTCATTCGCCTCCCCGTACCACTTCCGGGTACGGCGAGATTTCATGTCCAAGAACCCTTTGTCTGGTTTCGCGCCAAAACAGACAATTGAATCGTCTGCTTTGGCAGCCTACCCCCATAGTGCTACATACCCCCCTCTCTTACCCTTGTCATTTATTCTCAATAAATTACATCACGATTTAACAACAAGCAAAAAAAAAACAAGAACATTTACAGGAAATAAAAACCGAAATTACAAAATTTTAAAGGGGTTCGGTCGTCCCCCCCAAAAAATAATAAATAATATAACAACACCACATCATCATAGACATAAAAAAAATTTTTTTCAAATAAAAAAATATATTGCTGGATTAAGCTCTTCCACCTTGCTCTCCTGTGAACAATTCTGGGGTCTCCTGACTCATCCCTATTCTTCATTTCAATAGGACTTTTTGATTCACCTCCAACATTATTCAATTTTCTTTCAATTCGCCCCGCCCCCACCCAACAAAACACAGGGGAATTTTAACCACCCCTACCCAACAATTTCAGGAGGATTTTTCCATTCACCTCCAACATTATTCAATTTTCGAACATTTCACCACATTCTCCAACCCATCAGAACACAGGGGAATTTTAACCACCCCTACCCAACAATTCAGGAGTATTTTTGGACTTGTCTCCCCCCTTTCCTTACGACGTGGGAGCATCAGTAATCTCCGCAGTTCGATCGGTGTCGTAACAGGAATAATGTTCCAGAAAGCACTGTGGAATTCACTTCCCAACCTGGGGGCCTTCACTGCCCCCTGCAACAAACAAAACAAGTCTCTCAGCCATCAATCACCATGGATTTTCAAAAGATAAGAAAAAAAAAACAAAGCAATTGACACCATCTCCCAGATCGTCCAGCCATGACCAGCCAGGGGGGAGGAGCAACCGGACACCGCCCCGCGCCCAGGTATCGTCTTCCCAACCCATCGTCAACCGTTTCCTCGGTACCATTTCATCAATTCCATGTCAACCAGGCCACTCGCCCTCCCAAATCATCACTTGTATAACTTACTACCCCTCGATACCAGTCCGCGAAACGGGGCCCCCGTGCACCCCCCAGGGGAACACGATCAGACGAAGTGAAGAAGTGCCAAGAGCAGTTAAACTTACGAAAAATAAACCCAGAAAATCCATGAAGGTAAAACAAAAATAAAAAATAAAAATAAATTAAATTAGAAAAAAAATAAAATAAAATAAACAAATAACAATAAACAACAAAGCAAATGACACGGTAAGCCCAGTCCCCCAAAACCAACAAAAAACAAGGCAAAGTATAACAAAAAAAAAAACAAACAAAAAAACAAAGGATAGCAAAAAAAAAAAATCCACACAAGTTAAACAAAAAAAAATTAATAATAAACAATTCACAGACAAAAAATAAAAAAGAAATAAAATAACTACAATTGACAAATATATAAAAATAAAATTGTTCTGAAGGAATCTGTCACGCATCCACCTTCTAACCCTTGTCTCTCTTCCCTTGAGATCTTTGCCCACTTCCACCATTTCTCTTTGCGACTTACTTTCCTTCTCTCCTGTCCACTTGAATTCTTCCCTCTACCGGGGGTGGTGTGGGAGGGGATAGCGTTTGCTTCCAACCATTTTTTTTTTTAAATCCACAAAAAAAAAAAAAACTTTCTTTTCTTCCTAATTTTTAAAGTTTACTTATTCTTTTTCTTTCTTTCTATTTTCTTTTTAACAGAGACAGGCATGGATGCAGTGACAAAAATTCCCTAGCAATCTTTCTTTCTACTTTTCGTTCTCTCTTTTTCTTTCTTTTTTTTTTCTTTCTTTTTCATGACTTTATCTGTTCTTCCTTCTTTTTCTTTGTTCAAATTTTTCCGCCATTTTTATTTTTTTTTAATTTTTTTTATATTTTCCATTTTTTTTTTTTTTGTTTTTGTGGTAGAAGCTTTCCTCCACCTTCTACCCTCTGCACTCGGATGATCCGACTTTGACCAGTCGATTTTAACCTAGAAATCTCACTTTCTCTCTAATTTTTCGTTTCATCTTCCCTTTCTCTGGGGTTTTGAAATACCACAATTTTTTTTTCTTTTAGTGAACCTTGCAGCAAAAAAAAATTTTTTTTTTTTAATCGGTGACTTATCACCTTTCCAGCATAAAAAAAAATTACTATAAAACTTCCCAGAACGGACTAACTTTCTTAAGCCACTGGTCCTAACACTTAAGTATAAAAATTTCTATGTGAAACTGCTACGAAGAAGGAGAAAAAAACATTTGAATTCTAGCGGTCAAGATAAGTGTGAAAAGAGGGTAAGGGAAGAAAACCTTCCTTTCCCTTCTAACAAAAATACAACAACAACAAAAAATCAGCAGTTATCAAGGGTTTAAATATATACACACACACACAAAAACGAAATAGATTACTTGTTTTTTTTTTTTTCTACATCTTAAAATTTCCTTAATCTAACAAATCTTTCTTTTTTTTAATCGGTGACTTATCACCTTTCCAGCATAAAAAAGAATTACTATAAAACTTCCCAGAAGGGACAATATTTTTTTAACCCACTGGTCCTATCACTTAAGGATGATTATACTATGGAAACTGCTACGCAAAAAAAAAATCATTTGAATTCTACTGGTCAAGATAAGTGTGCGAGGAGGGTAGGGGAATAAATTCTTTCTTTCCCTTCTAACAAAAATACAACAAAAAAAATCAGCAGTTATGAGGGGCTTAAACATACATACACACACACACAAACGAAATAGATTACTTGGGTTCTTTTTTTTTTTCTACATTTTAGATATCCTTAATCTAAAAAATTTTTTTTTGTTCTTATATTCGAGTGCAGGTGGGTGGGGAATGTGTATTCCTACCTTTGTAGATTTCTTCCTTTTCAATCTTTTTTTTTTCTTTTTCTTTGTTTCTTTCGTTTTCTTTTTCCTTCTTTTCTTTTCTCGTTGCTCGCAGGGTCCTTATTGCATTTTTTTTTCTTTCTTCTTCGTCCGCTCGCTTCCCGACTCCTTCATCCCTCGATTCATTCCTATTTTTTTTTTCATCAGGTTTTTCTTCATCCTGGTCAACGGCGCCATTGTGAAACGTTACCCCCTCACCCCACCACATTATCTCTCTCTTCTAACCATTTCACTTCTTAGCCGGCCGGTGATCAACTAGTGGTTCGAGGGGGCAACGCACATTTCTTGCCACCACACAAGAATACGATCGAGGGAGACAGGAGAAAACAAAAAGACGAACAAACACGGACAAGCTTGGGGTTACCAAGAGCAGAGGGAGGTATGCAACACTACATGCATGTGCAGACTATCGCTAGCGTGGGTTACTAGCGAAAATTCCACAATGCTACTGGGATCAGACATCTTGAGACTCTTCTTCACTGGACCCTATCTTGTCTCCTCGCCTCTCTGCTCGGTGTCTGGTGTTGACTGCCCCTCCGTGGATCCACGCCAACTTCTGCTGCCTGCCTCTCTGCTCTCCTGTGACCAACTGCCTCTCTTGGTCTCCTGCCACCAACTGCCAACTGTGACTACTGGGTCGCGTCGTCAACTCACATTCGCCTCCCCGTACCACTTCCGGGTACGGCGAGATTTCATGTCCAAGAACCCTTTGTCTGGTTTCGCGCCAAAACAGACAATTGAATCGTCTGCTTTGGCAGCCTACCCCCATAGTGCTACACCTTCTGCTTCTTTTCTTTTTAAGCTCGAAGCCGTTTTCTTTTTATACTTCTTATCAATTACGTAACCGTATAAATTGATTCCTTTTGAGTTGAAGGAATTGAAGACAATAATTCAAAAACTCTACCACTAACTGATAATTACTTACTGGTTTTGTTAGTTTTTTTTTTTTTTTTGTGGTTAACCACTTTTTATTCCACGAACCTTAGGAAAAAACACAAATCTCAAATTTCATTTATTAAACAGTCTATTCAGACACAAATAAAAATATTGTAGTCTTGGATAATTAATGTAATCCTGGCTGAAGGATTCATTTTTAAAAGTAGATGAATTGTCGGAAAAATTGAATAATTTAAAATCAATCGATTCCTTTTCAGTTAAAGGAATTCTTGTCAAAAGTCAGAATATTTCACACGTAAATGTAATTCTCTCTCTAGATGTCACAGAGGACTTTTCAATGTTTTTTACATCACGTGTGATGAACAATCGGGAGAATTTTTGCAAGTTCATCTTGTCATGTGGGTCACACAGACATAGGTTATATCGCTTACAGTAAAAAATATTATAATTTGCTTATGAAAATTGACCATTGTTATATTTTATCATTTCATCTGTTATACTATTTTCTAGAAGGTAATTTTGTTTGAGGCTTTGTAGTTTCTATTTGCGTCAAGTTTAAGCTGATTTCTTGTATCATTAGTCATTGAGACACGTTTCGTTGCTCATAATACAATGTAGAATTTTCAATTCATTGTGCTCAGACACTTTTCAAGATATTCTGTCTCTTTCCTCCTGTATGTTTTTTAATTATTTTTACCTCACCTGTGATTAACAATCAGGAGAATTTTTGCAAGGTCATCTTGTAATGTGGGTCACACAGACATACGTTATATTGTTTACAGTAAAAAAATATTATTTGCTTATAAACAATCACAATTGCCGTCTTTTATCATTTCATCGCTTAAACTATTTTCTAGAATGTAATTTTGTTTGAGCAATGTCAGGCCTTGGAAGTTCTTTTTAAAAGTTTCTTCCATTGTTGAGATGCGTGTCACAAAAAAACATGATAAGGCACTCACAATAAAGATCTTGTACTTACTTCATTATCGCTTTTCTCACTTAATTCCTTAAGTTGCAAACTCTTATAAAGATTTTTATTCCAGATGGAATTTATGAAATTTGCAGTTGTTTAAAAAGAGAATTTTATAAGTGAATCTTGTAGCAGTTGGTACCTTGCTTACAAAAATAATGTTGGATTTCCTTGTGAATGCCACACATGCTTTTTAAATTGATCACTTTTCTACTCTTGTTTTTATTTTACATTGGCTGAGATGAAGATCTGAGTGATTTTTATGATGTTCCCTTTTGGACTAATACCCTTCGGAAAACTGTATTTTTCTCCTCCCAGCTAAGGGTTAATTAGTACTTATTGTTAGTCTGCAAGATCATTGTGAGTTCAGACTGCAGTTGTATGTTCCCTTTTGGACTAAAACCGTTAGGAAAGTTACGAATTGTCTTCCTGCCTTCCCAACTAAGGGTTTTTCAGATATATTTTTATATACACATTGTAATAAAATTCTTGGCAACCACTTTTCCTATATAACTTGAATATTAGCTACAAGTAAAATTATATCCATAAATTGTTCATGTATAATTAGGATTTTTACTCGAATAAGAACATCTAATTTTTGGTTATTTCTTTTAAAGAATCTTTTTATGTTGACTTTTCCCCTTCTCGGCATTGAAAAATTTAATCTCATCAGATTTCATTTTCTCCCTGAATGGAACCAAATGGAACAAAAAAATCACTAATGTCATTTATTCCCCAGTCTCTTCAAACACAAATAAAAATGTTGTAGTCTTGGCTAATTAACATAATCATGGCAGAAACATTTCTTTTTAAAAGTAGCCGAATTGTTTGAAAAATTCAATGATTTAAATTCATTTGATTCATTTGAGTTAAAGGAATTCTTGTCAAAAGTCAGAAAATTTCACCCTTAAATGAAATTCTCCCTCTAGATGTTACAGAGGATTTGTAGTTTCCGTTTACCTCAACTTTGATTTTATTTCTTGTAACTTTTGTCACTGAGACACGTTTCGTTGCTCACAATACAAATGTAGAATTTTCTATTCATTGTGCTCAGACATTGTACAAGATATTCTGTTTCTTTCCTACTATATATATTTTTTTAATTGTTTTTTTTTATCACCTGTGATGAACATCCAGGAGAAATTATACAAGTTCGTCTTGTGATGTGTCACAAAACGATACGTTATATCGCTTACAATATAAAAAAATTATTATTTGCTTATGAACAATGACCATTGTTGTCTTTTATCATTTCGTCCGTTATACTATTTTCTAGAATGTAATTTGTTTGAGAAACGTAAGGCCTTAGAAGATTTTTTAAAAGTCTTTTCCATCATTGAGATGCGTTTCACAAAAACATGAAAAGTCATTCACAATAAGGATCTTGTACTTACTTCATAATCGTTTTCCTCACTTAATTCCTTAAGTTGCAAACGATTCCCAAATTTTGTATTCTACTTGGAATTGATGAAATTTGCAATTGCGAAGAAAGAGAATTTTCCAAATGAGTCTTGTAGCAGTCGGTACTTTGCTTACAAAAATGTTGGATTTTCTTGTGAATGCCACACATGCTTTTTATATTGATCACTTGTCTACTCTATTTTTTTATTTTACATTGGCTGAGATGAACATCTAAGAGAATTTTATGATCTTGACTATTGGACTAATACCCTTCGGAAAACTGTCTTCCTCTCCTCCCAGCTAAGGGTTAATTAGTACCACTACTGTTCTTCTACATGGGTGCCATTGAAATTAAGAGGCAAGTACATATACCTGTAAACACGGATTGAAATTCTCTCTGTCATGATGAACAATCAGGAGAAATGTTACAAGTTCTTCTCGTGATGTGGGTCACACAGACATAGGTTATATCGCTTACAGTAAAAAATTATTTCCTAAGTTTTGTATTCTAGTTGGAATTGATGAAATCTGCAATTGCGAAGAAAGAGAATTTTGCAAGTGAGTCTTGAGTTTTGTAGTTTCTATTTGCCTCAACTTTGAACTGATTTCTTGTATCATTAGTCATTGAGACACCTTTCGTTGCTTATAATACATTGTAGAATTTTCTTTTAATTGTGCTTAGACACTTTTCAAGATATTCTCTCTCTTTCCTCCTATATGTTTTTTAATTCGTTTTATATCACCTGTGATGAACAATCTGGAGAATTTTTGCAAGGTCATCTTGTAATGTGGGTCACACAGACATACGTTATATTGTTTACAGTAAAAAAATATTATTTGCTTATAAACAATCACAATTGCCGTCTTTTATCATTTCATCGCTTATACTATTTTCTAGAATGTAATTTTGTTTGAGCAATGTCAGGCCTTGGAAGTTCTTTTTTAAAGTTTCTTCCATTGTTGAGATGCGTGTCACAAAAAACATGATAAGGCACTCACAATAAAGATCTTGTACTTACTTCATTATCGCTTTTCTCACTTAATTCCTTCAGTTGCAAACTCTTATAAAGATTTTTATTCCAGATGGAATTCATGAAATTTGCAATTGTTTAAAAAGAGAATTTTACAAGTGCGTCTTGTAGCAGTTGGTACGTTGCTCACAAAAATAATGTTGGATTTTCTTGTGAATGCCACACATGCTTTTTATATCGATCCCTTTTCTACTCTATTTTTTTATTTTACATTGGCTGAGATGAAGATCTGAGTGAATTTCATGATGTTCACTTTTGGACTGAAAAACTGTCTTTCTCCCCTCCCAGCAAAGGGTTAATTAGTACAACTGCTGTTCTTCTCCATTGGTGCCATTTACATAAGTAGATTAGTTGATATGCCTGTAAACACAGAAATCAAACGTTCACAAATTTGACGTTGACTTCACCACCCATCATTCAAATCCAACAGTCTTTTGGTATGTTTCCATGCCTTGTGATATTGTAATAATTATAACTTATTTAATTTACATATCCTTCTTATCAATTATGTAACAGTATAAATTGATTCCTTTTGATTTGATGAAATTAAAGTCAATAATTCAAAAGCTGTACCAAGAACTGATATTTACTTACTTGCTTGATTATTTTTTGTGGTAAGGCCACTTGTTATTCCACCAAACGTAGAAAAAGAAAACAAATCGCCAATTTCATTTATTCACCAATCTCCTCAGACACAAATAAAATTTTATAGTCTTGGTACATTAATATAATCCTGGAATAAAGTTTCCTTTTTAAAAGTACCTGAATTGCTGGAAAATTTCAATGATTTAAAATTCTTTGAATCTTTTTGAGTTGAAGGAATTCTTGTCAAAATTCAGAATATTTCACCTGTAAATGAAATTCTCTCTTTTGATGTCACACAAAATTAGTGGTTTCTGTTTGCCTCAACTTTGATTTAATTTATTGTAACATTAGTCACTGAGAAAAACTTCATTATTCACAATACAAATGTAGAATTTTCTATTCATTGTGCTCAGACACTTTTCAAGATATTCTCTCTCTTTCCTCTTATATTTCTTGTCAATTATTTTTACATCACCTGTGATAAACAATCTGGAGAAGTTTTGCAAGTTCATCTTTTCATGTGGGTCACAAAGACATACGTTATATCGCTTACAGTAAAAAAAATTATTATTTGCTTATAAACAATGACGATTTTTGTATTTTATTGTATTTTGTTGAAGTCAATAATTCAAAAACTCTACTACTAACTGATTATTACTTTCTGATTTGAATATTTTTTTGTGGTGAGGCCACTTGTTATTCCACCAAACTTAGACCACAAAGAATACCCTTTTTAGATTTTCTTTCAACAAATTGAATTTATTTATAGACTAAATTTGTCCATCTAAAAATGATGTTTTTTACCATCAACTGATACTAATATTTAAAAAATTGTGGATTCTTAAACTGTGTTGATTCTGCACAATTTTGTGCCCTTTTTTGACTCTACTTATAATTCAGCAAGATATCTTTAAACTTTAACTTAAATACCAGTGTTTTTATTTTCATAACTTAAATCATGTTCTTTAACTGAGACATCCAGATCTGATCTCGGTATCTGAATATTTTACCCGTAATTGAAATTCTCTCTCTAGATGACACACAGAATTAGTGGTTTCCTCTTTCCTAAACTTTGAGTTGATTTCTTGTAACATTTGTCACAGAGAAAAATTTCATTGTTCTCAATACAAATGTAGAATTTTCTATTCATTGTGCTCAGACACTTTTCAAAATATTCTTTCTCTTTCCTCCTGTATTTTTTTCAATTTTTTTACATCACCTGCGATGAAAAATCTGGAGACTATTTTCAAGTTCATCTTGTAATGTGGGTCACACAGACATACGTTATATCGCTTACAATAAAAAAGTTATTATTTGCACATGAATAATGACCATTGTTATATTATCTTTTCTTTATAATTAAACATGTCTCTTGGATAAAGGTTCTTTTAAATTGGTAGTTGTTGTTTGTTGTCAAAAGAAATTTGTAATGGATGTGAGTTACTTGTAAAGTGATGAAGTTGTGTAATTGTGACTGGGATATGCATAGCCAAAATACAAGTTGCTTTTCTTGGAAAAATGTATTCATGGTCAATTGAAAGCAAGTCAGTTCTCTTTGTAAATATTTGTCTTCAACATTGTTGGTCATCCATGTGACCGATAGCTTTTCGATAGCTGTTAATGCCTTCGTTAGCCGCATATCAATGACTTTTCAGTTGATGAGAAACTGCTTCCAAGTTAGGTGAACTTGTCTACTAGGTTCAGAGAGCTACCGCCGAGTGTGGAAATGTCACCTGTTTGATTAAAATCAATGTATTTCATTTGTGTGCCTTGACATGGAGGCCAATTCCTGCGGAGGCTCATTCCAGAGTATGCAGTTGTGTTTCAGTTGGGAGGGGTGTATTTGCCAGAATTGCTATGTCATTGGCAGAGTCAGCGTCGGTGTTTGTTTTCGCGGGATACCTTCTGCTTCTTTTCTTTTTAAGCTCGAAGCCGTTTTCTTTTTATACTTCTTATCAATTACGTAACAGTATAAATTGATTCCTTTTGAGTTGAAGGAATTGAAGACAATAATTCAAAAACTCTACCACTAACTGATAATTACTTACTGGTTTCATTAGGTTTTGTTGTGGTTAACCACTTTTTATTCCACCAACCATAGGGAAAAACACGAATCACAAATTTCATTTATTAAACAGTCTATTCAGTTATTCACAAATAAAAATATTGTAGTCTTGGATAATTAATGTAATCCTGGCTGAAGGATTCCTTTTTAAAAGTAGATGAATTGTCGAGAAAATTGAATGATTTAAAATCAATCGATTCGTTTTCAGTTAAAGGAATTCTTGTCAAAAGTCAGAATATTTCACCCGTAAATGAAATTCTCTCTCTAGATGTCACAGAGGATTTTTCAATTTTTTTTACATCACGTGTGATGAACAATCGGGAGAATTTTTGCAAGTTCATCTTGTCATGTGGGTCACACAGACATAGGTTATATCGCTTACAGTAAAAATATTATAATTTGCTTATGAACAATGACCATTGTTATATTTTATCATTTCATCTGTTATACTATTTTCTAGAATGTAATTTTGTTTGAGCAATGTAGGGCCTTGGAAGTTCTTTTTAAAAGTCTCTTCCATCATTGAGATGCGTGTCACAAAAAACATAAGTCATTCACAATAGGGATCTTTTATTTACTTCATTATAGCTTTCCTTACTTAATTCCTTCAGTTGCAAACTATTATCAAGATTTGTATTCCAGATGGAATTTATGTAATTTGCAATTGTTTAAAAAAGAATTTTGCAAGTGAGTCTTGTAGCAGTTGGTACCTTGCTCACAAAAAAATGTTGGATTTTCTTGCGACTGCCACACAGGCTTTTATATTGATCACTTTTCTACTCTGTTTTTTATTTTACATTGGCTGAGATGAACATCTGAGAGAATTTTATGATGTTCACTTTTGGACTAATACCCTTTGGAAAACTGTCTTTCTCTCCTCCCAGCTAAGGGTTAATTAGTACAACTGCTGTTCTTCTACATTGGTGCCATTTACATAAGTAGATTAGTTGATATGCCTGTAAACACAGAAATCAAACGTTCACAAATTTGACGTTGAGTTCACCACCCATCATTCAAATCCAACAGTCTTTTGGTATGTTTCCATGCCTTGTGATATTGTAATAATTATAACTTATTTAATTTACATATCCTTCTTATCAATTATGTAACAGTATAAATTGATTCCTTTTGATTTGATGAAATTAAAGTCAATAATTCAAAAACTGTACCAAGAACTGATAATTACTTACTTGCTTGATTATTTTTTGTGGTAAGGCCACTTGTTATTCCACTAAACGTAGAAAAAAAAAAAAACAAATCACTAATTTCATTTATTCACCTCACCTGTGATTAACAATCAGGAGAAATGTTACAAGTTCTTCTCGTGATGTGGGTTACACAGACATAGGTTATATTGCTTACAGTAAAAAAATTATTATTTGCTTACGAAAAATGACCATTGCCGTCTGTTATCCTTTCATCACTTATACTCTTTTCTAGAATCTAATTTTGTTTGAGCAATGTAGGGCCTTGGAAGTTCTTTTTTAAAGTTTCTTCCATCATTGAGATGCGTGTCACAAAAAACATGATAAGTCATTCACAATAAGGATCTTGTACTTACTTCATTATCCCTTTCCTCATTTAATTCCTTAAGTTGCCAACTATAATCAAGATTTGTATGCTAGATGGAATTGATATAATTTGCAAGTGAATCTGGTAGCATGTGGTACCTTGCTCACAAAAATAATGTTGGATTTTCTTGTGAATGCTACACTTGCTTTTTAATTTGATCACTTTTCTACTCTATTTTTTATATTAAATTGGCTGAGATGAACATCTCAGAGAATATTATGATGTCAATACCCCAACTGTTATTTTACATGGGTGCCATTTAGATAAAGAAATTAGTTGATATGCCTTTATTTATACTTCTTATCAGTAATGCAACAATATAAATTGATTCCTTTTGAGTTGAAGTAATTGAAGTAATAATTAAAAACTGTATCATAAACGGATAATTACTTACTTACTTGCTTGATTATTTTTTGTGGTAAGGCCACTTTTTATTCTACCAAACTTCGAAAAAATAAACAAACCACCGATTTCATTTATTAAACAGTCTCTTCAGACGCAAAAAGGTGTTGTAGTCTTGGCTAATTAATAAAATCCTTGCTGAATAATTTCTTTTTAAAAGCAGGTTAATTAGCGGAAAAATTGAATTATTTAAAATCATTTAATTCCTTTTGAGTTGAAGGAATTCTTGTTAAAAGTTAGAAATTTTTTAATGTTTCTTATCAATTCTGTAACAGTATAAATTGATTCTTTTGAGTTGAAGAAATTGAATAATTCCAAAAATGTACCACAAACGGATAATTACTTTTGTGGTAAGGCCACTGTTTATTCTACCAAACTTAGACCACAAAAATGCCCGCTTTTAGATTTTCTTTCAACAAATTGAATTTATTAATCCACTAAATTAGTCCATTTAAAAATGATGTTTTTCACCATCAACTGATACTAAATTGTTGGTTCTTAAACTGTGTTAATTCTGAATCTTAAAAGTCATGACCTGGTAATGTTCAGTCTGTGGGAGTTTATCTTTATTGCATTTATCTTGTACTTTTTTTTTTAATTATTATCTTCTGCAAGTTCCTTGAGAATTAATTCACCGTGATATTCTACCAAGTTTTCATCCTTTTCAGTGTATTTGGTGCAGGTTTCTTTTTTTTTTTATCTGATCTTCGTTATTTTATCAACAGTATACTTGAGATAACTCTTCGTAATCATTAACCCTTTTGTGTAACTTTACACAGGCTTCTTTTTCTGCCTCTGTTTGATCCTCCTTCTTGTATCTATAGTAGACAGGCAGAATTTGATCATAAATCTTTCTGGGTACCTCTTATAACATTCCACTTCGTAGCATTTGGAAAGGGTTTACACTTGACGTCTGCAAAATTATGAATTTTATTTAATTCATTGTTATGTCAATGATTTAAAATCATTTCATTTTTTTGTGTTGAAGCAATTGTTAAGAATCTGAATATTTCACTTGTAATTGTCATTTCCTATATTCATTTCTTTTAGTTTTTAGCATTTCAATTGTTGAATTGCTAGGTAAAATTATATTTTTGTTGTCTCTTAATAATCTGTAACCTTTCGGGGAGCAGATATTTGATTCCATTTGAGTTGAAGGAATTATCAAGAATCGGAATATTTCCCTTCTAATTTCAATTTCATATTTAGTAATCTTAGTCCCCTATTGTATTCATTTCTGCATCTCATCAAAAGACCTGCTGCAGTAAGCACTTTTAATTCTCCAAAGAAATTCTAGAATTTGGCAACTGTCAAGAGGTGGCCAATGAAGATAAATATGATTGACATCTTGGGAGAATTCTAGGATTTAAAATCATTTGATTCCTTTTGAGTTGAAGGAATTGTTAAGAATCCGAATATTTCACTTCTAATTTCCGTTCCCATTTAATCTTTTTTTTTTTTTTTTTTTTTTTGTGGAATAACACTTTTGATCACATTGTAATTTTAAGTGACCCTTTCATTTGTTCAGGGAATTTCATGTTATTTTGCTGAGACTTTTTATTTAAATTTCCATTTCAGTTTTTTTTTTTTTTTTTTTTTTAGTAACTGTTTGTGTTTACTGTGGAATTTGCTAGATCTGGCGCTGAACAGTTTATCACAGTCATACCTGAGGATTCTTTAATAATATCGCTTCCACCATTTTATATGGGTTGCGATGAACATCCAGGTGAATTTTGCAAACGTGTCTAGTCACAGATATACAGGTTACATGGAGGTGCCTGTGTTCTAATGGTTATCGTCGTAGGAAATGGACACGGTAACACGAGTTCAAATCCTGGACGAGACTGATAGCATTTCACTTAGCAGTAATACGCTTGGGAAAGGTATGAATCCAATTCTTCTCTCTCCAGCTAGGGGTAAATAGTAGGTCAGACTGGTTTCTTCAGCCTTGGCGAGGCAAGTAGTCTAGGAGAAGGAAAACTCTGAATTCAAACCTGTTAAACTCCACTTAAAAATTGACCTTGTGTAATATCCTGCCTGAGCGGAGGGGTTTGTAAATATGGATATACATGTTACATCTTTTATAGTATGATTCTTGTAATTTCTTCTGTATGGCACATAACCATCATAATGTCTTTTCTCATTTTCTCTTTACCAATTCCATTTAATTCTGATGATTTGTTCCGTACAGAATTTGATGCAGAAGAATTCTATCTTAGAATTCTTTCTTTAATGATATCACTTCCACCATTTTACATGGGTTGAGATATATATCCAGGTGAATTTTGCCAGCGAGTTTTGTCACCGATGTACTGTGAACTATGTAACACGTATGACTCTTGCATATGGATTTTCCCACTTTGTCTTTTTCAATTTCGTTCAATTCAAACCAATTTTTTTCTGTCTGGAATTTGGTATGAAAGTTAAATGCAATCATGGAACCGCTTCACGATGCTTGATTCAATTCCATCTCATTTCCATTGAACCTGGTTGATGGCTAGTATTCAAATTTTCAAGGTCAAAATGATAACAAAAATTCTATCTGAAAATAAAGAAAAAAGAATTTTTCAACTGTTTTTAATGTTTGTCACAGTGTTGTATAGCCATGACCAACTATACAAACACATATGTATGTGCATGCAGAATCATAACGACGACACACAATAAAGACGAGCGACACAGTTCTTAGAAAAATATACCTCTCACTTTATTAAAAGGGTTATGTGTGAGAGGGAGTTGGAGACCGAACAGACCTGCAACATATTGACCCCGACGTTTATGGCCATCAGCGTTTTTTTCCCGTTCTCCAGGGTTACTCAACCGGGGCCTTGGGGCCCAGCCTCTCTGGGTCATGTTCCTCAATCCAGCATCTTCTTACCAACTTGTCTGATCTCTAAACTGATTAATCGGGGGCCTGGGGGCTCCCTCTGCTGGGTGCTGGTTTTCTCTACCGCATCTTGTCTCCAACTGGTCTGGTCTCCAAACTAACTGACTTCCTGTCTTCACCAAGTTATATAATAGTTGAACATCCACCTTCTTCTTGTGGGCGTCACAAATTGCACTCATTCAACCCATCCACGATCAAGGTTACACTCTGCTATTCCTCGACCGGATGCACCTGTTATTTACATAGGTGCATTTCCTATTTTGACAGCTCAGCCGGGTCGTAGGTCAACAACAGAATAAGATAATCCATTGCTCAAAATAAAATTTTCTTGAGTAAGGAACGTACATCTGTCATGTTCCCCTCTCTCACTTCATCCTTTTAATTTTCATCCAATTCTGCTGATTTGTATTTTGGATGGAATTGGAAATTTTGAAAAAAAAATTTTTTTATTCATTTATTTGTAAGATAAAATAATTTTTTTAAGTGTAATAAACCAATACAAAATTATGTCTGTTTTGTTTTCTTAATCAAAAATTTGGAAAAGCAATATTTTTTTTTATCTAAAACAAATGTTATGTAGCCCTTACTCAGATTACCCCCCCCCCAGCCTTGTACTACATCGAAGCAAAGAGCTTCTCAGATGATCACCCAGCATCCATCTCTTTGCTTCACTTCATTTGGTTGCTTGATGTCACTGAAGTGATGAACAGCATGAGGGCCAATGGCTACCCAAAAACTAAGAAAAATTAACACTGGTTAAAACCATAACAACTTTTTTGTATATTTTTTAAATTTTATTTATTCTTTTTTTAATTCAACTTACAATATAATTCCTCTACTTAGAAATAAAAAAAATACATCTATATCCTTGCCCTTGAAGTTATAAAAAATGCGTATTTCCAATCCTGGGAAGACGTGGCCCTGGAAGTGACCGTATCCTCAGTAAAGAGTACCGATGTAACTTGCAAGACACATTCAGGTTAATTGGCCGTGCAATTACCATGACTGGTTGATTTGGCATCACTTGTGTGCGATGTGAACTAATGATTCTCTGGTAGAGTTTCCGTTCTACATTCTGTGGTCATTGATTCGATCTCCAGGAGAGGAGATCACGGTATGCACTGCTGATGAGATCTAATAAGGTTGAAACAGCTGTTCTCTGTTTCCGTATCTCGCACTCAAGTGTTCATCGGATTTTCTGGTCATGGTAATTCAATTCACAAGCTCTTTTTTGTTTCTGTGTGTTACGTGGTCTCCACTGAGAGAAGAGAAATAAGGAATTTCTACTATCCCTCGTGTTTGAATTAACAGGCCGTCAAAGAATGACCGTTACGAGAGGGATAGTAATGTAGGTCAATCCCGAAGTGACAAATCCAGGTCAGAATGGAAACCAACAGATGTTTGCACTCTCTGACCGGATGGGTAAAGAATGGGGTATAGGGACATATAGTAGTCCTAACGAATCGCTTGACAGGGGGAGAAAGAATCTTGGACAAGAAGAAGAACCTATGCCTTCAAGCCAGAGCATCATAGATATATAAAATTCCGTCAACCCGTAAAAGAGAAAATACTCTCCGAAGGAACCCGTCGAAAAGATAAGTAAACATTAAGACTGTTTCTCCCTACACCCAATTATATACTCTCTCTCTCTCTCTCTCTCTCTCTCTCTCTCTCTCTCTCTCTCTCTCTCTCTCTGAAAGAAAAGAATTATATACTCTCTCTCTCTCTCTGAAAGAAAAGAAAAAAGGAAGAAAGACATTCATAGTTATGTATTATCTGCTGATAATATAGCCGACAAGTTGAATATGTGTGTCCGCGTGTATATTAAAAAGATTGTTATATTTCAATGTCCCCCACGTATTGAAGTTTGTTCATTGTGTCCTCAACTGTCAAGTTGCTTATTTCATGTTTCTTTTTCAGCTTCTTTCGCTTCATATTATTCTCGCCTAAATTGTCCTATTCTTTCCTTTAAAAATATTATACGGGAAACCGGAGTTGTCGACTACTATAATTGATATTATTATATCTAAACCTAGAGGTCCATATCTTCCATTGTTCTCGGGGTAGGAAGAGCTAGTGGCCTGGTGGGTGTGTGTGTAATGTGAAATTTGGAAACCCCTTGCCAGCGGCGGTCAGTCCTCCCTAAATTAACCCCCACATAATATCCCAGTTCCTATATGCCCGAGAAAGGACTCTGAACAAGGACTTATTCTACGAGGGATCAAGTGCCAGACCGCCCCGTCTTCACAGTTGCAAGAAAAATAAACTCCCCGTGTGGTGATAACAATATTTAAATGCACCAGTTCCCATACGCTTTTAAATGGTTGCTCATCCGGGGATCTTTTTATTTTAATTTGCCGTCACACTGTGTTATACACAGTGGTTTTAACCTTTCCCTGTCTTAGTCAAGTTACTCTGGAATCTGCAACACAGCTGTAATGTGACTGTACCAAATCAAAAGTTGTAACGCTACATAACCATGATAAAGTGTCAAACATAATGTGACTCCATTGGTTACATGATTATGAAAATTTATTTTGTAGTGGACCATTTTACAGTAGATGCCAAAGAAAGTGTCTATAAGTTGATAGGCAGGCAGTTGTATAATGGGAGAAACAGCAGCTGTTATTTTTCTGCTTTCCAACTGTTTATGTTATTGGGTGAATGCATTATTCATTGTCCTCAGGGGTTGGGGTCTGCCCAGGATCTTGCTCTGGCAAGATCTCTACTGTTGGTCTCTTAAAATCCATCCTGTATATACAGAGTCTTGCACGTAAATTGAGATGATTTTTTTTCAAGTGAATTCAACATATTATATTTACTATGGTAGAATATCAATATAATTTGAATCTGATATACAAACAGTCATCGCTCAATATGGCTGCCCTCTTGCGCAATTAAACTGTTTTGCAGCTGCCATAATCTCCACCGTTTTGATATTGAGTGTTGCACGCACTACTCACATGTTCAAATTCTTGACACTTGAGTGTGGTGAAGTATTGGTCCTTGCTTCAAGCAAACTCTACAAAATGAAATCAAGAAGGTTGAGATCTGGGTTGTTACTTGGTCAGATGTCGGCCCTCACAAAAAATGGTACCCTCTTACCAAAAAAAAAAAAAAAATGCCTGTGTTGCTTTTGAGGTGTGACTTGGTGCTGAATCTTGGATCAGCGCCACATTGTCATGCCCAAAGTTCTGCTTCATCCACGGTAACAGGTCTTCAAGATGTCCAGACACTCCTTTATACCAATCTTCAAACTAGCCGCAATGAAATGTGGATTTATGACTCTTCTATAATCCACTGCAGTACCAAATACTATCAGAGAGGCACGATTCTTAATCTAAAACACAGATGGGACGTCAGAAGGGTTGTATGCAATAACATGAGTATTTCTGTGATTAACTTCAGCATCCACAGTGAAATTTTTTCTCACCCACAAACACAAGATCTTTTCATGCAGCTTGATGAATGACTGAAGCTTTGGGCATCTTTCGACTCTGATGATTTTGGCCTTGGCTGTTAGGAGGTGACGGCATCTTCAAACATAGCTAGTCATGCCAAGGTCTCTGTTAACAGCTTTAGACCCTGTGGAAATAGACATATGTTTCTTTGCAAAAGTTATGTTAGGGGCCAGTTGCCGTATATTGAACCGCTGGAAAAACCACGAAAAACTCGTAGATATATAAAAATATAATTTATATTTCTGTTCCTCGACGGCGACGTTTGTGTGAAGTAGGAATACAGTCAGAGAGAGTTCGCACATATCTTTCTTCTGTGGCAAGGACCCTTTTTGTGAAATAGTGCAATGGCCGGAGAACACACACGTGGAGCTGACAGGTCTGCTTGATTGACCAGTGGGTCTCTGCCTTTGCTTGAGAGACCAGCGGATCTCTCCCTTCACTTGAGCAACCAGTGGATATCTGCCTTGTTCAAAATTACAGACCTTATATTGTCTCTCAAGTCCTAGGCAGAAATATGAAAATCCTCTTCACCTCACGTATTTTCTGTTTATGAATGGTTATTGGAACTTACGTACTTCCGGTTTTTTTTTTCTGGTATAATAATTTGTTGATCTTATCTGCAAACAGAAATATCTGTCATTCTATCCACAGGCAATAAATTACCTTTTTTTTTTCTTTCCCGTGAATCCACTTTTTTGATGTTATCTTGCGACCGCATTGAATCTTCTTTCATCGTCGCCAGCTAAGCTAGTATATTGCATCAGTGAGGAACCTGGGAATGTGCTTAGAATCACTTTGAGTCTTGTGTTTTTTTCTATCAACCTTAGACTCCTCTTTAAATCATTTAAAAACACGGTAAATTGTTGCTTTAGGAAGTTTCGTCGACTTAACAATTTGCAGTGTGTCTAGTGTGTGGTAACATGACTATAGTGGAATGATTCCGTTGTTCCATGTCTCTCTGCAGTTAAATCAGTTCACCATTTAGCTAAAAAGCAAAGAGGATGATTAAACATTTATGTAAGCAATATTTTGTCCGGAAACGACTTTTTGAACCTACAAAATCAACGGCTTAAAGTTGTCACAATTTTTCTGCAAGACCCTGCATAACTTCCTAAAATTATGGATCATGCTATGCTTACATAATACATCAGTGCTAAGTCCCAGATATCTGCTGATTCTACACAATTGTTTATCTTAAATCATTAAATATCAGCTGATTTTAAAACACTGTCCAACTTCCACATTTGCTTATTATTTACAGACCTAACATTCCCAAGTAAACAAATGCCAACTCGAGCCTTGATCTAGTTCACAAATGAAATCCAACAACTTTAAATTCCTAATTTAACTAAAAAAAAAAATTTACGACTTAGACAATTATCTAAACTCCCTAATTATTTTACAGTAAACAGTCTAGTATCAAGTCAAATCTTTAGTATTCATTGGTTGACACGAGGTCTCAAATTTAGGTGGTCTCACAAAGTGACGTGAATTCCAACAGCAGTGGTGAATCAACTGCTGATCAGTTTACGGTGTAGGGAGCTGGCTAGGTATGGGGTTCACTTATGTCTTCATCTCTATCATCAATTTCTCATCAAAGTTTCATTATTTTCTGCCTCCATTTAAAAAAAAATATTTTAATTTTTTATGAAGCCAGTTTTGATCCTTCTAATTGTGTAGTATGAATAATGTCTTTTTCTTTTTATATTATCTTTCAGCAAATGCCACAATTAATATGCCAAATTTCAGATTATTTTAGAACTATTTTTCTTGCTACTTGTCTTTAATTGGAATCATTTTGAGATGAGGCTTTTAATCTGAGAATTAATTTTTTTATTTTATTGCGGACTTTTTCCCCTCATCTTGGTAGTTTTTGTGTTGTTTCTTCTTTCCACTACGTTTCGGCCAAATTTCACCTTTGGCCTTCTCTGTTAACAGCTTTAGATCCTGTGGAAATAGACATATGTTTCTTTGCAAAAGTTATGTTAGAGGCCAGTTGCCGTATATTGAACCGCTGGACAAACCACGAAAAACTCCTAGATATATAAAAATATAATTTATATTTCTGTTCTTCGATGGCGACGTTTGTGTGAAATTACCTGAAGAAGGCCAGAGGTGAAATTTGGCCGAAACGTTATGAAAAGAAGAAACAACACAAAAACTACCTATACGAGGGGAAAAAGTCCACAATAAAATAAAAAAAATTATTTTCTTGCTTTCTTTCTCTTTCAATTGGCTCAATTTAATACAAATTTTGTACAATTTTTCTCTGTAAGATATCCTTATATTTCATCCAGATATCTTTGAACTGTATACAGATTGCAATGGGAAGTCTTTGTGACATAATGGCCGAAGTGCTAGACTGCAGCTTCGAAGTAAGTGACTTCCAGTTTCACTATTAGACTCATTTTACCATATTACTTTGGCTGCAACGAGAACAGCCAAACCAATGTTGCTAGAGAGTCTTATAAATATTGGAATGATTAAACATTTTATTATTTGCCTCAGGTCATATTGTTAATATATGTAAAATTTCTTATTTGAATGTCAAAAGTAGGAATGAAAACAAAAATTCGGTGGGGGGGTCCTTGTGGTGTTATGGTTAAAGCGATGGACTGCGGAATAATAGTAAGTGAGTTCGTATTCCAGTCACGCTATTACGTTCACTTTCGGACAAATACCCTTGGGAAAGGTATGAACCCCCTTATCCTAAATAGTACTACTACTGTTCTTCTAGGAGAATGGCTTTGGCATTAAATAACCTACAAAGGTTGATATGCCATTGAACAAAGAAACCAAACCAAAACAAAAATTCAAAACACAAAAATTTTTTTTTTGGAAATCTAAAAAAAAACCCTCCCATTTGTCTCTTAGTTTCTCTCTCTCTATTAGAATTCATCAATCTCTGTTTTCACTTTTAGTTGGGTATGTGTGCCTTTATGTCCAAACATTTGTCTGCAATATAATATTTATCTTTGTCCTTTTTTCCCCACATATCTTTCTCTCAGGATATTAATTTCTTTGTCTAGAATGGAGTATATATCATTTTTTTAAATTTATTTTTGTGTCTAAATCTGTGAAGGAGCATGAGGACCATAATTTTCAGATTAAATAAACCAAAATGAATATCTATTTCCTAAATATTTTATTCGTTTTTTTATTATTATGGTTCTAACAACTCTAGATGATAGCAAAGAAAAAGAAATTTGATTTCAGTACAGTTTGAAATTGTTTTCTGGAACAGTAATCAAAAAAGTCTGGAACCCTGCTATATATATATATATATATATATATATATACCCCACAGGCTTTTATATATGACTTCATGTCAATTTACTGACCTTTTCAGCTATTCTTGTCCTGTGTATTAGAATAAGAATTTGTGGGTGTAGCCCTGGTTCTAGAGAATAGAATACACATTTTTTTAGCCTTAAAATAATCAACCCCAAAAACACAGAATAAGAACATTCTAGAAATTTCGGATCAAAATCGCATTAACATTGAAGTTACATTTTTACATTTTTCAAACAATCAGCTAAAAACACAAAATAAAAACATTCTAGAAAATCCGGCTCGGGAACTAATTAACAGAAAAATATCTAGGCTCCAAATTAAATAAGTAAATATACGAATCTGATTGGTATCTGATTGGTCTGTGCGCTTGACCTGCTATAAAACCTATCAATATCCTATTTTTTGATCCACTATAGTGACCCGCAAAAGTATAAATAACAAAGAATTTAATTAACTAGGCCATTCCACTGCCAAAAGTTCATTCCTTCGACTACCCATCAAACACAGGACACAGCGAAGGAACATGCGACCTTCTTTTACCGACTACCAGATGCGACACGTTGTCGCCAAATATCATAAGAAAACGCACATGTGGACTTAATAAAAGCAAAGACCCATACTTACGGTCCATCACTTATATATATACACACACACATACCCATGTATGTAAGTAAAGCCAAAATTTTTATCTTCTTTACTTCGGCCAACTATAGACCCATTTATTTAATAGACTTTACTAACATGTAAACGCACACGGACGAACAATCCTATTTTCATTCAACTGGCCACAACTGTATTTTCTACAAAGGCCGCTCGTACATATCATGAACATTGGTGTCCGTGGTGTAATGGTTATCGTCACAGGATATGGACACGACGACACGAGTTCAAATCTTGGACAAGACTGATTGCATTTCACATATCACTAATACCCTCGGGATAGGTATGAATCCAATTATTCTCCCTCCAGCTATGGGTAAATAGTAGGGCAGACTAGGTTCTTCAGCCTTGGTAAGGCAACTAGTCTAGGAGAAGGAAAACTCTGAATTCAAACCTGTTAAACTCCGCTTAAAAATTGACCTTGTGTCTTATCCTGCCCGAGCGGAGGGCCTGTTTGTTATGATCATTAAATTGCTTGTTTCTTAATGTTCGTTGTTGTCATATTCCATTTGTTTACGTACTTGTAAAATTTGTGTTATATTTGTGGTGGAACTAAACCTGAAAGTAATACCTGTAAAATACAGACAGGAACTCACTCACACCCACCCACGACAAGAGCTTAGTGGGAGCAGATGACTCCCAAGTTGATTCCTCAATGTAAATCAAGGATTTTCTATTCATCTACCTCACATTCTTCTTTGTTCATCAATATTTTTTTTTTCAACGAAGTGTTGCCTTAGAATAATTTTTTTTATTATCCAATTCTGTAGATTTTGCCCGATGTGAAATTTCTTTAAATCAGTTACATTATTACCAGACATTGGCATAATGGTTAGAGTGTCCCGGGAGACCTGGGTTCCATCCCATGTCGAGTCATACCAAAAACTCAAAAAATGGTACTTCGTGCCTACTTGCTTAACACTCAGCATTATAAGGTAAAGATCAAGGGTGAAGTGGAGTAATTCAGGGAAAGGCGTAGCGCCCTCCCCTCAGTCACATTATTACCAGACATTGGCATAATGGTTAGAGTGTTCGCCAATGGCCTGGGAGACCTGGGTTCCATCCCATGTCGAGTCATACCAAAAACTCAAAAAATGGTACTTCATGCCTACTTGCTTAACACTGACCATTATAAGGTAAAGATCAAGGGTGAAGTGGAGTAATTCAGGGAAAGGCGTAGCGCCCTCCCCTACACCTAAGTGTAGTAGCTATCGAAAAGTGAGCTTTCAGGTCACCCTCGACTATGGTCGCCAGCTTTACTTTTTATTGCTGTAACAGTAACAAATCGAAAGTTGTATCACTTCCTGACTCGTAGCCAATTAGTAAATACAGCCCTGTATGCTCCATTAAAAGGCTGATTTAACGTAAAAAATGTTGGTTATTGTTTAAACGCTGCACATTATTGTTTAAACGCTGCACACGCTGAACATTATTTGGCCATTGTTTATGTGTCCGCTTGAAGGTGTAGCAGAAGGAATTTTCGTATTTTTGTTTGGCGCGTAATTTAATTCGACGCATAATTTCACCCTATCAGGATGACTTATCCTATTCCCTCCGGACCACCTTCCGGGCAGCACAAACTGGGGAAAACCGTTAAACACTCTCTTTGGCTGAACAACTCCGTTCAGTGCAGACGTCTCACTGCGTCTATTTCTCTTAGACCAAGGAATCCCAGTTGAATATGAATTAGATAAATTCAATACGCCACACACAGGAACAACTTTACGTCACCCCCAAAATTGGCTATGTCGATGGCGATGCCAAATCCGCTCCGACACCTAGCCCTTATTTCATCTCTGGGCCACATTTTCTGGAGACCACACGCTTCTCCCCGAAATAACCAGAAACACAAAATCACGGTAACTTCAACGTTTATTTCCTCAAACAGCAAACATGACTTTTGCTCCATACGGCGAACATAATCCCTCGAATGTCCAACAACACACGCTGCTATCTCGACTCTCTCATAACTCCATTTCGTCTCTTTACTTCTTTCCTTTCCCACGAGGCTTGCAGCACAAACGCAAATTCTGTATTCCATGCTGCCATTAAAAACTATCATAAAAATATTTTCGACTTCCTACATATTGGAACTTCTCTCCTTTATTTACTTTTAAAACTTAGCGAGGAAGTAACCAAACACACACATGCACGTTACAACTTTTCCTCGCTAAAAACATAAAGAAAAATAATCATAATTTCCTCTCGTTAAAAAGGTTCTTGGTTCCATGAACATGGGTACAGGTTATTCTGGTCCGTAGTGTGCGTTACTTGCATCTCCAATGTTACTTTCCTGATATGTTTTATTCTGTTTAGTTTCATCACTGTCCTATTTACCAACCCCTCCGCTTGGGCAAGATATGACACAAGGTCAATTTTTAAGCGGAGTTTAGAAGGTTTGAATTCAGAGTTTTCCTTCTCTTAGACTAGTTGCCTCACCAAGGCTGAAGAACCCAGTCTGTCTATATGAGGCATTTTGTGCATGCAGTGTAGTGTTAACAATATCAATATGGGTACTATCTTCAGTTGTAGTTTGTCTACCCGGCAGTCTGAACTTTTAGTCAAGTCCCAAGTAATGTTTTGCTCCAATCGCAACTGAAGCGGGGAAGTCAGAGTAATTCTCCTGATTGTATAGCTTTACCAATGAATTTCTTGTCTACTGTCCAAATTATGGGGATTTTTATAAAGCCCCGAAAAGCCCGGTTTATTCCTACGTTTTGTAAAAGAATAAACCGTACTTAAACAGCAGTAGAGAGATGATGACAGCTTTTGAAGAAAGGGACGAACGACTTATAGTGCAATAAAATTTATATACAATAGCAACAACAATAAACAGGGTTTTACACCACATGGAACAAACAACGAATGAGTAAGTGTCCAAAAAAGAGTTCAAGGTGTAAGATAAAGTAATGTTAGGTTTGTAATGTGAAGTTGTAAGGTTGTAAGGTTTGTGAAGGTAAGGTAGGTGAAGGTGTGTGAAGGTAGGTTTGCAGATAAAATGCCTGCTGGGACTTAACTGTCTGTGTGTCCTGTTCCTTTTAACTCAGCACGTGCGTTCGTCGCTCTCGGGTCCTGGCTGGTGAAAGGTACCAACTACGTATGCCGTCAAGGGCTGCTACGAAATGGACCTCCTGCTAACAGCAGTGGGAGTGGAAATAGAGGCTGAATCTCCAGTGGAGTTATTTTTTATAATGGACGCCACGTGACCCCAAGGGGCTGCTGCTGTTCGGTGAAACAGGATCACCAGTTCCTTAACAAAATTTCTACAAAGTGTAAATCCTGTTATCTAGCTGGTGTGTCTAATTCTGGCCGCAGTACATGAAATCTTTTTTCTGTCTAAGTTGGTACCAGGCTCTAAGAAATATTAGTCGGGAATGTTACTGTCGGTTTTCTTTTTGCTTTCGTCTTTACTACTTTGTTCTAGCGATGTTAGGTCTTTCCCTAATTGTTAATGGTATTCCTGTTGTAGTCGTCATATATAGACGTTGTCTCTAATTGTTTTTGTGTTTTTCTGTATTCCTCCGATCCGTATCTCCGTTTTACATCATGTAGTTGGTTTCAGAAGTCTCGTCGAAGAAGAATCAACCAATTAGACGCTAGTCAACTCGCTTAACTTGCAAAAATGAACTGATGGACGTGCACCAATCAGACATCAGCAAAATGCTGCCGTCTTCCACTTCAAACTTAGTCTCTTTTATCTTCGTCAAATCTCGCCACTTCACGTACACTTATCTCATTTTCCTTCGTAAAACAAGTCACACCTCTTGCTTCCGTTTCTTCTTCTGATTTCCACGTGCCGGCAGCAGAGAGAGAACACCTTCTGTTTCTTTGAGGTAAGATTGTTCGTGACATTACTACTACACATCATCAATAAATTTCAAGTCTGCGTCCAATTTCTTCTTGTCTAAGCACCTCTCGTATTCATCTTTTTTGTCAGTGCATTGTATAGGAGGCATTTATGGACAAAGAGACCTACTTGTAATGGTGTCTCACAATATTCGTCTTTAGCCGGATGTAGTAGTAGTAGTAGTAGCATATACTTTTGAAAACTTTAAATATCAATCACAGCCTGTAAATAAATAAAACAATGCACTTGGAATTCGAATTCAAAAACTGGCATTAGTGTCACCGTGATTTTTTTTCATTGAGAATGCAAAGGCTTCTATTAAATTTTAAGCATTAGAAATGAAAAACGTACAGTAATACTATGCCAGACAGATGTAGTTATTATTATTCTCACAGCCGGGTGCTTCCTGTGCCCCTTCCATTGGAGGCTCATCGTCAACTCCAATTCCATCTACTTATATATTTTCTTCAAATTATTCTTTAATGCTTTAATCACACGTAATCACTAAAACTCTCTAGTGTCACGTCATTGCTAAATATCAGCTGATATCTACTTAATTGTTTATCTTAATATATTTTGCCTATAGCTGATTCTAAAACAAACTTGTCGCGCTTATTTTGATATGCATATGCAAACAAGGTCTCAATGCAAATCTTGCCCTTTCCAAATTGAAAACTACAGACTCAAAGTTTAACTAGAAAACAATTCATCACTAAAATAATTTACTAAAATCCCTAATTATTTTATATATTCTTCCAAAATCCAAATCGGTTTCTTTTTAATAATAATAAAATTTCTCTGATTGGTCTCTAACCTGATATAACAATTTTATATAAGAAATATTCAGGCATGCAAAGTTGGTTTTCTCTTCCCAGGGGTTTGGACATAGTGACTGACAGTAGTTGGCTAAGGTCTGGATTCAAGAAGTCTCATCAGTTGACGTGAAGTCGTCTGGTTTCTCTGCTGTTGTTTCAGCCTCTTTCTCTCTGCTCAGCGTCCAAAACACTTTGGTTTTTATAAAACTCTGCCCAGAAATGGACAGTGTAGGAAGCTTCTTCCTAATGTCAACTTTGTTGATTCATAATTCTTTCTTTTTATTGCAGTGTTTGAAATTGTTTCAATTTGGGGATACTCTACTCTTCTTCTATTCTTTACTAGTTGTCACAATTATCTCTTTAGACAAATCAACTTCTCAAAGTGCATTCAAGAAAAACAGTCTGAACCTTAAAACAATCAATGATTTATGGAAAGTAACCAGATGGCTCTCTAACATGTTACCAGCATTGATACTTTTCTTAGGATTTGATAAACTCTTTGTTCATCCCTGTTCTGTGAAAAGGCATCTGACGTACCAAGCAATAAATATTTAACTTACCTGATTGCTGATTCAGCTTTCTATCTATTTGGCCACAGGTTTCCATAGGTTATATGAAGGGTAACTAGATAACCTTTTCTGAATTTCATCAATCAATTTGCCATCTTTTTTAGGGTCCCATGAAACCAATGTTATCAATACACTGCCTTACCGATAATGGGAGACTAATTATTTTTACATATCAATGGTCAATTAACGCTTTCCTTACCGGGTTTCTTTACTTTGTTACTTAGTTAACCCTCTACAAACCAATAGTATCACATAAGGAAGAAAAGTGGATTTTTTTAATTACTTTACATGAAATCTAATGAGTAGAGTGTGCACCAATGGTCCGGGGTTCAATCCCAGGTCGAGTCATACTAAAGAATCAAAAAATGGTACTCGATGATGCCTTGTTTAGCACTCAGCATTAAAAGGTTAGGATTAAGGGTAAAGTGGAGCAATCCAGGGAAAGGAGTAGTACCCTCCCCTACACATTCGGTGTAGTAGATATTGAAAAAAGAGCCTTCGGATCACACTCAACTAAGGTCACCAACTTTATTTACTACTTACATGAAATAAAAGTATTACGATGACTCTGATTTCTATCAACTTTATTTTATGTATTTATTTTTTTTTTTTATTAAAATGGAAAATAGAAATAGGCCAATGTAATAATTGACTTATTTTATTTTTGGTTTTTAACTTTTCTTTGTAAAAATTATTATATACATATGCCATTCTTAAAGTCGCAAACATTTGTAAATGGTTATTGGCTTGAAAAGTGGAATTAATGAGACAGGTTCAGTTTCTTAGCAAAGCTGTTTTGCATTCACTTTTCACTCATCTCCTGGAGTAAAACGGAGAACATTTTGAAGCTTCTAAATTTACTCACAAAAAATGAATGTCTCTCTGTTCCGAAACTTTCGCCTGGAAGTGAATTATCATTCACTTGTGAGGAGATAGAAAACTGGCTCATTGGTCTAGTGGGTAGAGTGTTCGCCAATGGTCCGGGAGACCTGGGCTCAATCCCAGGTCACGTCATACCAAACACACAAAAAAATAGTACTTAATACCTCCTTGCTTAACACTCAGCAATAAAAGGTAAGTATCAAGGGAAAAGTGGTGCAATCCAGGGAAAGGAGTAGCGCCCTTCCCTACACCTCGGTGTTGTAGCTATTGAAAACGGAGCCTTTTGGTCACTCTCGACTACGGTCACCAACTTATCATTGCTGCCAGAATTAATGGCTTACCCTTTTGCTTCGGTTTAGTGAAACCTTTGTGCAAAATGAGGATTATAGAAGGTGCAATGTAGCAATCTGAAAAGGATTGGATCAATTTTGTACACTTCAACCTGTTTAGTTAAAAAAAATCTTCTGCCCTGTGTTACGTGGAGTAGAAAATAGATTAATAACGAGAAATATATTTTTTATGTATATTACAAATGTGTTTTATTTGTCCTTATTATTCCGAGACGAAAAATAAAGAAGTGGAGAAGAAGAGGCGCCAAGCCTATCCTTCCTCCTTACGCAGGATCTGCTCGATAGTTTATGAGGCTAAAGGAGAAAGAGAAAAGAAGAAAAAAAAGAAGACAGTAAAGAATGGACTTGCAAGTCAACCCCCTTCCCCTTATTTACCCATCTCAGCTAGCCTTGAACTCTTAGAGTAAACTTTAAGTGACCATACCAGCCACGTGTCCAACCCTAGGAATCGGTTAGTGACCCTTTCTTTTTGGCACACTCGCAGAGTGACAAACGATTAGTAGCAGTCCTGACTTCGAGGCGTTAACATCTATTTAGGAGAAGTCGATAGGCCTTCGTCCCAGTCCACCCGAAATGTGACCAAGAAACAGATTTCAGAGATCGGACAACTCTTCGTGGCACTTACTTATATTCAAGCTGAATCGTCTCTTACAGAAGAAAAAAAAAGAAAGAAGATAAGATTATTAACAAGCCCTAAACCCTCAGTGATTTTTATATTTCTTTATGTGTCTATCTTGCAAATCTCTTTGAGTTGTAATCTTTGTGATTCGTCTCGGATTTTAGATATAAAATGGAATCATTACTTTTCCATGCCCTTTTGTTCTGAAACCTTTTTTTTTATCTTATTTTCCTCTCATTACCTTGTAAATTTTGTAATAAATTTTATTGTTGAATCTTCAAATTGTGTTATGTTGGTTTTGTGAGTGCTTGCCGCTTATTCCGCTGTAATCTACCAAGAATCTTCGGGGTGTCTTCGTGGTGTAATGGTTAAAGCGATGGACTGCGGAATCGTAGTACGCGAGTTCGTACTCCAGTCGCGCTATTACGTTCACTTTCGGGCAAATACCCTTAGGAAAGGTATGAACCCCCTTATCCTCCCAGCTATGGGTTAAATAGTACCACTACTGTTCTTCTAGGATAATGGCTTTAGCATTAAATAACCTAAAAAGAGTTGATATGCCATTAAACAAAGAAACCAAACCGAGAGTCTTTGATTGGAGAAATTCCCTTCCCATAGTTCGCCTTTTTTTTATCGAACCTTGCGCATTCTCGCTATTATATATATATATATATATATATATATATATATATATATATTTTATTATTCTCGTTACGTGCCAGCTATCGCAGTCCCAGCGAAACCCTGGTCGTAACACCTGAAAAAGGAAGAAAAAGAAAAAGGATTCTTATTGAATAAGCACAAATCATTTTTCATCCTATCTTCATTCATGTGGTCTAAAATGTAATAGAATTGTGGGGGAAGTATGTAATTGGGTTATTTCTGTAGATTGCTCTCTAAATTATTCCCACCACAAATACAACACAAAACTTTACAATCGCGCAAAAGAAATGGAATAGAACACAACGAACATTAAATAACAAACAATTTAATATGCATATAATAGAATATGAAAAACAAAATATATGATGCGTAAATGGCCTTTTGGAAAATAAAGTTTGACAAAAGGAAAATAAATTTCTTTAAAGATGTGTGTAGGGTCATGTTAACGAAGTCCGTAAATAAGTCGTTCTTACTTACATTAAGTTTATAGCGGGTTTTATGATTTTGGCGACATTGTGTCTCGTGGATGAAAGAAAGTTTGTCGGGTTTTCCTTTTGAATATAATTCTCGGCCATTTGAAAAGAGGTCATGAACTTTAGTTGAGGAAGGAAAGGAATTGGTTGGACATCGTATCGGCTCCTGGCTTAGTGGCTTGTGTTCGTCTGTGTCTTCGTTTATGTGTAAGCTTGTGTCTTGTGTTGTATTTGTGGTGGGAATAATTTAGAGAGCAATCTACAGAAATAACCCAATTACATACTCCCCCCACAGAATAAATTACTCACATCGCGTCTGCGTTTGACCGTCGGGAAAAGAAAAAAAGACGAATGTGAGTTTATGGACTCCTTATATACAAATAGAGTTAATGTGCATATGAGGAGAAAAAGAGGCTATTAAAAGACCAAATTGGCGAGGACAGGTAGTCGTGTTATTCTGAGAGCGGAGAGCAGACATGGAGCTAAGAGGAGTTGGTGCGAGTTGCAGAGTCGTGTTATTCTGAGAGTTAGTGCGAGTAGCAGAGTTGGCGAGAAGGAGTTCCAACCCCCTTTTTTCATTACAATAAATAAGCATCTCAAACAAATTTCTTTGCCAGTGAGTGAGAAGCAAGACCTTATTTTCCTATTTAACACATTGCTGAAAGGATAAGGAGATTCATACCTTTCTCGAGGGTATTTGTCCAAAAGTGAATGCAATAGCGCAACTGGAGTTCAGCGCTTTAACCATCACTCCACGAGAACCCCCCGCCTTTTAAGATTGGATGAATTAAGAAATAACGGTAAGAAAAAAAAATATAACCAGACATTTTTGGGAACTATCGATGAATTACTTGACAGAATTTGATTTGTATATAGCTTTGTATTAATAAAGCATAATTGTCTTTAATTGGAATCATTTTTAAGATGAGGCTTCTTAATCTGAAAATTAATTTTTTATTTATTGTGGACTTTTTGTCCTCATCTTAGTAGTTTTTGTGTTATTTCTTCTTCACTACGTTTCGGCCAAATTTCACCTCTGGCCTTCTCCACGGTCGCGGTTAAATCACCCGAAGAAGGCCAGAGGTGAAATTTGGCCGAAACGTAGTGAAGAAGAAACAACACAAAAACTACTAAGATGAGGACAAAAAGTCCACAATAAATAAAAAATTAATTCTCAGAATAGTACATAGGTTGATATTGAACTTCCTTCTATAACTTGCTTGATTTTTTTTAAAATACTGATGTGAGAAGGTAGTAAAAAGGGAAGACGCCCAAAGAGGTATAAGAAATAAATAACTGCAAAACACCAATAATTTTTATTTAATTTTATGGTCAAAAGTACATTCCAGCCATTAATTTTATTGCCAAATGTATTATACGCAAAAAAGAAAAATAGAAAATGAATGAAACATTGTCATAAAAGAAAATTATATAAATATATATAAAAAAAAACAAAAAAAACAAATTATCCTCCTCAGCATGTAAAAAATATTCTACAAAATATATCCAGCATCCAGAAATTTAAATTAATGAAATAATCAAATAGATTTAATAAATTAAACCATCAAATAGATGAAATAATCAAATATGAATGACAAAGAAATACACAGACTGTCAGACTCACATTGGAGCATAGAATGATTCTTCTCATACTAGTGCTCTCATAATTTTAACTCACCCTGTATAGTACCCCTTCATCGCCATTGCTCCCAGGTCCACTCTGGCCCGGAGTGGTAGCACCTGATAAGGGTCCTATCTACGGGTTAAATAGAATTAAATGCATACTTATGCTAAAATGAATTGTTTGAGTAAAACTGAATAGTTTAAAATAGAAATGACTTTTACAATTAAACTGTACTTACATTTAAACTGCGTCCTTATGCTTAACTGAATTATTTGAAATAGATCTGTTTGTCAACATTCAAACGGTATTTACACTTAACTGAATTGTTACATACAACTGCTTGAATAGTTAGAAATGGAAATGTTTTGACCATTAAACTGTGTACTTATGCTAAACTGAATTGTTTTAAATAGAACAGATTATTTACATAAAAATGGATTTGGCGTTAAATAACCTAAAAGGTTGATAAGCCATAAAACCCAACAAACCAACCAACCATCACCCTGTATATATATATATATATATATATATATATATATATATATATATATATATATATATATTTTAGATTTAGATTTTAGAAACTAAAAAAAACATGGCTAATTATCCCTTTCTGTAGATATGAGGGAGTGGTGGATGTGAAGATCATTCAAATGCTGACAAAAAAAAAAAAAAAAAAAAAAAAAATCTTCAGAGTGTTTTTTTTGATATTTTCTACTTAGTGGTCAATTCAGTACAAACACAAATTAGATTATTTGGTATAAATATTCTTTTTTAAAAAAGTTACATCAATCATATTTGTGGAAAGATTAAGCAAGAAATATTTTGTTCTGTATAAGGGAAAAAAAATAAAGAGAGGGATAGATAAACATCTCAATTTAAAGTTTATTTGTATACACTGTTTCAGGGATTTCAAAATATTTCAAGTAAATTCACAAGCCTTTATTATAAAAAGAAAGAAAAAAAAAGACCTTTGGCAATAAAAAATATCTTGGCATCAAACCTAATTTGCTAATATATACCAATGAATTTTGAGAATTTGAAATTTTTTTTTGTAAATATAAATTAGAAAAATAAACTCTTATGTTCTTAAGGGGAAAAATATTGTAATAATGAAGATAATAGCTATTAAGTTTTAAATTCTAATGCTTTATGAGAAGTTTTTATTCATTTGAATCTGTACAAGAATATTCTACATATTATTGGTAATTCTTGAATTGATTTGGCAATGAACTGTAAAGATATTAGACTTAAGACTATAGAATGAGTGGAAATAAATATTGATTTCCTTAAATGGTTATGACACAATGTAATCAAATACTGTATATACTATAAGTGTGACTTTTATCAACCTAAATTAAAACCTTTCACAGCTGGAAATTATAGATATACCAATTGGCCAAGGTCTATACCTGGCCAACTATTTACACAAAGTTTGTATCTTGCATATGGTGTGACCTAATATTAGACAAAAATCTAGGTCTTAGAAAGTCACAATATATGAGTATATAGAGTACCTTTCAAGTTATGACGAGTATTCTCTAGAGAAGTAGACAAATATATTAAAAACAAATCATTTGTTATCTATATATAGGGGGAGAGAGAGACATGGGGGTGGAAAGACAGGTGTGTATACAAATGTACATATGTATGTATAGACATAGAAAGAAAGAGAGAGTGAGAAATAAAGAGACAGAGAGCGAGTGGAGAAAATAGGAACAGACTGAGATAGATAGATATGAAGAAAGTGATATTGGTCGATGAATGTGAATAGACTGAAGTATTGGGGGGTTTGGAAAATACTGTCTAATTTTAGAATAAACTTTTTTTTTCAAGAATTAATTGTTTAAAACACTGTTTTAATCAGTCAAAATTTGATCCCTGAACATCTATGCATTTCTGCCATCAATTAACGAGGTTATTTATACCTGTACAATAAAACTCTAAAAGTTTTGATGCCAAAAATTTTTTTCAATGAAGTTTCTTCTTCTCTTTTGGAAAGGAATGTTTTTTAGCATAAAAATAGTGTCCAGATGCTTGGAGAAATGGTATTCAGTGGGTTGAGAGATCAGGAAAATATGGCGGATATGACTAAGTCTTATATCCTAAGTCAGTGAGATTTTATATTGTCATTTTGGCAACATGCGACCAAGCATTGTCATGAAACAAAATTAAGATGAAGCTTGAACTCATGCAAAAAGTGTCCAGATGCTTGGAGAAATGGTATTCAGTGGGTTGAGAGATCAGGAAAATATGGTGGATATGACTAAGTCTTATATCCTAAGTCAGTGAGATTTTATATTGTCATTTTGGCAACATGTGACCAAGCATTGTCATAAGAATAAAATTAGGATGAAGCTTGAACTCATGCAAAAAAAGGAAGCACATCATTCTTTTTTCATATTCATGATTAGAGACATGTAACCCTCAAAATTAAATTCTGAAAGAAGTGACTGAGAATTAACAAAAAGACACTTTGATCATTAGGAATGCAAATTTTTTTATACAACTGCTATTAAAATGGTAAGATGAAACAGAATTGAAACATTTTAGACTAAAATTGGGCAGTATTATACAAATAACCTAAGTGAAGGCAAATGGAATTAACCAGAAATGTTTACCCTTTACAATCCTGATGAAAAGTAATTTTAAAGTAGGAGGTTTTATTACATGAGAATTTGTGTTAAGTTTGAAGTGATCTCTGTGAACTATGAACAAAGTGGGATGCACAGCCATTGGCACTGAAAGCGGCATAGCATAGCAGGTTATTGCCTGAACACACATCTGGATGGGAATCCACCAGCTGGCCAAACAATTATTAAAATGCTGACCATACAAGTTGGTCATAATCATGTAGCTGGCCACCAAATCTGTTTAGTGATTTAATTTTCAATACATTCTGATTATAATTATCTTCATCTATATCATAATGATTGAATTTTTTTGTTTCCCTAACAAAGCAAAGATAGCACATTGTAGCTAGATATCTGTTAGCATTAAAATTCTCTTAGAAAATATAGTAATTTCCATTCTAATTTGCAGCCTAATAATAAGTGTTGAATCTGCATTTGCTCTCACCTGATCATTTTCATTTCTCAAGGGAGATAACTATCTGTTGTGATATTATCCCAATTTCAATACACAATGGACTCTTCCAATAAATATCTAACATTTGACTGTAATCCACTCTGGGAGTTTTGTAGCAAATAGCTACACTGGCAACATTGTATTACTCTTTTCCTGTAATATATAACTTTTATTCTTCTCCCTAAATACATGTTTGTCTTATTTATTTTATGCCCTTTCCTAAGGATATAACACTATCAAAAACTAATTCTAGAATGCTTCTCTTTATTCATCTATTTATAATTAAATATAATATGAATTCTATTTTTTAGATATGACTTTACATTAATCCTTTTGCTGGCAGAGCAACTTTTTTGTTGTTTTATCTGCCTACAAAATGGTTATGTGTATAATGTATAAATTGTTATTTGTAATGACTACTAACAAAGGTCTTACGAGTATGGAAGATATTTTGTAAGATTAAGTATAATATAAATTCTATGATTAGGATGTGACTTTACATTACAGTTAATGGCCACCAAAGATGATCTTTAGGCAAATATTGTATAAATTATTTGTAATGATTTCTAACAAAATTTTTGCAAGTTTGGAAAATCTTTTGTAAGATCCAAATGTTTTGCCGTAATTATTTATTTGCAATTAAGTATAATATAAATTCTATGATTAGGATGTGACTTTACATTAAGTTAATGGTCATCAAAGGTGATCTCTAGGTGAGTATTGTATAAATTGTTATTTGTAATGACTACTAACAAAGGTCTTACGAGTATGGAAGGTTTTTTGTAAGATTAAGTATAATATAAATTCTATGATTAGGATGTGACTTTATATTACAGTTAAGGGGGTGTCCTCGTGGTATAATGGTTAAAGCAATGGACTCGTCGCTAAAATAGCAATTAATTTTAGCAACTATTATTTTTATTTAAAACTTTGTTACTCCTTTTTATTCATTTTTAATTACTTGGTAATAAATAGTTCTTAGTTGTATGCACGAGGCACATTTGTTTTTTATTTTTTCTAACTTTTTTTCATAGAGCTGTTTTATTTTTCGTGAAAGGATTGTGTTTTTTTATATAAAACTAAATCCTTTTAGATGATCTCCACTTGTCCTCATATATCCAAGTCTTCTAGTTCCTTTACCAATTCTTTGGCGATTGTTCCAAGTGCATCAATTACAACTGGTATCACCGTCACTTTCATGTGCCATAATTTTTTTTTTTTTAGTTCTCTAGCAAGGTCTAGATATTCATCTCTCTTTTCGCTTTTGTTAAATGTTAATCTGTGGTCTACCGGGACAGCAAAGTTCACTAGTCGATAGGTTTTTTTTAATTTTTCTTTTTTTTATTAACTCTAGGTCTGATCGTGTGGCCGAGATTAGATGATTCGTTTGTATCTTAAAATCCTAGAGAAGTTTGGGCATTTCGTTAATCTAGGACGGATTCTGGGTTGTGCATATACCACTTGTTCATATGGTCAAATTTAAATTTCTTGCACAATTCCCAGTGAATCATCTTCCCCACTCTGTCATGTCTAGTCTTCTTTATTATTATTAATATTCAGCTATACTTTTGATTTCTTACAAGCCCTTGCCGGGTCTTTACGTAAGTCCTTGACTGAGAGAAGGTAGTGTAGGGTGAGTAAAAGTATTTTGGTATTTTCGTTCCCCACAATTTTATGTTGAAGTTTGATATTTAGTGTTTAGGAAAAGGTAGTTATAGGCACATGGAGACAAATGAACGAAGGAAGATATGCAACAAGCGAGTAAAAGATATGAAACGAATGAAATGGTGCGGACAAAAGGAACATTTAAAACAAGGCGATGAACAAAAACAAATTTATATATTATAATAAAACTTACATTGATACATAAAAAATATCGCTAACTCTATTAACAAAATAATCATGTGTGTATATGTGTGAGTGTGTGTGTGTGTGTATATGTGTCTAACACAACTAAACAACAAAAGGAATACATATTTAAAATGTCTTTCTTTTTATGGTTGGAAACAGTCGGCTTCTCTTAGACTGGAAAAAGTCTCATAGTCAATGTATGTCTGCGAGGGCCATCCATGTTGTGCAATTTGACGTCTGTTGAGTCACACTGGAGTTAGTGTGTTGCCACTGCGAAGAAATTGTGTGAAAAGAGAAAGAATGTTTGAAGACGACATATTTATAGAAAATACGTGTCTTGGAAGTGGCTCCAAACGCAGGACGAAATTTACGCGCTGACGTAGTTTTAAGCAGGTCACATGGTTCTCCTGGCCAATGTTTTCCCCGAGACTGAATATGTGTGCGTCCACCATCTTTGTCGTGGGAACAAGTGGCATACCGCCAAAATTAAATTATAGGAGTGTAAAGTCCTATAGTAGTAATTATATATATTCTATGCATTTTTTTGCAGCATTTTGGGCATTATTTTTCCTGTTACATTGAGAGTACTCTCCTAAGGAGATGAGCAATTCCACAAAGTGCCATATTTTTTGTATTTCCGATAGCCCCGGATTGTCAGGTAATCTTGTTAATGTGTTTTTCTGTCCCTTTCTTGATTATACACAGGGTTCCTACTATTATTGACACAGTGATAGTTTTAAGATGTCACATTTTTTTCCATTTCATTTTGCTGGTTTTTGTATTTACTTATTTTATTATACATACTCTGACCGATTTGTTATTATTTGTTGGTCCTGATATATCAATAAGAAGTCATGATTTTCGTTTATAGTCCTTTACCATATAGTGATGGGGATATTATTATTATTATTGTTATTGGGTTTTTAGGTTTAAGCTGGTTTTACGTTGGTTATGTTGGTATTTCGTTGGTAGTGTTGGTATTACATTGGTTGTTATCCCCTCGCTAAATGTTGATGGTTAATAAAGGTGGTGGAGAAGAACGAAGACGTCGTTAGGCTTTAAATGAAGGTTTTAATGGCAGCATGAAGTAAGGGGTTTACGCTGGTATGCTGCGAGTCTCGTAGGAAGGAAAGAGGGTAGGAAGTTGTTAGAGTGTATCATCTAATTTGTTTTTAACTAGGATTCCCTGGTCTAGAAGAATAGACACAAGGGGGTCTGTAAACTAGATGGCTCTCCTCATAGTGGTTGATGCTGCTGCCACTATTCAAAAGCAGACAATAAAACGTGTGTTCCAATTGACGATTTCTGAGGGAGAGAGAGAGTTTCGCAGGCTTTCTTTAATTTTTGGTACTGCTAGGAAATATGGTTCGGGCTGAATAGGACAGGTCATCCTGATTGGGTGAAAATGTTCGGTGACTCTAACGGTCAAATTAAATTACGCGCCAAACAAAAATACCAGTTTCTTTCTGCTACAACCACTATATCTGGTCTATTGCTTTTTATTTTTCTATCTGTTTGGATATCAAAATCCCAGAGAAGGGTAGCTTCTTTGGTTTCTGTTATTGGTTCTGGTTAATTTTTGTACCATTTTTCAGATGCTCCTTCAAAACCATCTTTCAGCGTAAGACTAAAATTTACTTGTCAAAATTTAAAAAATAAATGATCCTTTTGTTGTATAGCCACATAATACATATGCAGATGCATGCAAAAACATATTCAACACAATAAAGACGAGCAGACTCTGTTCTATAGAAAAATATACCTCTCACTTTATTCGAAAGAGTTGTCTGTGAGAGGTGAGTTGGAGACTGAACAGAACTGTAACATATTGACCCCCCCCAACTCTTCTGGCTATAAAAGCATTTCTTTCCCGTTCTCCTGGGCTGCTCAGCCGGGGGCCTGGGGGCCCAGCCTCTGCTGGGACATGGTTCTCATTACAGTATCTTTTCTCCCACTGATCTGAACTTCCTATTGCTGGGGTTATATAATAATTTGACGTCCACCTACTTCTTGCGAGCGTCACATTCACACTCAATTCAACCCGTCGACAGTCAAGGTTATCCCCCGATATCTTCGACCGGATGCACCTGTTATTTACACAAGTGCATTTCTCATCTGACAGCCCGACCAGGTTGGAGGTCAATATGCAACACTTTATCTATTTAATTCTTCCCTCAGGATTTGCTATGAAACAAGAAGTTAATATCTAAACAATAGACAAACTGTAATTTTCTCAAAAAGGTTTTTTGTTGTTGTTGAGTCTGCTATGTTTAAAAATCCCTTTCATTGATTTCTAAGTTTAGTCATTTTTAAGAAAACTTTTAAAAATTTAGACCGGGTGCGGGCGGAGACCACAAACTGGGGGTTCAGTTAACAATGGGCTTGTAATAACAACTAATATTCAATCTAATGTAAATCAAATCCTGACTTTATGTCCAATTACAGTATTATTACAGTAAGTATACGTTTATATGCGTCTACTGTATTTCAAAGTAATTTTCACTTTTTCGGGAAATTTTTTTTCTTTTTTTTTTTACTTTAAAAGTTCGATAAGTTGGCTAAAAAATGAAGTTTTCGTTTAAAATCTGGGTCCAGTTTACCTCGAATGTTCCAATCCTGATCATTTTGGCGACAGATTGATTTTGGACTGGACCTCTCCAGGTGCTGGGTAGCACTTTGGCCGGCCGTGTTGTCAGGACGTGGTTCTGGCAGAGTGTGTATTGGTGCCTGGGGATTTCCTACGGCCTCAGGGGACCTTCCCCCCAGGCTTTTACTCCCTTCGGGGAGGTTGGGTTAATCGCCGACAGGGAATGCCGACGGGGCGGTGGGCATTTTTGGGAAATGCCGGGTGCGTGTGGGCTACGGCCCTGCGCCCGGACCCACCAAAAAAAAGCCTTGTGCCACACTTGCCCGTAAGGTGGGGCGTGCAACAAATACTCCAGTTTACCTCGAATGTTTCTTATGCGCCTCGGGTGGTGTAATGGTCAGCAAATTAAACTAGTTAATCTTCACGAGTGAGTTCGAATTTCATTGTGACCCCCATTCATACACCCTTGTGCCATATCTAAGCAAAAAACCTAGTAAATTACTACTACCTTATATGTTCCTCGTAAACTGAACTTCCAAATTATGGACATCCAGTTGATTCCACTTTTCAAATTTAAATGAAAATACCTCCAAGAAATGAAAGTAATTATACAAAACAATAAATATAGCAGACATAAACTAAACTATTATCGAAAGACAAATCAATAATCCAAATCTTAACAAAAACTTTAATAGACCGTCAAATAATTTTGTGTTATTTTTGGAACTGTTGTCCTTATCTTCATTGTTGTTAGTAGTACAGTCAAACTTTAAAAATGATTTCCCAGGTTAAATCATTTCCATACCTAGATAAACAAGGGACACCTGAAGAAGACCGGAGGATACAGAGGCTGAAACGTTGTGCTCTAGCTAAAAACAATAAAGATGAGGACAACAGTCCGAAAAATAACACAAAATATTACACATCAAGCATCACCTCAAAAATTCCCACAGATAACCGCCTAATAAATACCGAACTGATTTAAATGAAATACAGCTCATTTTATTCTGATTTACTCAGTTTGATAAAAAATGGGAAAAAAAGACACCCTGAGGTACTAAATTAAATATATTCTATATAAAAAAAACCCAAAGGGGAAAGGTTTCACCATTATTAATGCCTATTAAGATGGATATTGTCATTTGGATTTCGTTATTGTTTATCCGGAAGTTGTGTGACGTCACCGGAAGTGTTCATTAGAAGCTCAAACGAAACAACGCGGTTGATTTGAAAAGTCAAAGAGACGTTTTCATTTAGGAAACTATTGAAAAACAAAAAAACTAAGCCAAAACAGGTACGTGAAATAATTCCTCTTTTTAGAAAGACATTTCTTTAGAGTTTAGATGTTTTATATTTTCTCTAAGAACCATCGAAATAAAAATATCGTTAAAAATAATTACTTTTTAACGGTTAGTTTCATTTTTTTTTCACTTTAATTTTTGTGTTCGAGAAAAATGTTAGACATGATTTCCTTTCTTAAATTATTTATGATAAAAAAAAGAGTTTATTCTTTTGTTTTGTTCTTTTAAATGTTTCTAAAATATTCATTTTGTAAAAAAAAAAAAATTTACAAAAATTATATATATATATATATATATATATATATATATGACACTTTATACATGAAACTTTTAAAAAGTTCATTAAAAGTAGCATTTGTTTTATTTTATAGTAATGGAATAAATGATGCTTGTTCAAAATAGGAATCGGATGAAATATCTCCTGTAATGTAGGGAAAAAAAAGAAAATTTAAATGAATTTTTTAAATTAAAAAAATATATTTAATGCTTACATTCACCATTAGAGTATGTTTTAATGATTTCTTTATATATTTTTTTTTTATCCAGATTGTTAAATTTTTGATTTAGGTCTTTAACTACAGAAAATTCAGCTATTAAATACCTTCTCAAACCCTCAAGAAAGGTGTCGACTTATGGCTGATATTTGTTAACTTTTGAAATAAGCTGTAATAGTCACGCCTTTTAAAAATTAGAAGAAAAAATAAAAGAAGGGCGAATTATTTTACTTATATTGCATTCAGAAAAAAAAACTCCTCTATTCTAAGAATTCGAAAAAAATTTTAATTAACAAAGATTTTATATAAGACCGGTTTTAAGCCAATTGGGCCATGTAATCTCGGTTTGTCAAATACACACACCTCGCAATATATACGTTCCCAATCGGGCATAGGAAGTACTTTGCTGTTGTACAAGGCCGAGTGTATGGGGCATCAGAAGGACTCGAACTCACTAAAAATGGTTTGCTATTACACCATGCGATATATATATATATATATATATATATATATATATATATATATATGTATATAATTTTTTTTTAGAGCATTGATTTTATATCTATGATTTTTAACAGGGTGGAAATAAATTTATTATCTTGATGTGACCTATTGTTGTTTTTTTTAAATAATTTGCTCTGTGGATTTTCTCTGCTTTAAGCTCTTGAATGGGATTACTTAAATTTACTATTCTATTTTTGAATATTTTACTTGTCCTGTTTGGAATTGTTTTCAACTCCGGATTTCTTGGATTAAATACTGTCATATATAATTAGATGTAAGTGGGTAGGTCCTGTCTACTACCTAAATACAATGACGAAATGATCTCAATTTTCCCTTATGTATTTACAATCAGGAATCTTACTCCTCTTAAGGGAGAATATTAATAAGATTTAGTTTCTACAGCGTATACTCCTGTTTTAGTTGTTTTATTTTGAATTTTTACGGAATTATTTTGGCAATTTCCTCCTAATTGACTGTTCAACGTATATTGTACAGATAATGTAACAGAAAAATATCTTTGTCAACATAAAACGAAAAGTCAAGTCAAATCATCTCGTCTACATGTAATCACTGAAATAACAGTTAAGTCTGAAAAACTATTTCAATTAATAGACAAATATTATTTAATAGGTGACAGGACCCAGACCCCGTTTAATTTTAAGATAATTAATTTAAAATTCGACATGTTTTATGCGAAGAGCAAATTCTTGTTTTTAATGTAATGCAAGCAAAATTATTCGCGAAAAAACTTCTTTTTAAAGCAGTGAATATTTCTAAAATCACGTTTGTTCATTTTTTAAGTTGTTGAAAATATTTGTTTTGTGAAAAAATATATAGATGAATGACACTATACTTAAAACTTTTTTTTTTTTTTTGTAAAAGTTAATTAAAAGTAGCAATTGTTTCATTTCGTATTTATTGAATAATTGGTGTTTTTCCAAAATAGGATTCCGGTGAGATGTTCAAAAAATAAATAAACAAAAATATATAAATAAATTAATTTTTAGAAGTAAAAATTAAAAAATAATTTTCATACTTATATTCACCATTTAGAGCAGGGTATATTTTTTATTCAGTACAAAAAAGAATGAAACTAATAATTCAAACACAATCTTATCTAAATGTTGAACGTAAGTATTAGCTTCCTACCAACTTAAAATAGACACAAGGTGTTTTTTTTTTTTTTTTAATTTTTTTATCTGGTGGTGGGGTGTCACGCGGGAAGCAAGCCTTCTCTACGTTAAAAATTGCTTAGATTCAGACAGCATTCCCCTCCTTGTAGGGCGCCTCATGCATCGGGCACAAACCCAGCTTTTTACCCCTTTTCGGTGAGGGGGACTGGTGTGCCCGTAGAGAAGGCCTCCAGGAAATCAACTTATATTATTTCTCTCTCATCCGCAAACACCAGTATTAAATTTCTATAATTTTTTGATACATTAACGCAGTATTTTCTTTGTTGAGCTATTCTAGACAAGGACCGAATAAATAAAGTTATGACATTTGGAAGTAAAGACTTAAATCTTTTTAAGTCTTTATTTTTTGATTTAACTTTCTTTACTTGAAATATTCGAATTAAAATTTTGTGTAGTTTTTAGTATTGTGACCAAGTATGTGTGTGTGTGTGTGTATGTGTGTGTGTATATATATATATATATATATATATAAAATCAGGGAAAACAGAAATACATCCAACTGGATGTAAATGTACAAAAAAACAAGCTATTTAGAGGATGATTTTATTTATAGTCAAATTATTTGTCAATGATAAATGTTTCGGTTTTTACATCAAATCTTCACTAGGGTTTTTTGACTATATGATGAAAGTAGTGTTTTGAAACAGAACACCTCTAACAGAAATAAACTTTCACATTTTTTTCTTTCATTTAAAATAATTTTAAAAAAAAATCGATTTTTAATAAAATACAGAAGATACAAAATCATATATTCAAACACTCTAATAATGGTTTAATGTAAAAACTGAAATGTTTAAAAATCATCTTCTGAATATCTTCTTTTTTTTTTTTTTTTTTTTTCATATTTCTACATTTATACACACACACACACACACACACACATATATCTCAAAAGTCACCTATAAATTTGAAAAACAAAAGTTGGAATATTTTTTTTAATTCATATATTTTTTTTTAAGAATGAAAGCAATTACCGTTCCCAGATAGTGTACCTGGGAGTTACAGCATTTTTTATGGTTGTAGTAAATTCATTTCCATGGTATAAAAAAAATTACCAAAATTGCTTGTTCTTGTCACTTTAAATAGCTAAGTGACTTTTAGGGAGCACTGTGTATATTTTCTTTTTGGGTATAGATATGCCATTCACTTGAACTGAAAAAGATGGCAGTATATTCATGTTTTTAGCAATATATTCATGTTTTTCAATGCTGTACAGTTTGGTAATAAATAATGCCTAATAATATCCATTTTGATTATATAGTATTCTACTAGAGATTATAAAATCCTGCTGTCTTTGGTTTAGAAGAAAATTAATTTTTCATTAAAGATATTTAGGGATGTACTTGATTGTGGGAGACAGTAATACTTGATAATATCCATTTTGATTGTATAATGTTTTGCTAAGAATAATAAAATCTAAGCATCTTTTGGATTAATTAAATTTTCAATGCTGAAGAATTTGGTAATAAATAATACCTAATGATATCCATTTTTATTGTATTATGTTCCATTAAGAATAATGAAATCTTGGTATCTTTGATTTTGATGAAAATCAATTTTTTATGAAAAGAATTGTTTGGGGTATATTTATTCATGAGAGATACTGTAACACTTAATAATATCCATTTTTATTTCATAATGTTCCCGTAGAAATGATAAAATCCTGCTATCTTTGGTTTAGAAGAAAATTAACTTTATATAAAAACATTTTTCACGATTTTAAAGGCCTGATGAAGGTTATCAAAACCGAAACATTTAACATTGACTTTCCATCAAAATAAAGTAATCAAACTTGGATTATTTTGTTTTTTCTATTTTCTTCATACTGTCAGATTTATTTTCATATTTACTTCCATAAAACAAATTGTTAAGGCCATACTAATACATGGGCAATACTGTGTTTATCATAGTAGTTTATTTTATCCTATTTTATTTTTTAAGAGAACTACTTTTTACAATTCAGCATGGATGATAGTGATATATTAACTCATGTGAGTGAACGACAGAAGATAAAGGCATTGCAACTGGTGGTAAGTGCTGATGGCTACTTGGCTCAGCGGCAACTCTTGAAAGCCCTGAATCTTTACAAGGAATCTGCAGAGATCTTACCTGATCCAGCCATTATTCGCAAGATCAAGAAACTCCGGGTAAGTGTTTTTTTTAAAATGTGTTGTAAGTTATAAGAGTTGACATACATGTAAGATAAGTGATATTTGGTTATCAAGAGAAATACAGTATGCCACTTTAGTTGTTTCGTCAAACAGACATACTCACAGCTAGAGCGAGTACCACACTAATATTGTCCTCAGACCAGTCCATTCTGTGAGTCACTCCAGAAAAAGATGGAAGGAATGATACTAGAGAAAAGTGAGGGTTGAGAATCTAAGTTTGGAAGAGAAATATTGGAAAGCATCATTAAAAAAAATTTTTTTCTTGGTTGCTTAGTTGTGTTTTATAGTACATCAACCTTTGTAGGTTGTTTAATGTCAAATCTTGCTTATGCATATATATTATATAAAATGATTAGTTGAATATTTTGTAGCTAACAATTTTTTAAGAAGCCAGAGCTCATTTGTTTGCACACAGTTAAATAGTTCCAAGTAATGCTAAGTGATACTAATAATTCAATTTAAGTCATTTGTTTGCACACAGTTAAATGGTTTCAAGTATTGCTATTTAATGTTAATTATTCAATTTAAAATCATTCATTTGTTTGCACACAGTTAAATGGTTTCAAGTATTGCTATTTAATGTTAATTATTCAATTTAAAATCATTCATTTGTTTGCACACAGTTAAATGGTTTCAAGTATTGCTATTTATTGTTAATTATTCAATTTAAAATCATTCATTTGTTTGCACACAGTTAAATGGTTTCAAGTATTGCTATTTAATGTTAATTATTCAATTTAAATTCATTCATTTGTTTGCACACAGTTAAATGGTTTCAAGTATTGCTATTTAATGTTAATTATTCAATTTAAAATCATTCATTTGTTTGCACACAGTTAAATGGTTTCAAGTATTGCTATTTAATGTTAATTATTCAATTTAAAATCATTCATTTGTTTGCACACTGTTAAATGGTTTCAAGTATTGCTATTTAATGTTAATTATTCAATTTAAAATCATTCATTTGTTTGCACACAGTTAAATGGTTTCAAGTATAGTTAAAAATTAAACAGTTCTATTTTACTCATAGAGGGGAACCTAACAGGTACTACTACTTTGGGTCAGAGTGGTCTTGAGAGTAATGGTAATAAAGGCCTACTCCACATTTCCTAGATTTCCAGGACTGGAACCTCACCTAAAGATGCAGTTTTCTGTCATATCAGGACACTCATCATGAGAGGGGTCTTACGCTTCTGCAGAGATGCAGTCGGCATATCTACAGCCCCACCAGCTGACTGGGGCTGTAAAATGTTCTGACTGCATTTAACTATGTATAAACAAAGGATTAATAATAAGTTGAATTATTAGTATTTGATCGCAGTACTTTAAACCATTTTACTATATGAAAATAGAACTATTAGTATTAGCAATACCTGAAACTTTTTAACTGTGTGCAAACAAATGATTAATAATAAGTTGAATTTTTAGTATTACCAAACAATACTTTAAGTCATTTAACTATGTGCAAATATAACTATTAGTGTTAGATAGCAATACTTGAAACCATTTAACTGTGTGCAAACAATAAATTACACTACTTGAAATCACTTAACTGTGTGCAAACAAATGAGTTCTGGCTTGTTTAAAAAAAAGTCACCAACAATTTATTCACTTAAAAATCACATATATGTATAAACAGGATTTGGCATTAAATAACCATAAAAGTTTGATATGCCATTAAATCAAATAATCTAACTTGATATTCTGTTGTCTCCCCATAAAACAGTCAATTTAAATAAAAAAAAAAACAAATGAAAAGATGTAACCAACTATTTATCATCATCATCATCATGACATTGTGCTGTTAGCATGAATTCTTTTGACCCTTTTTCACAATCTGTCCCTACTGGCCATCACTCTTGGTAGGTCCTCTAGACTGCATCTCATGTCCACACCGACCTGATGTATGTAAGTCTTTGTTGGCCAGTCAATACTGGTGTATCCATATGTATGAGTCCACAAGAGAACACTGCTTATGAGTTTGTCTCTGCCTCTTCAGCAGTACCCAGTGTGTCTTGTCTTACTTGGATGGTTTGTTTGATGGGTGGCAAGTGGCCATACAAATGCTGTTTTGTGAGGTGCTGCTTCCAGGACTTGTTCAAAACAGCATGCGCTATTCTTGTGTTACTCCTATCTAGCTTTTTCTCCATGCATTTCATTTGATAAAACAGAGTTCATTTGTTTTTAACAAGATGGTGACCATTAAATGGCAAGCCTCTGAAGTTAGTAGAACAGTTCAATTACCTTGGTAGCAATATCTCATCTACTGAAAGCAATAGCAACATATGCATAGGAAAGGCATGGCCTGCTATTGACAAGTTATTGATCATATGATTTTTCCTATAAAATGGGAATTCTTCCAAGCTGTAGCCGTATCAGAACTATTGTATGGTTGCACCACCTGGACTCTAAACAACTTAAAGGACCTCTTCAAAAATATCAAACCAGAGGAAATCTTGATCTTTCTAAAAGAAAACAACCTCTTCATCAAAATCTAAGCAAATATTTAAAAAAAAAAAAAAAAAAAAAAAAAAGCATATAACAAACACCCATACCCTAAAGCATACTCAAAAGACAAAACCAATCTGGCATTAAATAACCCACAGAGGTTGATAGGCTGTTAAACAAAACTCAAACTGTTAATGACTATTAAAGAATAAAAAAATTTTGGATTTTTACTTTTTTTTTTTTTTTTTTTCCGAAATTTGTGAAAGATCCTGGAGATTACAATTTCAATACTAAATATACCATTACAAATATTATTTCTTAAATGTTTTGTTTTCATTGTGCGACTAACAACTATTCATGTGATATCAAAATAAGAAATTAAAAAAGAAAAAAAAAAGCTTTATTTCTGGACACTTTAAAATTATTTTGGGGGGATAGCTCAGAGACAGCAGTGAAAAAATATTTTTATTGAGGCCCTGCCTGGGTATGTCACTAAACTGCATTTTGTCATTTCTTTATCTCTTTAAACTTTCTGTTGTGAGTTGAAAACTATCTGCATCAAGATGATTAATAATATCAAAAGCAGAATGTTTAAGCATGAAAGTCTTTGCAGACATTTGAAATGTCTCCTGTTGTTATTTCTTGTTAATTCGTCACAACGTCAGGTTGGATGAAATGAAATCTGTGATCTAAGTTCATATAGTGGATGAAGACATTAGTGTTTTACTTCATGTTAATGAACTTGGAAGAAGCATGAAAAGCACTATTCTCCCCTATAGCTATGGGTAAGTTTTATGTGTGTGTGTGTGTGTGTATATATATATATATATATATATATATATATATACTCACCTACCCCCTGGTGAAGAAGTAATCGTGTTGCCATTAGCTTTCATTGCAAGCCTCTTCGTATTTGAATTGAGGTCTCAGCAGCCATTGAACGGATGTATGTAAACAATAGTAATTGTGATTCATAACTGTTTAAAATTTACTTCGCAGCTAATAGCTGCTCGTGGCTGAATGGTTAGAGGCTTCGACTTGGCATTTAAGTCAAACCGGGTTTCAATCCCAGCTATGGGTAGCTACTGTCTAGCCACACTGATGAGTTCTGATAGAACGAAACAGATCTGTCTGTGGATGACTATGTATATATATGTGTGTGTATGTATATATATATATATATATAGTTAAGTGGTCCATTTGCATAATGGTTAGAGTGTTCACCAATGGCCTGGGAGAGCAGGGTTCAATCTCAGGTTGTGTTATACCAAAGACTCAAAAAATAGTACTTGATGCCACCTTGCTTAACACTCAGCATTATAAAGTATGGGTCCAGGGTAAGTGGAGCAATCCAGGGAAAGGAGTTGTGTCCTCCCCTACATCTCAGTGTGATGACTATTGAAAAGGAAACCTTTGGATCACCCTTGACAATGCTCAGCATATATATATATATATATATATATATATATATATATATATATATATATATCATCATCATCATGTTGTGTGGCCAGCACGGATATCCCTGACCCTCTCTCTCCACGTCTCCCTATCATTCATCGCCTCTGGCAGGTCTTCAGGGCTACATTCTGTATCATCACATAGCTGCTGTATGTATGTTCGAGCTGGTCGTCCTGCTTTTGATTGGCCATATGTGGGGATCCACAGGAGTACATCACTTACGAGCTCGTCCTTGCTTCTCCAGCAGTGTCCGGCATGTCTGGTTCGTCTAGCTTGGATTGTTTTTGTGATAGGTGGTAGGTGACCGTATAGTTGGTGCCTTCTGGGGTATTGCTGCCAAGACTTGTTCAATATTGCTCGCAACATTCTTGTATAATTGCCGTCTAGCTTCTTCTCCAGCCGTTTAGTCATCGTCCAAATAGTGCATCCATATAGTAGTATCGACACGATCGCAGCCTGGTGTGTGTGTACAAGTGTTTTTTGTTGTTTTTTGTTAGAAATTTTGAGATTGAAAATCGTAAAGTACCTTCCCCCTCCCCCAAAAGATTTTTATATTAAATGAGCTGCATTTGTTTATTCATTATCATTTTGAAATGAATCCACAATAATTGACATTTGCTGGCTGCAAAACAACTTTTTGAGTGTGTATTTCTTTTTCAAAAATATTTACACTTTTCATTTCAGTGGATGTTACAGGAATAGTTTAAAAGTCACTTTTTAAATGGACTTTTTATGTTTTTCTTTATGTTTCTTCGGTTTTTTTTGTTTTTTTAGCTTAAATTTTTTGTTTTGGAGGTGTGATTATCATCATAGGAAATGGAATCAGCAGCCCAGGTTCAAGTCTTGTACAAGGCTGTTTGCATTTTACATCATACTAATGCTCTTAAAAAAAGGCATGAATCCATCTGTTCTCTCTTCAGCTATCAGTAAAAAGTAAAGTGAACTTGTTTCCTTTGTGTTGTTTAAGATAGAAGAATAACTGAATTCAAACCAGCTGTACTCTGCTGAAAAATTGTCTTTGTGTCGCATCCTGCCCATTGGAGCGGGGTTGGGTAAATACAGACTGCGCTCTTTTGCTGTGGTATGGCAACCTGTCTGAGACAAGGAAAATTCTAAATTCAGACCAGCTGTACTCCACTTAAAAATTGACCTTGTCTCATATCCTACCCTAGGCAGATGGTTAGGTGAATATATACATGATTCTACAACGTTCCTCCCTCAAGATGATCAAGTATGTTTAACTTAACAGTTTAAAGTAAGGGTGTCTCTGTAGCATCGTGGTTAACATGCTGGACTGCAACCTCATTGTATGTTAACAGTTTAAACTATTTTCCTCTAAGCTAATATAGTATATCAGAATATTTGTTAGGCTTTGACTGTCATTCTGATCCACTGTTTTTTTTTAATCAGATCATTAAATAAGTTTTTTTAATCAGATCATTAAATAAGTTTCCAGACTTTTTTCGTATGGGCACTTTTATTGATCGTACATACATGAAACTCTAGTCCCCTTCGAAGTAATCTCCTCTGGCTGCAGTGCACTTGTTGTACCATTCCAACAACTTCGGGAAGGCCCCATGGAAGTCCTCTTGTGTGAGCATGTCAATGACCTTCGTCATAGCCTCTTTCATCTCCTCAATTGTCTCATAACAACAGCCTCTGAGCTTAGGGAATAAGCAAAAGTCACAGGGAGCAAGGTCTGGACTATAGGAAGGCTGAGGAACTGTCTTGATGCCTATCTTGGTCAAATAGTCTGTGACAAGGATGGAGTTGTGGACTGGTGCATTGTCCTGGTGGAAATGCCACTGACCCGATTTGAAGAGTGCTGGCCTCTTCCCAAGGAATCTCTTCCTGAACTCTCTTAAACCTCAACATAGTAACCCTAACCAACTCTGGTGTATAGACTTCCTTACTCTTCCCACACCTCATCATCCCTCACTGACTCCTTACCTTCCTTGAATCTCTTATGCCACTCAAAAACTGATGCTTGATTCATGCAAGATGGTCCAAAAGCAGTCTGAAACCTTCCAAATTTTAAAAGTTTTATATCATATTGTTCTTTTAAAGTGTCCTCACATCCAGTTTGCATTTTTGAAATTCACTAGCTGTGACAATCAGGCTTTCGTAGGGTGTATTCGAATTCCTGCTGTAGCTGTTCATTTGATCCTGAAATCATAAAAATTGGTCAGTCATTTCATAAGATGTATAGCAATAACATACTGAATTTTCAAGAGTCTACATCAATTTTAAATGCCAGAACAAAAAAAGTCTGGAAACTGTTTGAAGGCACCACATATATTAGTGTATATATTAGTGTTTGCCTGAGTGTTACTGGTTCTTTGAACAACCAAATTGTAAATAGCAAGAAATGAAAACTTGAAGCATGTAAATATTAGTTTGCTTAATAATGTTTTTGTACATTTTTCCTTTTGTAGAAATACATGAAGCGCAATGGCATGGATCTCGGTGAAGATAAAGAAAACCTGAAAGAGCACAATAGTACTGAAAAACAGGTGTCTCCTGCTAATGCTGCCGCTACACGGTTCAATGCCGATAAAACTCTGAGAGAGCGTGCCAATATTAACATGGGTTCAGACCATTCTATCAAAGATAATCCCAAATCAGCCGAAATTATTCCAGACAGAGGTTCAGACTTTAAATCTGAAAGCCCTTGCATTAGGAAGCAGAGTGCTCTGGTTGAGAACAATGATGTCAAAACGGCTTCTTGTTCCCCAAATGCTTTAACGGCGGACAATGATGAAAATGAAGCTGAGCACAAACGATATGTTAGACATCAAAAGCTGAGCTTATCCACTTCAGAGACCTCTCTAACCAAGAACAGCAAAAGAGCTAGTCTTTCAAGAACGGTGTCACCTGCCAAACCAAATTTGGCAACTGATAAGATTTCTTCAAATAGCGAGGACTGTATTCGGTCTTTCAAAGATCTACGGAAACGAATGTATCCACATCAGAAAGAAGGGATGAAATGGTTGGCTCGGTTATTTGGTGAGCGGAAAGGGGGAATTCTCGGGGATGATATGGGGTGAGTATACTTTTACAAAAAATCTTGCTTTTCTTTTTTAATGTCTCTAATTAAGATTTCTTTGCATGGTTGATGAATTTAAACAATGTCGACATGTTTGACTCTAATACTCATTTCTTAATTAAATACATAGCCCAGTCGGCTTGGGTTATATAATACACTGACTGCTTCTTTGCAGAGGGGTAAGCCGCCCCCACAACGAGTGTCCTGGGTATGACACTAAACAATCTGATGGTGAGATTCCAGTAATGCTGGGACTTTGATGAATCCGGAGTACTCCTTCACTGCCATTACTCCCGGGTCCACTCTTCCTCGGAGTGGTTGCACCTGATAAGGGTCCAATCTATGGGTTAAATACAATTAAACCGTGCTTCCTTCACTATACCGATTTTTGCATTTAAACTGCGTATTTATTCCAAACTGAATTGTTTAAAATAGAATTGTTTTGACATTTAAATTGAGTACTTATACTAAACTGAATTGCTTGAAATAGAACATTTTTGACATCTAAACTGTGTACTTATGCTAAACTGAATTATCTGAAATAAAACTGTTTCGACATAAACTCTGTGTATTGCCCAGTTGGCCGGGACTGTAGAATACACCAATGGCACCTCTGCGGAGAGGTAAGGCCCCCCTGCCTACGAGTGTCCTGGGTATGACACTAAACAATCTAATGGTGAGGTTCCAGTGATGTGAGAGCAGAAATGTGAAATGTGGAGCACCCCTTCATTGCCATTGCTCCCAGGTCCACTTTGGCCTGGAATTGTAGCACCCGATAGGGCCCTATCTATGGGTTAAATAGAACTGCATACTTATGCTAAACTGAATTGTTTGAGTTAGAACTGTTTGACTAAACTGAATAGCTTAAAATAGAAATGTTTTTGACAAATGAACTGTACTTACATTTGAACTGATTGCTTATGCTGAACTGAATTGTTTGAAATGGAACTGTTTTTGACATTGAAACTCTACTTACACTAAACTGAATTAATATAGAACTGTTTTGACATTTAACTGTGTGTAAACAAAATCTGTACTAATACTAAACTGAATTAGAACTGTTTGAATAAACTGAATAGCTTGGAATAGAAATGTTTTTGACAAACAGTGTACTCATGCTAAACTGAATTGTTTGAAATAGAACTATTTGCATAAAAATGGATTTGGCATTAAATAACCCACAAAGGTTGATATAAAACTCAAACAATCAACCAACTAATCTAATTAAATGAAATTTTATGGTTTCAAATAATTATTCCAAACCCAAATTACTACTCCCCCTGGATTAAAAATATCACGGCTGTATTTCTACAAAGATGGTTTTGCCATTGGAATAACCAATGAAGAATGATATACCATTAAACAAAGAAATATGTACACGCGCACACACATATATACATAAAAACACTCAGACATATATACATGTAATGAACAACCCCTGAAATAAATTGATCAGTCATTGAAACAGTATAACAATGCAAAATGGTTTGATGTATATGTGTGTAAAAGTATATATATATATATATATATATATGTGTGTGTGTGTTATGTATGTATGTATATATATATAATGTGTGTTGGTAGAAGGATATTATTCTATAAGTAATTGATACTTACCAAAAAGCAAGCAGGCAGTCAGATGCTACTCATGCTATTATCATTCCACAGAATGTGATTTTCTTTGTTGAATGAAAGTTTTAACCTTATTTCTTTTTCTTATTTGATAAATATTATGGTCATCAGTAGAGAATGTGCACTTTTTGGGGGCCTTCCCCCAATGGTTTTATTTGCACATTGCCCCTCCACTTCACTGTGTGTGTGTGTCATATATATATATATATATATATAAAATAACTTATTGAATGATGGTACTTACGGTAAGGGGAAAAAATCCCGCAAGTAATTTGAAGATAAAAGTATACAACGAATCACTGTCTAGGGGAAAAAAATATATATATATTTGAAAAAAAAAAAGGCCAACCTTGTCATACCAATTGAAAAAAATCAACAGATACACAATTGATTGGTCAAAAGAAAAAAACACCATAATTGCTGAGTCAGGATTGGCACCCTGATGAGCCGCTTAGGCAAAACTGTTGTAGGTTAGTTCCTGACTCACAAATTAATTTTTGTCACTATATATAGATAGTGTATGTGTGTGTATTTAGGTTGATTTTCTTGCACATATATTTTATTAAAAGTGACAGTAAAGGATTTGGAGTTGAGTTTTTTTTATGAGCCTTTTCTTGTTCACAAGTGAGATGTTGCTAGATAAAGATGAAGGCTGTTTAATAATTGTTAATAATAATCTCATGAACAAGAAAACACTAATAAAACAAAACTTAACTCCAAATCCTTGTCTGTCATCTTTATATATATATATATATTTATATATATATATATATGGGTAATATTCGGTCAGGTTAAAAGTAATTCCCTCAGGACAAGAAAATCATTACAGAGCAATATTTCTTTAAGAAAAAAACCAAAGACCGGTTAATTCATGATTATAAATTTATTTCGGTCCTGTATTTTCAGTTTCTGGTGTGAACCAAAAACATGAAGAAAAAAATTAATACAGGACTTCTTCAGACCCAATGGATAATTAATTAAATTCAAATTTAAATTTAAAACCAGAATAAACACGTGGGGTGTAGGGGGGGACGAGATTTAGGAGTTACCTCCTCGTTTTATTGAATTTCCGAAATTCAATAAAACGAGGAGGTAACTCCTAAATCTCGTCCCCCCTTCACCCCACGTGTTTATTCTGGCTTAATTTTAATTTTAATTAATTATCCATTGGGTCTGAAGAAGTCCTGTATTAATTTTTTCTTCATGTTTTTGGTTCACACCAGAAACTGAAAATACAGGACCAAAATGAATTTATAATCATGAATTAACCGGTCTTTGGTTTTTTTCTTAAAGATATATATATAATCAAGACAATCATGTTTAAATTCTTATTTCTGTTTGTAGGCTTGGTAAGACGCTGCAGGTGATTGGCTACCTGTATAAGATGTTTGAAGTGAATGAAATTGAACATGTGCTTATCATACTGCCTGCTGCACTTGTTCTACCTTGGCAAAGTGAAATAAAACGCTGGTAAGTTTTTTTTAGATGCCCTTCTTACACCATCCATGTATAGCACATCAAGATCTTCCTATATTGAAATAGATGTTCATAATGAAGGTGATTACATTTGTGGTTATAATATTTGAATGAATTTTATGGAGGTGCCCGTGGAGTAATGGTTATCGTCGTAGGAATTGGACACGGTGACACGAGTTCAAATCCTGGACGAGACTGATTGCACTTCACATAGCACTAATACCCTTGGGAAAGGTATGAATCCAATTATTCTCCCTCCAGCTATGGGTAAATAGTAGGACAGACTAGGTTCTTCAGCCTTGGTGAGGCAACTAGTCTAGGAGAAGGAAAACTCTGAATTCAAACCTGTTGAACTCCGCTTAAAAATTGACCTTGTGTCATATCCTGCCCGAGCGGAGGGGTTGGTAAATAGGATAATATTTGAATGAATTTAACTTAAATCTCTTTTTATATTCTCTCTGGTAAAATATAATTACTTTCTGAATACATTTGTTGCATTCTCATATACATGTTCATGCAGGATACATACTGACGCAAATAATAACAGACGCAGAAAGACTTCTTTAGAAAAATATTTGTACCTCTCACTTTATTGTAAGGGTTCGAAAAGGTTATTCAAGGTTTGCGTATGAGAGGGAGCTGGAGATTGAACATAACTGCAATATTTTGACCCCCACTCTTATGGCTGTCAACGTTGTGTCTTTCTCGTTCTCCTGATGCTCAACCGGAGGCCCTGGGGTCCACTCTGCTGGGTGCTGGCTTTCTTTACTGCATTTTATCAGCAACTTCTCTGGTCCCCAAACTCCATCGGGGTTCCAAGCCCCTTCGGCCTGGTGTGGCTTTCTCTACTACATCCCCTCTCCAACTGGAACTCGAACTCAACTGGAACTGCCACTCCAACTGTCTTGACTGAGTTATATAATAGTTCAACGCCCACTCGATCTTTGAAATCGCATGTTTGATCGTCATCAAGCGGAAATAACTGTCATGCAGTTCACAGGTCACTCTCTTCCGGTGCGTCAGTCTATGAGTGTACCATGGGAATTTTTTTTAGCTCGTCCCATTTCATCAGCCAATTTCCACCCACGCGATTTCCTCTCATAACTGCCATTAGAATGTGTCACTTCCTTCCGGCGCATCACCTTGGAATGGTATTTTTGGCCGGGTCAAAGGCCAAAATACAACACATTGATATCTATATATATATATATATATATATATATATATATATTTATTATTTGTAAAAAAAATTTTTCTGTTTTGTTGTTGGTCCAAAGTGAGGGGAAAAAAAGTAAATATTTCAAAATAAATAGGTCCACTTAGAGATTTGTATTTTTTTTTTTTTTTTTCAAGAATTATTTATTTTGTTTTTACATACGTGTGTTTCTAGCTCGTTGCTTTCGTCAGAGAACCTATGTGGCACAACGCCATATGAATGTGGCACCCAATGAAACTCCAATTTACGAACAAACCTACACGAGTGAGTTCAAGTCTTATTGAGTGCCCCATTTATATGGTCTTGTGCCACGTATGTTCTCTGATGAAACCAATAAGCTGGAAACATACACATGTGCAAGAACAAAATAAATAACTCTTAAAAAGAAAAATACAAATCTCTTAGTGGACCTATACATTTTGAAATAAATATATATATATGTATATATATATAAAGTTTGTATGAATGCAGAGTTAATAACACTTGATCTGATTATCATATAAGTGAGAAACTGTCACCAAGCACTGTTGATTCTATGTCTATGCTGTCCTAACTTAGATATACAGGGTCAGGCAAAATGATCAGATACATTTGTAGGTTTAATAAAAGACAAATAAAGTAAAGAAACAAAAAAGTGTTTTTATTTTCAAAAAGTACATATGCCATTTTTTTTCATATAATACACTTCTCAACATGCTATGGGGATTTTGAAGGAGATGTTCCCTGGTTATTTGATCTCATTGCGTGGTGACATCGGTTGGCCCACCTGTTCACCTGATTTAAATCCGTGCGATTTTTTTTCTCTGGGGATACCTCAAGTCAAAGGTATACAATAATCGCCCTTAATCTATTGAACAACTTAAAGATGCAATTTGTCAAGAAATTACTGCCATTCTACATGAAATGACCTGTCGAGTTATAAACAACTTTCGTGAATGCCCTCGACAGTGTGTAGACAATAACAGATCCCATTTGACTGATTTAATTTTCAAAACCTAATGAAACAGAATGGCATTATATGTACTTTTCGAAAATAAAAACACTTTTTTGTTTCTTTACTTTATTTGTCTTTTATTAAACCTGTGTCAGATCATTTTGCCTGACCCTGTATATGTTCTATCACTGATATTGAACATTCTTTATTAATAGATATAGCATATTACATTATTAATTATATGCATTAGCGTATTCAGAGGAAAATTTATAAGAAATCATAGGGAAAAAATAAAGCAAATGTATAAAAACAAAATTTATTACATCATGGAAATGCTACCTCAATGTCTGTTCCCTATTTTGGAAATGCTCATGGAGCAATATTAATGATTTACATACCTACATCCAAAAATATAATTCACCAAAGAACACAATTTCAAAGAACTATCATTTTTAGGCAAATGATAGTTCTTTGAAATTATTCTTCTAAAAAATCAAAATGGCCAAATTATCACAGGTATTTATCCCAAACCTAGAGGCACCCAATAATACTTTGATTTTAAGAGCCATCACCCCAAAAGTTACATAAAATCAATCCCTTATACCTTAACACATTGAATATGCACCATGGTCTCTAAAAAGCCCACCTATATCCCTATGATATATTGCAAAAAATAAAAAAATTCCTATAATATGTTGCAAAAAATTATCCCTATAATATAGTGCAAAAAAAATTATCCCTATAATATATTGCAAAAAAAATTATCCCTATAATATATTGCAAAAAAATTATCCCTATAAATTATTGCTAAGAAATTATCTCTATAATATATTGCAAAAAAAATTATCCCTAATATATATTGCTAAGAAATTATCCCTATGATATATTGCTAAAAAAATTATCACTATAATACGTTGCAAAAAAATATCCCTATAATATATTGCAAAAAAAGAATATCCCTATAATATATTGCTAAAAAATTATCACTATAATATATTGCAAAAAAAAGATGTCAAAGTGTTGTTTTTTTTTTGTTTTTTTTTTTTTCCTCTGTACCTTAATGATTTTTTTTTTCTTTCAGGGCTCCAAATTTAAACTTTGCTATTTTTCATGGAAAATCAAAAGCAGGTCGAAGGAAACTTTTACACAACCTCCAACGACAAGGTGGCCTTCTACTGACCACATATGGTCTCATTGTTACCAACTATGAAGAACTTTCAAAAGGTCCAGATGGCCGAGAGTTTATTTGGGTAAGAAAAACCCTGTCATGGTTAGAGGGGGCAATCACAATTCCAAAATATACTTGGTTGAAATGCTGTCTATATACCCTGCAGAGTGATCTCCTCCAAAAAAAAGAGGGTGTCCTGAATATAACACTAAACTTTATCTGATTGTCAGGCTTTTGTTCTGGAGATCTGGAGGTGTATTGATTACCCCTTCATTGCAATTACTTCCAGACCCACTCTGACAGTACCTGTTGGAGTCCTATCTATGGGTCAATTAGATCTGTTTGAAAATTATTCATATTCAATAAGAATACTTGATGCTATATAACTGGAAATTATTTGTATTTTAAATAGTTACTTGAAGCTCTAATTGTTTACTAAAGATTATTGTTATTAGCTACTTGAAAACGTGTTCAAATTATTTGTATTAAGAATAGTTACTTGAAGCTGTAATTGTTTACTAAGGATTATTACTATTAGTTACTTGAAAGCATATAACTGTGTGTAAAGAAATGACGTATTAAAGAGAAATAATTACTTGAAACCATATAATTATTAATATTAGATAGGAATACCTGAAACCAACAATTGTGAGCAAATTATTTGTATTAGATAGGAATAACTGGTATAAAATTAAATTTTTCATTAACAATAGTTACTTGAAACTATAATTGTTTACTAAGGATTATTAGTTAGTTGAAAGCATATAACTGTGCCAATTATTTGTATTAAGAATCGTTGCTTGAAGCTATAATTGTTTACTAAGGATTATTATTATTAGTTACTTGAAAGCATATAACTGTGACAATTATTTGTATTAAGAATAGTTACTTGAAGCTCTAATTGTTTACTAAGGATTATTATTATTAGTTACTTGAAAGCATATAACTGTGTGCCAATTATTTGTATTAAGAATCGTTGCTTGAAGCTATAATTGTTTACTAAGGATTATTATTATTAGTTACTTGAAAGCATATTACTGTAAATTATTTGTATTAAGAATAGTTACTTGAAGCTATAATTGTTTACTAAGTAATATTATTAGTTACTTGAAACAATATAATTGTGTGAAAATAAATGATTATTATTAAATAGAAATAATTACTTGAAACCATATAATTGTATATAAAATTTTGGTATTACATAGGAATACTTGAAACCATACAGCTGTGAATATATTTTGTATTAGATATAAATACTTGATATATCTGTATTAGAACTCTTAAGAAACAACTACTCAAAAAATGTAAATATATTATATATGCAATTTGATAATCTCTAGGCATAAAATAACCCTAGACAGGTTGACATGCTGTTAAAAGTAATCTTTTTTTCCCTCCTTCAGGATTATGTATTTCTGGATGAAGGTCATAGGATTAAAAATCCTACAAAAACACAAAAGGCTTGCCACTACATCCCTGCTCATAATCGGATCATAATCACTGGTACTCCCTTACAGAACAATTTGATGGTAAGTATTTCTTCTTTTGGTGGTAGTGGGTGACAACCCTACCAACCATTAACACAAACTGGACCCTGATTTTGTGTGTGTTTTTATATATATATATATATATATATATATAAAATACTGTCTATTCTACAAAGTAAATTTATTATAAACTGGACCCTGATTTTGTGTTCGTGTGTGTGTGTATATATATATATATATATATATATATATATATATATATATATATATATATAAAATACTGTCTATTCTACAAAGTAGATTTATTATAAACTGGACCCTGATTTTATGTTCGTGTATATATATATATAAAAAACAATGTCCAATGTAAATCACACTGGATGCTGATTTTGTATTGAATGTTTTGTCTTAATGCAAATATATATATATATATATATATATATATATATATATATATATATATATATATATATATATATATATATAATTTTAAGATATAAAACCTATGAAAATATCTAAGTAATGAAAAGATTATAAAAATTATATTAAAAAATTTAAAAGAAGGAGACCTAAAATACTATGCTGATGTTTAGGACGTTTAAGATTCCTTCTACTTCATCCAAAATTTTCATAGCTAATAGGTATTGATATACAAGGCTCATTAAATAAGTTTCCAGACTTTTATTGATAGTACACACATGAAACTTTAGTCCCCTTCAAAGTAATCTCCTCTGGCTGTAATGCACTTCTGGACTGTTCCAATAACTTCTGGAAGGCCCCATGAAAGTCCTCTTGTGTTAGCGTGTTAATGACCTTCATCACAGCCTCTTTCATCTCCTCAATTGTCTCATAACGACAAGGTCTAAGCTTAGGGAATAAGCAAAAGTCACAGGGAGCAAGGTCTGGGCTATAAGGGGGGTGAGGAACTGTGTTGATGCCCATCTTGGTCAAATAGTCTGTGACAAAGATGGATTTGTGGACTGGTGCATTGTCCTAGTGGAAATGCCACTGAGCTGATTTAAAGAGTGCTGGCCTCTTCCGATGGAATCTCTTCCTGAACTCCCTTAAAACCTCAACTTGTTGACTGTCTGTCTAGTGGAAATTCAGTGCATGTAGATTATGCCAGTGCTGTCAAAAAAAGGGATCATCAGAAGTGTGTGGATTTGCTCTGTCTGGCCTTCTTGGGTCTGGGAGAGCCAGCATGCTTCCACTGGGAAATCTGTCTCTTGGTCCCTGGGTCATAGCAGTAGATCCAGCTTTCATTGCAGGTCACCAGAGCATCAAGAACTACGGGATCTGAATTGATCCACTCAACCATCTCCCTGCTGTCATGATGACGTCTTTCTTTCTGATCTTCTCTGAGGACCTTTGGGACAAACTTTGCGCAAATCTTCTGCATCTTCAGTTCCTCGCGAATAATTGTGTGTCCAGTTCCCACACTGACATCAAACTGTGTACTTATTGTCTCTATAGACACACGACGGTCCTTATCCATGAAATTCTTTATTTGACCAATCAACTCTGGTGTATCGACTTCCTTACTCCTCCACCACCTCTCATCATCCCTCACAGACTCCCTGCCTTCCTTGAATCTCTTTTGCCACTCAAAAACTGATGCTCGATTCATGCAAGATTGTCCAAAAGCAGTCTGAAGTATTCCATACGTTACTGTGACATTTTTTCCAAGTTTAAAACAGAATTTTATTGCATATCGTTCTTCTAAAGTGTCCTCACGTCCAGATTGCATTTTTGAAATTCACCAGCTGTGACAATCAGGCTTTAGTCGGGTGTATTTGAATTCCCGCTGTAGTTGTTCATTTGAACCTGAAATCATAAAAATTAGTCAGTCATCTCATAAGATGTATAGCAATAACATAGTGAATTTTCAAGAGTTTATGGCATATCAACCCTTATAGGTTATTTAATGCCAAATCCATTTTTATACATATAAACAGTTCTATTTCAAACAATTCATTTTAGCATAAGTATGCAGTTTAATTCTATTTGACCCATAGATAAGGGCCCTATCATTTGCTACCACTACGGGCCAAAGTGGACCAGGGAGCAATGGCAATGAAGGGGTGCTCTGCATTCCCCAAAGCTCCAGCATCACAGGAACCTCACCATCCGATTTTTTAGTGTCATATCTAGGACACTCTTGGGTGGGTGGGGGGTAGCTCTTTACCCCTCTGCAGAGGTGCAGTCGGTGTATTCTACAGCATCGGATGACTGGGCAAGTTTAAGGTTGTGTATCAAAGGTTGTTACTTGACCCTGAGTGACAAAAGAAGCTAACAAATGAGCATTTGTATTTTGCACACTAAATTTTATTAGGTGTAGATTTAATTCTAGAACTGGCTTTTTTAAATGTGGGTAATGTTTACACTGTTATTTCAGAGATGTGGAGAAACTTTTAGCTCAAGTCATACAATGCTAATCCTCAATTTGACAAATTCATTTTTCTATTTTCATGTAAACAAGGGACATTCAATAAATAAGGATCTTTTTTTTAATTTTCTCTTTTTTTTTTCAATTTAAGCAAATTAAAACAAAAAAATATATTTTTTTTTTTTCTAGAATCTTTTTCCACAATGTAAACTCTGCCGAATTATTTGTTTATAAGCCATTCTATATGGACAGAGGTCCGTCATCAGATTTTTGATGGCTGAGAAGTACAAAACATGTTTGATTTACTGAAGATTGTAATGTGTACAGAGCAGCCTAATTTAGTCAAAATGTTTACAAATAGACTAAACATGGTTTTGCCACTTCGATCTTGAGTCAAAAAGACAGTGGCAACACACTGATACTCTGAGAAAAAAAATTCTGTCAATAAAGAAGGTCATGCTGAAGCACCTATCATTATTGATTTCCATGAAAACAGTGCTTCCTATTGCCAGCTCCTTAAGGCAAAATTCACCTTATTTATTGAATAACTCTTGTATTTTTATTTATTTTTAGATAAAGCTCTCTCAAAGAAAATACTAGTTAAAGTTAATGGTTGGTTATATTTCATCTAAATATAAAAAAAAAAATAAAGATGTTATGAAGACAACTCGTGTAAAATAGAAAATAAATTACAGTGCTGAGAGTGATTTAGAAAAGAGTAAAGGATGAGTTTATAAGGTTTGTTTTAAGCTTCTACCAACCAATAGTTCTTCTTAGCTCAGAGCAGCTGGTGTGTTTAATCAGACCTTCCCAAAACCAATGAGGTGTAAGTTCATATCTCTCTAAGAATGTCTCCATTATTTTTTATTTCTAATCTGTGCTGTCTCTTGTAGATTGACAGCCCAAGTGAGTTGTAATAAAAAAATATATAACTAATAAATTAAGACAAAAGAAAATATTAGTCAAAATCAATGGATGAAAATCCAATTAAACTATAACAATTAATTTTAAAAACTTCTTATAATTTCAGGAACTGTGGTCACTTTTTGACTTTGTTCATCATGGTAGTCTGCTGGGCACCATCAAGACTTTTAAGATCAAATATGAAAATCCAATCACCAAGGTAAGTACTTGCATAAACACTTTTTTTTTTTTTTTTTTTTTCTATATGTCTGAATTGAGTAATTAAGTTGTCCAACTGTCGCTGAGGACGACCTGAATGCTCCATTTTTGATATTTACTATACAGAGGCAAAGGGAAGGGCGCTACTCCTTTTCATGGACTGCTCCACTTACCCTATCTGTACCTTACAATGCTGAGTGTTAAGCAAGGAGACATTAAGTACTTTTTTTTTCTTAGTCTTTGGTATGTCTTTACATGAGATTGAACCCGGGTCTCCTAAAACCATTGGCAAACACTCTAACCATTATGCCAATGGTCCAGTTATTGTGAATATTCGCAGGTGAATTTCTAAGATGAGGAATTATCATTATTTTACGTTGACTTATTTGGACGAGTGTCCTCATCTTGATTGATATTATAGTAGATGAGGAATTATCATTATTTTATGTTGACTTATTTGGACGAGTTTTCTCGTCTTGATTGATATTATAGTCGATGAGGAATTATCATCATTTTTTTTTTACTTATTTGGACGAGTGTCCTCGTCTTGATTGATATTATAATAAGGATTAAATTTCTGAGATGATGAAATATCATTATTATTCACTGATATACTTGGGCTAGTATTCTTAACAATGTTGCTATAAGTCATAACAAAATTTCTGTGTAGTAGCTAACGTGTTATTCTACGACATTTTATTAAGAGAGTTCAAATTCCAATTGAACTATTATGTTCACTTTTGGACTAATTCCCTTTGGAAAAGAAGCCTAGTCGGTTGGGGCTGTAGAATACACCAACTACATCTCTGCAGAGGGGTGATGCTCCCGCCCCCACCTACAATTGTCCTGGATATGACATTAAACCATCTGATGACATGGCTTGAGCCTTGGAGATTTGGGGAATGCAGAGTACCTGTTCATTACCATTGCTCCCATGTCCACTTGTAATATATTAACATGACCTGTGGGTGTGAATACGGCAAATATTGTTGACAGATAGATTGATAAGACCGGTGCGATCACCAAAATGTCATCATGTCCACAGATGCTGTGTATCAGAGGATGTTGACAGGATTATATCTGCTCAAGGATAATATCAACAAGGTGATTGCCGAAATGTCACCATGCCCACAGGTGTTATGTTGAAAACAGGTGCATCCAGTTGAAGATATCGGAAAATCACCTGTGGGCGTCGTTCAATTTGGTGATATTGACAGATGCGTACGCCCACAGAACCGGGCTTGGGCAAGTAGCCAATGGGAAGCAGACAACATAACCAATGGAAAGCAAACAAGTGAGATGTGGGCATAACCAAACGAAAAAGAGGAATTGCTGCAGGTCACGTGAGAGTTGTAGACTATGTAAGTTCCCAAATTTCAGCTAAAGTCCGTTGTTCACTGGCTTGTCCGTCTCCCGACAGCTCCTCCGTGTGCACGAACTCTCTGCAATCGCTTTCTGCTCCACACAAGTATCATCACCGAAAATAAAAATATAATCTTATATTTTTATATACATACGTGTTGCTCGTTGTTAATAATAACACAGTGTACTATACAACACACTCTGATCTGGAGTGGTAGCACCTGATAGGGTCCTATTTATGGGTCAAATAGAACAAATTGTGTGCAAAGAAATGACTGATGTTACATTGTGATTGTTATATAACAATACTTGAAACCATTTAACAGTGTGCAAAAAAGAGTTTAAGAATGTTATCTAAAAATTGTGTTTACAAATCATATGTATGTAAACAAAATTTGGCATTAAATAACCTACAATAGTTGTTATGTCATAAAACAACAAAACCAAATCATATATATTTGATATGTGTTTAAAGAGGATTTGGCATTAAATAACCTACAAGGGTTGATATGTCATAAAACCCAACCAAACCTCGTGAAAGGTATGAACCCCCTTATTGCTCCCCTGCTGTAGATTGAATAGTACCTCTGCTGTCCTTCTACATGGATGGCTTTGGCATTAAGTAACCTATAAAGGTTGATATGCCATTAAAGAAACCAAACCAAATTTCTGGAATGAGGAATTATTATTATTGCTCACTGATATTCTTGGACTCCTATCTTCATCTTGAATGTTTTTATAGTCGCAACTATATTTATAAGATGAACAATCATTATTATTATACACTGATATTCTTGGACTCCTATAATCATCTTGAATGTTTTTATAGTCGCAACTATATTTATAAGATGAACAATCATCATTATTATACACTGATATTCTTGGACTCCTATCTTCATCTTGAATGTTTTTATAGTCGCAACTATATTTATAAGATGAACAATCATCATTATTATACACTGATGTACTTCACTTTTTCCTCAGCAAAGTTAAATGACAAAAAACTCAAGGACTGCAGCAAGATTTTAGAATATGGTATAAGAAATTAAAAGCAATTAGAAGAAAATGTTTGCAGATGATTGTTCAAATTTTTGTATTTACTGCTATAATTGCAGGAATTGTTAATTCTATTTTATTTATTTATTTATTTTTTTCCAGTTAAAAAAGTTAAAAACTTTCTAATATATTTGTTTGAAAGAAAATTTATTCAAACAATAAATTTGAAGCACTTTTTGACCCCCATCACTACTTGCTGGACAAGACTGATTGCATTTCACATAGCACTAATACCCTTGGGAAAGGTATGAATCCAATTATTCTCCCTCCAGCTATGGATAAATAGTAGGGCAGACTAGGTTCTTCAGCCTTGGTGAGGCAACTAGTCTAGGAGAAGGAAAACTCTGAATTAAAACCTGTTAAACTCCGCTTAAAAAATTGACCATGTGTCATATCCTGCCCGAGTGGAGGGGTTGGGTAAATAGGATCACTACTTGCTGGATTTCTGAAGCACATTATTGACTGAATGATGTCAAGGAAGGTTTTGATTTGGCAATATGCTATTGTAGCATTGTCACTGACAACTACTATGTCATTGATGACTAATCTTTGGATGGGAGAGAAGAAACGCAAAAATACAACTCAAATATCAAAACTTCTATTGTTTTATTCTCTCTGTTCCGTATCTGAGACTTTGGAAATGGATAAAAGACACCTCATGCTGAGTATCTTCTATTCTGGTCGGCTGAGGCTGTAGAACGCACCGACTGTATCTCTGCAGTTTAGTGAGTGTCCTGGGTATGACTGTAAAGCATCTGATGGTAAGGTTCTAGTCCTGGAACTTTGAGGAATATAGAGTACCCCTTCATTGTCATTACTTCCAGGTTCACTCTGACTCAGATTGATAGTATCTGTTAGGGTCCCATCTATAGGTTAAATAGAACTGTTTAATCATTTTCTATACTTGAATTACTTATGTTTAATAGAAATAGTCCCCCAAGGCCCTAACCCTCTTCAGAGGGGCTAGGTTTATCTCCTGGTATCTGAGGTGTCCCTTTTTAGGGGAATGCCAACAGGGCCTGAGGGATTTTTGGAAATGCTGTGCGTGTCTGGGTCACAACCCTGTGCCTGGACCCATCTTAAAAAAGTCTTGTACTACACTCATCCAATTAGAAGGACATAGGACAAATACTGTTGTACTTAGCTAGTCGAGTAGATGGGGCGCGAATCAGGTCAGGTGTGTCTTGTCTCTGGTGGTGAACATTTGGTTGAGGCTGCCTGACATGGGTGTCGGGGGAGCCCAGCATTCACATCACGTGGCTGAGACTGACATACTCCTCGAGTCTCAGGTCTGTCTCACCAGTCTCTAATCTTCTTTGGAGGAATTAGGTTTAACGCTTTAGGCATCCCTTTTTAGGGGAATGTTGACGGGGCCCAAGGCATTTTTGGGAACGCCAGGTATGTCTGGGTTACGATTCTGTGCCTGGACTCACCTTAAAAAAGACTTTGTGCTGCACTCACCAAATACTGTCATACTTGTCAGTTGCATATTGGATAATGAAACATCACACTAACTCACTCATTTCAAGAAATATAAATGTTGATTTACCACTGTATTTTGTTAATTTTTAAAAACATTTCTTGTCAAGCCAATTCTGAAAACTTTGTTGTTTTTGTGTGGAATCTTTGTGGCATAATGGCTAAAGTGCTAGACTATAGTCTCAAAGTAAGTGTGTTCAAATTTCAGTCACACTATTACATTCACTTTTGGACTAATACCCTTAGGTATGGACCTTTTATTCCCTCTGCTGTTTTACAAGGATGGATTTGGCATTAAATAACCCACAAAGGTTGATATGCCACAAAACAAAGAAACCTTAAATAGTACCACTACTGTTCTTCTAAAAGGATGGCTTTGGCATTAAATAACCCACAAAGGTTGATATTCCATTAAACAAAGAAACCAAAAAAATATCCTTTTGGTATTGTTGCCATTTAAGCTTAGCTTAGAACAAAGCCAAAAGTATGAATCACTCAGTGAGAATCAAACTCACTAGCAATGGTCTTCAAGCCTCATTCTTTAACCATTACACTATAATAGCCAAATTCACTCAGCTTTGGCAGGGCTTGGAATCCACTAACTGTATCCTCTGCAAAAGAGAAACTCCTCTCTCCTGCCTCTCTCCCAAAAAAAAGTTATGACACTAAACTGCTTCTATTGCTCTGATTCTTGAGATGTAGAGAGTTTAAAGTACCCCTTCATTACCATTACTCCCTGGTCCACTCTGACCCAGATTTATGGCTCACAGAGAACTAGTGTCCTGGGTATGACTCTAAACTATATCTGATGGTGATACTCTTGTCCTGGAATTTTGGATAATGTAGAGTACCCTTTCATTGCTCTTACTCCCTGGTCCACTCTGACACAGATTGGTAGTACTTTTTAGGGTCTCAAATAGATCTATTGGAAAATTGTGTTTGATAGGACTATACAAAACAAAACAAAAAAAATCTTAGGAACCGACTACGCTCAAAATGTAAATATGAATGTAATGAACGAAATGACTTGCCTCCTGCAAAACGCATCTGTTTGGTGTGTCATGTTTCTTTAAGAGCTAGCGTCCGCCATTAAAAGGCGAATTTATAAGTTGTGGTCTCATTTTGTCTCGTTTTAGGCATGAACGTGGCAGCATCTATGCAAATTTATGCCTACCTTGATTGCATATAAAGCGACTAATTTCATCACTTGGGGGAGGGTGCTTTAAAGCAATTGAAGTTATTGTTTCTATTGTGACTTGTACATAAAGGAGAAAAGAGTTTGTGCAAAACTGATTTGACCCTGTAACACAGAAAAGGGAGTCTATTTTCTAACAAAATAGAAGTCTGTCTGGACCAACTGCCTGGCAACTTTGGATAAACATTGTCTCTGAACTAACAGAAGCCACTTTAAAAGTGAATACTGGAATCAATTTCACATTTCCATTCACACCTACTCTCAGCAACTTAACAACAATGAACATGATTCCCTCACCTCTCAGCATAAAATAAACCTAAAAGAGTTAACATGCTGTTAAAATAAATCGGTCAGCTTTGCTTGCTTTGGCACTACAAGCTTCAGATGGCTTTTTGCACCTGCTGTTCCTAAGTGGTCACCCATCTAAGTACTGAGAAGGCTCTTGGTTGCTTAACACTGTTCTTATTTGCTAAGCCTCATATTGTTCTTATTTGTCTAGGCCTCATATTGCTTAGAGTACCTGCTGTCTCTAAGTGGTCACCCATCTATATGCTGTGAAGGCTTCTGATGTAATATATTACCTTCACCTGCGATGAACCCGGTAGATGTTGTTGACAGAGACATCCAGCCGTAGATAAAACCAACAAAATGATTACTGGAAACAAGGAATGCATGGGTGTAAGCTGTGACCAATGGAGAACAAGCATTGCATACGTATAAACCATAGCCAATGAAAAACAAGCATTGTATGGATGTAAAACATGACCAATGAAAAACAAGCATTTTGTGGGTGTAAGCTGTGACCAATGGAAAACAAGCATTGCGTGTAGGTCGTGTGGGAGTTTAAGACTATACAAGGTCTAGAATTTTGGCTGAAGTCTGTTCCCACCAGCAGTTCCAACTCCTGATGGCTCCTCCGTGTGCTTGAACTCTTTCTCCGATTGCTCTCCTGCTCCACACAAGCATCACTGTTGATGATTAAAAGTATAAGATTATATATATATATATATATATATATATATATATATATATATATATATACACACGTGTGTGTGTGTGTTCCTCATTGTTTGTCAAGACCCAGTGTAGTATACTACACTGGTTGCTTAACACTGTTCTATTTCTTATTTGCTAAGCTGTACTTAGTCCTACAGGTTTCCTATTGTTTTTTTTTTTTTACAGTACAAGCTATTTCTAAGTGGTCACTCATAAGTACTGAATGGGCTCATCGTTGCTTCAGTGATCTGGTGGATAAATGATGAATTTTAGTGTGACGTTGTTATTATTCTTTCTTTTGGTATCATTATTTACTAAGCTTTGACTTTATTGACTATTTACTAAGCTTTGACTTTATTGACTATTTACTAAGCTTTGACTTAATTCTATTTCACTCACTTGTTTGGTTGTTGCAGGCTCGTCAAAAGGATGCGTCTTTGGAAGAAAAACAACTTGGTTACAGAATGTCACAGAATTTGCAAAAGATTATTGCTCCTTATTTCCTGAGGCGGACAAAAGCTGAGCTCATGGCTGATCCCAACAGCGGGTTAGTATTGCTTGACGGTATTCTACAGAACAAATATGGAGGCATAGTTACCTCCAAGCAGTTTGCACATGCAGGCTTTCCTACCCAAGCCCAAAAGAAATCTTTGCTGGGGGTGCTTGTAGTATAACAGTAGTTGTCCTTAGAAATCTATATAGCAACCCGAGTTCAAATCACCGATAAGGCTGTTCGCATTTTATATAGCACTAATACCCTTGGGAAAGGTATGAATCCAACTCTCCTCTATCCAGCAATGGGTAAATAGTTAGACAGATGGAGCTCTTTAACCTTGGTATGGCAACCAGTCTAGAAGAAGGAAAACAGAATTAAAACCTGTTAAACCCTGCTTAAAATATTGACCTTATATCCCATCCTGCTCATGTGAAGGATTTAGATAAATGCAAAGTGGCCAAGACAGAATCACATTTCATGTTTTCTGGACAGAAATTATTTTTAGTACATAATTAGAGCTTCAAGTAATTATTCTTAATACAAATAACTGACACACAGTTATATGCTTTCAAGTAACTAATAATAATAATAATCCTTAGTAAACAATTATAGCTTCAAGTAACTATTCTTAATACAAATAATTGGCACACAGTTATATGCTTTCAAGTAACTAATAATAATAATAATAATCCTTAGTAAACAATTAGAGCTTCAAGTAACTATTCTTAATACAAATGGTGTAATATAGGCACTTGTGGTGGAATGGTTTTCTTCATTTGAAATGGACACAGTAACTTGAGTTCAAATTCTGGATGAGGCTATTTTCACTTCAAATAATACTAATATGAGTAAGAAATGTATGCATCAACTGACTCTCTGTCCAGCTCAGTCCATTCACCTGGAGCTGTAAAATACACCAACTGCATCACTGCAGAGGGGTAATACTCCTTCAACGAGTGTCCTGGATATGACATTAAACCATCTGATTACAAGGCTTGAGAATTGGAGATTTGGAGAATGCTGAGTACCTGTTCATTACCATTGCTCCCAGATCCACTCTGACCTGGAGTGGTAGCACCTGATAGGGTCCTATCTATTGGTCAAAAAGAAAAAACTGTGTGTAAACAAATGACTTAAATTATGAAACAGTTAGAGTGTTCACCAAAGGCCTGGAAGACGGGGGTTCAATCCCTGGTCGAGTTGTACCAAAGGCTCAAAAAAATGGTATTTGATGCTTCCTTGCTTAACACTTAGCATTATAAGGTATGGATCAAATATAAAGTGGAGCAATCCAGGGAAAGGAGGAGTAGTGCCCTTCCCTATACCTTGGTGTAGTAGCTATTGAAAAGGGAGCCTTCAGGTCATCCTTGACTTATATATGATGATGATGATGACTTATATAGCAATACTTGAAACCATTTAACTGTGCACAAGAAAAAGCTCAGGCTCATTCAAGAATATTATCTACAAAATGCGTTTACAGATTATATATATAATATATATGTGTAAAGAAGATTTGGCATTAAATAACCTACAATGGTTGATATGCCATAAAACCTAACCAAACCAAATCCTATATATTTGATATATATGTATAAAGATTTGGCATTAAGTAACCTACAATGATTGATATTCCACAAAACCCAACCAAACCAAATCATATATATATAATATAAAGGTATAAAGAAGATTTGGCATTAAATAACCTACAATGGGTGATATGCAATAAAACCCAACTCAGCCAATCTCCGTCCAGCTATGGGTAAATAATTGGTCAGACTAGACTGTTTAACTTTGGTATGGCAACCAGTCTAGGAAAAAGGGAAACTTTGAATTCAAACATGTTTAAATCTGCTAAAAAATTGACCTGTTCATGTGGAGTGGTTAGTTAAATACACACCACAAAGCTTATTTACTTGAAATAATGTAAGTTTTGAGGAATTACAGGGAAAGCTGATGTGCAATATCAGTGAGACGGTCAAAAGAAAGATATTTTCCAGACATACATTTAGCATTAGAATAATTTTATTTATTCTGTCATCAGGGTTTAGAAGATACTGACTATATCCTTTGCAGAAGAGTAAAACCGCTCTCAAAAGGAGTTTCTTGTATATACCACTAAACTGCATCTGGTGGTAAGGCTCCAGATTTTGAACTCTGGGGAATGTGGAGTACCCCTTCAGGTACCTGTTAGGGTCCCCTGTATGATTCAAATAGATCCATTTAAGAATTATTTGTATTCAATAGGAATACTTGATACCATATACTTGTTATTTGTATTAAGAATAGTATAATTGTTTACTAAGGATTATTATTATTAGTTACTTGAAAGCATATAACTGTGTGCCAATTATTTGTATTAAGAATAGTTACTTGAAGCTATAATTGTTTACTAATGAGTATTAGTAGTCCCTCAAAACTATAACTAGAGAAGACGGTTGATAGTGTAGTATGATGACTATCGTGCTGGATTGTAGCCTTAATCTAAGTGAGTTTGAACTCCAGTCGCGTTATGTTCACTTTCTGACTAACTTTGGGAATGGTATGATTCCTTTTACTGCCCCCCCACCTGTTATGGGTTGTGTAGTGTCACCTCAGTTTTTCTTCAAGGAAGACTTTGGTTTAAATAACCCAAGAAGGTTGATATGCCATCAAACAGAGAAACCAAACCACATAACTGGGTTTGGGAAAAGTATGAACCTTCTAATTCCTCCAGCTAATAGTTAAATAGTACCATTACTGTTCTTTTACAAGGAAGACTTTGGCATTAAATAACCCCAGATGTTTGATATGCAAGTGAATGTGGAGTACCCTTCATTGCAATTGCTCCCTGGTTCACTCTGACCAGGAGTCCTATCTATGGGTCAAATAGAACAAACAAATGATTGATGTTAAATTGAGACTGTTATATAGCAATACTTGAAACCATTTAACTATGTGCAAAACAAGAGCTCAAGCTCATTTAAGAATGTTATTTACAAAATGTGTTTACAAATCATATATGTATTTGATATATATGTAGAAATAGGAATTAGCATTAGATGACCTACAATGGTTGATATGCCATAAAACCCAACCAAATTATATAGATATGTATGTATTAAGAGGATTTGGCATTAAATAACCTACAATGGTTGATATGCTATAAAATCCAACCAAACCAAGTTATATATTTGATATATGTTTAAAGAGGCTTTGGCATTAAGTAACCTGTAATAATTGATATGCCATAAAACCCAACCAAATTATATAGATATGTATTAAGAGGATTTGGCATTAAATAACCTACAGTGGTTGATATGCCATAAAACCCAACAAAACCAAATTATATATATTTAATATATATGTATAAAGAGGACTTGGCATTAAATAGCCTACAATGGTTGATATGCCATAAAACCCAACAAAACCAAATTATATATATTTAATATATATGTATAAAGAGGACTTGGCATTAAATAACCTACAATGGTTGATATGCTATAAAACCCAACCAAACCAAGTTATATATTTGATATATGTTTAAAGAGGCTTTGGCATTAAGTAACCTGTAATGATTGATATGCCATAAAACCCAACCAAATTATATAGATATGTATTAAGAGGATTTGGCATTCAATAACCTACAGTGGTTGATATGCCATAAGACCCAACCAAACCAAGCTTACTTGTGTAAGATCAGTATCCAGGGTGGAGCAGATGTCAGTATTATTGTTATTGGAAAGTCTTAATCCTTAAGTATTAACCTCGATATTGATAACTTTATTTTATCTTTTTTTGATAAAAGCTTTCCCTATTTTTTTTTCTTTTTGATAAAAAGCCTTCCAAAACTGCCACGAAAAAATGACATCATTGTATGGATCAAACTGACTCCAGATCAAAAGAAAGTTTATGAATCCTACTTGAAACTTGATGAAGTGAAAGAGGTAATGTTTCCCTTATATATAATTTTTTTTTTCTTTGCTTTTCAAACAAATGCTAATTATCAAATAGTAATATAATGAAACCTCGATTATCGAACATAATTCATTTCAAAATTATTTTTGGCTACCGATTTGTTCAAAAACTGAAACTGCTGCATGGATAGATTCAGCCAGCCATTCAGATTGTCTCAGCAGTCATTCACGTGTATTCTGTTTTCATCGATTTGAACTCTGAATATTTGTTTGATCACTGAGGCATTTTTTAATCCAATTTTTTGTTCGACTGGAGAGTTGTTTGATAACCGAGGTTTCACTGTAGTTACTTTAAACCATATCATTGTGCAAATTATTTGTATTAGAAAAGAATACTTGATATTGATAACTGCAAACAAATTATTATTAAATAGGAATAGTTACTTTAAACCATATAACTGTGCATAAAATATTTGATAGGAATACTTGAAATACTCCTGTGTGCAAATTATTTGTATGGGGGTAGGAATACTTGAGATCATATAACTGTGCAAGCAAATGGTTATTATTCAACTAGAATAGTTTAAACCATATAATTATGTATGAATTATTTGTATTAGATAGGAATACTTGAAACCATGGCTGTGTGCAAACAAATGATTATTATCAAATAGGACTAGTTAATTTGAAATTATCATTCTTTTAAATTTTTATTAAAAGAATGTAAAAAAAAAAAAATTTTTAAACGTTTTTTAAAAATATCTTCCTTTTTATTTTTTTTTATATCTGAAAATTACTGAAATATTAATTTGAAATATTAGAAAAAAGATTTTGTCCTATACTGTATACTTTTAAAAGGAATATATCATAAATGAAATATATCTAAATTTTAAAAAATATTCAATTAAAATTATTGATTTTTAGAATTTTTATTTTTATAATTGTTTTTGTAAACATTTTCTTATCCACTATTGTATATCATTAAAAATATATGAATGAAATATAAGATTTAAATATTTTTTTAATTAATTTTTAAGAATTTTAATTTTAATTTTTTTTCTAAATTTATTTTGTCCTATACTGTATATTTTTAAGGTAAATATATTATTAATAAAATATTTGTAGATTTTACTTTTTTTTTTTTTTTTTTTTTTTTTTAATATACTAAAAATGATTTGTAGTCTTTCATCCACATCCTTTTTATTTTCAGTTAATGTCCTCCAGTCGATCCCCACTTGTTGCCCTGATTATTTTAAAGAAAATCTGTGATCATCTTCGTCTGTTATCTATGAGAATTTGCAAGGCATTGGGAATGCTCACGTCATCAGAATCAAGCAAATAGTAAGTAGTTGCTGAATTACCCATCTACATGGGGCATGTCTCTGGTGCAACCTTGCTTGCCTATTAATAACATGAAGCAAATGGTGATTTGACACAGCTGTTAATTGTAGAATAATTTGGAAAAACCCTTAGGAAATTTATTGAATGACTGGAATGATGGGAACCAGGAAGACCGATCAATAATCAGTGTTTGGGAAAAATTAAATTTTCTTACAATTAGATATGAGTAATTTCTATTCATGGTGGCAGCCCAGTCGGCTAGGGGTGTTGTAAAATACACCAACTGCATCTCTGTAGAAGAGTAAGACTCCTCCAAATGTGTGTCCTGGATATGACATTTAACCATCTGATGGTGAGGCTCCACTCTTGGAACTTTGGCAGTTGTGGAGTACCCCTTCATTACCATTACTCCCAGGTCCACTCTGACCAGGTGTAGTTCTACCTGTTAAGGTCATATCTATGGGTCAAATAGAACATGAGTCCTGAATATGACACTAAACTACATCTGATTGTGAGGCTTCAGTCTTGGAGTTTTGGGAAATGTGGAGTACCCCTTTATTACCATTACTCCCAGGCCCACTCTGACCCAGATTGATAGTTCCTGTTAGGGTCCTATCTCTGGGTCAAATAGGACTGTTTAGTCATTTACCATGGATTATTATTAGTAGTAGTAATTTGAAACCATACAGCCGTGTGCAAATTATTCATATTAGAGAGGAATACTTGATTAATAGAATTACTGATATTAAATAGCAATACTTGAAACCATTTAACTGTGTGTTCGCAAATGATTAATATCAAATAGAATTATTAGTGTTAAAATGAAATTGGCGACCATAGTCGAGGGTGATCCGAAGGCTCCCTTTTTCTATAGCTACTACACTAAGGTGTTGGGAGGGCGCTACTCCTTTCCTAGGATTGACCCACTTTACTCTTGATCCGTACCTTATAATGCTGAGGCACTATACCAATGATTGGACATTGACATAATGGTTAGAGTGTTTGCCAATGGCCTGGGAGACCTGGGTTCAATCCCAGGTCAAGTAATACCAAAGACTCAAAAAATGGTACTTGATGCCTCCTTGCTTAACACTCAACATTATTTAGTACAGATCAAGGGTAAAGTGGGTCAATCCTGGGAAAGGAGTAGCGCCCTCCCCTACACCTTGATATAGTAGCTATCGAAAAGGGAGCCTTCAGGTCACCCTCGACTACGGTTGTCAACTTCCCCCTTTTTTTCTTTTTTTTTTTTTTTTCAAGTGTTAGATAGAAATACTTGAAACCATTTAATATGTGCAAACAAATGAGCTCTAACGAGAAGTTATCTGCAGACTATTCTCTGACAAATCTCCAGGCGACTGGGGCTGTGGAATACACTGACTGCTTCTCTGCTGAGGAGTAAGACCTAACTCAAATGAGTGTCCTGGATATGACACTAAACAATCTGATGAGGCTTCAGTAACAGGTGCTACCATCTATGGATGAAAATAGAACTAAACTGTGTACTTATGCTAAACTGAATTGCTTGAAATAGAACTGTTTTGATATTTAACTGTGTGTAAACAAACAAGATCGAAAAATATAATTATTAGGTGTTCATTTTTAATGAAAGCTTCATTAATACTTGTTTTGAGGTGTATTAAATGCTCTATTGTGCCTTTTTTTTACTTCAGAGTTCACATTGTAAGTTGGAGATAAGGTTGTTTGATTCCAGATGCCAAATCAGCTTGTTGTTTATCATTCTTTTCATTGTCTTGCAATTTTGTGGATCTGAGCTATCTTTTTTTAGTTTGGGAATTGGTACTATTGTGGTTTGTCTCCATATGTCTGAGAAATTCCCTTCTATCCATATTTTGTTAAATATTTTAGTGATTCTTCCGGTAGTTTTTTTGAGGAATTCATAATGGATTTCATCCAGGCTTACAGCAGAATTATGTGATATTTAAAAAAATTTTTTTTTTTTTAATGGAGTCTTTTAATTATCTTAATGTCAATAAACTATTATACTCTTCTATTTTTTTTTATTTGAAGTGTAGCTTATGTTTTTCTACATCTTCTGGTAATAAATTCCTTTTTACAGTTTTGTTTTGATGAGTTTTTAGAGAAAGTTTCATCTAGCAGTTCTGTTATAGTTTTTTTATCAGTTATTATGGAGTTATCTTTTGAGAGATGCTTTATTGGTATTGTTTGTCATTTACATGCAATTTTCTTGATCATTTCACAGATTGCCTTTGGTTTAGTTGAGTAATTTAATTTGTTGACATAATTTTGCCAGCATACTCTTTTTGTTGCTTTTATTTCTTTTCGTGCCTTTGCTCTATTTAATTTAAATTCTATCTTGGTTCATTTTGAAATTTCTAAGTGCTGCTTTTTGCAGTCTGATTGCTTCTTAGTATTTATTGTTAAGCCAGGGTCTGTTTTGCTTATTTGGTGTTGCATTCTTGGGAATACAGTCTATTGCTATGGAGTTCAGCATTTCAGTGAAATATTCTATTGTCATTGTTTGGCTCTTTGTGTATTAGTTTTTCTTTGCAGTTTTCTTCAAATTTTTCCCAGTTAGCCTTGTCTAATTTCCCATGGAGTGTTTTTTTCTGGTAGGTTTTGTGTTATTTAGTAGAATTGGGAAGTGGTCATTACCACAATTATCTTCATGTACTTCTTGGAGAAGTCCATATTGATAGATGGCATAGGTATTTCCACTTAATGGGTTTATGTATGTTAGTGTACCTGTATTGTGTAGGCATAAATTGTTTTCGTTTACCATCCTTTCCAAGATTTTACCTTTTTTGTTTATTTCTTTGCATCCCCATATAATGTTGTGACTTTAACAGTCACCCATTAAAATGAATGCCCTAGAAAGCTGCTTGCCCAGTCGGCTGGGGCTGTAGAATACACTGACTGCACCTCTACGGGGGGGGGGTAAGACCTCCCCCCCAAACGAGTGTCCTGGATATGACACTAAACAATCTGATGGTGAGGTTCTAGCAGTGCTGGAGCTTTGGGGAATGCAGAGTACTCCTTCATTGCCATCACTCCCAGGTCCACTCTGGCCCGGAGTGGTAGCACCTGATAGGGCCCTATCTATGGATTAAATAGAACTAACAGCATACTTATGCTAAAATAAATTGAGTAAACTGAATAGCTTGAAATAGAAACGTTTTTGACAATTAAACCGTACTTACACTTAAACTGCGTGCTTATGTTTAACTGAATTATTTCAAATAGAACTGTTTTTCGACATTAAAACTGTATTTACACTTAACTGAATTATTACATATAACTGCTTGAATAGTTTGAAATGGAAATGTTTTTGACAATAAAACTGTGTACTTATGCTAAACTGAACTGTTTTCAATAGAACAGATTATTTACATAAAAATGAATTTGGCGTTAAATAACCTACAAAGGTTGATATGCCATAAAACCCAACAAACCAAACCAAGCCTAGAAAGCTGCTGTAACAGTTGGTCCAGTTCGGTGTCAATGGTCTGATCATGTGGCTGCATGTATAGACAGCATATGGTTATGGTATGATTTAAAGTGGCTGATGAAGCTACAGCTTGAAGATTTGTGTTAAGGTGTATTCTGCATTGAGGGATCTTGTTATTAATCAGAAGGGATGTGCCGCCCGAGGCTCTATCTGTATTGTTATCTATATAGTTATATGAGGTAAAATCACGGATTGTAACATTGTCATTCTCTTTCAGGAAAGTGTCCTGTAGACATATCATCAATGGACATAAGTAAAGTAAAGTTGGTGACCTTAGTCGAGGGTGACTCGAAGGCTCCCTTTTCAATAGCTACTACACTGAAGTGTAGGGGAGGGTGCTACTCCACTTGACCCTTGATCCTTACCTTATAATGCTGAGTGTTAATCAAGGTAGCATCAAGTACCATTTTTTTGTGTCTTTGGTATGACTATCTGATTGAACCCTGGTCTCCCAGACCATTAGTGAACACTCAACTCATTAGGTTCCCAATTAAAAGCAATTGTTCATTTCGGTTTGGTTTCATACCTATTATATTCCACTGGATGATTTTAGTAGCCATGGTTCAATTATGAGACTGTGTAGTTTTTCATGTTTGTTCTATCGGTGCTTTTTGGGAGGGTTTTTGAAAACATGTAATGTTAGGATTTTGTTCAGTAATTAATTATGTCAGCTCATTATAGTTTACTTTATAGTTATGGCAGTTCCCTTGTAATATCTTATAGATATTTTTTGCATTTGATTTTCTCTTGGAGGATCCATGTTTTAATTTGAGGTGTGGGTGGGTGTTTTGAGGGTAGATTTTTTTTCATTTAATTTTGCTTATTTATGGGGTCTCATCCTCTGTTTCCATTGTTTCAAATCTGTTTTTGGTAGGGGTAGTTCTTGTTCTTGAGGTTGATCTTGATCTATTTTTTTTTTAGTTTTGTGCCATACCTCTGTTCATTAGGTGGGGGTTTCTTTAAAGCCTCCCTATAGGTTGAGGTCTGTGGTAGCCAAGCAATAGAGGCCACTTCAAAGGAGAGGGCCTTTGGGTTCATCATGTTTGATTTTATTTTTGTCTCTTGGTTAGTTGCATCTTTGGTGTTTGAGTTTTCTTTGGAGAGTTGTTTGTTTTCAGTGACTGTTATGGTTTTCATTTCTTGAATTAGTATTCTCATCTCATTTATAAGTTGGGTTATTCCTATGGGTTTTATTCTGGTTTAGTTGTTTTGGTGTGTATCTTTTGGACATTTCAGAGTATTTTACTGCTTCTATTATTTTCCTTGCTTCTGGGAAAGTAATGTTTTTGGTGTATTTCATTTTGGACATATCTTTTTCCTTTTTCCAGACTTCATAAGTTAAATTGTTAATGTTAACTAGCAATATTTGAAACCTTTGAACTGTGTGCAAAGAAATGAGCTCTGGTACATTTAAAATTGTTACCTACAAATTATATTTGCAAATCATATATTTAGTAGATATATAAAGAGGATTTGGTATTAAATAACCTACAATGGTTGATATGCCATAAAACCCAACCAGATTTAATCATATATATTTAATATATGTGTTAAGAGGATTTGAAAGTTCTAGGGATATATACAACTATGGACAATACATAAATCAATTCCCACCGAATACGATAAAAGCAATATGGCAATACGAACGGATCCAAAAGAAAATATGTAGACAGAAAATGTCTATTATGTTCAACGAAATTTGTATTAACGAAGAAATGCTGCCAAAATATACATAATTATTATTGGTGAACAATTATTTCTTTCAGTAATTATTCTTAGAGAATAAAACTCACAAGCTTGTCAGGTTATATAATGCCGAAGTGAATCTGTGAGGTTTGATATGCTATTAAACGCTGACCAATCTTGACCCAGTCGGCTGGAGCTGTAGAATACACTGATTGTGTTTCTGCAGAGGGGTAAGATCTCCCAAACCATTGTTCTGGATATAACACTAAACAATCTGATACTGAGGCTTCAGTAATGCTGGAGCTTTGGGAAATACAGAGTACCCCTTTATTATCATTGTTCCCCGGTCAACTCTGGCCCAGTCCTATCTATGGGTCAAATAAAACTGTTTGACATTTAAACTGAGTGCAAACAAATGACTTATGCTAAACTGAATTGTTTGCAATAGAACTGTTTGATCATTTAAATGTGTAAACAAAGGAATGTTGTTTAATTGAATTATCAGTGATACATTGCAATTCTTAGAACCATTTAACTTTGTTGACTTATGCTAAATTGAATTGTTAGAAGTAGAACTGTTTAATCATTTAACTGTGTGTATCTACGAAATGTATTTACAAATCATATATTTAATATATATGTGAAAACAGGATTTGGCATTAAATAACCAATAACAGTTGATATGCCATGAAACTAAACCAAATGATCCTTTTTTTCTTTTTCTTCTCCAAGCAATTAGATGGTTTCAAATTTTTAATAATTCGTAAACACTTATCACTTCAAGTAACTTGTATAATGAACCACTTTATAACCAATTTTTCATCTCAAAAACATGGCATCATTTGTTAGATGAGGTATATTTTTGAAACATTGAAGCTTATTTTGTTTCTTGGCTTAACCTTGTTAGCATCCATCCAAAGTGTCCCCACTTAGCCTATAACTAAACAAAGGCTATTTGTTAAGATGAATAATTTGTTATAAATAAATAATAATAAATAATTTGTTATAAATAAATAATAATAAATAATTTGTTATAAATAATAATAATTTATAATAAATAAATAATACCTCTTAAGCATACTTAATCAATTACATACATAATTGTTATATTATCAATGCTATTGTGTATCTGTAGTGGGATTTTATATTTGGAATATCCAAGTAAACACAGTGAGCTATACCAAGGTCTAGACTACATTGTTTATTTTTGGTATTGCATTGCAGTTGATTTTACTAATTACTAATGTAGTTATGAAACTATAAATAAATGCTTGAATGTTTTCTTTTTATCTCAATGGATATTGAAGAAATTTCTTTGTAGGTTAGCATAGGCAAAAGTTAGGTGTCATTCATTACGTGTGTGTGTGTGTGTGTGTGTGTATATATATATATATATATATAGTATAAAAGAATTTTTATTTTATAAGTCATTTGTTTGCACATAGTTATGTTTTCCACCAACTACCACATATACTCCCGTAATTAATTACTTTTTAAGAAATATTTTATAGATTAGCATAGTCAAAAGTTAGTTGTTCATTATATTAGTAGTGTGCACATATATATATATTTTCTATTCAGTAAGTCATTTGTTTTGAAGTAACTACCACATATATTCCTGTTATGGATGTCCTTTTTAAGAAATATTTTAGTTGGCTAGCATAGCCAAAAGTTAGGGGCTATTCATTACATCCAATATATGATAAAAAACACCTTTTGTTGTTAAAAATTAGAAGTCACTCATTGCACCAGTATATCGTTATTCTGGTGCTACATGGCTTCTCAGTGAGTACTGTTTGAGATCTTTTCCCCATGAGGAACACGAATTTTGAGCATATTTTATCTGTTTGTTTTTAGTGCCCACGATGGTATTTCTCACTTAGATGACCCGACTGAAATTCCTGAGTGGACACGGCAGGTTGGGGTGGAGGAGCAGCCTAAGCCAGCATCAACTAAACCAAGCAAGGAAACAGACTGTGCAGCCACCCAACTAACCGGTATCCCTGATTCCCTTCTTTATAAAGAGTCCAGTAAGCTCATGGTGGTCATTGAATTACTAGGCTATCTGTCTGCAACTGGACACAAGTGCCTTGTCTTCTCCCAGTCCACAAAAATGCTTGATATCATTCAACAGATACTTGTCAACCTGGTTAGTCAATGTCTTTCATTTTTTTTACTGTTTTTTTAGTAGAATTAATGGTATTGCTTTGTATGTGTGTGTGTATTCAAAAAGTGTCACTTGATATAGACCAGTCATGTGCAAACTGTGACCTACAGTGCTTTCTCTATGGCCTGCCGAAGACTTCAGTTTTTTATCTATAAAAAAAAAAAAAATCTTTTTCCCAAAGAGAAAAAAAAATTGACTTTTCCCTATTTCTAAGGCAAGTCCTTATGCATATAGTCTTTTGTAGTAAAAAAGCTTGCAGTATCTTCAATGTAAAATTACCTTGAATTTTTTTAGTAGTTTAGCCCACCTGAAGATTAGCCACATCTCGTGTGACCCACCTGATGATCAACCACATCTCATATGGCCCACTTCTCAAAAAAGCTTACCTGTGCCTGATATAGACATATAATATATGATTTCAAACAAATGAAAAGGTTTTGAAACCAATCATAATCTTTTAGGAGGGAGGTCTCTGTGGCGTATTAGCTAAAATGCTGAACTGTGGTCTCAAAGTGAGTGAGTTTGATCTCCAGTCATGCAATTATGTTCCCTTTTGGACTAATACATTTAGGAAGAGTGTGAACCCCTTTATCTTCCCAGCTATGGGTTAAATAGTATCACTGGTGTTCTTCTATAAGACTGGGTTTGGCTTAAATAACCCATGAAGGTTGACATACCATTAAAACTTAAGAAACCAAACCAAACTATAATTTTGTCTTGTCAGTGGATTTTGATGAATACACTGACTGTACCTCCTGGAAACGATTAAAATCTCTCAAAAAGTAGTGTCCTGTGTATGTAATATAGTGGAAAGAACCCAATTCCGTTTTAACAGTATTTCTTGTCTCCAGGATTCCGGACAAACTTTTTTCCCCACTGTCCTCAAAAACAATTTCAACTGTTTTGAATTGAGAATGTTTTTTTTTTTGTCATCATCTCCACCTCGACTGGGGCTGTAGAATACTCTGACTGCACATCTACAGAGAATCACTTTCCACACACACACACACACACAGTGTCCTGGATATGATAATAAACCAACTGATAGTGAGGTTCCAGTTTGGGAACTTTGGGGAATGTAGAGTACTCCTTCATTTTTCAACATTTTACCAATTGAAGAAATAGATAAAATAATGGTGAAAATGTAAAAAAGTATAAAAGAGAAAGGGGCTATTTTCTCCATTGCTAAAATGTAGAAAAACTCCACAAAAATTTATAGTCTGAAGAAGTTCTTCTTTGAATAAAGAACAAAATATTACTACTAAACTCATAAGTGTTTGATATATCCGCATTTCCACATATTTTTATTATCTTGTCAGATTTACCAAACTCTACCATTTCTCCATATATATATATATATATATATATATATATATATAAAAACAGGATTTGGTATTAAATAACCTACAAGGGTTCATAAATAAAATTGGCCTAGTGGTTAGAGTGTTTGCCAATGGCCCTTGAAGCCAGAGTTCAAACCCATGTCAAGTCATACCAAAGACTCAAAAAATGGTACTTGATGCCACATTGCTTAACACTCTGCATTATAAGGTAGGGATCAAGGGTAAAGTGGAGCAATCCAGGGAAAGGAGTAGTGCCCTCCCCTACACTTCAGTGTAGTAACTCAGGAAAAAGGAGCCTTTGGGTTGCCCTTGACTACAGTGGCCAACTTTACTTTTTATTTTTATATATATATATATATATATATTGTTATCTACAGACAGATTATTTCATTGTATCGCAACTTTTCAGTGTGGCTATATACAGGAGATGCTTCAAGCTGGAATTGAAATCTGGCTGATTTTTTGTCAGTTGGACATCTTACCCCTAAGCTATCATTTCAGTGTAAGTGAAGGAATTTTAAGGTATATATTCATATATGCTTATCAGCTACCAGGGTGCTCAATTCATGAAAAGAACTTTGCATTTATGTGCATGTGTCAGCCAGCAATTTCCCACAGAAGGAGCATATATATATATATATATATATATATATATATATATATCTTTAAAGAAAAAACCAAAGAGCAGTTATTTTAGGATTATAAATTTATTTCCATCCTGTTTTGCGTTTCTGATGTAAACCAAAAACACGAAGAAAAATATAACAAGACTTCTTCAGATCCAATGGATAAAATAAAACAGAATAGACACGAATGATTTCTTGTCCTGAAGGAATTACTCCCAACTCTGGTTTAACTGAACCGAATAATACCTATATATATGTGTGTGTGTGTGTGTGTATATGTAATTTTTTTTTAATATGGTACAAGATATATTCAAGAAGTAACACGAGATATGGACATATATGTAATTTCTTTTTTATATGGTACAAGTTATATTCAAAAAGTAACACAAGATATGGACATATATGTAATTTCTTTTTTATATGGTACAAGTTATATTCAAAAAGTAACACAAGATATGGACATATATGTAATTTCTTTTTTATATGGTACAAGTTATATTCAAAAAGTAACACAAGATATGAACATATATGTAATTTCTTTTTTATATGGTACAAGTTATATTCAAAAAGTAACACAAGATATGGACATATATGTAATTTCTTTTTTATATGGTACAAGTTATATTCAAAAAGTAACACAAGATATGGACATATATGTAATTTCTTTTTTATATGGTACAAGTTATATTCAAAAAGTAACACAAGATATGGACATATATGTAATTTCTTTTTTATATGGTACAAGTTATATTCAAAAAGTAACACAAGATATGGACATATATGTAATTTCTTTTTTATATGGTACAAGTTATATTCAAAAAGTAACACAAGATATGGACATATATGTAATTTCAAACAAATATTTTTTAATGAAAAGATTTTGAAACTCATCATAATCATCTGTGTTTAATGATGAATAGGCAAAGATCATTTTCAACTGTCTAAATAGATTTATTTCATTAAAATATTTTTTCTATTACATCTGATTGAATTCTGAAATAATATCAGTTAAAGTATACATACATACAATGTTTATTCGGAGAAGGGTTTTTTCAAACTGTGTTTTTTTTTTTTGTTTTTTTTTTTTCCCCCCTAAATTAAAATTTTTAAATTATGCCATTTTATATTTTCTCACTACTTTTATTGGCGCACATCCAGAATAATCCAACAATTAAAATTTCTGATTGTCTTTAATTGGAATCATTTTGAGATAAGGCTTCTTAATCTGAGAATTAATTTTTATTTATTGCAGACTTTTTGTCCTCATCTTGATAGTTTTTTTGTGTTGTTTCTTCTTTCACTACGTTTCGGCCAAATTTCACCTCTGGTGATTTACCGCGACCTTGGATAGGAATGCTGAGTTTTGTAACCGTATCCCCAGTAATTACTGCCTTCCATAGTTGTTATCTATCGCACCACGTTTTTGACCAAGTAAACCTCTGGCCAGCTTGGGTAGGATTTGAAACTGCTATCTTCTGACAATGCTCACCTGGTGATGAGTCTCTACGGTTCTAGGTGAGCATTGTCAGAAGATAGCAGTTTCAAATCCTACCCAAGCTGGCCAGAGGTTTACTTGGTCAAAAACGTGGTGCGATAGATAACAACTATGGAAGGCAGTAATTACTGGGGATACGGTTACAAGACTCAGCATTCCTATCCGAGGTTGCGGTAAATCACCTGAAGAAGGCCAGAGGTGAAATTTAGCTGAAACGTAGTGAAAGAAGAAACAACACAAAAACTACCAAGATAAGGACAAAAAGTCCACAATAAATAAAAATTAATTCTCAGATTAGAATTTCAATTATTTCTATGATAATGTTAGAAAAAAATTACATAGAAATATAATACTTACATTCACCATCCAGATAAAAAAAAGTCTTTGTTTTGGTCTCAAATTCAAGATGTGACGATACTAGTCCAAGTACATCAATGTATTATTATAGTAATAATTCTGCATCTCAGAAATTCAAACATGGATTAACATTACGTTTACTTTAAGATTAGATTTTGTCCTCTTGTCAGCTGAAGTGCATATCGACGCATAACTATTCCTGTTTTTTTTACCTTTCTTATCTCTAAAGCGTTACCGACATCTCAGAATGGATGGACAGATTACAAACCTGGAGCAAAGGGCAGAAATAATCCGTCAATTTGAAACTAACAAAGACATCCGCATATTTCTTCTCACCACACAAGTAAGCAATGAAATCTTTATCTTTTTCTGGACCAAATCAAATTGGCTATCTCCTCATCTTGCCAATGTGCTTATTCCTCAAATTTATTTGCTTTGAACATTTGATATTTGATTTATAATTTCTCTCTCATGGATCCAATGATTCTAGAGGCATAAACTTCCTTATCCCCCACTAGCTCTAGGTTAAATAGTACCAAACTGTTTTTCTACAAAAATAGCTTTAGCATTAAATAACCCACAAACATTGGAGGTGCCCGTGGTGTAATGGTTATCGTCGGAGGAAATGGACACGGCAACACGAGTTCAATTCCTGGGCGAGACTGCATTTCACATAGCACTAATACTCTTGGGAAAGGTATGAATCCAATTATTCTCCCTCCAGCTATGGGTAAATAGTAGGACAGACTAGGTTCTTCAGCCTTGGTGTGGCAACTAGTCTAGGAGAAGGAAAACTCTGAATTCAAACCTGTTAAACTCCGTTTAAAAATTGACCCTATGTCATATCCTGCCTGAATGGAGGGGTTGGTAAATATGAGTAGGACAGACTAGGTTCTTCAGCCTTGGTGAGGCAACTAGTCTAGGAGAAGGAAAACTCTGAATTTAAACCTGTTAAACTCCACTTAAAAATTGACCTTGTGTCATATCCTGCCTGAGTAGAAGGGTTGGTAAATATGAATAACCCACAAACATGCCATTAAACCAAGTAAACAAATCAAAACCAATGAATCTAGAACAAGATAATGAATCCAGATTTTTACTAGGGTGAGTAAAAAGTCTTTGCAGTATTTTTGTAACATGAAGCACAATTTAGCAGCACCAGATGGTAACAAACCGCACTGAACTGTGAGATGCAAAACTTGCCTAATACTCTCTGTGCGCTACTTGCCAGGTTTGGTTCTACAGCTTGGCGCACTGCCTTAGAATTTCCTTTTTTTAGGCCTACCTAACCTTGCTTGATCATCGAGGTTCTTGCAATCCAAACAAATTTTCTTGAATTGTCTGGTTAGTGCACTCGGATCAACTGCACCATCACCTTTCTCACAGGAAATGTTTTTGGCTGCTTTCAAAGTATTATGGCATTAATTCCCAAATTCGACTACTATTATATACCCTACCTGTGAACATTAATGGGTATGTCCCATTCTTCATAAATACGTCGGATACTATTGTGATGGGTGTAATAAAACTGACTAAGTAGTCACCACTAGTTGTGGGTACCTTCACACTGCTGGCAAGTATTGTATTTCATTAATTTTATAAAGATTTCCATTTTCGTTTCCAAGGGGGTGTCCTCATGGTGTAATGGTTAAAGCAATGAAATGCAGAATTGTTGTAAGCGAGTTCGTGCTCCAGTCACGCTATTACGTTCACTTTCAGGCAAATACCCTTGGGAAAGGTATGAACCTCCTTATCCTCCCAGTTATGAGTTAAATAGTACCTCTGTTGTTCTTCTGGAAGGATAGCTTTAGGTATTAAATAACCTACAAAGGTTGATATGCCATTAAACAAAGAAACCAAACCAAACCAATCATTTCCAACCTCTGTTTTGGTTATTTCTCATTCAGTAACCTTTTCTTAGGTTACAACTAAATTGCACAATTATCTATGCAGCTTTCAAATCAACCAATGAATGTCAGTGTACCAACTCTTTATCTGACCATGCACTTTGCAGAATGAAAATCTAATCCCATGTTGTGTTTGCTGGTTCTCAGTAGGTCGAGTTGAAATCCAAGCATCTAAGACGATTCCACAAAGAAGAACAAGGTGAAAACATTCTTTAAAAAAAGAGGAAGTTGGTGTGACAAAATGACGCTTTGTAGTGTCCTCACTTTGGCTTCATAGTTCCCTTACCTAAAAACTCGGGTTGACTGCTAGATTTTTGGCTCTTTGTATCTCTGGTCCTCTCTCTTCTGTCTGACCCTCTGCATCAGTCTCTTATCCCTTCTAGTAGCAGACTGACTCTACTTGTATATATCCAGGGGTGAGCATTCCTATTACTGGACTTACATCTACCCACAGACTGGACATAAAAATACTGGCAGAAAACAGGTTTCCAGGATCCCAAAAGGTGTGATAACGTTTTTAAGTCGTTGATCCACTTTCAACTAACATCACACTCATGGTCAACTCACAATTGTACACATGTGTGCACCCACATGCACCTATATAGACACTCACACGCCTACTCATGTGTCCCAATGTATGCACATATAGAGCCAAATCTGTGTACCACCATCAATAGTATCACACGACCATGATACTACTAACCACAGCGGATATTTCCCACAGCTTGAACTGCTTTGGTCACTTGGTATACACTCTGCAAACTAGCATGTTCTAAAATATTGCAAAACTTTTGACTCCCCTAGTATATGTATATTTAAATATATCTTTGAAAGTTTGTTTTTCTACAAAGCCAATCCCAATTGAAGAGCCCAGATGGCTGCGGCTGTAGAATACACCAACTTCACCTCTGCAGAGAGGTAAGACCCCGCCCCCTAATGAGTATCCTGGATATGACACTAAACAATCTGATGGTAAGGTTCCAGTAATGCTGGGGCTTTAGGGAATACAGAGCACTCCTTCATTGCCATTGCTCCCAGGTCCACTCTGGCCCTGAGTAGTAGCACCTGATAGCGCCTTATCTATGGGTTAAATAGAACTAAACTGTGTTCTTATGCTAAAGTGAATTATTTGACTAAACTGAATAGCTTAAAATAGAAATGCTTTTGACAATTAAACTGTATTTACATTTAAACTGTGCTTATGCTAAACTGAATTGTTTGAAATGGAACTGTTTTTTGACATTGAAAATGTACTTACACTAAATTGAATTGTTATATATAGAAGTTTTGATATTTTACTGTGTAAACAAAATCTGTACTTAGGCTAAACTGAATAAGCTGAATTAGAACTGTTTGAATAAACTGAATAGTTTGAAATAGAAATGTTTTTGACAATTAAACTGTGTACTCATGCTAAACTGAATTGTTTGAAATAAAACTGATTATTTACATAAAAATGGATTTGGTGTTAAATAACCTACAAAGGTTGATATGCCATAAAACCCGACCAACCAATTTAAGAGTTCCTTTAACATAATATTTCTTGCATTATTAATTTTGTCATCATCTTGTCAGTTAATTCAGGTTTGACATCAAATTAATGCATCATTATTGAGCTTTTGTACACTGACCTTGCACTTGATTTTCACATCCAATTCTATGTTCAGTGTTTTGACACCTTGTCAGTTAATTCAAATCTTACAGCACTGAATTCTGTTTAATTTGGCTGGAAAGTTGTGAATACAATGAAGGATTACATGACAAAGTTTCATTTTCATCAGACATTCCCACAATATGTGTATCTACCCAATTCCTCTACCATTGGTAAATGTGACACAAGGTCAATTTTTAAGCGGAGTGGAGCTGGTTTGAATTCAGAATTTTCCTTCTGTCAGACTGGTTGCCATACCAGAGCAAAAGAGCCCAGTTTCTTTTTACCTAACCCCTCCACCTGTGGCAGGATGTGACACAAGGTCAATTTTTAAGCAGAGTGGAGCTGGTTTGAATTTAGAATTTTCCTTCTGTCAGACTGGTTGCCATACCAGAGCAAAAGAGCCCAGTTTCTTTTTACCTAACCCCTCCATCTGTGGCAGGATGTGACACAAGGTCAATTTTTTAGTGGAGTACAGCTGGTTTGAATTCAGTCTTCTTTATCCTTAACTTGTTACATAAATACATGCTCCTGTAGATGATATGCTGACTGCATCTCTGCAGAGGTGTAAAAAAAACTCCAATGAGTTTCCTGGTATGACACTAAACCACCTAATGGTAAAGCGCCAGTCTTTGAGCTTTGAGTAGTTTGGAGTGTGCTTTTATTGCCATTACTTCCTAGTCCACTCTGACTCTGATTGGTAGCACCTGTTAATATGCTATTTATAGGTCAAATAGAACTGTTTAATCATTTACTATGCTTGAAACCATTTAACTGTTTGCAAATAAAACTATTAGTATTAAATAGCAATGTTTGAAATCATTTAACTGTGTGCAAACAATATGTAGCAATACTTGAAACTATTTAACAGTGTACAAATAAATGAGCTCTAGCTCATTTAAAAATAATGTTACTCACAAATTATATAAACAAAATTTGGCATTAAATAACCCCCAAGGGTGGTTATGCCATAAAACACAACCAACCAAGTTAAGCGTGATGATGCTGACGATAACAATCCAAGTTCTATACTTCACCAAATGGGCTATCTCTGTTGGGTCAAAGGCTTTTTATTTTTGACATGTTTACAGCTAAACCTTTAAAGGTTGTTCCATTCTTCACTTCCTGAGAGACCTGGTACAATTACAGATAGATTTGACCCATAGATGAGACTCATGAATCAGTGTAGGCCTGGGAATAATGGCAATTAAGAGGTGACTCCACACTCCTCTGTGTTCTAGAACAGGAGTCACGCCACTGAATACAGTTTCATGTCATATTCAGGATGAGGTTAAAAAACAATCTTTTTTTTTTTTTTATATAGTTAGGCCAAGCTCCTACCTGGTTTCAAAACTATTTGACAGATTCTTGTATGATCAACTACAAAATGTGACTTTGGTTGTGTATCTTGCTTGATAAAAGTGCCCATGTCACATGATCTATGATGAATAAATCTTAATTGTAATTTGTCTTCATCTCTTATTCAAATTCCAGCTATGGGTTAAATAGTACCACTACTGTTCTTCTAGAAGGATGGCTTTGGCATTAAATAACCTACAAAGGTTGATATGCCATTAAACAAAAAACCAAGTCTTATTCAAATTATGATCATAATTTTTTGGTTCTCCTTGATGAACGTTGATTCAAAAATTCTTACTGAGGTGAGAAATAGAATTTATCGACTTGGTAGATTTCTTTGTGACTAGAAAAATTATTGGATTGAGCCATGGATAATTTCCATTTTAGTAAAATATGATTTATTTATGAATAGTTTAAGAAGGTATTAATTTCAGTCAATAATATATTTATCATTATTTTGAATCACCTCTTGCCATTTATCAGGTTGTTTGTTAATTTCTCACATAAAATTCAGCAGTTTTCAAGCTCAACAAGTTTTCCACAGACGTTTTCACTTTATAATCTTCAGTAAATATTTGGTTATTAAAACCATTTCAAAGAGAATGGAGATGGAAATCACTTGGTGCAATGTCTGCTGATTATAGTGGATGGAGTGGAACACACCAGCCTAAATCCAATATTTTTTCTTGCATAATTCTTGCTGAATGTGCCCTCAGATTATTTTATAGAGTAGCACAATGTTTTCCTTTATAACCAGCACAAGACATTTTCTTTGAAGATTTCTATGCACATGTTGCAACTGCTGAGAGTTTAAGTCTGTATTGAGTGTCTGACTGCAGTTTAAAATTTCAAAATGAATAATACCACAGTGATCTCACGATACACACTGCATAACTTTCCTTCCGTGGATCTTCACCTATGTCACTTCACTGCCTTTTGCATTGAACATTATCATAAAAGACTTCTTTTTTTTTTTTTTTTTTTTTTTTTGTCACCTGTAATGATATTCTTAAGAAACTAGTTATTTCTCTGCCTTGGATATCTGATTGTTATTCTTCTCATTATAAGAGTATCAGGAAGCCAAATGTCCTACTTACTTTTCCTATCTTTTTCAAGTGGTGACAGATTGTGGATTATGATGTGTTGAGTTCAGGTGCTAGTTAATTCTCAACTATCTTTGTAAAAATTGTATTTCACCAATTTTCTTAAAGCATCTTGATTGAGGTCCTGGTTTGAGTTCATCTCACCATGACGTATTGCTTTGGTGGTCAATAATGACATTTTGGTCATAAACACTAGAATTTTTGTTTTAGCTATTTCTGTAGCTTTTTTTTTTGTTTTTATTAAACTCCTATAACATATGTCAAATATGCACTTTCAGTTTGCTCGTTTTAGGGGTGTGAGTTCATAGATTAAATTATGATGCATGCTCTTTCACTACTGAAATAAGAATGATCGATGAAATCACTCTTTAATCTGATAATTTCAGGTCGTGTTTAAAAACATCGTAAGTTTAAAATGCATTGTTACAACTTGTTTCTAAAACATGGAAATCATTTATGGCTCTTGGCTGGGGCTGTAGAATACACTGACTGCATCTCTGCAGAGGGGTAAGACCTCCACCCTTACCTTAACGAGTGTCCTGTATATGACACTAAACAATTTGATGGTGAGGTCCCAGTAATGCTGGAGCCTTGTGGAATGTGGAGTACCCCATCATTGCCATTGCTCCCAATTCCACTCTGACCTGGACTGGTAGCACCTGATAGGGTCCTATCTATGGATCAAATAGAACTAGACTCTGTACTTATGCTAAACTGAATCGCTTGAAATAGAACTGTTTTTGAATTTAAACTACATACTTAGGCTAAACCAAATTTTTGAAATGGGACTGTTTTTGTATGCAAAACTGAGTTGTTTGAAATAGAACTGTTTTGACATTTAACTATGTGCAAACAAAAACTATACTTATACTAAACTGAACTGTTGAATTAGAACGGTCTGACTAAAATAGCTTGAAATAGAGATGTTTTTGACAATTAAACTGTGTACTCATGCTAAACTTAGTTGTTTGAAATAGAACTGTTTATTTGTATAAAAATGGATTTGGCATTAAATAACCTACAAAGGTTGATATGCCTTAAAACCCAAACAAAACACATTTATGACTCAATCTAATAAAATGGTTTTGTTAACCACTGAAAGAGGAAGCAAAATAGTCTGACACCATTTTAATGTGTTTATCTGAAAAAATGTCTGTCTAGCTATCCAGCTAAAAATAATTTGTGTCAAGCTGGAAAAAAAAGTCTGCCTAGAAGTCTAGGTATAAAAAAAAATGTGTCTAGCTGTGTAGCTAAAACAAAATGTTCCAATTTTAATGATTCATTTAATTTCTTTTTAGGTTGGTGGTGTTGGCTTGAACTTGACTGTAGCTGACAGAATTATAATTGGTAAGTTATTTAAAAAAGGACCAACCTAATCCCCCAATGTTAACAAAAAAATTCAAGACTATTATACCAATTAATATTAAAGTAAACAAGCTACAAAAATAAAATGAAAGAAAAAAAAACTGTTATAGATTTTATATTGTTATATATGATTTTTATATCGTTTTATAATGAGTAGAGTGTTCACCAATGGTCCAGGAGAACAGGGTTCAATCTCAGGTCGAGTCATACCAAAGACTCAAAAAATGATACTTGATGCTGCCTTGCTTAGCACTCAGCATTATAAGGTATGGATCAAGGGTAAAGTGGAGCAATTCAGGGAATGGAGTAGCGCCCTCCCCAACACCTTGGTGTAGTAGCTATTGAAAAGGGAGCCTTCTGGTCACCCTCGACATACATACTTTACTTATATTATAGAATATATTATGATAAAACCAAGAGGAAACGTGGATAAACCAAACACTTACAATGGGTCTAGTAGTAATATTTCATTCTTTATCCAAGCAAGAACTTCTTCAGACTATTTTTATCATCTTTTTAGATTTACTAAAATCTAACATTATTTTTATACTGTTATGTATTGTTTTATATGATTTTTATAACTTCCTACATTTTTTAACATGGAAATTTGATTACTGCTTTCATACTGCTATACCATATATAAATAGAACACAATAGAGAGATGGTCAAAAGGCTGCATCCTCTGCTTCCCAAAGAACAGTGTGACTTGATGATGACATTTTTTTAATATAGTAAATGATATATTAGAACTTGCTTTTCTTTTTCACTTATATTTCAGTATCTAATTTCTTTTTTTTTTTATTTACACTTGCAGTATTAGTATTGATATCATTTCAAATTTTTTATTTACACTTGCAGTATTAGTAGTGATATCATTTCAAATTTTTTGATAAAAAAAAAAAAATTGTCAATCTTTCAGTAAAAAAATTTTTTTTTTTTTCCATCCTAATTTTTGATGCTTTTTATTACATGTGTTGCAATGTTTTTCATTTTTGTTACTTTTTATTACCGAGTAAGAAAGTGTTTTTTTTGGGTGGGGGGTTTCCAACCTTGATTTTAATTGTTTTATCCATACTAGTAGTATTAGTAGTCATATATCAAATTTTATTAGATGAAGCATTGTCAACCATTATTAATTTTTCATAAACTTTTTTCGACATGATTATTACCATACAAAATAAAAGTAAAAAGTAAAGTTGGCGACCATAGTCGAGGGTGATCCGAAGGCTCCCTTTTCGATAGCTACTACACCAAGGTGTAGGGGGGGGCGCTACTCCTTCCCTCGATTGCTTCACTTTACCCTTGATCTGTACCTTATAATGCTGAGTGTTAAGCAAGGAGGCATCAAGTACCATTTTTTGAGTCTTTGGTATGACTCGACCTGGGATTGAACCCAGGTCTCCCGGGCCATTGGCGAACACTCTAACCGCTAGGCCAATGTCCGGTACTATGTACCATACAAAATAATCCCAAAAAATTTTGACGTTTGACTAAAATGAAATTTTAAGAAATACACCTGCACAAAAAGTGTTAAACCCAATCTTTTCCATTTTAAGTTCACTTGCTTTCTTCATACTATCAGTATAACTAGTAATATTTCAAATTTTTTAGATCAAAAATTGTCACTCACTAATTTTTTTAAATCCAAATTTTTATTTTTTTTTTTTATTTCATCAGTAGCCATATTTTTTGTTCTAATTTTTATTACTTTTTATTGCATTTCTCATAAATATAAAAAGCAGTAAAAATAATTATTAAAAAAAAAAAATTTATAATTTAAAATAGACTACACCTAGGGTGCTACTCCTTTCCCTGAATTGCTCCACTTTACTCTTGATCCATACCTTATAATGCTGAGTGTTAAGCCAGGAGGCATCAAGTACCAATTTTTGAGTCTTTGGTATGACTTGATATGGAATTGAACCCAAGTCTCCCAGGCCATTTGTGAATACTCTAATTGCTAAGCAAATGGACCAGAAATCGATGGCGGTAGACTCTTCCAATTCTGTTAACCGTGACTGGGTACAAGTGTTACGCTATAGTAAGTATTTCTTGTTATTCTTAATGTTAGTTGGGATTGAACCTGCAACCTCCCAGATGATTTCGCTCAGAAGCACTTTCCAACCAAACACCTTATCTACTGAGCCATGTGTCCTTGGCAGAAAATTCAGAGTGAATTTTTGGCACTTATAAACCTAATATCTCCATTAACCCTTGAGATACTCCTTTATACTATCATACCCATTTTTTTTTACCTGAGCTCATATCACTTTTTTTTCTTTTCAGTGGATCCAAGCTGGAATCCAGCCATTGATAGTCAAGCTGTAGATAGAGTCTACCGTATCGGACAAGATAAGAATGTCATCATTTTTCGGCTTATTACATGTGGTTCTGTCGAGGAGAAAATTTATATTCGTCAACTTTTCAAACTTTCAATTAACAGACAGACAACAAAGGAATCAAAAGATCCTTTCAGGTAAAATTTCCAATTTTAAAATATGATTCTGTCTTTGGGGGGGGGGTCTATAATGCTGGACTGCCACATTGTCACGAGTGAGTTCTAACTCAAATCACACTATTTATGTTCACTATCAGACTGATACCCTTGGTAAAAGTATGAAGTCCCTTATCCTCCCAACTATCGGTTAAATAGTACCACTACTGTTCTTTTACAAGAATTGCTTTGGAATTAAATAACCCACAAAGGTTGATATGCCATTAAAGCAAAGATACCAAACCAAACCTTCAATGTATTGCTTATGAATCTATTTTTCTAATCTGTATTAAAACGTCTCTGAACAAAGTACTGTATATATTCAAATGTAATGTGAATTTCTGAGACCTAGATTTTAGCCTGATATTAGGGAGTCATATCATACTCCCATCGAACCATATACCATCGTTTTTGACCTATGATAGAGTTGCAAGATTAAACCCTATTATTTCACCAACAGCTACAAAAATTAAAAAAAGCAAAAAAATCATGTGAGCCCTCTTATTGCTCCTTGAGAACATCAGAGAAGGGTTTTGAAAACCATGTAGATGAGATGTCACATGTTCTTTGCTAAGTTTTTTTTTTTTTTTTTTATCACACACAGGCCTCAGCTTTCTTACAATACTGATAGTTTCTTTAACCCCAACCCTTGTTAAATAGATAAATAAACCCCAACCCTTGTTAAATAGATAAATAAACCATAACCCTTGTTAAATAGATAAATAAACCCCAACCCTTGTTAAATAGATAAATAAACCCCAACCCTTGTTAAATAGATAAATAAACCCCAACCCTTGTTAAATAGATAAATAAACCATAACCCTTGTTAAATAGATAAATAAACCCCAACCCTTGTTAAATAGATAAATAAACCCCAACCCTTGTTAAATAGATAAATAAACCATAACCCTTGTTAAATAGATAAATAAACCCCAACCCTTGTTAAATAGATAAATAAACCCCAACCCTTGTTAAATAGATAAATAAATAGAAACTACAATTGTCATTTGATTTTATGTGAGAAAAAGATTATAGAATTTACAAGTGCAATTCTTAAATATTTGTAGTCCAAATAAAATCTAAACCATCATTATTTGATTATCAGATGATCAAAAATCATCCAGAATTTAAAAGTGGGCTGGTATATATTTTTATATATATATATATATATATATATATATATATATATATATATATATATATATATATATAGATAGATAATAAATAAATATTTAATGCTATGGAAGTTTGTCTGTGACCTTTGGTTTCATGAAGTTTTACAAACAACAATCATCCGGCAGATAATGAAAGGAAATAAATAAATCGAAAAATATAGTAAAAAACTGTTGGAATTGTGTACAGAACTCTGTGTGTGTTTGTGTGGGTTATAGATGCATGTTACTGTGTGTGGACGTGTAAGTAGCGTTTAGTGTGTGAAGATATGCTGTGCGATAAACTTGAAGTTGATGATTGTTGTTTGTGAACTTCATGAAACCTAAGGTCACAAACAAACTTCCATGGCATTAAATATATAAATCTAATATATATTTATTATTATTATTATTATATAATAACTCTATCACAGATATTGAGCACTCTCCTAATTATATCGCACTTGGTTCACCACAAACCCACCAAGTGAATTAGTGACAACCAACACTGTTACTATATATATATATATATATATAAGTGCAGGCTTGGTAGTGGACACTTCTGGTCTAACATACAATTTAGTTTTGGTCCAACTAGATGAGAAATCTGTTTTTTTTTTCATTTTTAATATAGTTCTGGTAAGTTTTCTGTACAAGCTAAGTGTGTACAATTCGGGAGACTTCTGACTCTGCATTTTGTCTTGTAACTTTGCAAATCTTGGTGTGTACTAAATAGTTGTATCTGTACATTAGCCAGATTAGTGGGCTGTTTTGTTTGTTTATTTATTTATTTTTTTTAAATGGCAAAAATTTTACATGTATCAAGTTTTTGAACTTTGTATGTGTAAATAGTTGGCCAAGGTTAGGCCTAAAATTTCCAGCTACAAAAATTGACAAATAGTTCTGGATAGTATCAGATGATACTCTAGTATATTTGGAACTTGTGAAGCCTTTCTCTTTTTATGATTCAGCAGTCTTAGATATTTCTTCATTTTTTACCTTGTGTGAAAACAAAGAAATATCCAAGATCACATTTATGGTTGTAAATACTGATTCCGCAAGAGTAGTACACACGTTTTTATCCAGTTGCAAAAGATGTTGGGTAGGGAGGGTCAAGAAAATTAGTTGGAAATGAATACTGCTCATTACTATTCTTTCTTTCTTTCTTTTTTTTTTTTTTTTTTTTACATCCAGAAATTCATTGCTTTCATAATCCTTCCTTTTTTTGCCAGAAATTCACTGCTTTCATAATCCTTTTTTTTTTTTTTTTTTTCATTTTACTCCAGAAATTTATCAATTTCATAATCCTTCTCTTTCTCTCTCTCTCTCTCTTTTTTGCGCAGATACTTTACAAAACAAGATCTGAAACAATTGTTCATTGTTGATGACCTGTCTGTTTCTGAGACACAACTGCAATTGGCTCAGATGCATGCCAGCAAACGAATGACCGATGAAGTTGTCGATGATCAAATCAAATTTCTTGAATCAATTGACTGTAAGTAGCTAAAAATGTTTCTTTGCTGACTGAAAGACAATTTATTTCTCAAGTCCCCTTGGAATACTGTCTCCTTATATAACCGAGTCATTGGCCTAACGAGTAGAGTGTTCGCCAATGGTCTGGGAGACCAGGGTTCAATCCCAGATCAAGTCGTACCAAAGACTCAAAAAAATGGTACTTGATTCCACATTGCTAAATACTCAGAACTATAAGGTAAGGATCAAGGGTAAAGTGGAGCAATCCAGGGAATGGAGTAGCACCCTTCCCCTACAACTAGGTGTAGTACCTATCGAAAAGGGAGCCTTCTCGACTAAGGTCGCCAACTTACTACTATATAACATACTAGACAACCTGTGAACTTATTGGGTTCCTTTAGTAACAGCTGTCTTTTATAGACAAGTTTATAACGGGCACAAACTTTAGAGTTGACTAAACAAACAAAGGTTGGATGGCATAGAATTTGTGATCCCTAAAATGAATGGGATGCTTTTTCCCTTTTGGTAGGGTTCAGGAGTTGAACAGGTGTGAGTGTTTGTTTTTGGTCTGATATGTGTGGTGTGAGTGACCCAGTTCTAGTAGGTCCACTGCAGAGATGGTAGATAAACTACCTTCATCTTTCTGGGTACTTTTTTTTCTCTGCTGAGAAAAGAATTGGCTCCAGAAAGTTTTAGGGGTTTTATGGTTTTTAAGGTGGGGGTTCTGTGAATATTCCCATAAAAATGACACCAGAACTGAGTGAAACGTTTCACTGATTTATTTAATAAGTTACGTTTAGAGATGATAATGAATGAACCACTGGATGTGCGATGATAAGTCTCCCGTTCTACCAGTCTGTGATCTTTGTCAAATGTGTGATGGCCGACCTCCCAAACCCAAGGGCGATCACTCCCTAGTCAGTCAAAAGGGAAGTAATTATTTTCTTAGGATTGATCCTAACAAGGGGTTAGGTTTTTGATTGGTTGGAGAAAAAAATTTTTTTATTTTTATTTGAGAGTTTATTTTGACATTTCAACTAGATGCATGCGTAGAGCCTATCTGCACAGCAACGTGTTTATTCATTTTGCAATAAGTCACCATTCAGAAACATCTGCTTAATCATGTTTACCCAACCCCTCCGCTCGGGCAGGATATGACACAAGGTCATTTTTTTTTTAAACAGTTAAACAGGTTTGAATTCAAAGTTTTCCTTCTCCTAGACGAGTTGCCTCACCAAGGCTGAAGAACCTAGTCTGCCCTACTATTTACCCATAGCTGGAGGGAGAAGAATTGGATTCAAACCTTTCCCAAGGGTATTAGTGCTATGTGAAATGCAGTCAGTCCAGGATTTGAACTCGTGTCACCGTGTCCAATTCCTGCAACGATAACCATTACACCACGGGCACCTCCATCTGCTTAATATTAGCTTTCTCAAACAAAATATATGCTGGTTGGATTTACTTCCTGTGTGTTTTGATTTATTCATTTGCTAGTGAGAGGGTATGTCCAGTTAGTAACCAGTTTAGTTGGATAGAGCTGTAGAATACACTGACCGCATCTTTACAGGGGGTCAAGACTATCCCTAATGAGTGTCCTGAATATGACACTAAACAATCTGATGGTGAGGCTCCAATCCTCAAACTTTGGGAAATGATGAGTACCCTTGTAATATAATGGCCGAGGGATTTCGTTTTATGCCTTTGGGTTTGGTTGGGCTGAGAACCTTTCGGCTCAGCACATGGGTTGGTTGGGTACAGGTGTTAACGCGCGCGGAGAATGTGTTGTTCATAGATGTCAAAATAAAAATCCCAGAGAAAGGTTGACCAGTGGATGTGAATGACATCATGCACCGGAAGTGCGTGGAGGATTTTGGGGATTTTGAAAAAGTCAGTCAGTTGAGTTGAGTTGAGTCCTGCCTCGGTGGAAGACGGTTGACTTTCGCTTGCTCGCCGAGGCCTTGGGCAGGTGGCGCACGAGAATGTCGAGCAGATGAAAAAGCCAGAATAGAAAGAATGTGTATCTCTCTCCTTATGTCGAAGAACCTTTAAGCTCAAAGGTAATAAAAAGTTTCGTACCTGAACTGAAAAGTCGTTACGTGTTTTTCAAATTTCGGGATTCTTATGTTCTATGTATACATGTTATGAACATTTTATGTACGTTTCACACATAGCCGTATCTGGCTATGGTACACCCTTTCAATGCCATTACTCCCAATTTCACTCTTACCCAGAGTGGTAGTATCTTTTAGGGTCCCATCTGTAGATCAGATAGGAATATTTATTTACTTTACTGGAAACTATGTAACTGTGTGCAAACAAATAACTGTTGAATAGAATTATTAGTATTACATAGCTATACTGTTGATTACAATTACTATCTTGAATATTAGTAGGTGTTGCATTATACAAAATAGTAGATGGACCCAATTATGTAAAAAATGTAAGTTTATTTTCTGATTGCAACATTTCACAGGAGTTGTCAGCAAAAGGAGAGAGAAAGATTGTGAAAGATATTAGTTGCTACATAGAAATGCTAAAAGTTTCATACGTGAATATGGCACATGACCTTTTAACTTACAAAAGTTGATACAGCAATAATTAAAACTTTTTAAGTGTGCGTGAATGAAGTTTTTAATGAGTGTTTTGATTTATTTATTTGCTGGTGAGAGGGTATACCCAGTTAGTAACCAGCTTAGTCAGCTGGAGCTGTTGAATACGCCGACTGCATCATTTTTAATAGCAATACTTGAAACCACTAAACTATGTGCAAATAAAACTATTAGTTTTAGATAGCAATACTTGAAACCATTTTACTGTGCACAAAATTGTTAAAATTGTTACCTACTAGCCGTATATATTTAATATATGTGTATAAGAGGATTTAGCATTACAAAGGTTGATATGCCATTCCACACAACCAAACTAAATGATATATATTTAATGTTTATATGTATAATGAGTATTTAGCATTAAATAACCTGCAATGATTAATATGCAATAAAACCCAACCAAACCAAATCATATATATTTAATCTACATGTATAAAGAGCATTTGGCATTAAATAACCCACAAGAGTTGATAGGCTGTAAAACCCAACCAGTTAGGAAAAAGTATTAGTAAATCAGAAATTCCAGATGGAGTTGTATAATGTGTACATGATATTTTGTGACCTTGGTAGTCTTCCGATGTGTTGCCCAGTCGGATGGAGCTGTAGAATACACTGACTGCACCTCTGTAGAGGGGTAAGACTCCCCCCACTGAGTGTCCTGCATATGACACTAAACAATCTGATGGTGAGGTTCCACTAATGCTGGAGCACCCCTTTATTGCTATTGCTCCCAGGTCCACTTTGGCCTAGCATGGTAGCACTTGATAGGGCCCTATCTATGGGTTAAATAGAACTAACGGCATACTTATGCTAAACTGAATTGTTAGACTGGATAGCTTGAAATAGAAATATTTTTGACAAACTGTACTTACATTTAAACTGCGTGCTTATGCTAAACTGAATTATTTGAAATGGAACTGTTTTTGACATTGAAACTGTACTTACACTAAACTGAATTGCTTATTATAGAATTGTTTTGACATTTAACTGTGTGTAAAGAAAATCTGTACTTCTAAATAAACAACTACACAAATAATATAAATATGTATTTAAGCATAGAATAACTCCAGACAGGTTTGTATGCCATTAAAATCAATCAATCAATAAAATTGCAAACTGCCTATATCATCTTCATCAATTGATGTTCAAATTTTCATGTCTTTTTTTTTTTTTTTTTTTTTTTTATAGGTGTGTTTGGTGTCAGTGATCATGATTTGGTCTTTTCCACGGAAGATGCTGACCAAGAAGTAAAAATGACAAATACTAGACTACAAACAATGGTAAGTTTACCAATAATTTAGAAAAGAATAAACAATTTCTTGCCCATTTGGCTGGAGCTGTAGAATACACTGGCTGCATCTATGCAGAGGGGTAAGACTAGTAAGTGTCCTGGATATGATGCTAAATTGCATCTGATAGTGAGGCTCTAGTCTTGGAACTTTGGAGAATGTGTGTTACTCTTTTATTGCCATTGCTCCTAGGCTCACTCTGACCCGGAGTGGTGGCACCTGATAGAGTCCTACCTATGGGTCAAATAGAAACAAACTGTGTACAAACAAATGACTGGTGTTAAATTGAGACTGTTATATAGCAATACCTGAAACCATTTAACTATGTTCGAAAAAAATCTCAGGCTCATTTAAGAATATTACTTACAAAATGTGTTTACAAATCATATGTATAAAGAGGATTTGGCATTAAATGACCTACAATGGTTGATATGCCATAAAACCCAACTAAACCAAATCGTATATATTTAATATATATGTATAAAGAAGATTTGGCATTAAGTAACCTACAATGGTTGGTATCCCATAAAACTAAACCAAATCATATATATCTAATATATATGTATAAAAAGGATTTGGTTATAAATAACCTACACTGGTTGATATGCCATAAAAATAAACCAAACTAAACTCTTACATCCCACCCCTAGCATAATGGTTATAGGCATTGGTTCCCTAAGCTTCTATGGAGACAATCATCTGGAGGTTGCTGGTTCAATCCTGACTGCGGGCAAGTAACAATATAGGAATACTTAACACTTGAACCCGGTTATAGCTAATGGAATCAAAACAGGCAACCCCTGTGGCTTCAATAAAGGAGGTAGTTCGAAGTTCCGTGAAGGTTTCCCAGTTCGGCAAACACCTGAAGAAGGCCAGAGGACATATTGGCCGAAACGTTGTCAAAATAACAATAAAGATGAAGACAATAGTCTGAAAACCCTTAATGATATCTTCGGGTTCCCCAAATCATTAGTAGATGATCAGGTTTGTCTATATATTGCAGAACTCTTCAAGATTTTTTTCTTGATTTCACCAATCCTCATCACAATCCTAATGCACTTGATAAGACAAAGAATTACTTGCATTGATGGTTGTTTGGGTTTTATGGCATATCAACCTTTGTAGGTTATGTAATGCCAAATCCATTATCTCCTTACAATGGTGCAATTAGTGTATTCTACAGCCCCAGCTGACTGGGCAATTGCACTGATTGAAGTTTGAAACCTCACCATCAGATTGTTTATCCAGGACGGGGGGGGGGGGCTTATCCCCTTGCAATGGTGCAGTTGGTGTATTCTACAGCCCTAGCTGACTGGGCAATTGCACTGATAGAAGTTTGAAACCTCACCATCAGATTGTTTATCCAGGACAGGTGGGGGGGGGGGCTTATCCCCTTGCAATGGTGCAGTTGGTGTATTCTACAGCCCCAGCTGACTGGGCAATTGCACTGATAGAAGTTTGAAAATTAAAATGAAAAGAATGTAAAGACAACTTTGGAATTTCTATTCAGTCATCTTAAATTTTGGGGGGGATTTCACCAATAATCATAATTCTAATGCACTCGATAAAAATTGATTAGCTGTTCAACAAAAGAAACCAACCGACTAAAACGGAACATCCATGTGACTAACACAACAAAGATGAGGACAAAAATGAAAAGATCAGTAAATGATATTAATAATTCCTCATTTCAGAAATTCAAACAAAACTATTCTTAATATTACTATATTCACTTGGGTTTATTTAACAGCATATCAACTCCTCATGGGTTATTTAAAATTTGATTAATTTGTAAATGTTCGGTTGTAATCATAATGTAACGTTGCATAAATAATTATCCCAGAGCGAGAGCCCATTTTATACCCATGTAACATCGAGGGCATTTTGGCACTTGACACTCCGCAAAATAAGTCCTAGTCAAGACTCCTATTTCGGGCATATGGTAAACTGGCAAATAATGTGGAGGTTAATTTGGGGCTAGACTGATCTCAGATGTTGGTGGGGATTGCAATTCACTTTCACATACACCACCAAGTCCTTTGTCTTCCTACCCCCACAGATAGCAGAAGAACGAACTTCTAGGTGAGGAAATATTAACTGTAGCCAAATTTCCAAAATTCTCTTGTAATGTTTTAAGGATGTTTAACGAGAATTAATCAAAGCGATACAAGGCTGAAACAGGTATGTGCAAAAGAAGTCAAATCGACAGAGGAAATAACACAACCAAAAGATTTCAACACAAGGGTGCATTTAAAGTACAACAAAATTTTAATAGGCGACAACCTAACAAATAATGATGAGATTTCAGAAACAGTTCTTTTTCCTTTCTCTTTTCTTTTTACAATATAACAAAATGTTAAGCCAACAGGAAAGCATCAAACGGAAATGTCTCTCAACGGTCCTTTTTTCTTCTTTCTCTTTTTTCCTTTCTTTCTTTTTCTCTTACTTGAGAAAAGTGTCTAAGTCACTGGACTGAAGCATGTAACAAAGTTCATTCACTAATTTAACTATCGATGAAACAGAACCTTTTCAGTTTCTCTCTTTCTTTTTTGAATACTTATAACTTTCCAATATTTAGGAACTGTAGAAGGAAAATGGCTTAAGTTATACTTATCTTTGATGGGGTTTTCAGTGTTCAGATTTCTTTATCTCTTTTCTACGGGTGAGTGACCTTCCCGAAGTCGGCGGATATCAACATGTTGCTCTCGCTGACTTCTGTCCAAAACTAAAGATTCTTCAAATTTCTCTAACGGGTAATGGCATTTTGGTGTGGAGAGTCTGTGGACCAATCATTCAACTTTTCCTCTTCCAGGTCAATCGAGTAGACTCTACTCGATTGACCTAGACTTCTTTCATTCAACAGACTACAGGTCACAGAGTGTGGGTAGTTGACCTTCTTTCCCATACCATTTTAACGGTCAGTCTTAGTGCCTGTTGATTCAAATAAAGAAGGGTAAGGGAATTGACCTCCCCTTCCCTCTCTCTGTAGCATACCACGTCATAAAGTTTAACGGGTTTGAATTGAGTTTTCCTTCTCCTAGACTAGTTGCCTCACCAAGGCTGAAGAACCTAGTCTGCCCTACTATTTACCCATAGCTGGAGGGAGAATAATTGGATTCATACCTTTCCCAAGAGTATTAGTGCTATGTGAAATGCAATTAGTCTCGGCCAGGATTTGAACTCGTGTTGCCATGTCCATTTCCTATGACATTAACCATTACAACTCGGGCACCTTAATTTGTCTATAATAGTCATTTGTTTTCACACAGTTATATGGTACCAAGTATTCCTATCTTATACCAGCTCATTGGCCTAGTGGGTAGAATGTTCGCCAATGGTTCAATCCCTGGTCGAGTCATACCAAAGACTTAAAAAATGGTACTTGATATCCCCTTACTTAACACTCAGCATTATAAGGTACGTATCAAGCGTAAAGTGGAGCAATCCAGGGAAAGAAGTAATGCCTTCCCCTACATCTTGATGTAGTGGCTACAAAAAAGGGAGCCTTCAGCTCACCCTTAACTACAGTCGCCAACTTTACTTTTATTCCTATCTAATACTAATAATTTGCACACAGTTATGTTTTCAAGTATTCCTACCTAATGTTAGTAATTTATACTTGGCCTATTCGTAGGGCATAGAATATGCTGACTGTATCCCTTGCAAAAGAGTAAGACCATTATTCCAAAATAGGATAAGCTGGATATGACATTAAACTGTATCTGTTAGAAAGGCTCCAGTTCAGGAGATCTGGGGAATGTGGAGTACCCCTTCATTGCCATTACTCCCAGATCTACTCTTACTGAGAGTTGTATCTGTTACGGTCTAATCTATTGGTCAAATTAAACTGTTTAAGATAATACTTAAAATGATTACAGCTCTTAAAACATTGCAATTAAGTATAAAGTATGTACCCCTTTAAATTGAATGTGAACTTGATTAATACCCTGACTCTGAAAACATTAATATTACAATGAAGTGTTTAAAAAGTTATATTTTTGTATCCTATGTAATTAGAGACCATAATTGTTAACCTGTCTTTGGCATAAAATAATCCAAGAAAGGTTGACATGCCTTACAACTATCCAACCTTTTAATAATTTTGCAACTTTTCTGATCCCACCCCCAGGTGGAGAAAGCAGAGGAAGCAATTCGTAATGAAATTAATGAGGAAAGCCGAGCTAACAGCAAGAAGATAGTCCCTGGTATCCAAGAATCTCGTTCATCAGGTGTTGAAACCTGGACCAGCCAACCCACAAGATCTTTTAACAGTCCATTGTTGAATATGTATGCAGAGGAAGAAAACCAATTTGATGGCCCCAGCCAGAGAGAAGTACGTCACAGAAGGAGTAACCATGATCCCAGTTCGATTTCTCAGTCATCAGATGAAGGTGAGTGGTCTCTCATTATCAATCTTGTAGTGTAAGATATGTATGGATAATATTCCAGGGTATGTGTCAGAGGTAAAAGTCAGCCAACATGATTTTTGCCCAATCAGCTGGGGCTGTACATTACACTGATTGCTTTTCTGCAGAGGGGTAAGACCGCCCCTGCCAACAAGTGTCTAAATATAACACTAAACAATCTGATGGTGAGATTCTAGTAATGCTGGGACTTTGAGGAATCCGGAGTACCCCTTCACTGCCATTACTCCCAGGTCCACCTATCTATGAGTCAAATGGACTAAACTGTGTTCTTATGCTAAACTGAATTGTTTCAAATAGAGTTGTTTTTGACATTGAACCTGTGTACTTATACTCAACTGAATTGTTAGAAATAGAACTGTTTGTACATATAAAAGTGGATTTGACATTAAATGACCTACAACATTTGATATGCCGTAAAACAAAATGAAACAAAACCTGAGAATTAATTTTTTATTTATTGCGGACTCTTTGTCCTCATCTTGGTAGTTTTTGTGTTGTTTCTTCTTTCACTACGTTTTGGCCAAATTTCACCTCTGGCCTTCTTCGGGTGATTTACCGCGACCTTGGATAGGAATGCTGAGTCTTGTAACCGTATCCCCAGTAATTACTGTCTTCCATAGTTGTTGTCTATCGCACCATGTTTTTGACCAAGTAAACCTCTGGCCGGCTTGGGTAGAATTTGAACCTGCTATCTTCTGACAATGCTCACCTGGAACTGTAGCGACTCAACGCCTCTCTCCGTGGTGCGGCGGACAGAGGCTTGGTCAAAAACGTGGTGCGATAGACAACAACTATGGAAGGCAGTAATTACATGGAATAATAAGATATTTTCCAATGTCCCACAGACTGCTATCATATTTATGCTATATTATTTGATTTATGATAAAGTTCCAATTATTTTGGTTGTATTGTATTACAGCATGTAAAAAGAATATAAAACTATGAAGATTTTATGCATTTTCATTTTTAGAGTACTTTTTTATATATATATATAGAGAGAGAGAGAGACTAGGATAGATACCTTGATTGATACAGTCTATCTCCCTCTGTTTGACTAGAAATGGCATATTGGGAGAAACACAAAGGTCAACCATGTATTTTTTTTTTTTTTCATCATACAACGTGTGAAAGCACGTGCAATACCATGTCCTCATCAGCCACCATCCAGGGTGATAACACAGTTTCGGTAGCTCAAGGCGGTACTGCCACCCCTGGCGCTACCAAGCAGCTTTTGCCAGGGTATTAGAGAATCATATATGCCAGATCAATTAAATGCAGAGACTACATTGGACGTTAATCTTCATTTTCTGAGTGCAGTTTGTGATTTAAAAAACGCGTTTACTTTCGGCGGTTGATGTTATTACGCATTTACAGTAACCGTTTCTTACGTAATCACACGAGAAAGGTGGTTCCGCGTGTATTACCTTCATGCTGAAAACTTTCTTGCTTTCGACCAAATCCAACTTGATGCATATCGCGCCGTGGTCTGAAGACGATTCGAGGCAACTTTCAAACTGCAGCCAGTTAGTTTGAGAAGCACTCTATATTATCTATGGCATACTGGTAGGATATTTTTCCAATGTGCAACATTATTATTTAACTTATTTCTATCTGTTGTATTGTACCACAGCATGTAAAAAGAATCATATCAAACAATATAGAAAGATTTTATGCATTCTCATTTTATAGTACATGTTATATATGTATTTATTGACCTCTCTGCACGAGCAGGATGTGACACAAGGTCAACTTTTAAGCAGTGTATAACAGGTTTGAATTCAGAATTTTCTTTTGCCTAGACTGGTTGTCTAACCAAGGCCAAAGAACCCAGTTTGCCCTACTATTTACCCATAGCTAGAAGGAAAATAATTTTTTATATATATATATATATATATATATATGATGATTTCTATGGTTTCATGGCATATCAACCACTGTAGGTTATTTAATGCCAAATCATTTTTATACATATATACAAGGATCATTGAATAAGCTTCCAGACTTTTTTCGTATGGGCACTTTTATTGATAGTACACACATGAAACTCTAGTCCCCTTTGAAGTAATCTCATCCGGCTGCAATGCACTTGTTATACTGTTCCAACTTCTAGAAGGCCCCATGGAAGTCCTCTTGTGTGAGCGTGTCAATGACCTACGTCACAGCTTCTTTCATCTCCTCAATTGTTTCATAACGACAACCTCTGAGCTTAGGGAATAAGCAAAAGTCATAGGGAGCAAGGTCTGGACTATAGAGAGGGTGAGGAAGTAAGTGTCTTGATGCCCATCTTGGTCAAATAGTCTGTGACAAGGATGGAGTTGTGGACTGGTGCATTGTCCTGGTGGAAATGGCACTGACCCAATTTGAAGAGTGCTGGCCTTTTCTGACGGAATCTCTTCCTGAACTCCTTTAAAACCTCAACATAGTATTCCTTGTTGACAGTCTGTCCAGTGGGAACCCAGTGCATGTAGAACATGCCAGTGCTGTCAAAAAAAGATCATCAAAAGTTTGGGTGAATTTGCTCTGTCTGGCCTTCTTGGGTCTGGGAGAGCCAACATGCTTCCACTGGGAACTCTGTCTCTTGGTCTCTGGGTCATAGCAGTAGATCCAGCTTTCATCACATGGCATTTTTTCCAAGTTTAAAACAGAATTTCATTGCATATCATTCTTCTAAAGTCCAGATTGCATTTTTGAAATTCACCAGCTGTGACAATCAGGCTTTAGTAGGGTGTATTCGAATTGCTGCTGTACCTGTTGATTTGAACCTGAAATCATAAAAATTGGTCAGTCATCTAATAAGATGTATAGCAATAGCATACTGAATTTTCAAGAATCTATGGCAATTTTAAATGCCTGTACAAAAAAGTCCGGAAACTTATTGAATGCACCACGTATATCAAATAAATGATTTCTAAACACATTTCATAGATAACATTTTTAAATGAGCCTAAGCTCATTCTTTTTCATATAATTAAAATGTTTCACTTACTTCTATATAATTTGAATAATTCTTTTTGCTATTAATTATTTGTCTGCACACAGCTATAATTGAAAACATTAAATTATGTATCACTAATAATTCAATCAAACATCATTCATTTCTTTAGTCACAGTTAAATGATAAAACAGTTCTATTTCAAACAATCCAGTTTAGCATAAATACACAGTATAAATGTCAAACAGTTCTAATTGGCACATAGTAGGACCTTATAAGGTGCTACCACTCCAGGTCAGAGTGGACCTGGGAGCAATGGCAATGAAGGGGTACTCCACATTCTCTGAAGCTCCAGCATTACTGGAGCCTCACCATCAGATTATTTAGTATCATATCCAGTCTAGGAGAAGGAGAAATCTGAATTCAAACCTTTTAAACTCTGCTTAAAAATTGACCTTTTGTCACATCCTGCCCACGCAGAGGGGTTGGCTACTAGTCTAGGAGAAGGAAAACTCTGAATTCCAATCTGTTGAACTCTGCTTAAAAATTAACCTCATGTCACAATCTGCCCATGCAGAGGGGTTGGCAACTAGTCTAGGAGAAGGAAAACTCTGAATTCCAACCTGTTGAACTCTGCTTAAAAATTGACCTTGTGTCACATCCTGCCCATGCAGAGGGGTTGGGAAATACATATATCATCATCATCATCATCATCATGTGCTGGTAGCACGGATATCCCTGACCCTCTCTCGCCACTTTTCCCTATTGTTCATCACCTCTGGCAGGTCTTCTGGACTACATCCCGTATCCTCACATAGTTGCTGAATGTATGTTTGTGCTGGTCGTCCTGCTTTTGCTCGGCCATATGTGGGGGTCCATAAGAGTACATCACTTATGAGTTCGTCCCTGCTTCTCCAGCAGTGTCCTGCATGTCTGGTTCGTCTAACTTGGATAGTTTTCGTGATAGGAGGCAGGTGGCCGTACAGTCGGTGTCTTGTGGGGTGTTGCCGCCTGGACTTGTTCAAGATTGCTCGCACTCAATATTTTAAGAGCCAATGTATCAATAAAGTTTACAATAATTTTAATCAAGTAAACACTCCATACTTCATTGCATGTTTTCAGTGCCAACATGTCAAAGTTCAAGGGCAGTAAGTGCTCATTGGCCTAGTGGGTAGAGTGTTCGCCTATGGTCCAGGAGACTGGGGTTCAATCCCAGGTCGCGTCATACCAAAAACTTAAAAAATGGTACTTGATACTTCCTTTCTTACCACTCAGCAATATAAGGTACGTATCGAGGGTAAAGTAGAGCAATCCTGGGAAAGGAGTAGCGCCCTTCCCTACACATCGGTGTGGCAGCTATTGAAAAGGGAGCCAGCTGGTCACCCTCGATGACATTCGCCAACTTTACTTTTTTTACTTTATTTATGGAACTGAGTGCATGTTTTTAAGCAAAGGGGTTTGATTTACATTGTGATTATAATACTAAATTAGACCCTTACTATGTGTCCATCAGATTAGCTAAACCAAATCTTTATCATTTTGCCTAATCAAATAAAGTGGCTGCAAATTTACCCAGAAAGAAACAATCTTTTTTTTTTTTTTTTTTTCCTCTTAACCAGATGTGTTGGGTTTATAGCTGTAATAGGAGAAATGATAAAATTTAAGGTGACTGAATTGAGATTCCAAAATTATCTTTACATTGTTTCCATTTTAATTTTTCCAACTTCTCTCATCAGTGCAAGTAATTTTTTGTCTTATCAAGTGTATAAGGATTGTAAGGATTGGTGAAATCAAGAAAAAAAAATTTAAAGAGTTTTGCGATCTATAGACAAACCTGATCATTTACTAATGATTTGGGGAAGCTGAAGGTATCAGTTCTTTTTTTTTTTTTTTTTTTTTTTTTTATTGCATAGATTATTGCGTTTGCTTTCTTTGTTTAATGGTATATCAACGTTTGTGGGTTATAAGACATCCTTATAGAAGAGTAGTGGTACTATTTAACCCATAGCTGGAGGTGGGCGATAAAAGAGTTCATACCTTTCTTAAGGGGATTAGTCTGAAAGTGAAGTTCTTACTTGTTTTCTATAATTTTGTATTTCAGCATGTTAGTCACCCCCCCATATACTACACCAAGGTGAGTGTTAAATTGGTCTAGAGTAATTCTGTAGCATTCATGACCACCCACACGTCAGCCCTCATGTTTTTTGATGACAGGGATGTAAGTCGGTTGTTATTGGTATTGCTTAGTGACATATGGCTGTCACTTGTCTGCATGCTCATTCGTGAAATTCTTAAACAAAAAAATATATTACTATTAAGTATGAAGTGTTTATCTATTTAAAATAATTGTGAACTTTATTAATATATTGGCTCTTAAAACATTGATATTTCAACTAAGTATGAAGTTTACCAAGTCAACTGGGGCTGTAGAATACACTGACTGCTTCTCTGCAAAGGGGTAAAACCCCTCCCCCACCATATTTACCAACCCCTCTGCTCAGGCAGGATATGACACAAGGTCAATTTTTAAACGGAGTTTAACAGATTTGAATTCAGAGTTTTCCTTCTCCTAGTCTAGTTGCTTCACCAAGGCTGAAGAACCCAGTCTGCCCTACTATTTACCCATAGCTGGAGGGAGAATAATTGGATTAATACCTTTCCCAAGGGTATTAGTGCTATGTGAAATGCAATCAGTCTCGTTCAGGATTTGAACTTGTATCGCCGTGTCCATTTCCTATGAGGATAACCATTACACCACAGGCACCTCCCAACAAGTGTCCTGGATATGACACTAAACAATCTGATGGTGCAGTTCAAATCATGCTGGAGTACTCCTTCATTGCCATTACTCCCAGTGGAGTGGCGCCCTCCCCTACATCTTGGTGTAGTAGCTATCAAAAAGGGAGCCTTCGGGTCAACCTCGACTATGGTCGCCAACTTTACTTTTACAAAGTGTTTTCCTGTTTAAAATGATTATGAAGATGTATTTTTATACTATATATAATTAGTGACCATAGTAGTTAAACTGTCTGTGACATAAAAGTTACAGTAGTCAAATCTACAACCCAAAAGTAAGTCAAAATTTAAAAACCAAGAAAAAATCATCCGAAATTAAAGATCAATATAATTGTGATAACTAATCTGTTAAATTTATTTTTTTTAGTTATCCTACTTAACGACAAAGAGGCTTCACCACCTCGTGTAAACAACAATGATGGTGATGACGATGTTATCATCCTAAGTGATACCCAATCAGATGTCAATGATGACAATTGCGAAGTTGTTATGGATAGTGAAGATGAACATCCTGCTGATCTGAGATACAGTACTTTCTCAGCATTTAACAAACCTAAGAATAATACAGCAACAGAAGTCTGTAAACCTTTGTCTACCAAGACAACTACTACAAAAGAGTTTGATACACCTCGCAATAAGGCAAGTGCTTTTTTTTTTACTATTATTATTCCTCTCTGTCATTTTTTCTCTCTCTTCTTACCTTACAACAAGGTAAATAGTTTTTGTTTTTTTATTTTTCTTTCCTTTTCTTTTTCTCTTATTTTTTTCTGTGTCCTTTTCTTTTTCTCGTATTCCTCTTTCTCCTTTTCTTTTTCTCTTTTTCCTCTTTCTCTCTCCTTTTCTTTTTCTCTTTTTCTCTCCTTTTCTTTTTCTCTTTTTCCTCTTTCTCCTTTTCTTTTTTTCTTTTCCTCTTTCTCTGTCCTTTTTTCTCTTATTCCTCTTTCTCTCCTTTTTTCTCCTTTTCTCTTAGTCCTCTTTCTCTTTTCTTTCTTTTCCTCTTTCTTTATTCTTTTCTTTTTCTCTTATTTCTCTTTCTTTATTCTTTTCTTTTTCTTTTATTCCTCTTTCTCTATTTTCTTTTTCTCTTATTCCTCTTTCTCTGTCCTTTTCTTTTATTCCTCTTTCTCTCCTTTTTTCTCCTTTTCTCTCTTTCTCTTTCCTTTACTTTACTTTTTCTCTTATTCCTCTTTTTCTCCTTTTCCTTTTCTCTTCTTACCTAGCAACAAGATGAGTATTTTTTTCTTGTATTTCCTTTTCTTTTTGTGGGAAAGTCCCCTGTTGTTGTAACGAACGAGCTGGACTGTGACATTGTAGTGAGTTTGAACTCCGATTGTGCTATTACATTCACTTTTGGACTAATACCCTTGGGAAAGGAATGAACCCCCTTATCCCTCTTGCTTGGTGTTAAATAGTACCACAACTGTTCTTTTACGAGGATGGCTTTTGCATTAAATAACCCCTGAAGGTTGATATGCCATTAAAAAAAAAAGAAACAATACAATTATTTTGTGGTCAATTATTTTGTGTTCAGAGTGCCTCGGGTCTAGAATGGAAGGGATGCTTCTTTGGCAGTCTTGAATTTCTTCTTTGTCTCTTTCTTCATCCTCTCTGATGATTCCAGTTTTTTATAGATCAAAATCTGGACTAAAAAGGTTTCTGATTGGTTGTCCAATAAGAGACAATTAGAAGTCATATTCCCATTTGTCAGCCAATCCTCATACTGGATTATATCTTACAAGTATAAGGAAAACCATTTTTAGATTCTTAGACCAATGGGAACAGGTTTAGAACAATGGAGTTGAACTAAAAATTCTCAGCCTCACCTGACTGGATGAGCCATCACCAGCTCACCTTTATTTAGGGTGGAACAAAGTTAAATCTCTCTTGACTTTGACTTTTAATCATTATGATCGATGGATTTAGTTAAATTAAATAAATTCGCTGACCTCTAAAATCAAAAACAACTGTCTTGCACTTAACTGACCTTTAGGGACAATCAACCAGCTTGTTAGGTCAATTTAAGCTTTGAACAAAAAGATCCTTATTTTAAGGATCTTTTTGTTTTTGAGATATATGTATTAATTTTCATGTTTCATAATTTTGATTTTTAAATATTAAGTATTCAACTGCACATTGTGTCACAATTTCTTTCTCTTTTATTTCTTTTTTCATTTAGCAACAAGATTAATAGTTATTTTTTCTTTTCCCTCTCTCATTTTTTTTTATTTCTCTCATTCCTTTTTCTTTTATTTTTCTTGTCTTTTTTCTTTTCCTCCTTTCTCTCACCTGGCAACAAGTCTTTTTCTTTTTTTTATTTTCTTAAATCTTTTTCTTTTATTTCTCTTTTCTTTTCTTTTTTTCCTTTCTCACTTTTTTCCTTTTCTTCTCTTTTTCAAATGAATTTTCACTGACAACAATAAAAGAAATAATTTTTAAAAAAAAAACAAAAATCACTTTTTGGTGTTATGCAGGATTTAAACAGTTATTTTGTGTCTACAATTACCCAACAGACTAAATCATGATTTTACACCCCTGGTCAGGTTGACGACTATATGGGACAATAAATTAATTCTGACCTTTGCTAATCTGAACACCTTTTTTGGAAATTTACTAAGCTTTTTGCTTAGATGTGGCACAAGGCCATATGAAAGGGGCACCCAATGAGACTCGAACTCACTCGTGTAGGTTTGCTAGTCGAGCTTGCTAACCTTTACACCACCAGAGGCGCCTTATCTGAACACCTTTTTCCACATGGCATCTAAGATGCCATTTATAAAAATAGTTAAATAATTTTTACAATTACTCAAATAGGCAGTCATTAAGCTGTGTGTTGAATCACTTCCTATTTATAATTTCAAATAAATGAAAATATTTCATAATTAGTATTCAATAGTTAACTCCCTTGAGAAATAGTAAGTAAAGTAGGTGAACATAGTCGAGGGTGACCCGAAGGCTCCCTTTTCGATAGCTTACTACACCAAGGTGTAGGGGAGGGCGCTACTCCTTTCCGGGGGTTGCTCCACTTTACCCTTGATCCGTACCTTATAATGCTGAGTGTTAAGCGAGGAGGCATCAAGTACCATTTTTTTAGTCTTTGGTATGACTCGATCTGGGATCGAACCCAGGTCTCCCGGGCTATTGGCGAACACTCTAACCGCTAGGCCAATTGCTTTCTTCTCTAGGTGAAATCATTTAATACTATTTTACTAATAGTCATCTTTTTTTTTCTGTGATATGGTTAAATAGAAAAATTATTTTAACTGTATAAAAACTATATTATACAATAGATCCAATTGTACCTCTCAAAAATATAAGAAACTTTTTGTGGACTTTTAAAATTTTACTATCATAATAAGAAAATGACACATTGATAAATATGCCTTAACTTGTAGAAACTTTTATTTTGATGTATTAAACTTTATTTGTAAGAAGTTGGATCAGTTGATTGATTTTAATGGCATGTCAACACCTCTGGGTTTGCCCAGAGGTTGGTGGATCTCGTTTATTGTATATTCATACTTATATTTTTTTAGTTAACTGTTTAAGACTTCTTTTTCTCTTTCTTTGCACGTGGTCCTATCAAATACAAATAAATATTTAAGATCTCTTTGATACATAGATGAGTCCCTAAACGGCATTACCACTCCGGATCAGAGGGGACTCTGGTTCATGTTGGGTTTTATGGCATATCAACTGTTGTTGTTTGTTCAATTCCAAATTCTGTTTTTACATATATATTGATATATGATTTGTTGATGCAATTTGTAGATAGACACATTTAAATGATAAAACAGTTCTATTTCTAACAATTTAAATTAGCATAAGTCAACAAAGTTAAATTGTTCCAAGTATTGCTATGCATAACTTACAATTCAATTTAGCATAAGTCATTTGTTTGCAAACAGTTTAAATGTCAAACAATTCTATTTGACCCATTGATAGGACCAGGACCCTGTCAGATGCTACCACTCCGGAGACAGTGGGCCTGGGAATGATGGCCATGAAGGGGTACCCTGCATTTCCCAAATCTCTAACATTAACTCTAACTGGAGATTCACCATAAGATTGTTTATTGTCCTATCCAGGACACTTGTTGGTGGGTGGGGCAATCTCTCTCTCCCCTTCAGAGATGCAGTCAGAGTATTCTACAACCCCAGCTAACTGGGCTGTAGGAGTCATGAGTAATGGCAATGAAAAGGTACTGCACATTTCCTAGATATCCAGTACTGCAGTTTGGTGTCATAACCAGGACATTTTAGTAGGGAGCTTACACCTCTGCTGAGGGATACGGTCAACATATTCTTAGCCCCACCAACGAGGCAGAAAAAATCTAAGAAAAATCTGATTTTGAAAAATTATTTGCATTAAGGTTTTTTTTTTTAAAAAAAAACTTTTGAAAATTTGTTTACACTATAAAATGTTTGCATGTAAAAATTGTTTGTTGCGTCCTTGTTGGTAAGGCTCCATTTCTAGAGTTGTGTAGAGTACTCCTTCCTTGCTATTACTTCCATGTTCACTCTGGACTAGAGTGGGGAGAGTACCTGTTGTCTCAGGATTAATATACTGGACTGCAACATTGTAGTAAGCAAATTTAAACTCCAGTCACGTTATGTTCACTTTGAGACTGATACCCTTGGATTATGTGTCAAATAGTACTACTACTGCTCATACACAAGATTGGCTTTAGCATTAAATAATCCATAAAGGTTGATGTACCATTAAAGAAACCAAACCAAAGCTGGGTCAGCTGGGGCTGTAGAATACACAGACTGCTTCTCTGAAGAGTGTCCTCGATATGACACTAAACAATCTGGTGATGAGGTTCCAGTGATGCTGGGGCTTTGGGGGCTTTATTGTCATCACTCCCAGGTAGAGCCCTAAGAGTTAAATAGAACTAAACTGCATACTTATGCTAAACTGAATTGTTTGAATTAGAACTGTTTGACTAAACTGAATGGCTTGAAATAGAAATATTTTTGACAATTAAACTGTGTACTTACACGAAACAGAATTGTTTAATATAGAACTATTTTGACATTAGTGTGCAAAGAAAATCTATACCTATACTTAACTGAATTGGTTGAATTAGAACTGTTTGAATAAACTGAATAGCTTGAAATATTTTTGACAACTAAACTGTGTACTCATGCTAAATTCAATTATTTGAAATAGAACTAATTTGTATAAAAATGGATTTGGCATCAAATAACCTACAAAGGTTGATACGCCATGAAACCCAACCAACCAACCAACAGCCAACCCCTAACGAGTGTCTTGATATGACACTAAACAATCTGATGGTGAGGTTCCAGTAATACTGGTGTTTTGGGGGGGAATGTGGAGTACCCCTTCATTGTCATCACTTCCAGGTCCACTCTAGCCCAGAGTGGAAGCTCCTAATAGGGTCCTAACTATGGGTCAAATAGAACTAAATTGTACTCATGCTAAAGTGAGTTGTTTGAAATAGAATAGTTTTTGACATTTGGCATTAAATGGCCCAAAAAGGGTTGACAACATCGTAAAACAAAACAACATTATAGATTTTTGAAAATTATTCCTGTTATTATTATTATTATTATTTGTTATGCCCCCTTTGTCATCTCCCCTTTTGATTATCTTCTTTCATCAGCCTTTAAAAAAAAAAGTGAGAGAATATTTGCACGAAACATCTATAATATTAATATACAGATCAAATTCTGTCGTGTAATTTTTCTGATAGTTCCCAAAAATACCCTCCTAAATTCTTACTATGATTTCAAAAGTCATCTAATTCAATCTTTAAATTTGTTACACTATTGCTGTTTTTGATCTTATCAGGCAATTTGTTCCAAAAATATATTGCCCAGTTGGCTGGGGCTGTAGAATACACTGACTGCACCTCTGAAGAGGGGTAAGACCCCCCTCCGCCCCCCAAACAAGTGTCCTGATATGAGACTAAACAATCTGATGGTGAGGTTCCAGTGATACTGGAGCTTTGGGGAATGCGGAGTACCCCTTCATTGCCATTACTCCCTGGTCCACTCTGGCCCGGAGTGGTAGCACCTGATAGGACCCTATCTATGGGTTAAATAGAACTAACAGCATACTTATACTAAAATTAATTGTTTGAGTAAACTGAATTGCTTGAAATAGAAACGTTTTTCACAATTAAACCGTACTTACATTTAAACTGCATGCTTATGCTTAACTGAATTATTTGAAATAGATCTGTTTTTTGACATTAAAACTGTATTTACTCTTAACTGAATTGTTACATATAACTGCTTGAATAGTTTGAAATGGAAATGTTTTTGACAATTAAACTGTGTACTTATGCTAAACTGAATCGTTTTAAATAGAACAGATTATTTACATAAAGATGGATTTGGCATTAGATAATCTACAAAGGTTGACATGCCATAAAACCCAACAAACCAAACCAAACCAAAAATATATTATTCTGTTAGCAAATGGCCCAGTCAGCTGGGGCTGGAGAATACACTAACTGCATCTCTGCAGAGGGGTAAGACTCCCCGAATGAGTGTGCTGGATATGACACTGAACAATCTGTTGGTGAGGCTTCAGAAATACTGGAGCTTTAGGGAACGCAGAGTATCCCTTCATTACCATTGCTCTAAGGTCCACTCTGGCCTGGAAAGGTAGCACCTGATAGGGTCCTATCTATGAATCAAATAGAACTAAACTGTGTATTTATGCTAAACTGAATTGTTTAAGATAGAAGTGTTCGATCAGTTAATTGTGTGTAAACAAACATCTAATGTTTAATTAAATTGTTAGAGATACATAGTAATACTTGGAACCATTTAACTTTGATGACATGCCAAACTGAATTGTTTGAAGTAGAACAGTTTGATCATCTAACTGTATGTAAACAAAAATCTGTACTTATCATATTTATCAACCCCTCCGCTAGGGCAGGATATGACACAGGATATGTCAATTTTTAAGCAGATTTTAACAGGTTTGAATTCAGAGTTTTCCTTCTCCTAGACTAGTTGCCTAACCAAGGCTGAAGAACCCAGTCTGTCCTACTATTTACCTATAGCTGGAAGGAGAATAATTGGATTCATACCTTTCCCAAGGGTATTAGGGCTATGTGAAATGCAATCAGTCTCGTCCAGGATTTGAACTCGTGTCACCTAGTCCGTTTCCTACGACAATTACCATTACACCACGGGCACCTCCTTAAAAAAACTGTACTTATGCTAAACTAAATTGTTTGAAATTAAGAGAAACAGTGTGCAAAAAAAATGAGCTCAGGCTTGTTTAAAATGTTATCTATAAAATGTGTTTAGAAATCATATATTTGATATATGTATAAAAAGGATTTGGCATTAAATGACCTATAATGGTTGATATGTCATCAGACCAAATCAAACCAAATGTATTAGCAAATATTAGTTAGGAATACTTGATACCATATAACTGTGTAAACAAATCCCCATAAATGTATTTGAAATTATTTATATTGGATTGGAATGTGTGAAATTATGAAACCTGCGTATATTATTTGTATTAAATAGAAATACTTGATATCGTATAACTGTGCAAACAAATGATTATTATCGAATAAGAATAGTTACTTTAAGCTATATAATTCTGTATGAATTATTATTATTTGATAGGAATACTTGAAACCATACAACTGTGTGCAAGCAAATAATTACTACAGATAAAGAAAAAGTGATTTGGAAAAAAAAGATTGCATTGGAATATTGTGAAAATATAATTGGTTATGATTATAATGAAACATTTACTAATGAATCAAATTTTGGCTTTAAATAACCCATAAAGAGTTGATATGTCATTAAATAAACCTAAAAATCAAATAAATTTGTTAGCTAATTAAACCTCGGCTATTTATCTAATTTCAATTTTAAAGAAGTTTTCATTTCTTATTCATTTATGTGCAAATGAATATAAGATTTTTGCAAAGAAGAAAAAGAAATTTGGAAATATTTAATTAAACTGCTACTGGTGGTGGAGGTCCTGTTCTGAAGAGTATGTAATCACTTCTTCTTTACTATTTCTTTCTAGATCCACTCTGACTTGGAGTGGTAGTATACATTAGGGTCCCATTCATTGATTAAATTGGTCAGTTTGAAAATTATTAGTATTAGATAGGAATACTTGCTACTATATAACTATGCATGCATTATTTATATTAAGAATAGTTACTTGGAGCTATAATTGCTGTGGACCAGGGATTAGTGAGCTCGTCTTGTAGATGGTCACTTCCAAAAAATGTTTATTTGGGGCACCTGACACTTGTGGTTTTAGTTGATTAACTTAGTCAATAAATATATTCACACTATGGAGTGATGGTTATCCAACTAATCTTACTGTTCTGCAATAAGTTCAAGCTTCATTGGATGCTCCAAACTTGTGATCCTGTGCCATATTCAGTTATAAAATCAGATCTATATATGCTTTAAAACACTCAATGTAAGACAAAAGGGAAACAAGTAAAAGGGGTGGAAAAGATATTGAATACTGTCATAATGTTCCTATGTATTTTGGTACTTTTCAGAAAACAAATAAAAGATTTTGACTTGATTTTATTTTTTGAATTCCAGAATCCGAGCAATCCTCCAAAAGCCAACCTGACTCTTGCCAACGTAACTCTAATGCAAGCAGTTGCCGATTCCCCAGTGTCACCCAAAAAAGCCGAGTTAAAAAACGTGCTGGTTGTTGACTCACCTGACAATTTTACGAAGTCTGTATCCAGTGGCAGTCAGCATTTGAGTGACAGCCTTTCGCCAAGCAGCAGCACCAAATTTACGGTGGCTGAATCGGATTACGACTCAGAAGAGAGTTTCAAAACAGATGCTGTAGTGATGAAATTGCGAGATCAAGAGGAGGCTGAAGAGAGCTCTAAGAATGTTGATGTCTCTGTGCCATGTGAAGATGATAGTCGAGAATTTTGTTCTCCTGTCTTCCGTGATGTCTCTGTGGTAGTTCCTGACAGCTCTCCACGTGCAGGAACCCAGCCAGCTGCTAAAGATGAGACAGCTTCTCCACTATCTACTGACCAATTTGCCGAGTTTGAAGAGAAAGATAAAGTGCCTGCCACTTTAGAAATGCAATCACTAGCGGAGGAGTTGCACAGCAACCTTTCAATCGACAATAGCATCATTGTTCGCTCTGTAAAGCGGAATGCGCGCAAGTACAGGGTTTTGAGTTCATCTGAAAGCGAGCCTGAAGATGAGGAGCCTTGCTCAGTTTCTGGATCCTTTGACCGTGCTGGAAATTCTAGTAAGAAAGGAAATATCTCTTTGGAAAACAATGAAGACTTTGGAAATGCTGATTTCTCAAGAATGAGTTCTGGCAGTGGTTCTTCTTCATCACGTAAGGGCCGAAAACGACCAAATCCAGTTTCATCTGAGTCTTCTGATGATGAGGAAGTGTCAGCATCATCTTTCTCATGCTCTGATGAACTTAGCAACAGACTGCAAAGACGGGAAACAAGAAAACCAAAAAGATTTGTCTTGTCATCTGATGATGATGATAATAAGAGTAACAGTAGTAAGGCTGCTGATAACTCTCTCGTAGTGACGGAAGAGTTAAATATTTCTGTTAATCCATCCGAGCCCTTGATCCATTGTATAAAGACGCCACCAGCCAAAGTGACTCATTCTTATTTCTCTGGTCTGAAGAAATCAATTTCATCCCTTTCTTTTGGGGATTCTAGCTCACCTGTGAAATCTTTGCCTGAAGCAGAAACTAGTTCAACTTTAAGGGTTGATAAATGTAGTGGGAAAGATTTGGAATCTGCTGGTGGCGACTCTTCAATAGAGGAGGAAGGAGAAGAAGAGAGTCTTGATGATGGTGATGATTCTGATGATGGTGATGATTCTGACGATGGTGATGATGATTCTGAAGATGATGATGACAATAACATTGGTAAGTTTTTTTTTTTTTTTTTTTTTTTTTTTTTTAAGCTTAAAGTAGCACTCACTTAGAAATAAGAAAAACACATCAGGGGATTAGCCCAGTTCGCTGGGGCTGCAGAGGGGCAAGACCCCCCCACACACCTCATCAATGAATGTCCTGGATATGACACTAAACAATCTAATGATGAGACTCCAGTAATGCTGGGGCTTTGGGGAATGTGGAGTATATCTTTACTGACATTGCTTCCAGGTACACTCTGGCCCAGTGTGGTAGTGTCTGATAGGACCATATCTATGGGTCAAATAGAACTGAATTATGTACTTATGCTAAACTGAATTGTTTAAAATAGAACTGTTTATATGTATATAAATGGATTTGGCATTAAATAACTTACTTAAATAACTCCAGTCGCGCTATTATGTTCACTTTCGGGCAAATACCCTTGGGAAAGGTATGAACCCCCTTATTCTCCCTCCAGCTATGGGTAAATAGTAGGACGGACTAGGTTCTTCAGCCTTGTTGAGGCAACTAGTCTAGGAGAAGGAAAACTCTGAATTCAAACCTGTTAAACTCCGCTTAAAAACTTGACCTTGTGTCATATCCTGCCCGAGCGGAGGCGTTGCTAAATATAAATAACTTACAATGCCATAAAACCAAACCAAACATACAAACTTTTATCAAAATGACTTAATTTGGTGTTAAATGTCCCGAAAATGGTTGATATGCCGTAAAACAAACCAAGCCAGCAACCAACCAACCAACAACTGGGAATGCTGATTCCTCAAGAACAAGTTTTGGCAGTGAGTTCATCCACACCCTATAAATGCCGAAAATGACCAAATCTCGCTTTGTTTAATTCTGAAGAAGTAAAGTAAGAATAAAACTTAATAGGAATACTAGAAACCATATAACTGTATACTAACAAATTCACTGGAACATAGTTATGATTACAATCAAACTTTTGAAAGTGAATCAAATTTTGGTTGGTGACCTGTGATGTCTTTCATATCCTAAAGTCTTACCTTTCAAATGAATTTTCTGTTTAGGATACAAAAATTGAGTTAAACTAGCCAATGTGAGTATAAAAAGTGCTGAATCAGATTTTGGCATTAAATAACCCCTGAGTGATTAATATGCTGTTCAATGGAGGTGCCTGTGGTGTAATTGTTATCGTCGTAGGAAATGGACACGGCAACACGAGTTCAAATCCTGGATGAGATTGATTGCATTTCACATAGCACTAATACCCTTGAGAAAGGTATGAATCCAATTATTCTCCCTCCAGCTATCGGTAAATAGTAGGGCAGACTAGGTTCTTCAGCCTTGGTGAGGCAACTAGTCTAGGAGAAGGAAAACTCTGAATTCAAACCTGTTAAACTCCGCTTAAAAATTGACCTTGTGTCATATCCTGCCCGAGCGGAGAGGTTGGTAAATATGAATAACCCACGAACATGCCATTAAACCAAGTAAACAAATCAAAACCAATGAATCTCGAACGAGATAATGAATCCTGACTTTTTACTAGGCTGAGTAAAAAGTCTTTGCAGTATTTTTGTTACATGAAACACAATTTAGTGGCACCAGATGATAACAAACCACAATGAACTGTGCGATGTAAAACTTGCCTAATACTCTCTGTGTGCTACTTGCCAGGTTTGGTTCTACAGCTTGGAGCACAGCCTTAGAATCTACATTTTTTAGGCCTTTATTGCCATTCCTTCCAGGCCCACTCTGACCTGGAGTGGCAGTACCTGTTAGGTTTCTGTGTATTGGTTGGAAAAGTTTTGCAATATTTTGGTAACATGAGGCACAATCTGCCTACTGAATGCTTATGTCGAGGTGATGTAGATGACAATCCACACTCTAACTCCTCATACTGCTCACTAATATTTACCTCTATGGCTTGTAGCATGGCGTTAGAATTCCTGGATTGTAGGCCTACCTTACCTTGCCTGATTGTTGACATTCTTTCAACTCAAAATTTATCATATTTACCAACCCCTCCGCTCAGGCAGGATATGACACAAGGTCAATTTTTTAAGCAGAGTCTAACAGATTTGAATTCAGAGTTTTCCTTCTAGACTAGTTGCCTCACCAAGGTTGAAGAACCTAGTCTAGACCATATAACTGTTAAGATAATTTGTATGAGATAGGAATACTTGAGACCATATAACTGTTAAGATAATTTATATGAGATAGGAATACTTGAGACCATATAACTGTTAAGATAATTTGTATGAGATAGGAATACTTGAGACCATATAACTGTTAAGATAATTTGTATGAGATAGAAATACTTGAGACCATATAACTGTTAAGATAATTTGTATGAGATAGGAATACTTGAGACCATATAACTGTTAAGATAATTTGTATGAGATAGGAATACTTGAGACCATATAACTGTTAAGATAATTTGTATGAGATAGGAATACTTGAGACCATATAACTGTTAAGATAATTTGTATGAGATAGGAATACTTGAGACCATATAACTGTTAAGATAATTTGTATGAGATAGGAATACTTGAGACCATATAACTGTTAAGATAATTTGTATGAGATAGAAATACTTGAGACCATATAACTGTTAAGATAATTTGTATGAGATAGGAATACTTGAGACCATACAACTGAATAGTTCATAGGCTGACCAAAATACTTTCATGAAATGTGACCAAATGAGGTTTATTTTTCAACATTGTCTTTTTGCGGTTCACCCACTTCTCCCATTAGTTATGGGATAGAATGTAGGGCTTTATGGGATGGGCTCGCTTACACATATCACTTCATTTTTTTTTTTTTTTTTTTTTTTTTTCTCCAGAGATACCCATGTCCAGCCCCCAAAAGAGTGACTTGTACAACCAATATATCAATGCATCCAGGTAAGAAAATTTATTATCAAACATTTTCTATTCATTAAACTTTTCAAACTGAATTCATTTCTATGATAATTAGTTTTCTGCATGAAGAAAAAGTTAACTAGCAAGACCAGTGTAATTGTCACTGCGATATATATATATATATATATATATATGATCTACTTATATATCAGTAATATCCAGTCAGCGTCTGAAGACAATGAGTGTGGATTATTTGTGTGTAGAATATATGAGGAATTTCATATAATTTTTTACATATATGCTGTCGGCTTTCGGAGTTCTCAGTTCATGAGAAGAGCTTTATAAATATATATATATATATATATATATATATATACATACACACACCCCTGGACAAAAATATGAGACCACTCTCAAAAATGAAGAAAAATATATTGTTTACAAGTTTTAAATTATGAAAATCAGATATATGAAATATAAGGCATAAAGACAATTAAATTTAAAATATGAAGAAATTTCAATTCGTTTGATATATATATAAGCATTTATGGTTAATTTCAAAATTTTTGTTTTGACAAAAAGATAAGACTAATGAGTGGAACTATCAAATATAAGGGCAAATTTTTTATTTAATATTTTGTAGATCCGCTGTTAGCTTTGATAACCTCAAAAATTCAGCTAGGTATACTATCAACTAGTTTCTGAAGTTGAACCGAAGGTATTTTTCCCATGCATCTAAGATTGCGTTTTTGAGTTCAGAAATTGCTGAGTACTGTCGACCGCCTACATAAACTTTTGCAACAATCAATCCCCACAAATTTTCTATAAGATTGAGGTCTGGAGAGCACGCTGGTGGGTGATCAAGAAGTGTTATTTTTTGTTCAAGCAAGTACTTCTTTGTTATTGATGTATTGTGGATAGTAGCATTATCTTGCTGAAAAATCCATTCTTCTCCACATAGACAATGCCCTTCTTGTGTGAGAGATAAATCATTTAGCATCTTCACATAATCTGCTGCTTTTTGTCGACCACTGACAAATTGTAGTTTAAGTTTGCCTGAAGATGAGAAGACATCTCAGTCATAAGGGATCCTCCTCCACTATGCCTTGTTGAGTACTTCGCTTCTAGAAAATTTTTATGTGCCAGTACTCCTGAAAGCCATCTGGACCGTCTAAATTGAATTTCTTTTCGTCTGAGAAAATAACTTTCCGCCATTCTTTAGCACTCATGGTTTGATATTGACAAGCATATTCCAGTTGTTTTTCTTTGTGCTTCATAGTTAACACTGAACGATGAATTCTTTCCTTTTTCGTTGTTTAAATGCCTTCTAATTGTTCTCGTACTGCAAGGAGCATCCATTAGAGATTTCAATATTTTTGATGTTGACAAAGTTTTCTTTTTTTACTACATGAACAATTCCTCTCATGAATTGTGGTGATAATTTTTCTGGCCTGCCAGTCAGTTTTCTTATTCCATACTTATTTGGACTTTTCATGTAACTGCAGGTAATGGTTTTACTGCGTCCTAAGGCCTTTGAAATTTCTCTTTGAGATTTTCCGACTCTTTTTCAGGGCTGTAATCTCGCCTTTCTCAAATTCACATAAATTAATTCCTTTAGTCATTCATGTTTTTAGTATTTTAAGTATTACAGTTTTAATAGCTTTTATATTACGTAGACAATATATGATAAATTTTTCAATTAAAAGTGCTTTTTTCTTTAATTTTTATTGGTGGTCTTATATTTGTCAAAAATAAATTTTAATATTTAGCATAAATGCTAATATACATAAAAAAAAAAGAAAAAAATTTTAAATTTAAATCTCTCTTAACCTTATCTTTAATATATCTGATTTTCATGATTAAAAAATTGTAAACAATATCTTTTTTTTTTTTTTTTTTCATTTTTGAGAGTTGTCTTATATTTTTGTCCAGGAGTGTGTATGTTTTTACAGACTGCTGTGAACAAGTTCAGGCGTTGTGCCCCCCCTTGACTGTAGGTTGGGTAACACTGACCAGATAATCAAATAAAAAAAGAAAGTAAAATAAAAAAGATGAAACATTTTGGTTGCATCTCACTTCCTGGGTCCCCTACCTGTTCATATGTGGATAGATATATCTATTACAATAAGGAGTGACATTAATGAAATAGATATAGTGATAAACAATTTTATTAATTAATTTAGGAAAAAACAAAAGGAAAATGGAAGTAAAGCAAATTAACTGAATTATGTCAGGGATACTGAAAGGGCACAGATTTTACAAAAGGGAGAAAAATGGAGGATTAGGATTTAGCTTGAAAGGTCATTCACATTATTTACATTTTTCAAACTATTGTCCTCATCTTTGTCACCATATTTATCACAACGTTTTGGCCGTTGTACACTCTGGCCTTCTTCAGGTGGTTGGAATGTCGAACTTAACTTATTGGGGTAGACTGTTCTAGTTCCAGTGGATGTCAGTTATCTCCAGTTAATTTCCCCTCTGAAAGTTCTCCACTGCCTTCACCAGGTATTGAACTCACACTCTTGGGGTATGTCACTGGATCTAACCAACGCCTTTATCCACTTTACCATGTGTCCCTAAGGACATCTGTGTCTGAATTTCTGGGTATTATAAACCTAATGTCTTAAGCAACCATTTTTTACCAGTGCTCATATTGCAATTATACTGTTATCATTGCTCTTCTTTTTGTTGTTGAATTTTAAACTTACATTTGAATTTATTTTTTTCTTCTCATCTTTTTTATCTTTTTCTTCTCTTTTTCTTTTTTCTTTTGGGTTCATAATTTGTTCGTTAAATAAATAATATCTTTGATTTTCATCATTAAGGGTTTTCAGACTATTGTCTTCATCTTTATTGTTATACACCTGAAGAAGGCCAAAGGACATATCGGCTGAAACATTGTGGAAATAACAATAAAGATGAAGACAATAGTCTGAAAACCCTTAATGATGAAAATCATCAAGCTTCATCTCAGAAATTTAGACAACTCATATCTTCGAGCTGTTCATAGCTGGGTTCAGGTTTAGGTTATGTTCTGTATTCGCTATTTCTCTCCACAATTGCGAGAATTGTATTCACAAGCTTCTCTTTTACCGTCATTTCAATGTACAGAAGAGTCTACTCCAGGATTTCATTATCATCAAAGAAGTTTTGTAAATAAGTCATCTTTCTTCTGTTTTTGCTACTTTTCTTCATAATAGCCAGAATTATGTTTATTTGTTTCTCTTCCACCAGAAGAGTTTACTCCATGAGTTTATTTTTGCACTTTTCTTTGTACTTGACTTTTGTAACCCCCCTCCCCCTTTCTTTCCCTTCATACTTTTTCTCAGGGTTACAGGCTAGCTGGTTTTTATACACACTAACACATAAGGGCGTCTTCTCCTTTCAAACCATTTTCAGCAACTGTTCTGTCTGTTTTCACTATTTTTTACAAAATAGCTGGAATTATATTTAAGGAATCCTCTTCCTCTGTCATTTCAGTGTACAAAAGAGGGTACTCCATGGGTCAGCTGACGAAATCTGGGGACTAAATTTTTCTCCATGATAGCCAAAATTGTGTTAATGAATTTCTCTCCCACCATCATTCCATTGTACAGAAGAGCTTACTTAATGAGATCATTATCTTCATACCTTTTCCTTGTGCTTGTCTTCGCTTTGGTTGTCGACTGTTATATCTCCCCTCATAGTTTTTCTCAGGATTACGAGCAGATTTTTGTACTCATTAACACTTCCAACCGTTTTCAGCAAGAAAATCATTGCATGGTCAAAATCGGTTGGTATTCCCATGATTTCTCTATTCTCTGATGGGTTAGTTTTATCCAATCAGAATTGTCCTCTGACTTTTAATTATGTTGTCAGTTTGGTTTGTTTGGTTTCTGCAGCTAACTTCACAGCAAATGAGAGATATATATGATATTAATAGAAGTTTGGTCAGGTTCCTGTCTGGTGTCTGTTCCAATATCCTCTGTGTGTGTGTGTGTGTGTGTGTGTATATATATATATATGGGGTTGAGCACTCTGGTGAAGGAATTTATGCCTGCCACTTGCATAATGCAAAGCTCTTCAAACAAATTGAGCACTCTGGTATCCAGTAAGATATAAATATAAACAAATGAAAGCTACTACTTAATACCTTATAATTCCTGAGCTTATGTGGTTTGCTTGTTGGCTGAGAGCTATGATACTAAGTCTAACGTAAAGTTAGGTGGGTTTTGATCCCAGCTTTTAGCATCCTATGTATCTAGCTACACTGAAGAGTTGTGATACAACAAAACTGTCTGTGGATAACAATATATATATATATATACTATTTTTAAATATGTGTGGTTGGGTAGCAGTCTTTCATTTAAGCATCTTTAATTAAATAATAAAGACACATTTTGTCTATATAAATTTATTAAGATCTTTTCATGTCAAATGTCTTGGTTTTAGGTTGGAATTAGTAGATGAATTTATTGAAATTATCCCAAGCACTTTCAGACCTAAAAACTTTTTAAAAAAATAAAAACCCCTGATGATGGCCTATGTATAAAAAGGATTTGGCATTCAATAACCTACAATGGTTGATATGCAATCAAACCAAACCAAACCAAATCATATATATTTCATATATATGTACAAAGAGGATTTGGCATTAAATAACCTACAATGGTTGATATGCCATAAAACCAAACCAAACCTGTTTTTTTTTTTTTTAATGTTACCTACTAATTATTCACTTCTAAATCATATATATATATATATATATATATATATATATATGATTTGGCATTAAAAAAAACCCAAAGGATTTATATGCCATAAAAACCAACCTAAGCTGATCCAAATGTTAGATCATATTAATGTGATAGGGGTAAAAGGCTACTCCACACAGTTCTAAGTTTTAGTGCTTTTTCATTTAGGATGAGTTGCATTGTAATGCATGCATATATATATATATATATATACACACATATATAGTCATCCACAGACAGTTTTGTTGTTTCACAACTCTTCAGTGTTGCTAGACAAGTAGGATGCTTGAAGTTGGGATTGAAACCCACCTAACTTTACATTAGACTTAGTATCATACCGCTCAGCCAACAAGCGAACAACATCAGCTCGGGAATTATAAGGTATTAAGTAGTAGCTTTTGTTTGTTTACATTTATACCTTACTGGATACCAGAGTCCTCAATTCATTTGAAGAGCTCTGCGTTAGTGGCAGCCGTAAATTCCTTCGCCAGAGTGCTCAACCCCCATGGGAGAGCATATATATTGACATCCACATATATATATTGTTTTCATTTTCAGAGAGGCTTATGTTGCTGAAGATTATGTCAAAGCTTTGAAGCAGGCTCTTCTAGCTTTACAGCAAGATTCAACAGATATAAAGCTACAGATGTACACCCTTTGGCTACGGAAGATGACCAAGAAATGAATGCAATTTAATGACTGGATAAATTTTTGATATCAACTTTAAAGAGAATTATTTTCTGACACCAAGGTGGGAAAGAAAAAGAGAGAGAGAGGTATCTTAAGTTTAGGGGGTTTTTTTGGGTTTTTTTTTTTTCCTTAATTGATTGCAAATAAATGAAGTGTTTCTTATTAAAAAAAAATTTAATTATTAAATTTGCAAATTTTATTTTTTTATATTTCACTGTATGAGTTATAAATCTCTAATTTTTATTGAATTCTTTCTCTCTCTCTCTCTCTCTCTCTTCTTTGCATTCAGTGGTTGCTTTCTCTATTTCCCCTTTCAGTCACTGTTTTTTTTCCTCTCTCTCTCTCTCTCTCTATCTTGTAGTCTCTGCTTACTTCTTATTCTCTCTCCCCCTTTCTGTCTCTGCTTTCTCTCTCTCTGTCTTGCACTCACTGTTTTCCCTTTCACTCTCTCCCTTTCAGTCTTTGTCTTTTCTCTCTCTCTCATTTCTATTTCTCTCTCTCTCTATCATTTCTTTTCTTCTATCTCTCTCTCTCTCTCTCCCTTTCAGTTAATGCTTTCTCATCCTCTCTTTCTTAGCAATCACTGTTTTCCTCTCTCTCTCTCTCTCTCTCTCTCTCTATATATATATATATATATATATATATATATATATATATATATATACACACACACTGGTCCAAAAATAATGCTTGTTCTTTATTTCTGCAAAAGCTACTGTACATGCTGGGAGCACAATAATAACTTCTAATAGAGCAAGTTTTCAGCTACAAAACAATTTTCCCCCAAAGAGTCACCACCATTGATTATGCATTTTCACCAACAATGAACAAATACCTACATAATAAAAAAAACCCAAAAAAAACAGGAACCAATGTAAGCAGTTTCCCACAGTTCCTGTGGCCTATTAGGTAATGTGATGTCCTGTGACATCATTGGGAGTCTGAACTCCAGTCTTTGCTATCATGTTGATTTGTGGCCTCATACTCTTAGGAAAGGTATCACCCTCCTCCCCCAACTCTGATTTAAATGGGTTTCACTACTTTTCTTCTCCAAGGATGGAGTTAGCATTAAATAACCCATGAAGGTTGATATGCCATTAAATAAAGAAACCAACCCAACTGGCCCGGTCAGTTGGGCTACAGAATACACTGACTGCACCTCTGCAGTGGAGTAAGAGACCCCCACCCCAATGAGTGTCCTGGATATGACATTAAACAATCTGATGATGAGGCTCCAGTAAAGCTGGAGTTTTGGGGAATACAGAGTACTCCTTCATTGCCATTGCTCCCAGGTCCACTCTGGCCCAGCATGGTAACACCTGATAGGGTCCTATCTATGGGTCAAATAAAACTAAACTGTGGATTTATGCTAAATTGAATTGTTAGAAATAGAATAGTTTATATGTATAAAAATAGATTTGGCATTGAATAACCCTCAATGGTTGATGTGCCATAAAACTAAACTAAACCAAACCAGACCAAACCAACTGTTCTTTTGTAAGAATGGAGTTCGCTTTAAATAACCCATGAAGATTGATGTACCATTAAAGAAACCAAACAAAATCTGTCGTTAGGCTTAGAATACACCAATTGTATTTTCTGTGGATGTGTAAACCCCCCCTCCCAAGGGGGTGTCCTGAATATGACACTACATCTGATGGTGAGACTCTATTTCTGTAGTTCTTGGGAGTGTTGAGTAACCCCTCATTGCTTTTACTCCCTAATCCAATCTGACCCAAAGTTAGTGTCCTATCGGTCAAATAGATTATCTTTTATTGTAGTTATAAGGAGAGATTAAAGAAATTAAGATTGACTACTGGAAAGAAGAATGAGAGGTGATCTTATTGAAACTTTCAAAATAATTAATAAATTTCTAATTATGATAGACATTTTTTCTCAATATTTCTCCTCAAACTGGAAATTTTCTATCTAGACAGATTTCAAAATCTAAGTCTACTTATTGGTTTATTTTTTTGCTAATAGAGTAATATATTTTTGGAACAAATTGCCCAATGAGATCAAAGGAGGTATAACAAACAAATAATTTATTTTTTTAATGGTTAATGTGATAAGATAGTATAAAAAGGGGGCGATGCCTAAGGAGACATAGCAAACAAATAAGGGTGCAAATTATTTGTATCTTGAATAGTTACTTAAAGCTATATTTATTAAGGGTTATTATTGTTAGTCGTTTGAACCAGGCCATTGGCCTAATAAGTAAAGTGTTTGCCAATGGTCCGGGAAACCTGGGTTCAATCCTAGCTCAAGTCATACCAAAGACTCAAAAAATGGTACTTGATGCAATCTTACTTAACACTCAGCATTATAAGGTAAACATCCAGAGTAAAGTGGAACAATCCAGTAGTGCCTTCCCCTACACCTTAGTGCAGTAGCTATTGAAAAGGGAGCCTTTGGGTCACCCTCAACTAAAGTCGCTAATTTTGCTTATTGCTAGTGATAGTAGTAGTAGTTTTAGTAGTAGTAATTGTATCAAGATTATTGTAAGTAGTATTATTAGTAGTTTTATTTTTAGTTGTATTATTATTATTATTATTGTTGTAGTAGTTACTTCAAATCATATGGACTCGGTCTCATAATCCCAGATGACTCACTGATAATCACCTGCCATCTATCCCTATCATGAACTGTACTCTGCCACTTGGCTAAAGACAGGCTTATCCATTCCGGGACATCTCACTTCTTCCTCCTCCTGGTTACTGTGGATAGTTTTTTGCGAAACCTGATCTTGTCACATGTCCATAACATAACTTTTTTTTTTTTTTTTTTCTTCACAATGGGACCAAAAGGCTGCAGTTATTCTTTCTGATCTCCTAGTCTCTGTATTATTAGATGTTCAAGATCATGCAGTAGCAACTAATCTTAAGAGCTTCAATGTGTCTCTGGACATACAGGGTTCTTGAGTAGGGGCAGTACCTTTGGCATCTGGGCAGCTGCACTTTCTGAGTGGATGGGCATCACTGGTCCTTATGCATCCCCTAAACCTTTCACTTGCTGATTCCAAATGCCATGGCCTGAGAAACTGCTTCAGCCAAAGAGTTAAACCACTGGTAATGATATGGCACCACTGGGTAAATGACCTTCATCCAGGCTCTGGCTAGGATTGAACCGTTCCTTGAAGAACTGCTACAGCTGTGTGTTTACAATCAGGGCAAACCACCAAAAGGACCTCGGTCAGGTTTGGAGAGGGATAGGTTCTGCTAAGCATTCCTGCCCAAGATTCTTTCCTTTTGTTTAATGGCATATCAACATTTGTGGGTTATTTAACGCCAAAGCTATCACTGTATAACCTACTGCTAAGGGTAAGAAAGGGTTTCACACCTTCTTTTCCAAGAGTATTAGCCTGAAAGGGAATGTAATGGTGTGACTGAAGTTTGAACTTGCTTACTTCAAGGCTACAGTTTTGTACTTTAACGATTAGGCCATGGGAACCCCTCCATACCCAAGATACACCACATGATAATGACAAATTAAATTGTTTATAAATCATTAGTATTAAATAAAAATACTTGAAACCATATAACTGCAAATTATTAGTATTAGGTAGAAATACTTGAAACTATATGACTGTGTGCAAATTATTTGTTTTAGCTAGGAATACTTGAAACTATATAGCTGTGCAAATTATTTGTATTAGATAGGAATACTAGAAACCATATAACTGTATACTAACAAATTCACTGGAACATAGGAAATATAGTTATGATTACAATCAAACTTTTGAAAGTGAATCAAATTTTGGTTGGTGACCTGTGATGTCTTTCATATCCTTAAGTCTTACCTTTCAAATGAATTTTCAGTTTTGGATACAAAAATTGAGTTAAACTAGCCAATGTGAGTATAAAAAGTGCTGAATCAGATTTTTGCATTAAATAACCCCTGAGTGATTAATATGCTGTTCAATGGAGGTGCCTGTGGTGTAATGGTTATTGTCGTAGGAAATGGATATGGCGACATGAGTTCAAATCCTGGACCAGGCTAATTGCATTTCACATAGCACTAATACCCTTGGGAAAGGTATGAATCCAATTATTCTCCCTCCAGCTATGGGTAAATAGGACAGACTGGGTTCTTCAGCCTTGGTGAGGCAACTAGTCTAGGAGAAGGAAAACTCTGAATTCAAACCTGTTAAACTCTGCTTAAAAATTGACCTTGTATCATATCCTGCCCGAGCGGAGGGGTTGGTAAATATGGATATGCTGTTCAACCAAACCAAAGGATTTATTTTTACACCTGTATTTTAATGTCAAATGCCCATTTTGTAATACTGCTAATTGTCTGCTCTCTGCAACAAGACAAAAGAACAAGTTATTTTTAGAAAGGTTCAGTCTCTACTGCCATACCACTAACGTTCACTTGCGACATGGAATAAGATAGTAAAATTGACGTAAATACAGTATGCATCTTCTTTTTCAACACTGGTGAAAAATCAGAGTTAATGAGATGATTTAGGGAGGAATAGTGTTTTCTTGATGAAAACATGCTCTATCCATTGATGTTATTGTGTCCCTTCTATTTGTTGTAGTTCTTGTAGCAATAAATTGAAGGCATTACCTAAAGGTAATCCTTCGTATATCACCCAGACAAAGTGTACCCTGTTGTATAATTGTTTTAAAAAAAAGGTGTAATAAAACAAGTTTTATAAATATGATTTGACTTTTTGTCGTTATTTTAAATTTATTTTTGAAACCAAAAAGTAAAACTTACATGATCATAAGCATAAATGCTTATGAATTTATGGTTGGCGGAAGTCTAGTTGGCTGGGGCTGTAGAATACACCAACTGCATCTCTGCAGAGGGGTAAGTAATCCCCTCCCCACAACAAATGTCATGGATATGACACTAAATAATCTGATGGTGAGGAATGTGGAGTACCATGACAACTGAAATATAAAGGCCTGTTCGATTGTAATGTGACATCATCATCTTGAGTCCAACTTTCAAGAAGACTGTGGATTAGATTTTTACTGCTGTGTTTTTAAATTATTTATCAATATTTTCTTTTAAATATTGAATTTATTTATAAATAAGTACAATGCCTTATAGATGCATTGTACCAAATTGCAAAGGGAATTAAAAAAACGACTCTTAAGTTCATTAAGTTTTCTTTTCCCAAAGATCAAGAATTATCTGACGTTTGGATTTGCACATTAAAAGAGATAATTTTGCAACTACTAAATTCAGTGGAGTGAAAAATTTTTTTCAGTTTTGTATTAAAAAATAAGTAAATTCAATTGAAACTTTAATGATTAAATTAATTTCATGTCTTTGTAATTCACAACACAAAGTTAAATCTAGTGAAAAAGTTAAGATACGTTTATCACTCACGTTGTTTTTAAAAGATAAAGCCACATTTAAAAAAAAAATAAACTTTGAATGAATTTTTTATATAAATTTATTCAGGAATATTTTTATAGGTATAATAAAAATAATAATTAATAGTTTTTTTTTAAGATTGTTTTATTTAGGAATAAAACTTTAATTGAATTAATTTCATGTCTTTGTAATTTACAACACATTAAAACAAAGTTTTTAAAAGTGGAAAAACCTTACTTTTTTTAAAAATAAACTTGAAAAGGAAAATTTTTATATAAATTCATAAAAGAATATTCCTATAGACATAAGAAATAATTCGAATATAACAATTTTTTAGAATTATTTTATTTATCAAAAATATTTTTTTATTTATCATTTTAATTCAAAAAATGAGTAAACGTTAAAAATTCTCTTTTGTTGAATTAATAAATTAAATTATGTTCCTTAAAGATATCAGAACATTCTGTTCACTTTTTCTAGAATTTAAGAAAAATGCTTGATATTGTACATTTTTGCTGACTGATTTTCTTAGATTTTCACAAGAATTCAAAATAGGTTTGGTTTTTAAAATCTTTTTAGGCATGTGAACTACATTTTTAACTGGAGGACATAAAGAGAGAATCATTAGTCTCTGACAAAAAAAAAAAAAACGGTGTCAAAGTTGAAGTTAAACTTTTAAAAAAACAACATATCTTTGTGATGGTGCTATCCCTAGAATTTTACCTAACTGTCCCTCATATTTATCTTCATTGAAAACCTCTAGAGAATCACTAAATTCTTGGTGAATCTGACTGGAGAATTCTGCCTTGAAAAGTGCTTTAAATCAAAGTATTACTGATGATGTAGCATATAAAAAGCAGAAGAAATTCCATTATATGAATGATTTAGAAGGGAAATTAAATTTTCTTGAGAGAAATTACTGGAGTGTTGTTAGGCAGCAAGAGACACTTATTATATTCAGCAGCATCAATTCCCCGTATCCGAAAATCAATCTGTCTCTTGTAATTGAATCTGATTTTGCAATACATGTATTTTGTAGAGATGTAGAAATTAATAAAATAGGGGACTATAAGATTCCTAACTGATCAAAATTCTCTTGAAATTCTAATAGAAAACATGAAGAAATGGACACAGAACAACAGCAAACCGAATCTCAGAATATGATTTTTATATTAAAATTGGTAATATAATTTCTACTATCGGTGCGACAAGAATCAAACAAACATTTTAATTCAATAAAATTTATATATAAGCAGCTAAACTTAATGGCACAGAATAAGTTTGATTATTCAACAGAAATGATGATATTTTCTTCATTGTTATATAACTGCTCACCAAAAAGATATAGATTGTTGAGAGACTGCAAAAATATAATTTTACCAAGCTATTCAACCATCAAAAGACTAAAGTAAAGTTGTCTCCCTTAGTCGAGGGTGACCCGAAGGCTCCCTTTTCGATAGCTTACTACACCAAGGTGGAGGGGAGGGCGCTACTCCTTTCCCTGATTTTATGCTTACAGCACCTGGTATTCCCAGGCGGTCACTCATCCAAGTACTGACCAGGCTCGACGCTGCTTAACTTCGGTGAACGGACGAGAACCGGTGTTTTCAGCGTGATATGGCCGTAAGCATTACTTAAATGCTTACAGCACCTGGTATTCCCAGGCGGTCACCCATCCAAGTACTGACCAGGCTCGACGCTGCTTAACTTCGGTGAACGGACGAGAACCGGTGTTTTCAGCGTGATATGGCCGTAAGCATTCCTTAAATGCTTACAGCACCTGGTATTCCCAGGCGGTCACCCATCCAAGTACTGACCAGGCTCGACGCTGCTTAACTTCAGTGATCGGACGAGAAGACTAACCTTATCAAAATATTTGAATCCTTTGATTGAGCAACATAATTTTCTTATATAATGTTATCATATCTACCAACCCCTCTGCTCGGGCAGGATAAGACACAAGGTCAATTTTTAAGCGGAGTTTAACAGGTTTGAATTGAGTTTTCCTTCTCCTAGACTAGTTGCCTCATCAAGGCAGAAGAAATCAGTCTGCCCTACTATTTACCTTTGATTGAGCAACATAACAATTTTCTTATGTATATTAAAAATAAATTCAAGCAGGACACCACAGTATCTTTACTTGTTGATGAAATTCACCTAAAACCTTATTTTGATTATAAGGGTGGTAATATTGTTGGTTTATCTGACAACAGCAACGAAGTTGCAACAAGTGCTTTTGCTTTTAAACTTAGCAGTGTATTCTCTCAAGATAAGGATATTGTATATGTTATGTCAACTAAACGTCTTAAAGCTGAGAATTTATTCGACATAGTTAAACGTATAATAATTGGTTTAGAGGAGATAGACTTTCAAGTATTATCAATCATAACAGATAATAATGTTATCGTATTTACCAACCACTCTGCTCGGGCAGGATATGACACAAGGTCAATTTTTAAGCGGAGTTTAACAGGTTTGAATTGAGTTTTCCTTCTCCTAGACTAGTTGCCTCATCAAGGCTGAAGAACCCAGTCTGCCCTACTATTTACCTTTGAGCAACATAACAATTTTCTTATGTATATCAAAAATAAATTCAAGTTACTAGTTCAGCAGGACACTACAGTATCTTTACTTGTTGATGAAATTCACGTAAAACCTTATATTAATTATAAGGGTGGTAATATTATTGGCTTATCTGACAACAGCAACGAAGCTGCAACAAGTGCTTTTGCTTTTAAACTTAGCAGTGTATTCTCTCAAGATAAGGATATTATATATGTCATGCCAACTAAATATTTTCAAGCTGAGAATTTATTCAACATAGTTAAACGTATAATAATTGGTTTAGAGGAGATAGACTTTCAAGTATTATCAATCATAACAGATAATAATCTTATCATATTTACCAACCCCTCCGCTTGGGCAGGATAAGACACAAGGTCAATTTTTAAGCGGAATTTAACACGTTTGAATTCAGAGTTTTCCTTCTCTTAGACTAGTTGCCTCATCAAGGCTGAAGAACTTAGTCTGTCCTACTATTTACCCATAGCTGGAGGGAGAATAATTGGAGTCATACAGATAATAATGTTATAAATAAAAAAGCTATATCCTTCTTTTGCAGTCTTCCAAAGCTTTCTATTGTATATCCACACCCAGTCTCGACCTCTTGTCTTCCTCTTCAACTCGGTCTATATATTAAAATGCATTAGAAACAATTGGATTGGTCAATAAGACGCTAATAAATGCCAGCTATTCCCAAAATTTTGTCATAATGGAAATCATGAATGTGATAGTATCCAAAGTGCCTCATTTTGTACCTTACAGAAACTTCTTGCACTGGAATTTCACTCAATTTTGAAATATTGATATAAATCGACCTCAAAGTCATTTTCTCCTACTCATCTTGAAAGGCAAAATGTTAATTTAGTTCTTCAATCTTTTAATGAATACATTGTTCAGGGATTATTGTCCTTAGGAAAACAGAAATGTTTGCCAAATTTTGCAGAATATATAAACATTTTATATTTGGTGGATAATAATGAATGCAAAAACACCATATAAAGGTTGTCGGCTTAAAAATAAATTCTGTAATCCACTTAGAGTGAATGAAAAACATTTTAGATTTCTCTCTGTATTTTGTGACTGGTTAGAATCTTGGAATAGCATTTCTGGAAGAAATGGTAAATTAACAAAAGAAACATTCACTGCTTTGCATCATACAACCTATGCATTTCTAGAACTGACCAGGTATTGCATAGAAGAATTGAAAATGCAATACATATTACCTAGCAAATTTCAAACTGATCACATTGAGGCCAGGTTTGGTCCCTACCAGCAACTTAGTGGGGATCAGTATAATATCTCAATACAGCAAGTGTTTGAGTATGAAAAAAAAAATTAGAATGCTGTCAGTTTTAAAAATTGAGCTTACCATTTAATCAGAAATGCATTAAGATTGATTTTAAAAATTTACAAGAACCAAACTGGGATGAAGTGACTGTGTTATATAATTGCGGAAGGATTTTTTTTTATATTATCATTTTTCGTTGATTATATCTTATCATTCGGTTTGGTTAGGTTTAGAACTATTCGGCGTAGTGCACACATTGAGTGCAGGTGTTCACGCTCGTGCGCGGAGGATGTGACAATCACAAATGTCATAATAAAAACCCCAGATAGGAAATGTAACTGGGGTGTGGATGACGTCATACCCGGAAGCGATAGGCTGGGAATTTTAATGATTTAAAAAAAAAAGCAGTTAGTTGAGATCTAACGCTGGACGAAGCGAGTTGATTTTTGAAGCTGGGCGAGGCCAGCCCAGTTGTGGACTACGGGATGCGCCGCGCGTTGTTGGGTCAGAAGAAACAGTCAGCATAGCAAAAATTGTGTCTTTCTCTCCTCGTGTCGAAAACCTAAAAGTCAAAAAAAGTTAATAGACGTTTCGTACCTGAACAAAGAGAGTCGTCAGTGTTTCGGGATTCCTATGCATGTGAACGTTTTACATATCCTATGGGATACACATTTTTTCTAGTCTTAAAATAAGCAATAAAAACATACTTAAGAACATTCTAGAAATTTAGGATCAAAACTGCATTAGCATTTAAGTTACATTTTTATATTTTTCAACCAATCAGCTAAAAACATAGAATAGAACATCCTAGAAAAATAGGATCGGAAGTGAACTAACAGAAAATATTTAGGCTCGAAAATAAAATAATAAAATACAGATCTGATTGGTCTACGCGCCAAAATTTTAGGACGATTCTTTGATCCTCTATTACGGTATAAATAACACAGAGTTAGGGAGCCATTGACTTACACTAAGACGAAGACTAAGACAAGCCACTAAGCCAGTAAAGCAGTAGCCGATACTGTGTCAGGCAAATTCATTTTCTTCTACAGCCAAAGTTCATGACCTAGCTTCAGATGGCTGCGAATCACATTAAAAAAAAACCGACAAACTTTCTTTCATCAACGCGACACGCTGTCACCACAATCATAAAACCCGCTATGAACTTAATGTAAGTAAGAACGACTTATTTACGGACTCCGTTAACATGAACATACACACATCTTTAAACAAATTTATTTTCTTCTTGCCAAACTTTATTTTCCAAAAGGCCATTTACACATCATGTATTTTATTTGTTTTCATATTTTGTTTTATGCATATTAAATTGTTTGTTGTTTAATGTTCGTTGTGTTCTATTCCATTTCTTTTACGCGAATGTAAAGTTTTGTGTTGTATTTGTGGTGGAAATAATTTAGAGAGCAATACCCATAAAGTATGGATGCACATCTACTGAAATAAACCAAATTATATACATACAACCCCCACAATCCGTATATTTTATACAACCACATCTGGATATGTTACAACAGAGGAGCAAAGGTTAGATGTACACAAATTTAGAATTGATGTTAAAGAAGATGGTATTAATAAATGTAGAGAAGTTCTTTCTGTAATACTATACTTAGCAGGTTCTTGCTGTTATGTTGTTTTGTTTTGTTTTTAAGAAAATTAAATACAAAAGTTGCAAAAATTTAATATCTGAAAGCGATATTGTTGAAGAAATAGCTGAAATAAACAGCTTTTTTAGGGGATTAATAGAAGTTCTCTCTTATATCCTAATAATACAAGTATTGGGGTGTCCTCGTGGTGTAATGGTTAAAGCGATGAACAGCGGAATCGTAGTACGCGAGTTCGTACTCCAGTCGCGCTATTATGTTCACTTTCGGGCAAATACCCTTGGGAAAGGTATGAACCCCCTTATTCTCCCTCCAGCTATGGGTAAATAGTAGGACGGACTAGGTTCTTCAGCCTTGGGGAGGCAACTAGTCTAGGAGAAGGAAAACTCTGAATTCAAACCTGTTAAACTCCGCTTAAAAACTCGACCTTGTGTCATATCCTGCCCGAGCGGAGGGGTTGGTAAATATAAATAATACAAGTATACATTTCATGATATATAATTATGTAGTCATTGATAAGCTGCTAAAAAATCATTCTTTTCTTCATTCAGTAAATCAAAAGAAATTAGCCATGCATTTAACATTGAATGTTTTGGCATATTGTAAACGTTACACCCTCACCCCACCACATTAACTTTCTTCTAACCATGTCTTCTTACGCCGGCCAGTGGTCAACTAGTGGTTCGAGGGGGTAACACACATTTCTTTACCTACACAAGAATACGATCGAGGGAACGGAGAAAATAGAAGGACAAACGAACAAACACGAACAAAGCTTGGAGTTAACCAAGAGCAGAAAAGAGGTATTGCAACACTATATGCATGTGCGGACTATCGCTAGCGTGGGTTACTAGCGAAAATTCCACAATGCTACTGGAATCAGACTCATCTTGACTCACTCTCGCTGGACCCTATCCCATGCTGCCTCGCTTCTCTGCTCCGGTGTCCGGTGTTGACTGCCCCTGTCCGTGGATCCACGCCAACCTCTGCTGTTCGCCTCTCTGCTATCCAGCCGCCAACTGCCCTCTGCTGGGTCGCGTCGTCAACTCTCGTCCGGGTCCCCCGTCAACTGCCTCTCTCGCGTCCCCTTCCCACTTCCGGATACGGCGAGATTTCATGTCCAAGAATCCTTTGTCTGGTTTCGCGCCAAAACAGACAATTGAATCGTCTGCTTTGGCAGCCAAACCACATAGTGCTACAATATTATGAGATTCTATTTAATGTTGATACTTATGATGAGAGTCGCAGTATAGAAAAAATATAAAGAATGTTTCTCATGAGCTCTACAAATGCACTTTTAAATAATTTTGTTCCAAAGGAAATGATATTAAAAATAAGTTAACCAAAAAAAGAAAACTTCGAACATTCAGCTAAATTTTGTATCTGTAACCTATTTTTCCACAAGTATTATTGTACCATAGCCAGATACGGCTATGCGAAATGTACATGGAATGTTCATAATGTTCCTAACATATATACATAGAACATAGGAATCTCGAAACACGAAAAACACGTAACGACTTCTTTGTTCAGGTACGAAACTTTTTATTACCATTGAGTTTAAAGGTTCTTCAACATTAGGAGAGAGAGAGAGAGAGAGAGAGAGAGAGAGAGAGAGAGAGAGAGAGAGAGGCACAATCTTTCTATTTTGGCTTTTTCATCTCCCCCCCCCCCCAATCTCGTGCGACACCTGCCCAAGGCCTCCGCGAGCAAGCGAAAGTCAACCCTTCTCGTCCGGTGTCTAGTCTCAACTCCACTAACTGACTTTTTCAAAATCTCCCCAAATCCTCCGCGCGCTTCCGGTGCGTGACGTCATTCGCACTTGCTAGCCCCGTTTCCCATCTCGGGCTATTGTGACATCTCTGAGTGACACGTCTGCTCCGTCCACGTGCACGCGCGCGTGAACACCTGCGTTAATGTTGCACCCAAGTAACCCATGCACTGAGCCGAAAGGTTCTCAGCCTAACTAAAAAAAAAAAATCCCTCGGCCATTATATTACATTATTTTATTTTTAAATCTCTTTGTTGTTTTTATTGACTTTATTTGTGTCACGTGATGGCTCACGTTGAACTAAAATTATCTAGCAGTCAAAAAGTGACCGTTAGAAATGATTGTGGGTCACACAGATGTTTGCACTTAAGTGACCTTGGGTCGCCGGACATCGGAAGGGGAAGGAGAAAATGAAGCCAAATGATTGGTGGGGGGACCCCAAACGGAAGTAGGGTTCCCTTCCCCTCAACAGTTTTTGGACAAGTCTCGTGGCAGACGGACGATAGCCATTTCACTCCGGGCTAAAGACAAAAGACTGAGACATGAGAGACCTGAGTCTCTCAAGCCAGCATTAAAAGCAATACAAAGTCTACTAGCCCGTGAAAGAAGAGAAATTCTCCAGTGGAACCCCGTCAAAAAAATAAGATAAGTAACTTTGGGACATTCTTCCTTTACACCCAAACTTTGTTTACCACTCTCTCTCAATTTGAAAAAGGATAAAAGCCAAGAAAAGACATTTATATTCATGGACTATCCTATTATATATTTTTGACACTTTGAACATATATATGTATATAACCGTAGTAAAGAACTTATGTATTTTCATTTTACCATGTGGTCTATGTTATTATTCCATGCTTTCCTTTCAGCTTCTATTCGCCTTATATTATCTTGCTTAGAACTGTCCAAATAATTCCTAAAGTATCACACGGGAAACCGGAGTTACCGACTACCACTGTAGCAATATTAATATTATTACAATTAAGACCTATAGGCTCACTTTCTTCCATTATCTCGGGGAAAGAAGAAAGCGACCTGGTGGGTGTGTGATAGTGTGAAATTTGGAACCCCTTGCCAGCGGCGGTCAGTCTGGCCTTACATTATTCCCTCACGTAATATGCCAGTTCTTATCTGCCTGAGAAAAGAACTCTGAACAGGACTTATTTCTGTAGGGGATCAAGTGCCAACCTGCCCCGTCTTCACACGTGCGAAAATAAAGTCCCATTTTGGGATTTTAGAAATTTGCCGTCACAATTTGCTTGTTTGTATTCATTTATTTCTTATTTATATTTAATTGTTTTATTTATTCATCATTTACTTGTAATTTGTTTGTCTGTTTATTTAATTATTGTTTGTTTCTTAATTCACAATTCAGTTGTGGTTGAGTTTGAGTGTTGTATATTGACCTTCGACCCGGCCAAACATGCCATACCAAAGATGGCTGAAGTGCATATTCCATTGGTGTGGGCCAGCTTAGCTGACAAAATGGGACAAGTTACAATCCCATGGTACACTCATAGACTGATACACCGGAAGAGAGTGACCTCTGAACTGCATGACAGTAATTTCCGCTTGATGATGATCAAACATGCCAGTCCAAAGACGCCGGAAGTGGCATATTCCGGCCTGGCTAGCCATGAGAGTAGATATTGAGTGGGCGATTGAACTATTATATAACTCGGTGAGAACAGAAAGTCAGTGAGTTGGAGATCAGACGAGATAGAGAAAAGATGTGGTAGAGAAAGCCACCTCCAGGCAGAAGGGGCCTTTGGGACCCCCGATTGAGTTTTGGAGACCAGACCAGTTAGTTACAAGATGTGGTAGAGAAAGCCCACACCCAGCAGAGTGGGCCTCCGGACCTCCGGTTGAGCAGCCCTGGAGAACGAGAAAGACACAACGCTGATGGCCACAACGCTGATGGCCACGAGAAAGACACAACGCTGATGGCCAACGCTGATGGCCACATATATTGCAGTTCTGTTCGGTCTCCAACTCCCTCTCACACGCAAACCTTACAATAAAGTGAGAGGTATATTTTTTTTAAAGAAGTCTTCGCTCGTCTTTATTATTGTGTCGTTATGATTCTTTCTGCATATATATGTGTATATATGCATATGTGTAGAAAAACTGATAACAACGATCCAAGTGGAAGGAATGATTTATTAACGGGTCGACACTATAGCGTTTCGGTTCTACTGAACCATCATCAGGACCATGAGGGGTGATATTGTATAGTTAATCATGGTCATGGCTATACAACAGGAGTAATAATCACTTAATAATTACAAAATTGTAACTTTACAATGTAATTATTAAAATTGAAATAAAAAAATGCAAATTAAAACAATGCTGATTAGGATTTATTAAAGATTGTTTTCAAATTTGAAACAATAAGAATTATGAACGAATTTCAGTCTTAAAATTTTCTATCTGTAACCTATTTATCTCTAAGTATTATATTTGAATATTAAATCTTGTTATTGTTTGTATCAAATTCATTTGCTTGTTTATATTTAATTTTATGATTTCTTATTTATATTTTATTTATCATTTGTAACATAATGGCATAAGGGATTTCGGTTTATGCCTTTGGGTTTAGTTAGGCTGAGAACCTTTCGGCTCAGCACATGGGTTAGTTAGGTGCAACATTAACACAAGCGTTCACGCGCGCGGGCAGAGCGGACGTGTCACTACAGAGATGTCACAATAGCCCGAGATGGGAAACGGGGGCTAGCGAGTGCGAATGTCGTCATGCACCGGAAGTGCGCAGAGGATTTTGGGAATTTGAAGAAAGTTAGTAGAGTAGAGTTGAGAACTGGACACCGAAGAAGACGTTTGACTTTCGCTTGCTCGCGGAGACCTTTGTGGCGGGTGCCACACGAGATGGCGGTGGGGGGGGGGAGATGAAAAAGCCAGAATAGAAAGATTGTGCCTCTCTCTCCTTATGTCGAAGAACCTTTAAACTCAAAGGTAATAAAAAGTTTCGTACCTGAACAAAGAAGTCGTTACGTGTTTTTCGAATTTCGAGATTCCTATGTTCTATCTTTATGGACATTCGATGTACGTTTCACACATAGCCATATCATATCTATGGTACACATTTACTTGTTATTTGTTTGTTTATTTATTCAATTATTGTTTGTTAGTTCTCTAATTAATAATTCAGTTGTTGCTATATTGTGTATAAGAATAATAATCACTTAATAATTACAATATTGAATAATAACTGAAATCAAAATAATAACTGAAATCAAAATAAAAGCATGCAAATTAAAACAATGCTGATTATGATTTTTAAAAAAATGTTTTCAAATTTGTAACAAATAAAATGAACGAATTTCAGTCTTGAAAATTTACTGAAATGTAACATGATGTTTAGTTTTTAGCTAGGAAGAATTACGTTACCTCCTCGCGATATTCAAAGGAAATAAAGGAGAAGAACGAAGATACCGTAAGGTTTTCAAGAGAGTTTAATGGCAGCCAGAATAAAGGGTACCTTTATGCTGCAAGTCTCGTAGGAAGGGATGAAGGAAATAGTTATTGAATCGAGAAGGAATTATAGCAGCTAAATGCCAGAGCGTAATGTGCGTCGCTACAGTCAAGGTAATGCTGAATGTCTGAGCGGATATGTGTCGCTATAGACATAGCAAAAGTCGTGTTTGCTGTTTAAGGATAGGAATGATGTAGTCACCCATAAATGTGTGGTCCTGGTTGCTGTAGGAGAGAGGCATAAAGGTCTCCAGATAATGTTGCCCACGAATGAGGTAGCTGGATGTCTGAGCGTAATTACACGTCGCTGTAGACATAGCAAAGGTTAGAAGCAACATAAAAGAGTCCCTGTAAGTGGTGGATTAAATGCATCTCATTCATGTTCAACTGGGAACCCTTGGTCTAAAAGAGTTGACTCAAAAGGTCCATAAATTAGACGGCTTTCCTCGTGGTGTTGTGATTTTGCTGCTATGCAGGGAGCGGACAGAAAGTACATCCGTCCTGCTCGAAAGGTCCTGAGGAAGAGTTAGTTTGGCGGGCTTTCATCATTTTTATGTTGTCCGGGAAAATGGTCCGGGCTGTATAGGATAAGTCATCCTCATTGGGTGAAAATATGCGACGACCATAACGGTCAAATTAATTTACGTGCCAAACAAAAATACGAAGTTCTTTCTGCTACAAGTTTATTTACTTTAATGTAGCATTCAGCAACAACAATTTTTTTTTGTATCAATTATTTTTTTTAAATTGATATCAAATAAAGTTCTGTATAAAAATCCAACCCTGTTTCTTTCTTTTTTAAATGTATTTTTAAAAAAGTTTTTAAAAATCATTTTTTCTTTTTGATGACTGACTGTTTCAGTAACCTCATGGACTACTTTTGGGATGTCACGTCACAATGGAACAGGCCTTATATATTTCCGTGGTCACGAAAGTACCCCTTCATTGCTGTTGCTACCATGCCCACTCTGGCCTGAGTGGAAGCACCTGATAGGGCCCTATCTATGTGTCACATAGAACTGTTTGCTATTTAAAATGAGTGCAAATAAATGACTTATGCTAAATTGAATTGTTTGAAATAGAACTGTTGGATCATTTGATTGTGTGTAAACAAATGACTGATGTTTAATTGAATTGTTAGTGATACATAGCAATATCAGGAACCATTTAACTGTGTATAACAAATGATTAATAATAAAAAGAATTATTTGTATTAGATAGCAATTCTTGAAACCTTTCAACTGAGTACAAAAAATGACCCCAGACTCTTTTTAAAATGCTATCAACAAAATGTGTTTAAGAATCATATATATTCAATATAAATGTATAGTGAGGATTTTGCATTAAATAACCTACAATTGGTATGCCATAAAATCCAACCCAACCAAACCAATCATTTATTTCTAATATATCTGTATTATTCTACAATGGTTGATATGCCATAAAACCAAACAAAAAAAAAGCTGTGTAATATATATATATATATATATATATATATATATATATATATATATATATATATATTATGAGAAATCGTGCTCAAGTCAAAAAAATATACAATGCTTTATCTCTGCCTAGCCCTTAAAATCTAGCACTAATCATCAGGCTAAGCGAAGGGATAGAGAAATATATAAAATTAAAGGAGATAAAAAAAGCGAGAAGGGAAGCTTACTTTTATTAATTGAAAGAAAAGTGTGTCTATATTTCTTAAAAACAAAACAACCAATTCCTACGAAGTAATTTACTTCAAGAGAAATAAACTTTGCATATTTTTCCACTTTGCTTGTCGAAAACATTGAATTTAAGGTAACAAAAATAACATACATTCAAGTAACGACAATATTATAACAAAAAAAAAAGGTTAAGAGAAATACAACGACTGACTTGCTCAAAGCAATGCCGTCAACCACCTAATGTCGGTTTAACTTTTGTTAATGATAAAATATCTTTCTTTGGTATTTTATGTCTAAGTTCATTTTGAAGCCAATTTTTTTAGGGTTAATTCTTCTTCTCGGCGTCTCCTTCTTGTGTAGAATTAACTTGGACAACCGTTTTCTTCTAGTTCTTCTATTTAATATTGGTAATAGAGTCGTCGTTCATTGCTTCGCTTTTTATCTCGAGTAGCGTCACAGTTATTTGATGGTGTTGGCTATCATGTTTTTAATTTCACAGTCTGTTCGTAAGGCTGCTATTGTTGTGTGTTCTCGAAGGGTTCACTATTCTTCGGTACCAACCTTGATAGTCCATCTGCGTGGCTAATCTGTCTTGACGAGAGGTATTCGATTTTAAAATTGTAGTTCAGTAAAATCGTTCCCCATCTTAGTAGCCTATTGGCAGTATAAATTGGTAGACCCTTTTTTGATCCGAAAATGGTTATTAGGGGCTTGTGGTCTGTTTGTAGAGTAAAGAATCTGCCATGCAAGTATCGGTGACATTTTGTCACTGCAAATATTATTCCCAAGGCCTCCTTTTCAATCTGGGAATAATGCTTTTCGGTCGGAAGAAGGGTTCTAGATGCGTGGGCTATTGGCGTTTTTGTCCCGTCGGGCATTTTATGTAGGATACATGAACCAACCCCATATGAGCTGGCATCGCTTGCGACAATGATCTCTAGTTTTGGGTCATAGTGCGTGAGAAAAAAGATCAGATGTTAATGCCTTTTTAATTTGGTCAAATGCTGTTTGACATTCGGGCGTCCATCTCCACTTTTTATCTTTTTTAGCAGTTCGTTTAGCGTGCAAAATTTTTATGAAACTTTGGTAGTAGTTTGCTAGGCCAAGGAAGCTCTGTAATGCCGTAACATTATCAGGGGCGGGCATATCCTTGATAGCTCTAGCCCTTTCGGGGTCGGGACTTCTCCCGTCTTTGTCATACAGCAATCGCATTTTGCTTCTTTTACCTTGAACCCAAATTCCCGTATTTGTGCGAAAACCTTGTTTAGATGTTCTCTGTGTCGCTCCTTCGTTTTACTACTAATTATAATATCATCAAGATAAGCGAAAGTGAAGTCAAAGCCGCCCAACATGGTGTCCATCACATGTTGGAAGATAGCCGGTGCGACTTTTATTCCGAAAACTAGTCTGTCAAATTTGTACAGCCCTCTATGTGTGTTAATACAGAGTAGTTTAGAGCTATTTTCTTCTAGAATCTGGAGGTAGGCCTCGCTTAAGTCAATTTTTAAAAAGACTTTTCCTCCATTTAATCTATTAAAAAACCTCTTCTGGGCTGGGGAGTGGATAGTGGTAATCCTTGAGTGCAGCGTTCAATCCTGTAGAAAAATCTGCGCATACCCGGATTTCCTTAGATTTTTTTCTTGTATATACCGTTGGAGATGCCCATTTGCTGATTTCCACTTTCGATAATACGCCCATGTTCACTAATTGGTCTAGCTCTTTATTTATTTCTTCGGTCGCGGCGAACGGTACATTTTGCTTCTTTTTAAAAATGGGGCGTGTATTTTCCTTCAGTTCAAATTTTGCCTTAATTTTAGTACATTTGTCAAGACCGGCTGAAAATACTTCGAAGAAACTACCTTTTAGTTCCATCTTAATTTTTTCAGCTTCGGTCGTAATGCATTCTACTTCTTGGCAAAATATATTAATTGGTTGATCCCAGAGATTAAATTTCTGAAACCAGTCCGACTCAAACAAATTTTCTGTGTTCTTCAGTACGAAGACTTTTAATTTTTTGGTTATACCTTTTAGTGATACTGGGATAATTATTTCGCCTTCAAATTTTATTTTGTCTCCTGTTACCGTTCGTGCTGTCTTGCTTGCCATCTTTACTATTGGCCTATTTAATTTTCTCCAAGTTTGTAAGTTTATTATTGATAGATCAGAGCCAGAGTCTAACTGAAATCTTACCGACTTATTTAGTACTTTGACTGTTATGTATTTACGAACGACTTTGTCTGACTCGTCCACGCTTTTGGTATGTCTGACTCTGTTTTTAATTATTTTTCTGTTTCTACACTGTGAGCCCGTATGTCCGAATTTATCGCAGTTTTGACATTTTTTTGTACGATAGGAACAGTCCTTGGCTTTTTTTTTTGTTGTCACTAGTCTGCCTGTATTGAAATTTTGGGTAATCATATATTTTTCTCTCTTTTACCGGAGAGTATGATTGGGATCTATACTTGACTTTTCTTACGTAAGCAACACTAGACTCCTCGATATTTTTTGAGTCTTTTCTGACACTCACTATCCTCTGACAGACTTCAGCCAGTTTTTGAAGTGTGAAATCGGGTTCGTTCTCTAATTTCGACAAAACTCTGCGTCTGATTTCCGCGTCTTTTGCCGACACTAGGCCTTGTGCGAATATCAGACAATTCGTTTAGTTTAAAATCGTCGCAGTTTTTATTGACGATCGAGGCAAGCCCTAAATAATCATCACTGTCCCTTTTTGTTAAGTTGAGACATTTCCATCTTTTGTGGAATTGAGACGTTTTGGAGCTGAATGATTCTGACAGTAATTTAACTGTTTCTAAAAAGCTAAGTTCGCAAGTTTTCTTTTGGTAAGATATAATCTACGAACTTGTTGTATTCTACAGTTCTTAGCTTTCGTAGAAGTAGCCGGACTTTTTTTTGCATCAGTCCAGTCGGCACAGTCGGTTATATAAATATCTTCATATCTTCTGTAATATGCCTCAAAGGTCTTATCCTCATCTGGTGCGTAGGAAAATGTTTCGACTGCTTTCCACACTGCATTTTGCGTGAAAATAGTAGTACTATCTGTAGGCTGGTTATTACTTAGACTTTTAAAAAGTGCTTCTTGTTGTTTTTGCAATTCAAGGAAGAACCGTTGTTGTTTTCCCTCGTTTTTTAAGATTCTTTCTAAAGTTGAAGGAGTTTTTCCTCATTTTTTATTGAGACTCCATTTGGAACTTCATCATTTGTGGGTCTTCCATTTTTTTTTTAGAATCAAAAAAGATTTCTATTCAAAAAAATCTTTTTTTTCTTTGGGGCGGGGGAAATTTTTTTTATCTTCAGTAAATATCCCCAGAAATCAAGAATAATTACTGTGTGTGTGTGTGTGTGTGTGTGTGTGTGTGTGTGTGTGTGTGTGTGTGTGTGTGTGTGTGTGTGTGTGTTTTGTACAACACAAAACTGTAAACATCGAATTAAATTTTCTCTCTGAAGTGGGGGGTGGGGGAGAAAGAAAAATATGAAAATCACTTTTTGATTACGTAACAATCTTACAGATTTAAAAAAAAATATCCGCTATCCGACACACTCCGTCGTTTGAACAATTTGATACCTTGTAGTTTAACAAAAGTCTTGTTTGGTTCGTTGTATGCTGGAACTTTGTTGTAGATTCTTTAACAACTTGTAGTTGGGTATCTCTTTGTTGTTGCGATGTATCTTCACCAGTATGTTGTGCGATTAATCCCTTTTGCTTGTTGGAGAGTCCCTTTTTTCGTTCGAGTTCCTCGTTGCCAGTATGTTATGGCCCCGGAAAGGGTCACTAATGAAAATGCAAACACAGATATTAGATAACAGATTATATTACACAAGAAAGATAGAGTTGTCTCGTACTGTTCGGATAACACCGATATTGATCTGCCTCCTGGCAGCGAAATCTCTCAGTACTAATAACAGTGAGAAGAGTCCATTATGGTGAGATGGGTAACAACAGTTACAAACACACCTACACACACAAAGAAAAGATAAGACAGTGAAAAGTTTTAGTTTTTAAACACACTGAAATAGAATCTTCCCCATTTGAATTGTTCATATTTTGAGACAATAATTTCAACTCGGTCGGTGTGAAATATCTCACTTCACATCGATTTCATTGTATCTTTGTCTCTATGCATTCGTTTCTTTATTTTTTATCATCATTATTATGGAGGTGCCCGTGGTGTAATGGTTATCCTCGTAGGAAATGGACACGGCGATACGAGTTCAAATCCTGGACGAGACTGATTGCATTTCACATAGCACTAATACCCTTGAGAAAGGTATGAATCCAATTATTCTCACTCCAGCTATGGGTAAATAGTAGGACAGGTTCTTCAGCTTTGGTGAGGTAACTAGTCTAGGAGAAGGAAAACTCTGAATGTAAACCTGTTAAACTCCGCTTAAAAAATTGACCTTGTGTCATATCCTGCCCGAGCGGAGGGGGTGGTAAATATGATCATCATTATTATAATAAAGGGAGTTTTAATCCATCCTGTATATTTGACTTCATTCTTGGTTGTTCTATACTTCTCATGTGTTGGCTTCTACATTGTCCGAAATTCGAGTGACGACTCGGGTATAAAAATATGAATTAATTATTGTTAGACGTCGTTCTCTTTGCTTTATAGCAAGAGTATCCAAGACGCCCATAACAGATACTATCATAGAGTTGATGAACTTAGTTGACGGGTGACCCGAAGGCTCCCTTTTCAATAGCTACTACACCAGATTGTAGGGAGGGCGCTACTCCGTTCCCATGATTGCTCCACTTTACCCTTGATCCTCCCCTTATAGATGCTAAGTGCTAACTCCCACAACGACCTGGTCCCAAATTAGTCTGTCTCGTAGCTGGCCAAAATTAAATTTTTTCTCTAATTGACGTAATGCAGCTACGTATGCTTCGATGATTTCTGTTGGTTCTTGTTTCCGGAGGTGGAATTTATACGACTCGAACGCCTGGTGCGTTTCGCCGGCGAAAAAATCTTCAAATTTTTTCATAACAATTTCCAAGTCCATTTTGTCTTCTTCATTATCAAAGTCTAACCCATCATATATGTCAAATACCTCTTGACCTATTGTTGCCAAAAAAACTGAACTCTGATATTCAGTATCGGCCTCTTTCAAGAGTCTTCTACCTATTTAGTAGTTTAAAAAGTTACGTTTAAACGTTCGCCAGTTGTTAGCGACGTTATGGGATACACATTTTTTCTAGTCTTAAAATAAGCAATAAAAACATACTTAAGAACATTCTAGAAATTTAAGATCAAAACTGCATTAGCATTTAAGTTACATTTTTACATTTTTCAACCAATCAGCTAAAAACATAGAATAGAACATTCTAGAAAATAGGATCGGAAGTGAACTAACTGAAAATATTTAGGCTCGAAAATAAAATAGTAAAATATAAATCTGATTGGTCAATAAATGTCTACGCGCCAAAATTTTAGGACGATTCTTTAATCCACCTGTAGGATATAAATAACACAGAGTTAGAGAGCCATACACACAAACTTACACGAAGACTAACACAACACCACAAGCCACTAATCCAGTAAAGCAGTAGCCGATACTGTGTCCGGCAAATTCTTTTTCTTCCTCAACTAAAGTTCATGACCTAACTTCAGATGGCCGAGAATCACATTCAAAAGAAAAACCCGACAAACCTTCTTTCATCAACGCGACACGCTGTCGCCACAATCATAAAACCCGCTATGAACTTAATGTAAGTAAGAACGACTTATTTACGCACTCCGTTAACATGGACCTACACACATCTTTAAACAAATTTATTTTCTTCTTGCCAAACTTTATTTTCCAAAAGGCCATTTACACATCATGTATTTTATTTGTTTTCATATTCTGTTTTATGCGTATTAAATTGTTTGTTGTTTAATGTTCGTTGTGTTCTATTCCATTTCTTTTACGCGATTGTAATGTTTTGTGTTGTATTTGTGGTGGGAATAATTTAGAGAGCAATACCCCTAAATTACGGACGCACATCTGAAATAACCAAATTACATACAACCCCCACAACGTCCCCAACTAAACTCATTTTCTCTGGAGGTGGTATATGAGCTGAATATTGCCTCATAGCCATTATTAAAGAGGATTAAAAGAAAATAAAACTTACAGTTCTCAGATGTAATGTATTTCCTTTCAAAATTTCGTGTTTTTTTTTTTCGATTCTTGAAACACAACTAGCCGTTTCGACTTGTTTGTTTCGTTTTTTTTTTTTTCAAATAACCCTGGGTGAATTTGAATTTCTTCTTTCTTATTTTTGTTTTCGTTTTACTTCTAACACCATGTGATGTTTTGGGCGCAAATCTGTGGTGTGAATAAGTGTAATGAAACGACGGAACGAGAATCGAGATATGTACAAGATGGCAGCTTGCCTATATTTTATTATCATACCGGAAGTCAGTAAGTTGTACAAGGGGGATAACTCTACAAAACAAGACTAAAGAAAACCTATCAAGTATATATATATATATATATATATGTATATATACGAGAGTATGTGACACGACGTGCGGTTGAGTCCTTAATCAATATGTAAAAAATAGAATTTATGAAATATATTCTAATTTATATATATACATATATATCAAAAACAAAAAATATCTTTAAAATAAGTATCTTTTTGGTCAAGGCTTATATGACCTAAAAAGCTGGTTGATCGTTCCTAAAGGTCAGTTAAGTGCGAGACAATCGTTTTCGATTTTAAAGGTCAGTTAAGTACGAGACAATTGATTTTGATTTTAAAGGTTAGCAAATTTATTTAGTTTTTCGGTTGTCAACTGAAACTTCACCAATCACAACGAGGAAACGGGTCATTTCGTAAAATATATTTTTCTAGTCCTTATCTTGAAGGTCAAAGTCAAAAGGGAGATTTAAGTTTGTTCCATCGTAAATAAAGGTGAGTTGGGCATGCCTCATCCAATAAGGTGAGGCTGAGAATTTTTTTGTTCAATCCCATTACTCTAAACCTGTTCACATTGGTCAAAGCATCTAAAAAGGGTTTTCCCGATACCTTTAAGATATAATCCTGAACTAGGATTGGCTGACCAATGAGAATATGACTCCTAATTGTCTCTTATTGGACAACCAATCAGAAACCATTTTTAGTCCAGATATTGATCTATAAAGAATGGGATAATTAAATGAATCCGCAGAGAGGATAAAAAAAAGGACCAAGAAGAAAATCAAGACTGCCAAAGAAGCTTCTCTTCCATTCTAGACCCGACCTACTCCGAACAATCTTCAGACGTTACAAAATTTCAAAGTCCCAGACTTTAGAGATGTTAGTATTACTCTAACCGCACCTCATCGTCACTCTTCCTCTCTCGATATTATTTCTTCTGTTTGCCAGGAAAGCAAACCTCGTTTGTTTGTTGTTTATTGTCTCATAAACGTGTTTCAATAAAAACTATTTTTTGTTTTTGTTAAACAACGGGTTTTCTCTATTCTTTTAGTTGCTAGACAATCTAGCCACTCATATTACCTGACCGTCAGAAGATACGGCTGAATTGTGTTACCCACCGCCTCCGTGGATCTTTCAAACACAACGTGGGCACGGAAGGTTTTGTAGCAGAAAGAACTTCGTATTTTTGTTTGGCGCGTAAATTAATTTGACCGTTATCCTATTTACCCAACCCCTCCGCTCAGGCAGGATATGACACAAGGTCAGTTTTTAAGCGGAGTTTAACAGGTTTGAATTCAGAGTTTTCCTTCTCCTAGACTAGTTGCCTCCCCAAGGCTGAAGAACCTAGTCTGCCCTACTATTTACCCATAGCTGGAGGGAGAATAATTGGATTCATACCTTTCCCAAGAGTATTAGTGCTATGTGAAATGCAATCAGTCTCGTCCAGGATTTGAACTCGTGTCGCCGTGTTCATTTCCTACGGCAATAACGATTACACCACGGGCACCTCCAAAATTAATTTGACCGTTATGATCGTTGCATATTTTCCCCCAATGAGGATGACTTGTCCTATACAGCCCGGACCATATTCCCAGACGGCATAAAAATGGTGAAAGTACCTCTTCCTTAAAACCTTTCGAGCAGGACGGACGTACTTTCCATCCGCTCCCTTTATGGCAGCAGAATCACAACACCATGTGGAAAGCTGTCTAATTTATGGATCTTTTGAGTCAACTCTTTTAGACCAAGGGTTCCCAGTTGAACATGAATCAGATGCATTTAATCCACCACATACAGGAACTCTTTTATGTTGTTTCTAACCTTTGATATGTCTACAGCGACGTGAAAAAACGCTCAGACATCCAGCTACCTCATTCGTGGGCAACATTATCTGGAGACCTTTATGCCTCTCTCCTACAGCAACCAGGACCACACATTTATGGGTGACTACATCATTCCTGTCCTTAAACAGCAAACACGACGTTTGTTATGTCTATAGTGACGCATACTCCGCTCAGATATTCAGCATTGCCTTGACTGTAGCGACGCACATTACGCTCTGGCATTTAGCTGCTATAATTCCTTCTCAACTCAATAACTATTTCTTTCCTCCCTTCCTACGAGACTTGCAGCATAAAGGTACCCTTTATTCTGGCTGCCGTTAAATTCTCTTGAATACCTTACGGTATCTTCGTTATTCTCCTTTATCTCCCTCGAATATAGCGAGGAACTAACGTAACACTCCTCCTCGCTAAAGATTTATCAAAGCAAACAGTCGGAAGCTAATGTGGTAGTCACGAACACAATAGCCACAACAAGTTCTGTGACTAGTAGTCACACCACATTGGGCTCCGGAACTAGCATAGGACCACATCTAAATAAATAATGCTGTTGTCTACGAGTCCGCTGTTTTTTAAGTCTTTTTTTAAGTCTTTCAGTTCCTTTACCAATCTTGTTTCAAGTGCACTTATCACACTCGGTGTCACCGTCACTTTCATGTTCCATAGATTTTTTAAAAAATTTACTCCTGGGTGAGTTTTTCACACCAGCGTAAACTAATGATCTTTCACTGTTATCTGAGGGTAACCAAGTCTCCATAAGTCTCCACGACTCCTCTCCATATTCTTCTCGATCTTAATAATGCTGTAGTTTGGATGGTTTCTATTTGTCCTCTGATTTCTAAGTCTTCCAGCCCCTTTAATAATAATTTGGGAATCGTTCCAAGTGCTCCAATTACAACTGGTATTACCGTCTCTTTCATGTTCTATAGCTTCTTCAGCTCTCTGGCAAGATCCAGATATTTATCCTTCTTTTCACTTTCTTTTGATTTTACTCAGTGGTCTGGAGGGACGGCAAAGTCCGCTATTCGGCAGTTTTTTAAAAAAAATTTTGTTGACTATCAAGTCAACATGTAATATAATATAATATATAATATATATATAACATATATATAATATAATGCATAGGACCACAAGTATAATTGTAACATACCCATGATACGGATATGTGAAATGTGAAACGTACATAGAATGTTCATAACATATGTACATAGAACATAGGAATCCCGAAACACGAAAAACACTTGTACGCGAGTTCGTACTCCAGATCAGTCTGAGACCAGTCTACGATCAGTCTACGTCTACGAGTCTGAAGGGCGTTTCCTATTGTTGAAGTATATCCTTACTCTATCACTAATCCTATGTTCCTACAACTAACAGTCTCTCTCTCTTGTAAATACTCTTTCCTGTAAATATAACTATTTCCTCACATATCGTGGTTTGTCTTATTATTACAACTACTTGTGTTCACTAACCAGGACACAACAAGTAGTTAGGTGTGTGAAGAGTTTAGTAGGTGAATCAGAAGAGATTTGATGTATTTTACTATGACACAAAGTTTGAGCTTAGTAATTGCTTTTGGGTAGAAGCATTTCTCTACCCTACTTTGAATAAACCCTTGTTAAATTCCTCGTACCCAATTCCGTGTTTTCATTCGGTGTTCTGGAATTATTTGTACATAAAAACGTAACAGAACCATTTAACTTTGTTGACTAAACTGAATAGCTTGAAATAGAACTGTTTGTCACATTGAAACTGTGTACTTATGCTAAACTGAATTGTTTGAAATAGAAGTTTTGACATTTAAGAGTTTGTAAACAAAAACTATACTTATACTTGACTGAATTGTTTGAAATTAAATTCGGCGTTAAATGACCCGAGAAAGGTTGATACGCCGTAAAACAAATCAAAATAAAACAACCAACCAACCAACCAACCAACCAAACAATTCAGATAATTTCACTTAGAAGCACTTTTGTTAAAGTTTGGATAGTTGAGAAAAATAGTTTGGATAGTAACTCATTGTGTTAGTAGTCAGTAATGACAGGCGAGTATCTGGGGTATAAGGAAGATATGCACGTGTTCACACAAGCTTTATTAACTGGTAAAAAGAGAGAATACAAATTGGGCGCCAAATATATATGGCGTCACGTGACACGTCATCGCGCAGGAATCCAGGAAGTAGTTCGGTGATTTGACTTACCGATGTAGCAGAAAGAACCTTGTATTTTTTGTTTGGCACGTAATTTAATTTGACCGTTAGAGTCGCCGAACATTTTCACCCAATCAGGATGACCTGTCCTATTCAGCCCGAAACATATTTCCTAGCAGCACCAAAAATTGAAGAAAGCCCGCGAAACTCTCTTCCTCAGAAATCCTCAATGGGAACGGACGTCTTATCGTCTGCTCCTGAATAGCAGTAGCAGCATCATTCACTATGAGGAGAGCCATCTAGTTTATGGACCTCTTGGGTCTATTCTTCTAGACCAAGGGATCCTAGTAAAAACAAATTAGATGATACACTCTAACAACTTCCTACCTTATTTCCTTCCTACGAGACTCGCAGCATACCAGCGTAAACCCCTTTACTTCATGCTGCTGTTGCGGGGCCGATTAGCGCGTCGACTCCGCAAATGAATTTAAGTGTAAAATGCGCGTGCGAGTATGTGACAGCCAGAGACAATGAAGGAAGACAAAAGGCAAGGTAAAAGATACAACAAAAGTGACGTTTTTATTGCCGGAATTACAAACGTGTATGTAGATGTCCGTGGCGGTTGTATGTAGTCTTCAGCTTGGATGGGTTACGTCGTTAGCTGGTATGATCGAGTTGTAGATGTGCGCAGCTGGACGTTCGACGAGGGTAGCTGGCGTAGGTCGAGTCGTGGAGATACAGCTAGATGTTTGATGCTGGTAAGCTGAGAGTGGTCGAGTCGTTGAGTGCAGCTGGATGGTCGTTGCGGGCAGCTGAGGTCGGTCGGTCGTTGAATGCAGCTGGATGGTCGTTGCGGGCAGCTGAGGTCGGTCGAGTCGTTGAATGCAGCTGGATGGTCGTTGCGGGCAGCTGAGGTCGGTCGGTCGTTGGTAAATCGATGTCCCGGTTTTGACATTTCGTTGGTATGGTCGATTCGTGGTTGCTAGCCCGTAACAGCGAGTCGTTACGTGGGTTAGTTGTTGCAATGCTAGGGCAGTCCGTAATAGCGAGTCGTTACGTGGACTGAATACTGCATTGTAGGAGCGTCGTGGTCGGTAGATCGATATCCCGGTTTTGACAGTACGTTGGATTAACCGGGGGTGTGTCGATCTGGTTGCTAGCCCGTAACAGCGAGTCATTACGTGGGCCAGATGCTGCAAATGCTAGTGTAGTCCGTAACAGTGAGTCGTTACGTGGACTGCGTTGCTGGAGCGTCGTTTACGGTAGCTATGGCTTTATCGTGCCAGGTAGCTGTTCGGGTGTATCGTTGACGGTAGCTATGGCTTTGTCGTGCCAGATAGCAGTGCGGGCGTATCGTTGACGGTAACTATGGCTTTGTCGCGCCAGTAAGATGTGCGGGAGTATCGTTGGCGGTAGCTATGGCTTTTCGCGCCAAAAGCTGTGGTAGCTAAGGCTTTTCGCGCCAAAAGCTGTGGTAGCTAAGGCTTTTCGCGTCAAAGCTGTGTAGTAGCTAAGGCTTTTCGCGCCAAAGCTGTGCGAGCGTATCGGGCGGTAGCTAAGGCTTACGCGCCAAAGCTGAGCAGACGTATCGAGACGATAGCCAAGGCTTGCGCGCCAAAGCTCTGCACTGTCGAGCGAACAGGCCAGGAGGCCGAGGCTAAGATTGGCGTTATCTTAGCGCTGCGTGGATGGTGGAGCGGTAGCTAAAGGCCAACCCTTGCCTTTAGCGCAGCGCAGCCAAACGGACGAACGGAACCGAGCGATGGTTAAGACCGGCTGGTCTTAGTGAGGCCTCTTCGTGTTTGCCTCCAGGCCGTCTATTTTGACTGGTCATTAATGACCGCCAAAGATGCTCCGACCCGCAGAAGGTGACCTCTCATAGCCCTTCAAAAGGACCGTAAAAAAAAAAAGTTTGTTGAATCTACCACTTGAAGTGGCGGTGAGGTGGGTGCAACCACGATAACGTAGGACCCGAGCCTCGTGGAGCCGAGTGGCCCCTGAGAGCGCCCGCGTAGACCTCTGAATTTTTCGCCGCCTGAAGCCTTTTTCATATGGAAGAAAGGGGACTCCACTTCTGTCGCGCCACGTGGATAGAAAGTTCTTCTATAAAAAATGGACGCAGAAAATAAGTACTTCTATAGCCCGGTATAGGCTACCGCAGAGTCTTACTTCCATTTTTATAAAATTATTTCTGGCAGAAGTGTTTTGCAAATGTTCATAAATGTTAATTTATTCCTTTCTTAGCTGTAACGGCCGGTTAGAGTCGAAAAAGGGTTTAGTCATTTCCGGCTGTGCCCGGATGTTATTTTTCTAGGGCAAAGGTGTAATCTGATCTGTTTACGTTCGTAGGCCGGTCGCGGCACTGCCATTAAAACCTTCATTTAAAACCTAACGACGTCTTCGTTCTTCTCCACCGCCTTTATTTTCCATCAACATTTAGCGAGGGGATAACAACCAACGTAACACCAACGCTACCAACGAAATACCAACTTTGGGGTGTCCTCGTGGTGTAATGGTTAAAGCGATGAGCTGCGGAATCGTAGTACGCGAGTTCGTACTCCAGTCGCGCTATTACGTTCACTTTCGGGCAAATACCCTTGGGAAAGGTATGAACCCCCTTATTCTCCCTCCAGCTATGGATAAATAGTAGGACGGACTAGGTTCTTCAGCCTTGGTGAGGCAACTAGTCTAGGAGAAGGAAAACTCTGAATTCAAACCTGTTAAACTCCGCTTAAAAATTGACCTTGTGTCATATCCTGCCCGAGCGGAGGGGTTGGTAAATAGTACCAACGAAATACCAACACAACCAACGTAATACCAACGTAACCAATATAATACCAACATAACAAACGCAAAACCAACTTAAACCAAAAACCTGATAATAGTAATAATAATAACATCCCCCATCGTTATACCGAACATAATATATGCATTAGGGACAGTTTCAGCTGATAATTCCAACAACTTTTTAACGAAACGCCGTGTGTTAGTCATGCCTTGCGATTATTCTTTGAGTAAGCTGATTTCGGCACGACAATGAGTTCTCGCTTCTCATTCACTGACAAAAAAACTTGTTCATGACGCTTGTTTATTGTCAAATTCATTAATTGATCAAGAAGGATTCGCGCTTATTCAGTTAGAATTCTTTTTTTCTCCAATGCGAAATATTTTATAACCAATCAAGTTAATGGCATCAATATATATCGAGGGTGACCCGAAGCCACTACACCCAGGTGTAGGAGAAGGCGCCACTTCTTTCCCTGGATTGCTCCACTTTACCCTTGATACGTGCTATAATGCTGAGTGTTAAGTAAAGAGGCATCAAGTACCATTTTTTGAGTCTTTGATATGACTCCACCTTGGATTGAACTCCGGTCTCTTGATCCATTGGTGAACATTCTATCCTCTAGGCTAATACATATAACATTTATTCTCCATACATAGTCATACAGTCAGGCAATATTTTTATGTTCAGTCTATGGGTGGCCCAAGTACCGGAAGTATGGAATATTCACCCCAGCATATATACACGTGGAGTTAGAGATAGGAAAGGTAGTGGAGTCTGGGTGCAGTGAATTGGTCAGGGGAATCCGCCGGGGTCTGATAATCAGAGAAATTGACCGTAGTCTAAGATACCCTTAGAGTCAGTTGACGCCCCTTTGAGCTTGGGTAATCAGCCAGGATCTGGGTAAGTGGAATTCGCGCCGGTCGCATGGTGTAGGAGGTAACAGAGCCAAAGTAGCATACGGGCTACAAGATGTCAAAACCGGATTTGATATCATCGTCTCTTGTCATGTATCCTATTGTATCAAAAAGATTTTTAACACGGCTCAAATTTTTTTTTTTTAGATACTTTAGAATACAAGACGCCAGACGATGACATCATATCCGGTTTTGATAGCAGCTTTTAGCGCATATCTTTTTGTCTCCCCCCCCAACTCTTTTTTTTTAAACGAGTAAGAATCTATTGAAAGTATATTTCTATTATTTGGATTTTTTTTCTCTCTATTATCTGATGGCTATCTGAAGAAGTTGATGTCTCTAATCGAGTTGCCAGCTGAAATAAATTTATAATAATTATAAGAATCCTCATGTATATTCTTAAATAGAATCATTTCCAACTCATCTTCTTTGAATATATATATATCTTCTTTGTATATATATGTGTGTGTGTGTGTGTGTGTGTGCGCGCACGCGCGTCTATGTATTCTAGAAGTATTCGTGGTGTAATGGATATAAATGCAGAAAACAGACAGGGTGACACGTGTTAAAATCCTGGACGAAGATGTTTGTATTTCACATAGAGCCAATTTAGAGGTCATGTATGATCTTTCCTCTCCAGTTGTTGGGTCGCATTCGGTAGGCCGTCGTACCTCTAGGTTGTTCTGCCGGGTGTGCCTCGGCACTGGAGAGTTCCTCCGGCCTAAGGCGCCCCTAAAAAGGGGAATGCCAACGGGGTCGAAAGTATTTTTGGCCTTGCCGGACGCGTGTAGGCTTCGGCCCTGCGACCGGACCCACATTAAAAATGGCCTTGTGCCACATTCATACGTTGGCTGGACGTATGATAAATAAATATATAGACCTAATACCCTTGGGAAAGGTGACAATCTTACTATCCTCGCTTAAGCTATTGCAAATAGTTGGGCAGACAGGGCCCTTTAACCCTGGTATGGCAACCAGTCTAGGAGAATGAAAACTGAGTTCAAACCTGAGAAAATCTGCTTAAAAATTGACCTTGTGTCAAATCCTGGTCGTACGAAGGGGTATATATATATATATATATATATATAAGGGTGGGGGAAGCTCTTTGTTAAACGGCTACCCAGTACATTGTTCCTGTGAGTGTTGGACTCCTTATTCCTTTTCCAATTATCCAACTAGGAGATGGAAAACTTTGATATAACACCGATGGTTGAGGAGATTACCAGTTACCTTGCTTCGGCTTGTCACATAATAATCATGAATATTTCAGTAGTGGTATTCGTGTTGTACAAGCATTAGCCACTATGATGCCATGACCAAATGTTCCCTTATGATCTTTTCATAATCTAATCATTTCTTCGAAAAAGTTCCATGGCGATGGAGATGTTGTGATGTATACAGACCTGACCAGTAGGAAGCATTCACTTACATATCTACATATGGGCGGCAGGAGTCTTCTCCTAATATCGTCGTTGTGTCCTTCTGGGACAAGGACTGGCCCCCGGTGGAGACTCTTGTATCTGAGCAGTTCTAGGAGAGTACTGCCCACCCAGACTACAGGGAAAGTGGCTAACGGTGGTTCATTTTTGGCAGGAAGAAAAGTATAGAATACACATTTTTTTAGCCTTAAAATAATCAACTCCAAAAATACAGAATAAGAACATTCAAGAAATTTCGGATCAAAATCGCATTAACATTGAAGTTACACTTTTATATTTTTAAACCAATCAGCTAAAAACACAGAATAAGAACATTCTAGAAAATTCGACTCAGAAACTATTTAACAGAAAAATATTTAGGCTCCAAAATAAATAAGTAATCATACGAATCTGATTGGTCAAGAAATGTATGCACGCTTGATTTTTAGGTCCTGCAATAAAACCTTACAAAATCTTATTTTTGATTCACTTTAGTTACCTCCAAAAGTATAAATAACGAAGAATTTAATTAACTAAGGCGTTCCGCTACCAGAGGCCAGGACGGGCAGCGGGAGGCATCGCACACTGGACACAGAGCGAAGAAACATGCGACGTTATTTTACCGACTACCGGACGCGCCAAAGAAAATAAAAAAACGCACGGTGGACTTAAGAAAACAAAAGGCCCATTCTTACGGTCCCTCACATACCCCCCCCCCGCATACACATGCATGTAAGTAGTCAATTTTTTATCCTCTTTACTTCGGCCAACTATAGACACATTTATTCAATAGACTTTCCCAACATGTACACACACACATAAAATGAACATTGTATTTTAATTATTTTTATCCTGTTTGTTATGATAATTAAATTGCTTGTTTCTTAATGTTTGTTGTTGTCACATTCCATTTGTTTACGTGCTTGTAAAATTTGTGTTATATTTGTGGTGGAACTAAACCTGAAATTTACTCCAGTAAACTACGGAAGATACTTAGTCCTCCACAAAAGAAACAGAAAATCATTTTTACATGACCGAATTAAACTTAACATCAACGCTTAAAATGTTTGAACTCTTTCAAGCCCAGCACAGTCTGCTGGAGCTGTAGAATACACCGACTCCATCTCTGCAGAGGGGTAAGAACTCCCCACCAACGAATGGCTTGGGTATGACATTAAACAATCTAATGGCAATGCTTCTGTAATTATGGAGCTTTGTGGAAAGCCGGAGTTCTCCTCCATGACCATTGCTTCCAGGACCACCTTGGCCCGGAGTAGTGGCACCTGATTGGGTCTTATCTTATGGGTTAAATAGAACTGTTTGACATTTAAACTTTGTACAAACAAATAAATCATGCTTAATTGAATTATTAGAATAAGAACTGTTTGATCATTTAACTGTGTATTAACAAATGACTGATGTTTTATTGAATTGTTAGTGATACATAGAAATACTTGAAACCATTTGACTTTGCGCAAATGAATGAGAAATGTTGAATAGAATAATTAGTGTTAAAAGATATTGTCAACAAAATGTGTTTACAAATCATATATATTTAATATATATATATATATATATATACAGGATTTGGTATTAACCAACAATGGTTGATATGCCATAAAGTTGTTGGCGACCTTAGTCGAGGGTGACCCGAAGGCTCCCTTTTCAATAGCTACTACACCAGGGCGTAGGGGAGGGCTCTACTCCTTCCCTGGATTGCTCCAATTTACCCTTGATGCTTACCTTATAATGCTGAGTGTTAAGCAAAGTGACATCAAGTATCAATTTATAAGTCTTTGGTATGACGACCAATGATTGAACCCTGGTCTCCTGGACCATTGGCGAACACTCTACTCATCATCATATTTACCAATCCCTCCGCTCGGGCAGGATATGACACAAGGTCAATTTTTTTAAAAGGTTTTCCTTCTCCTAGACTAGTTGCCTCACCAAGGCTGAAGAACTAGTCTGCCCTACTATTTACACATAGCTGGAGGGAGAATAATTGGATTCATACCTTTCCCAAGGGTATTAGTGCTATGTGAAATATAATCAGTCTCGTCCAGGATTTGAACTCGTGTCGCCGTGTCCATTTCCTACGACGATAACCATTACACCATTAGTCTGTTAATCTAGCTTGTTAACCATTACACCACGGGCACCTCCACTCTACTCATTATGCCAATGGCCCAGTGCCATAAAACCTTACCAATCTTCCAATCTTTAAACGGTTGTCGCGGCCTGTTCACTAAAGTAAACACATCGGTTTACTCGCTCGCCCTAGAAAAGCAACACCCGGTCACGATCGGAAATGACGAAGCCCATTTTACGACCTTGACCTGCCGTTACAGCTTCTGCCAGAAATAACTCTATAAAAATGGAATTATTATCTTCACTAGCCTATAACAGCCTAAAGAAGTACTTTATTTCTACACCCATTTCTTATAGAAGAACTTTCTATTTACGCGCCTGGCAGAGTGGCGCTGCGTTCCTTTTATATTAAAAAGGCTTCTGTGGCGAAAAATTCGGAGGTCCCCGGGCGCTCTCAGGAGCCGCTCTCAGAGCGAGGCCCCGAAAGGCTGTATCCAACATCTAGTGGTTGCATTGGCCTTTCCTATCGCATAGTTATGCACAAAAGGTCCTTGTAAGGACCATTAGAGGACCCATTCTGCGGGTTGGAGCATCTCTGACGGTCTTTATTGACCAGTCGAAGTAGACGGCCCGAAGGCAAACATGAAGAAGACTCTAAGACCACTCGGTCTTAACCATTCGGTCGATTCCCCCTCGTCCATTTGGCATCGCAGCGCTAAAAGGCACGAGTTGGCCTTTAGCTACCGCTTCACTATCTGCGCAGCGTTAAGATAACGCCAATCTTAGCCGCGGCTTCCTGGCCTGTTCGCTCGACAGTGCTGAGTTTGGCACTGCAAAGCCTTAGCTACCGTCTCGATACGTCCGCACCGCTAGGGGCACGACGAAGCCCTAGCTTCACCGACTCGTTCACTCGACCTCGTAATTGTTAAGGCCTGGCAAAACTTAGCCACGGTTTCCCCGTCCGTTCACTTGGTCCGTATTACTAAGACACGGCTCAGAGTTAGTCGCCAGCTCGCCCGACTCTACGCGACCAAGCTGCCTACACCGATTTCGACCACGACGCTCCAGCAATGCAGCATCCAGTCCACATACGACTCGCTGTTACGGACTGCCCTAGCATTGCAACATCTGGCCCACGTACGACTCGCTGTACGGGCTAGCAACTCTATCGACACCCCCCGGTTAACCCAACGTACTGCCAAAACTGGGACTTCGATTAACGAACCACGACCAACCCCAGCTTCCCGCAACGATCGTCCAGTTGCATTCGACGACTCAACCAACACCAGCTTCCCGTAACGATCGTCCAGCTGCATTCAACGACTCGACCGACCTCAGCTACCTGCAACGATCCTTCAGCTGCATCCTACGACTCGACCCACATCGGCTACCTGCAACGATCATCGAGCCGCTTCTCTTCGAATCGACCATACCAGCTATTGACATCACCCATCTAGCTGAAGACACAAATACAACTGCCACGGACTTTACGCACACGTTTGTAAATATGTCAATAAATTGTCACCTTTGTTATGTTTGTCACCTCGCCTTTGTTTCCTTCATTGTCTTTGGCTGTCAGTTACTCACACGCTTCAACTTAAATCATTTGCGGGGTTGACATGCTTATCGGCTCCGCAACACGGTCCTGAAAGAAGAACGATACTTGTGACAAAAGAACTTTAGATATTACTGACTGATATTGTGACACTATGAGTTGGATATATGCACATACATGTATACACACGTGTGTGTGTGCACCCATACCAGTGTACGTGTGTGTGTGTGTGTGTGTGTGTGTGTATGTATATATATATGTGTGTGTGCGCCCACGCACACACGCACCTACATGCACACACACACACATATACACACATATATATATGTGGCAAGATGAGTTAGATTCGGCCTGGGTATCAAATTTCAAATGTTAGGAAAACCCATTAACTAGATTAAGGAAACCTAGATAAGAAAATGTTTATACATATAGCTGCGGACGTGTTAAGTACCTGTCAGAACTTAAAAGGGTCTGAATTTAATGTCCCTGTATCGGAGACGGCCAGTCTCGGAACTAATTTTATGTCCAGTTTTTTAAAGAGAGAATTGGCTCCCCAAAAAGTTATGGGTTTATTCGTGGGTGTTCCATTAGCCGGAAATAATAATGAAACATTCTGTATATATACAGGTGCATTTTGGGTCCGAGAGTCAGACTTAGTTTGGGTTCGAAGGGAGTTGATTAGACCGGGACAAAGAAATAACGAACAGCGGCATTACCAGCTGGACCCGGTTAGTTAAGATAATCTTTTGCCAGCCGAAACTCAAACTAGAATTAATTATCCACTAAGTGTTACACGCTTCTCATCATCCCTTGACATTTTAACCACAAGTTGTTGTTTTGTCTTGTTCTTTTCTCTGTGAACCTGCTTCTCGCTTTGATCCAGCCCACATAAGTATTCAGACGGGGACTCAGTAACTTATGCAACGAGCTGCAGAAGCGGGTATTATCACAATATTGCCTTTCTCGGAAACTCGACTGTCAAAGAAAGATCAACTGACTGAAATATCACCAGGCTATAAACACTTTTGGGTGCTTATGCATCTATGTTACCGCGAAAAGGCCGAATTTTCCCGAGCGTTTCCTGAATATGTCGAAACGCCTAGCTTATCAAATTTTAGATAAAATAATTCAATCAATTTGTTTACTAAGTTACAAACAAGTGTAAACATGAATTTATCACAGCTAAGCGAAAATCTCCAATGTGCAGAAATGGTGATGCAATTCTGCCAAGAAAAAAACCTTATTGGCAAAATGAAAAGTTGCTGGGCATGTGAGCATCCTTGCCACCTAAAAAAATGAGGAAAGATTATGGCTGGAGATGCCGTAAGACCAAATGCAGGACCTGGATTATTATTAAATTGTTAGGTGAAAGTACAAGATAGTTACATCCCCCCTTCCTATGGTAAGAATGGATTTCTAAATTAACACGTTATTATTTCTGTACATTACAATAAGTGCATAAATACGAAAAAGATTATTAAAAAAAGACAAAAAATGGTAGACAAACCAAAAAAAAAAAAAAAAAAAAAAAAAAAAAAAAAAATAGATAAAATAAAAATTCAAACTATTTTTTCATATTGAAAATTACCATACATTGTTGATATATTCTTTTTCTCCTGAAAAGGTTGGTAACATTATCCATTAAAAATTGTCTTTTTCGCTTTCTTTTTTTTTTTTTTTTTGTCTTCATGCGTTTTGTCAATAAATTGGTTGACTTATTTTATCGTCTGCTTGCTTAAATTTCGTTCCGGCATATTCCGATTCTTTCCGTTATCGGCCCGGAAACGCTCAGGAAAATTCGGCTTTTTCGTGGTAACATAGATGCAATAAGTACCCACTTTTGCATTGGGGAGTCAAAGGGTGAATGGCATGAAGGAGGTGTTGGATTTGTTGTTAAAACAATACTGGTAAAAATTTTGGAGTTTCCTTCAAGTATTGATAATCACAAAATGGAACTACGTATCCAAGTTCAGTAAGGACCATATGCGACTTTATTATCTGTTTATGTCATAACCCTCCAGACAAAATAGGTAAAGGAATTTTAAGGATAAAATTTTGTAGCAGAAAGAATTTCGTATTTTTGTTTGGCGCGTAATTTAATTCAACCGTTTGGGTCGACGCATAATTTCACCCAATCAGGATGAATTATCTTATTCATCCCGGATCATCTTTCCGGGCAGCACAAATTGGGGAAGCCGTCAAACACCCCTTTTCACAGAACAACTTCGTTCAGGACAGACGTCCACTTCCACCGCTGTTAGCAACAGGTCCATTCGTAGCAGCCCTTGACGGCAAATGTATTTGGTACCTTCCACCAGCCAGGACTCAAGAGCGACGAACAGACGTACTGAGTTAAAAGGAACAGGACACACAGTTAAGTTCCAGCAGGCATTTTATCTGCAAACCTTCACAAAACCTTCACAAAAACTTACAACCTTACAACCTTCACATAACCTACCTAACCTTACTTTACCTTAAACCTTATAACTTTATCTTACACCTTTACCTTAAAACTTTACCTTATAACAACCTTACAACTAAACCTTACAAACCTTACAAAACCCTACCACCAATCGGAACCTTGAACTCTTTTTTGAACTCTTACATATTCGTTGTTTGTTCCATTTGGTGTAAAACCCTGTTTATTGTTGTTGTTGTTGCTGTATATAAATTTTGTTGCACTAAAAGTCGTTCGTCTTCCTTTCTTCAAAAGCTGTCACCAATTTCCCTACTGCTGTTGAAGTACGGTTTATTCTTTTACAAAACGTTGGAATAAATCGGGCTTTTAGGGACTTATAAAAATCCCCATATAGTTGCAGATAAAACGCGTATTGCAATTCTTGCAAATAAAAACGCAAATTGCTGGAGTTGGGCGACTGGTTTGAAGTAAGGAATTAAATAAAAAAAAAAAAAAAAACAGGAAGAGAAATTACCTTCTTCAAAATTGAAAAAAAATTGGAACATAATATTCAGAATGGCTGTATTTAAAAACCTTAAAGGTGTAAACACTCTGCTGGCCTCTAGGGACTTCCTTAAAAGAAAGATACTTCGGGTTTTTAACTACCTACAGACCGGAGAAAATTTAACAAAACCTCTATTCCAAGTAGAAAAAGAAAAGGTTAGAGCTTGGTCGAAAGAGATTGAAACTCTTAACTCCAAAATTTATGACACCTGTGTAAAGGCGGACATAGATTTAACAAGAAGTGGCTATTTAGAAGATGAAGAAGCGGAGTCAAGTTACCAACTTGAAGTCAACCGTAAACTGGACGAAGGCGAGTATTCGCTCACACAAACCAACCTCCCACATAGTAGCCGCAGTAAAAATGCGGAAAAGGAAGGAGACCCGTCAATTTTTAACACCAGTTATATTCTGCCACGGCGACTACAATGTCCGAAATTCAGTGGAAGAACGTCTAACAAGTTTGAATTTAAAAAATTCCTGGCACAGTTCTACAACTGTGTTTCTTCAGTGAGTTCGGATAAGGCCAAATTGTCTCTTTTAAAGAGCTATTTGACTGGTTATGCGGTTCAACTAATTTCTCATTTGACTTTAGAGGAGGCTAATTATGAATTCGCCATAAAGTAATTAACAGAAAAATTTCTGGATATACCTCTAATTGTGGACGAGATATTCAAACAATTGTTGGAAGCTTCTCCCAAATACGACGCGAATTTCATCAAAGTGAAACAATTTTTGTGTGAGACACGTGCAGATTTATCAGAGCTAAGAACTTCATATAACCTGGATTTTTTTGAGGAAGAAACACCAGGATTTAGAATTATTAGCCACATAGTATTCGCTAAATTACCGTCCATTCTCCAAAGAGAGTTGGTGCATAAGGTGGGCACTAATTATCCAACTATAAAGGATATATTTGATAACTACAATGAGAGTATTAAAACCCTAATAAAAACCAGCAGAAAAAATAATTTTAACCCCAAAAGGAATAATGCCTATCCAAGCAAGGAAAAAAACAATAATCCCAAGGCAGAGAGTAAAAACGTCTCACAGGAAAATTTCACCACGAGGGCGGACAGCATTCCCAGTTGCTGCAAACTTTGCAAAAAAGAGGGTCACCCTATGAGTCGCTGCTCGACATACGCTAGTGCCCAGACTAGACAAGCTAGGTGCAGAGAATTAAACATATGCACACTGTGTACTAGCACCAGACATAAAACGAAGGACTGCCTAGGGAAGCGGAACAGGTTGTCCTTTAAATGTTCGCTATGTAACTCGAGGAATCATGTAACCCCACTTTGTGACAAGGCGGAAGAGAAAAAGAATTCAGCATTGTCCATTAATGTGTGCAACAGCTCTCGCACCCTTAACCAACCCTGTATCCTGCCTATGGTATCCCTTTCAGTGTCCAAGGGCAGACAGAAACACAATGTCAACTATTTGCTTGATACCGGCAACCAGAGGCCATACTTTTCCAAGGGGGTGGCGGAAAAATTAAAATGCAAAAAGCATTCCTTCACCCCAAGGGATTATGAAGTAAGCACCTTCTTGGGCACTAGGAAGAAGAGATTAGAGGAGGTTGTACTGGGTATTCATGTGGATAAGGATCGAACCTTTCACCTACCAGTCTTAGTGGACGAGGACTTCGACATAAACCTAAAAATTGATCATTTCGGCGAGGTAAAGAAAAACTTAAATAATCTAAAGTATAAATTAGCCTTCACCGATAATGGCAGTGATCAGGTACGCATACATGAACTCATAGGAATCGATATAATCCAGTTCATGGACATAAAAACGCATGAATGGAATAGCCTGGGAATTTCCTACAGGCATCGCCCCACTGGGTAACAGTCACCATTTCCTCTATCAGGAACAGATTGCCCGGGCGAGAGCTAGGAAGAGCGCTCCGGAGAACAATTACCAGACTATCATTACAGGTTATTCCTCCTGTCCCAAGGAGCGAGTAAATTTTGTTTTAAACCCCAAAAAAGCTTGTCCGGATGCGTTTTCAGAATGTTTAAATGAAAGAATTCAAGATGCAAGATATGCGAAAAAAAAAAAAAAAAAAAATCAAATTCAAATCACAGGAAACCTACAGAGGAATATGATCACCTATTTTGAACAATTATAATACATTGCCATTCTCATGGCTTTCTCCTCAGGCTGGAATGTGTAGAAATTTTGGTAAGGAACTGGTGATCCTGTTTCACCGAACAGCAGCAGCCCCTTGGGGTCACGTGGCGTCCATTATAAAAAAGAGCTCCACTGGAGATTCTTGCTCTATTTTCCACTCCCACCGCTGTTGACAACAGGTTCATTCGTAGCAGCCCTTGACGGCAAACGTATTTGGTACCTTCTTCCACTAGCCAGGAGCCAAGAGCGACGAACGCACGTGCTGAGTTAAAAGGAACAGGACACACAGTTAAGTTCCAGCAGGCATTTTATCTGCAAACCTTCACAAAACCTTACAACCTTACAACCTTCACATAACAAACCTAACCTTACTTCATCTTACACCTTTACCTTATAACTTTATCTGATAACAACCTTACAACTAAACCTTACAAATCTTACAAAACCCTACCATCTATCGGAATCTTGAACTCTTTTTTGAACACTTACACATTCGTTATTTGTTCCATGTGATGTAAAACCCTGTTTATTGTTGTTGTTGTTATATATAAATTTTGTTGCACTAAAAATCGTTCGTCTTCCTTTCTTTAGAAGCTGTCACCATTTCCCTACTGCTGTTGAAGTACGGTTTATTCTTTTACAAAACGTAGGAATAAACCGGGCTTTTCGGGGTGTATAAAATTCCCCATAGTTAACGGAGTCCGTAAATAAGTCGTTCTTACTTACATTAAGTTCATATCGTGTTTTATGATTGTGGCGACAGCGTGTCGCGTTGATGAAAGAAAGTTTGCCGGTTTTTTCTTTTGAATGTGATTCCCGGCCATCTGTAGCTAGGTCATGAACTTTGGCTGTGGAAGAAGAGGAATTTGCTGGACAGAGTATCGGCTACTGCTTTACTGACTTCGTGGCTTAGTGAATGACTGTGTGTTACTTATACCCTACTAGTGGATCAAAGAATCGTCCTAAAATTTTGGCGCGTAGACATTTATTGACCAATCAGATTTGTATTTTACTATTTTATTTTCGAGCCTAAATATTTTCTGTTAGTTGACTTCCGATCCTATTTTTCTAGAATGTTCTTATTCTATGTTTTAGCTGATTGGTTGAAAAATATAAAAATGTAACTTAAATGCTAATGCAGTTTTGATCCTAAATTTTTAGAATGTTCTTTTTGCTTATTCTAAGACTAGAAAATATGTGTATCTCATACACTAAAGTCAAGTTTAGTATTTAACTGGGTAATGTTTTTAGAGGACTTTGGTGTGCCATTAACGGCAATTTCAAACGGTAAGTTCAAACAGTAAGTTCCGCAGCTTTCTAGTTCGGATACTGATTCGAAAAATAACACAGACAATAAAGTTATAACAAAGGGGCAGATGACATTACCTTTTTTGGCATAAATGGTAGTTGACGTAGTATCGTTCTGTTGCCTCTTGTTATTTTTATAGAAAGGAAACAAATAATGAACGCGTAGATACTGATGGCTTTCAATCTCGTAGTTTAATGACTGCTTGAGAGGAAGTTTTCCTTATGCTGTGAATTGAATAGAATGCTCAATCATTTGTAAATGACTATGCAGGAGTTTAGTGCTTAGCCAGAAGCTTCGGGTCCAAATGGTTTAGGGGGGAGAAATAATTGACCAGGAAATGGTCTCCTAAGGTATGCAAAGGAACAAATGTTGAAGTGTGCTCTCTCAAGATGGATAGTCCCTGTCTGTTGTTGGAATTGTCCCGAGTTGGGGAGAGAAATGTTTTCTCGCGTATCGGCTGGTCTTAACCTTCTGCCAGCCAAGAGGTATGAGAAAGAAAAAGAGAGGTCGCACGTGTTTAGCGCTGCCTTTTATGGTGCCCGGTGAGGTGTGCCCGGGCAGAATGGCATGGGTCATTCTAATTGGATGAAATGTATCATTTAAAAATTCCAATGGCAAAACAATTCCCGCACTAAATAATGGTTTGCGATTTTTTTCTGCTACAAAGTTTTTAAAAGGGAATTTTATACAATAGAAACGAGAAAGAAAGGAATAGAAAAGATACGGTGTTGCAAATTTTTAGCACAATTTGCTGGAACTTGATACCCAAAAAAGAACCTTTTCTCACTCAGACACAAGTCTACTTTTGTCATGAAAATAAACAATTCATTGTTGTTCTTCAAAGAAGTTTTGTTATTTTGTTCATCACTACATAAATAACTACAATTTAACTTCTAGTAAAACAATAAAAATAAACACACACACACACACACACACACACACACACACACACACACACACACACACACATATATATATATATATATATGTATATAACCGGCTCATTGGCCTAGTGGGTAGAGTGTTCGCTAATGGTTCGTGAGACCTGGGTTCAATCCCAGGTCGAGTCATACCAAAGACTTTGAAAATGGCACTTGATAACTCCTTGCTTAACACTCTGTAATATAAAGTACGTATCAAGGCTAAAGTGGAGCAATCTAGGGAAAGGAGTAGCGCCCTCCCCTACACTTTGGTTTAGTAGCTATTGAAAAGGGAACCTTCTAGTCACCCTCGACTACAGTCGCCAACTTTACTCATATATATATATATTTTACGTAAAAAAAGGGAAATATAGGTTATCATTTTATAATGAAAGGTTTATAGATAGAGATAAATTGTTTCTTTTTTTTTTTTAGTTTTTAAAATTAGTTCGTTTAAAAAAATGTCGTCTTGTACTCACAAAGTCATTTAGTGGATTATGATGCTGTGGATTTGTATCTTCGAATGTGCCGGGATATTTTCCATTTAAAGTCGTTTGTGTTTTACTTTTTGTTATTTTCGAGGTTTACTTGTCAGAAGTCGAGACGCAAAAATCAAAGAAAATCAAAGATACAAGGACTAGTGACAGGGGGTCATAAATCAAGATTTCTGGAGGTGCCCGTGGTGTAATGGTTATCGTCGCAGGAAATGGACACGGCGACTCGAGTTCAAATCTAGGACGAGACTGATTGCATTTCACATAGCACTAATACCCTTGGGAAAGGTATCAATCCAATTATTCTCCCTCCAGCTATTGGCAAAATAGTAGGGCAGACTAGGTTCTTCAGCCTTGGTGAGACAACTAGTCTAGGAGAAGGAAAACTCTGAATTCAAACCTGTTAAACTCCGCTTAAGAATTGACCTTGTGTCATATCCTGCCCGAGCGGAGGGGTTGGGTAAATATGATAAATCAAGATTTCTTTCAGGCATTTGTCTGGTCCTTTTTAAACAAAAAGCAAAGTGTTTTGTCTGATAGGGGTCGCACGAGATCAAAGTTTTTTTTTTTTTTTTTTTTTTTTTTTTTTTTTTTTTACCTATGGTGCTAATTACTTTGCATTTTATTATGATAGTAGAATGTGACTGATAACTTATTTATCGCCTACAGCTCTTTAATTAGTTCTAAGTGTCATGTTATATGACTGATATAGATCTCTTCTGATTCATCGTACTAACAAAATAATGGCAGTTCCAGTTAACAAGACAGGAGAGCTTTCACCGGATGTTGTCGGGACCGAGATTTTTTTTAAATGAAAAAAAAGGTGTCCCTGCGCATAGGTTCCACGCACGGTGAAATGCTGATAGAATTTATAACAAAGAATAAAATCAAAAGTAAATTTTCGACCAATCTATGATTTTCGAGGTAAAAAAAAAAGAAAGAAAGGCCAAAATTGATCCGATTTGAGGAAGGGAGGAATAAAAAAAAGACGAGATTCTTTCTAGATCCAGACAAAGAGAGGAACGCACACCCAGACGCTAGACCATAACTGCGACTCCTGCAACATTCAACATCACACAAACTCGTCTAAACCTTCTTCCTGCGGCTTTGATGGAAGCCACATAACCAGAGAATCACCACCCCCACCTACATTCAACTTCTTCAACGCCGGCGTTCTCCTTCCTAATCGACATAAACTTTGGTTGATCGCGTAAGTCTGTGACTCACCCTACCAACTCAAATATTGGAACATTTTTATTTCTCAATGTTACTCCCATTCAACACACGTCCATTTTCCTAAAAATTTGTTCATTCCTACCAATACAACTACCGAACATTTTACTTATCAATTTCACGCGCATTCTCATTGTCAGCAACACAATTATTAGAACATTTTTTTTATAAAAAGTAAGTAAAGTTGTCTCCCTTTAGTCGAGGACGACCAGAAGGCTCCCTTTTCAATAGCTACTACACTGAGATGAAGGGGAGGGCGCTCCCCCTTTCCCTGGATTGCTCCACTTTACCCTCGATACGTATATACGAAAATGATGCAATTTCCTTGTCAAAAGAATTTTCTGGAAAAAACGGATCAAAATTGGCGCAAAGATCTCTAACTAACGCCCATGCGGATGTTTAAAAAATAAACAATTGAAAATGGTTTTGAGGACCAATAGGAGGTCTCTAAAATACGCGTCCAAAGAATTTTGGAAATCAACGCGTGCGCGCGGGATCCACCCTGATGTTATAAAAACACACAATTTTCCAGACAACATTGATCAATTACTCACGCCAAACCGGTGTGATACGTACTAACTGTTTTCTCAGCGACGCCGTGTTCGTTTGATCTTCAACCAACGGTGTCATGTTACAATTTCCTGTTGGATAAAGATATTATTCACGCTGGTACAAGAACTGGGATTTACGGTTGTGACTTGATACACAAATCGCTGTATACCCTTCTACATTTCGGCTCCCAACAAAGATATAAATTTATTTATTTTTTGTAGCACTATTGTTAATATTGTCTTTTCATTCATTAATATTAGTACCCTACTCATACGTTATATTGCTGAGTGTTAAGCAAGGAGGTATCAAGTACCATTTTAAAAGTCTTTGGTAGGACGCGACCGGGGATTGAACCCAGGTCTCCCGGACTATTGGCGAACCCTTTACCCACAAGACCAATTGTTCATAAAGTTGTTAAATTTTTCATTTGTCTTCGTGTCGTTTGATTTGCAACTCTGTTTTCTCCTTTCCTTACAACCGGACGCTTGATATAACAACCACATTAGTTATCATATATTTTATGCTGGTAAAAGAAACTAGAGGCTTTTTCTAGAGAACAAGTGACAGCAAGTTTCTTTATTCAAATTCAATTCTTATGGCTATTATTATTATTATCATTATTGGAGTTTTTTACATCAGCGTTAGCTGATAGTTTTTCACTGGAGTTTGAGTGACAGCAAGTTTCCTTAAGTCTCCAGGACACTTCTCAGTATTCTGGTCGTTCTCAATAATGCTGTAGTTTGGATGGTCTCCACTCGGCCGCCAACTTCCAAGTCCTCCAGTCCCTTTAGTAACCCTTTTGTTACTGTACCAAAATCACCCATCACGATTGGTATGATTGTCACCTTCGTGTTCCACAGTTTTTTTTTTCAATTCTCTAGCTAGGTCGAGGTATTTATCCTTCTTTTCACTTTCTTTCAGTTTTATTCTGTGATCAGCTCGAGCAGCAAAGTCGACAATTTTGCAAATTCTCTTTTTTTGTTAATTATTATAAGGTCTGGTCTTCTGGCTGAGATTAGGTGATCCGTCTGTACGTCAAAGTCCCATTGGAGTTTTTGTGTGTCATTTTCTAGGACAGGTGCTGGGTTGCGCATATACATTTGTTCGTATGGTCAAATTAAAATCTCTTGCACATCTCCCAGTGGATCACCTTGTCCATCCAGTCGTGTCTTCTTCTTCTTCTTCTTCTTCTTCTTCTTCTTCTTCTTCTTCTTCTTCTTCTTCTTCTTCTTCTTCTTCTTCTTCTTATTATTATTATTATTATTATTATTATTATTATTTTATGTATCTATATTTATTTATTTCTAAACATTTCTAGGTTATTTAACGCCAAATCCATTTTATGTAAATAATCCGTTCTATTTAAAACAATTCAGTTTAGCATGAGTACACAGTTTAATTGTCAAAAACATTTCTATTTCAAGCTATTCAGTTTATTCAAACAGTTATATATAACAATTCAGTTTAGTGTAAGTACTGTTTCAATGTTAAAAACAGTTCAATTTCAAACAATTCAGTTTAGCATTTGCATGCAGTTTAATGTAAGTACAGTTTAATTGTCAAAAACATTTCTATTTCAAGCTATTCAGTTCAGTCTAACAATTCAGTTTAGCATAAGTATGCCGTTAGTTCTATTTAACCCATAGATAGGGCCCTATCAGGTGCTACCACGCTGGGCCTGGGTGGACCTTGGAGCAATGGCAATGAAAGGGTGCTCCGTATTCCCCAAAGCCCCAGCATTACTGGGACCTCACCATAAGATTGTTTAGTGTTATATCCAGGACACTCATTGGAGGGGGGGGGACTTACCCCTCTGCAGAGGTGCTGTCAGTGTATTTTACAGCCCCAACCGACTGGGCAAGAAAACTTTAGAGACGAAGTTTATTGCACTGGTGGAGATGTACTTAAATTTAAAGTGAGGAAACATAAAAACTGGTTTGACGATAACGAATCTGCTGTCAGCCAATCACAGGAGAGAGAAAAAGGACGCTTTATGTGAGTACACTGCAGAATAAACTCTCACTCCAACTTTCTTCCGTGGAAGAATGTATAGCGTCCAAACGTGTGTCACAATGTGAACTAAGGATGATAAAAAATGAGGAGGGGTCAAAGGTGTCTTTTGAAATTCAGAGAGTTTTCAATTAAAAAAAAAAAAGATCTTAAATTGTTCTGCAGCTTCATTCGTGAACTTTTTGGTCAACCAACTTCTTTCATTGTTCCTCTAAGGTCAAGGGACAACACTATCATTATCAAGGAACCAGAAAATAATCTTCTAGCGATGGCAACAGTATTTCACCAGTTTATTTGATAATCCATCAGTGATTATTACTGATGTTCTGGAGAATCTTCCTCAATGTGAGACAAAATTTGAGATTGACCAATTGCCAACCGATGTTGAAATTGAATTAGCAATAAAACAAATTAACACTGGGAGGGCACCTGGATTAGATGGCCTACCTGTTGAACTGTTAAAAGTGAAAAGTGAAAATCTTAAGCATTCTGTGTTGCATGTTGACCTTTGACAGAGCTGTCAATCAGGGATTTCTCTAGACAGGATGCACCTGTGTAAACAGGCTGAACCAATGGCGTGGATTGACAGCCAGAAAGAAGAACCGGAAGAACGCGTAGGCGTTAAGAAATCATATATGCAGGCACCTACAGCATTAAAGGTCAGTTTCGAGGTCAGTCTCGGATACACGGTCAGACTGTCAAGAGACCCGGAGAACGCCAACAAGCTGCCGACAGGCACTTGGGGTAAGGTGGAGGAAGCGGCTAACAGCGGCCCCCGGTTGAGTACCTCTCGTCAAATAAGCAAAGATGTAAGGAAGGCCCTTAATATGGAAGCACAACGTGGGTTAAGAAGTTATGGGGCAATAAAGCAGTCCTCCTCCAACTCCGTCTGTCTCCGTTTCCCTATCTCTGTCTCTCTCTCACACTTATAGAAGTTTCGACCCCCACTAGAGAAATAAAGTGAGAGTTATATTTTTGTCATAGCACATCATTCCTTCATCATTGTATATAACAGCTGTATTCGATCTCATCACAGGACTGGAATGGATCCCCTTTACCAAATGTTTGTTTGTTTGTGTTCTATGGCATATCAACCTTTGTAGGTTATTTAATGCCAAATCCATTTTCAAACAAATAATCAATTCAGTTTAGCATAAGTACACAGTTTAATTGTCAAAAACATTTCTATTTCAAGCTTTTCAGTTTATTCAAACAGTTCTAATTCAAACAATTTAGTTTAGCGTGACTATAGTTTTAACGTAAAAACAGTTCTATTTCAAACAATTCAGTTTGGCATAAGTACACAGTTCTATTTGTCCTATAGATAGGACCCTATCAGGTGCTACCACTCTTGGACAGAGTAGACCTGGGAGTGATGGCACTGAAGAGGTACTCTGCATTTCTCAAAGCTCCAGCATAACTG
>OY757945.1:11659354-11661854 GCA_963585895.1 Sepioteuthis lessoniana | reverse complement strand
CAAAAAACGGCGCACCATAGCTAGATTTTTATCAAGGCAATACACTTGTAAATGTGATGTTCTAAAGTAATTCCCAACTGAATAATGATTTTGTGGGGTCCGAATTCGCGCTGAACATAATTTAAAAAAAAATTATCCATGTAACATATATGCAATATTGGGGGTTGGGGAAAAAACAAAAAACAAAACAACTATTTTTTTTTCTTACTGCCACACATTTTAATGAAACACTCAAGAAATGGTTATTTTCTGTAATAGTTTTTGTCAAAATTCCTTTAGCAAAGGACTAATCACAAATCATGGTCGACCATTATTACAACAGGAACCCAATAGGTTTGCAGTCCGTCTAGTTAAGTTTCACGTTTAAGTGGGCAGGTTCTCTTTTTTTTGTGAATTTGAGCTTTTTTTTTGTAATTTGTTAAAAAAAGCATGTTTGAATATTTTAATTGAAGTTATTCGAAAATACACTGAAGAAAAAAAAATTTAAAATGAAAATATTCTTTAATTTAAAAAGTTTTTAAAGAATGAAATCGTTTTCTTGATGTTAAAATTCGTTGCTATGGTAATCAGTATATTTTAAAAATATGTTTAGCTCTCCAAGTCATTAACTTGTTATCAGGTTTGAGATATTCAAGGATCTAAACTTTTAGATTTAAATTATAAAAATATTATAAGTAATTTCATGTTGACTGTACGTCTAGGATTTTGTAGTTCTATTTTTATTTCAACCTGTTAAAAATGCAACTAAACTGAAAAAACAAAAACAATAACCTCCAATTGTTTTTGGCACAAGGCCAAAAATATAGAGCACCTAATGAGGATCGAATTCACTACTTGTTAAGCTAGCAAACCAACACATCGTGAGTAATTGGCTTAAAATTGAAATATCGAAAATATCTGAAAGTAAATGAATTTTGAGGCACACTTAAAAAAGTCCCTTCAAAATTTAAGTATAAATGTAAATAAATTGTAAATTCAATTCGACGAAAAAGATATTTTGTAAAATGAGATATGAAAACTTGAATTATTTAAAAATGGACAGACAATCTAATTATATGTATATATATTTTTTCTTTTTTAAAAGCAGACTTAAAATAGTGGTTTCATTTATCATCAGGCAAAATAAAAATTTCAGTATTGAATTGTTGATAGATTTGTTGAAATGAATAAAAGTTTCTACAAAATCAAATTCAATTTTATTTATAAGTCCTCATTTACAAACAAACTCTTTTTGTCACCTCATTAGTCATTTCAAGATCAGATTGATAGGATTTGATATAAATTTTAAATCATTAATTAATGCAATAAGATGATTTCTATTTCAAAAATAATAATTAAAATTTCATGGAATTTTCTAATATCAAAGAAATTTGTTGTAATTTGATTAAATTAAAATTTTCCAATGTGATTATTTGTTTATAAGACGTATTGTTTTCTCACATTTTTCAGTCCCAAAGTTAGGGTACATATTATACATGAAAACTATATAAGTAACTTTTTTCCTCGCCACATATCTCGCCATGTTCTTACTGGTATGACCGAAAATAAGTTATATATCTATAATCCCAATTTTTCACTCCCAAAGTTAGGATGCGTATTATACACGAGAAATGTATCATTAACTTTTTTCGTTCATTCACATATCTTACCATGTTCTGGACGGGATGACTGAAAGTAAGTTATATCTGTAGTCCCACCCAAAGTTAGGATGCGTATTATACACGAGAAATGTATCATTCACTTTTTCGCGGGACATTGGCCCAGCGGTTAGAGTGTTCGCCAATGGCCCGGGAGACCTGGGTTCAATCCCAGGTCGAGTCATACCAAAGACTTTAAAAATGGTACTTGATACCACCTTGCTTAACACTCAGCATTATAAGGTACGGTTCAAGGGTAAAGTGGAGCAATCCTGGGAATGGAGTAGCGCCCTCCCCTACACCTTGGTGTAGTAGCTATCGAAAAGGGAGCCTTCGGGTCACCCTCGACTATGGTCGCTAACTTTACTTTACTTACTTACATATCTTACCATGTTCTGGACGGGATGACTGAAAGTAAGTTATATCTATAGTCCCACCCAAAGTTAGGGTGCGTATTATACACAAGAACTATATAATTAACTTTTTTCTTGTCACATATCCCACCATGTTCTTGATTGGATGATCGAAGTAAGTTATATCTATATTCCGAATTTTAAGGTGACTGTTATACACGAGAACTATATATAATCAATTTTTTTGTCCAGTTACATATCTCACCATGTTCTGGATGGGATGACAAAGTAAGGTATATCTACAGTCCTAATTTTAGGGTGTGTGTTATACACCAGACAAAAAACTGGACAAAAAAAGTTGATCATATATAGTTCTCAAAAAACTATATATAATCAACTTTTTTTTGTCCAGTCACACATCTCACCATGTTATATCTATAGTTCAGACTAATTTGTTTATGTTGTTACAGAGAAACATCCACTAGAAATTATGTTTGTTTATAACTCTGT
>OY757945.1:11454452-11659154 GCA_963585895.1 Sepioteuthis lessoniana | reverse complement strand
CACTTCTGTTAATAATTTATCATTGACTCACCATATCCAACAAAGCCGGATAGATATTATCCAATGCATGCAGATTACTTTGTGTGTGTGTGTATATATATATATACACACACACACACACACACCTCTAAAATATCCAGTCAGTGTCCAAGGGCAGTAGGTGTGGATTATTCTTTACATAGAATATATGAGGGTAATCATATAAACTATGAGAGTGCTTAATGTATGCCTATTGTTAGTTCCCTATTTATTTTCAAGGGTATAACAAAATTCACATTCCCACCTTATTTTTATTTTTTAAATTTTTATTTTATCTTGTTTTTTATTTTATTTTTAATTACCTTATTTTATCTTCTGAATACGAGCTGAAACTCCACATTCGCTACTTTGCAACAGGAGGGAAGAATGTAAAGAGTCATCAGACGAGACGGAGAGTATAGCAATAATATTCTCCGCCGAAAAATTTGTTATGGATGGTTTGGTTTGGTTTGTTTTATGGCATATCAACCTTTGTAGGTTATTTAACGCCAAATCCATTTTTATGTAAATAATCTGTTCTTTTGAAAACAATTCAGTTTAGCATAAGTACACAGTTTAATTGTCAAAAACATTTATTTCAAACTATTCAAGAAGTTATATGTAACAATTCAGTTAAGTGTAAATACAGTTTTAATGTCGAAAAACAGTTCTATTAGAAAAAAAATTCAGTTAAGTGTAAGTACGGTTTAATTGTCAAAAACGTTTCTATTTCAAGCTATTCAGTTTACTCAATTCAGATAGACAATAGAGACGTCTGGAGAGATTGGTTGGTTGGATTTGGCGTTAAATAACCTTCAAAAGGTTGATATGCCATAAGAACCATTTTTATACGAATAGTTCTATTTCAAACAATTCAATTTGACAATTAACCAGTCAACCAGTTGTAATTCAAACAATTCAAACTGAATAACTTGAAATAGAAATGTTTTTAGTATAAGTACAGATTTTGTTTACACACAGTTAAATGTCAAAACAGTTCTATATTGAACAATTCAGTTTAGTATAAGTACAGTTTCAATGTCAAAAACAGTTCTATTTCAAGCAATTTTTTAGCATTTCTATTTCAAGCAATTCAGTTTACTCAAACAGTTCTAATTCAGCATAAGTAAGCTGTTAGTTCTATTTAACCCATAGATAGAGCCCTATCAGGTGCAACCATTCCGGGCCAGAGTAGACCTGGGAGTAATGGCAATGAAGGAGTACTCCACATTCCCCAAAGCTCCAGCAGCACTGGAACCTCACCATCAGATTGTTTAGTGTCATATACAGGACACTCTTTGGATGGAGTCTTAACACTCAGCAGAGAAGCAGTCGGTATATTCTATAGCCGGCAAGGGGCCCTATCAGGTGCTAGCATTCCGAGCCAGAGTGGACCTGGGAGTAGTGGTAAGGAAGGGGGTGCTCTGCATTCCCCAAAGCCCCAGCATCACTGGAACCTTACCATCAGATTGTTTAGAATCATATCAAGGACACTCGTTCGGGGGGGGGTCTTACCTCTCTGCATAGTTGCAGTCGGTGTATTCATCAGCCCCAGCCGACAGGGCAAACATTAAGAAAGAATGAAAAATAAGGAAAATTAATTAAATTAATTACTTAAGAAAAAGAAGCTAAGAAGAGAAAAAAAGGCAAAGAATGAAGAGAAAAGTAAATACCCCAAAAGTAGAAGAAAAACAAAAAGAAAAATTCGAAAAAAGGGGGCGGAAAAGGAGAAATAATTATGCTTATAACTCAAGAAGGAATGGAAGGAAAGAAGGAATGGAAGGAAAACTGTAAAAAGAGAAAAAAGAAGCTCAAGTCAAAGAGGAAGAAGATAAATTGGTGTCCAGAAAGAAAAAAGTCGAAAGAATGAAATTAACGAAGAAAATGAAGGAATGAAAAATTAAATGCCTCCAGAAATTAACTCTTTTCATCCTTTTACTTGTCTGTTTGTTGGGGTTTTAACATTTATAGGTTATTTAATGCCAAATCCATTTTTATACAAATAATCAGTTCTATTTCAAACAATTCAGTTTAGCATAATTACAGAGGTAAATTGTCAAAAATATTTCTATTTCAAGCTATTTAGTTTGGTTTGGGTTGGTTTTATGGCATATCAATCTTTGTATGTTATTTCATGCCAAATCCATTTTTATGTAAATAATCAATTCTATTTAAAACAATTCAGTTTAGCATGAGTACACAGTTTAATTGTCAAAACATTTCTATTTCAAACTATTCAAGCAGTTATATGTAATAATTCAGTTAAGTGTAAATACAGTTTTAATGTCGAAAAACAGTTCTATTTGAAATAATTCAGTTAAGCATAAGCACACAGTTTAAGTGTAAGTACGGTTCAATTGTCAAAAATGTTTCTATTTCAAGCTATTCAGTTTACTCAATTCATTTTAGCATAAGTATGCTGTTAGTTCTATTTAACCCATAGATAGGGCCCTTATCAGGTGCTACCACTCCGGGCCAGAGTGGACCTGGGAGCGATTGCAATGAAGGGGTACTCCACATCCCCCAAAGCTCCAGCATTGCTGGAACCTCACCATCAGATTGTTTAGTGTCATATCCAAGACACTCGTTGGGGGGGCCTTACCCCTCTGCAGAGAAGCAGTCGGTGTATTCTACAGCCCCAGCCGACTGGGCAAGGTTGATGTTGGTTATGTGTGAGAGGTGAGTTGGAGACGGAACAAACTGCCACATATTGACCCCATGTTCCTCTGACTATAGCAGCACTTCTTCCTCATTCTGCTGGGCTGCTCAACCGGGGTCCTGAGAGCCCAAGCCTTCAGTCTGGAGCTGGTTCTCACTGCCTCGAACTCCCACTAACCCAAGCCATCTATGGCACCTGGTTATCTAATTGTTTGACATCCACCTGCTTCCTGTGGGCGTCTGCACCGAATTCAACCATGTCCACAGGTCAAGGTGATACCCCGATATCTTCGACTGGATGCACTTGTTATTTACACAGGTGCATCTCTAATTGACAGCTCGATCTAGAGTGGATCCGAGAGCGATGGCAATGAAGGGGTGCTCTGCATTCCCCAAAGTTCCAGCATTACTAAAAACTCACCATCTGATTGTTTTGTCATATCCAGGACACTTGTTTGTTGGGGAGTCTTATCCCTCGGCAGAAGTGCCGTTGGTGTATTCTACAGCCCCAGCCGACAGTGTAAAAAAAGGGAGAGAGAAAACTTCGAAAAAGACTAAAATAAAACAAAATATATTCAATAAATAATAACTGAAGAAAAAACTAAAAGGGAGGAAGGATGGAAGGAAGGAAGGAAGGAAAAATGTAAAATTCACAAGTGCAAAGTGAGAAAGAAATACAAAAAGTACCGAAAGGAAAAAAAAAAAAAAGACAAAAAACAAACGAAAAGGACAGACTAGGTTCTTCAGCCTTGGGGAGGCAACTAGTCAAGAAGGAAAACGGAATTCATACCTGTTAAATTCTGCTTAAAAATTGACCTTGTGTCATATCCTGCCCGAGCGGAGGGGTTGGTAAATAGGAAAAAATAAACGAAATGAATGGTTTGTTGGGTTTTATGGCATATCAACCTTTGTAGGTTATTTAACGCCAAATCCATTTTTTTTGTAAATAATCTGTTCTATTGAAAACAGTTCAGTTTAGCATAAGTACACAGTTTAATTGTCAAAAACATTTCCATTTCAAACTATTCAAGCAGTTATATGTAATAATTCAGTTAAGTGTAAATACAGTTTTAATGTCGAAAACAGTTCTATTTGAAATAATTCAATTTAGCATAAGTACACAACTGAATTGTTACATATAACTGCTTGAATAGTTTGAAATGGAAATGTTTTTGACAATTAAACTAAGTGTAAATACAGTTTTAATGTCGAAAAACAGTTCTATTTGAAATAATTCAGTTAAGCATAAGCACCCAGTTGAAATGTAAGTGCGGTTAAATTGTCAAAAACATTTCTATTTCAAGCTATTCAGTTTACTCAAACAATTCAGTTTAGCATAAGTATGTTGTTAGTTCTATTTAACCCATAGATAGGGCCTATCAGGTGCTACCACGCCGGGCCAAAGTGGACCTGGGAGCAATAGCAATGAAGGGGTACTCCACATTCCACTGCTGGGACCTCACCCTCAGATTGTTTAGTGTCATATATCAGGACACTCATTAGGGGAGGGTCTTACCCCTCTGCAGAGGTGCAGTCAGTGTATTCTACAGCCCCAGCCGACTGGGCAAGACGAAATGAATGAAGAAAAAGAAAATGGCAAAAAAGAAAGATATATCTCTCCAGAGAAAGACGAGGAAAGAGAAAAAGAAAGAAAGGAATATTCGAAATAGAACGAAAAATAATTCAGCTAATTGCTGAAGAAAAAAAAAATAAAAAGGAATAAAATTTAATAAAGACAGGGAAGAAAATAAATCAATTTTTTTTTTAAATGAAGAAAAAGAAATTAAATTAACAAATAACTTCAGAAAGAAAATAAAAAGTAAAAAGGAACGAAGGCCGTCAGGAAGGAAGGAAGGAGAGAAGGACAGAATATTGGAAGGAAGGAAAAAATTGCTCATGGAAGGAAGGAAAAAAAAAATTGATCATGAAAGTCACTTGAAGCTACAACGCCAAACAGAAAGCAAGAGAATCAAACACCAAGAACGTCCCATCTCCCGTATATTAAACACCCGCAACTCTCCCGCAGCCACCCCTACATACCCATTCTCTCCACCCCCGTGAATGCATTATCTCCCTCCCAGCAGCCTTTACCAAGAAGTGGCCAGGGCTGACCGTCGATGGCCGGCCGCGTGACTGCAACAAGTAGCTGAAATTGATACTTCTCAGCTCTGCTACAAGCAGAAACATTACCCTCGACACTTGCAACAACTGAGGCAGCTTGTCATATATATATATATATATATATATATTAGTTGGGGCACAAGGCTACAAGTATGGAACAGCCTTTAGATCCACAAAATATCTAGCACGATTATCCACTAAGCCAACTTGATCATAATTACAAAACGACAAAGCACCCTTACACCTATGTGTCAAAACTGCACATATATGGTTGATATACCACACAAACGTGTATATATATATATATATATATATATATGATTGAACATAAGACATTTGTCTACATAATTTTGTTAATCCTTTCGAATTGCCTTTTCGATCTTATTTCCCAATTCCCGCCGAATATCATAATTATGGAAGGTTTATCAACCAAGTACTTTCTACCCAACTTTGAGCCATCATCAGGTTTGGTGTGTTGAGCTTTGTGGCATATCAACCTTTGTAGGTTATTTAACGCCAAATCTGTTTTTATGTAAATCTATTCTATTTAAAACAATTCAGTTTGGCATGAGTACACAGTTTAATGGTCAGAAACATTTCTATTTGAAACTATTCAAGCAGTTATATGTAACAATTTAGTTTAGTGTAAGTACAGTTTCAATGTAAAAAACAGTTCAATTTCAAACAATTCAGTTTCGAATAAGCACGCAGTTTAAATGTAAGTACACTTTAATTGTAAAAACATTTCTATTTCAAGTTATTCAGTTTAGTCAAACAGTTCTAATTCAGCTAATTCATTTTAGTATAAGTACAGATTTTGTTTATACACAGTTAAATGTCAAAACAGTTTGATGTTAATTCAGTTTAGTGTAAATACAGCTTCAATGTCAAAAAACTGTTCTATTTGAAATAATTCAATTTAGCATAAGCACGCTGTTTAAATGCAAGCACGATTAAATTCTCAAAATTATTTCTATTTCAAACTATTCAGTTTAATCAAACAATTCAATTTAGCATAAGTATGCTGTTTGCTCTGTTTAACCCATAGATAGAGCCCTATCAGGTGCTACCACTCCGGGCCAGAGTGGACCTGGGAGCAATGGCAATGAAGAAGTGCTCCGTATTCCCAAAGCCCCAGCATTACTGGGACCTCACCATCAGATTGTTTAGTGTCATATCAGGATACTCGTTGCGGGGGTCCTACCTCTCTGCAGAGGTACAGGTTTGGTTTGTTGGGTTTTATGGCATGTCAACCTTTGTAGGTTATTTAACGCCAAATCCATTTTTATGTAAATAATCTGTTTTATTTAAAACAATTCAGTTTAGCATAAGTACACAGTTTAATGGTCAAAAACATTTCTATTTCAAACTATTCAAGCAGTTATATGTAACAATTCAGTTAAGTGTAAATACAGTTTTAATGTCGAAAAACACTTCTATTTGAAATAATTCAGTTAAGCATAAGCACGCAGTTTAAATGTAAGTACGGTTTAATTGTAAAAAGTCATTTCTATTTCAAACTATTCAGTTTTACTCAAACAATTCATTTTAGCATGAGTATGGCTACCACTCCGGGTCAGAATGGACCTGGGAGCAATGGCAATGAAGGGGTACTCCACATTCCCCAAAGCCCCAGCATTACTGGAACCTCACCATCAGATTGTTTAGTGTCATATCAGGACACTCGTGAGTGGGGGGGGGTATTACCCCTCTGCAGAGAAGCAGTCGGTGTATTCTACAGCCCAAGCCGACTGGGCAGTAACAATTCGGTTAAGTGTAAATACAGTTTTAATGTCGAAAAACACTTCTATTTGAAATAATTTAGTTAAGCATAAGCACGCAGTTTAAGTGTAAGTACGGTTTAATTGTAAAAGTCATTTCTATTTTAAACTATTCAGTTTTACTCAAACAATTCATTTTAGCATAAGTATGCTGTTAATTCTATTTAACCCATAGATAGGGCCCTTATTTAGGTGCTACCACTCCGGGCCAGAGTTGACCTCGGAGCAATGGCGATGAAGGGGTACTCCGCATTCCCCAAAGCTCCAGCATTGCTGGAACCTCACCATCAGATTGTTTAGTGTCATATCCAGGACACTCGTTAGGAAGGGGTCTTATCCCTCTGCAGAGGTAGAGTCGGTATATTCAACAGCCCCAGCCGACTGGGCAAGCCATCATCAGGGAAGGATGTATTACGTACAAAAGCGATGTAACTTTTCTATATACATTACTACTTTGTAAGAATGAGCGTTTGTACTGTTGTGTTGTGTAGTGTTTACTTTTCAAATTTGATTCAATGAATAGAGTCTGTAGCTGAGGAAATTTAAGTACATTAGCACTTGTTTCAAAATTAATTCTATTAAGTTTGGGTTATATGTTCCGAATATGTAGTGCCTCGAGAATCCGTAGTTTTTGCTTATTATTTTGTTGTTCTAATATTGTTGTGTTTTCGGTAAGAATTTTCCGTAATTCTGTTATTTGGCATGAATGTTTTTTAATACTGTTATGGAACTTGTATCAGAAAGGTGCATTGTAACTCTTCTCGGTAGGGTAGTTGATGCTAAACCGACATATATATATATATATATATATATATATGTTTTCAGAGATACAATCTCTTAAAGGACATTTAAATTGATATATAACGTTGGGTTTTTTTTGCAAAACTCCAATCTAGAGAGAGAGGAATCATTTTTAATGACTTAGCTGGAGGTTTTAAATTTATTATGGTATATGATAAATTTTATTTTTTTAAGAGGATCAGTGGGGAGTATGTTTCTTTGAATCAATATTTTTAATATATTTTTATCTAATTTACAATAGTGCATTTGGTTGCGGTAAAAAAGTTTGTTGACTGAGAACGAGAATGTTTGTAATACAGTGTTTATTATGTTGGTTAACGTTTTTAATCATGCGTTTAATTTGTTGGTTGGTTGGGTTTTACGGCATGCCAACCCATCGGGTTATTTTATGGCGAAAACGTTTTTATTTATTTTTATTTGGTATAATTTTTATGCGTATAGTTATTTGAACGCTATAAACAAATACCAACGACATCAAAAATAAAACGATATGCAGGCTTGAATTGTCTGCTGAAGTCAGCATTTGATTTTTTTATATAATTAATTTGTAGGTCTATGAGCCTACAGCCTTGATAGAAGGCCAATTCTTTTCAGGAATTCTATTATGTTTTTAGGGTTTATTTTCTCAAATAATTCCTTCATACTATCAACTTTATAAAAAAAAATTTTCGGATGCGAGATAGATTTGTACATTCTATTAAAATATGTCTAGTTGTGTAATGGTTTCTGCATGAACATTTAGTTTAATTTGTTCATCAACAATATAGTTAGTAAACACATTATTGATTAGAGCCTGTTTTATGTATTGTTTTGGAGGAGGAGATCAGTTTGGCACGGGATATCAGGTTATTAATAATTGCCTTTTTATATCGAATGGGACATTCACTTAAGTGAAGTTATTGTTGTTAGTATCAATGAGAACATCTAAAGAGGACATTTTGTTTTTTGCTTGTTTTTGTTTTTTGTCCTTTTTTCTTACAAAGTAGTAATGTACATACAAAAGTTACATCGCTGGGAGCAATGGCAATGAAGGGGTGCTCCATATTCACCATCAGACTGTTTAGTGCCATATCCAGGACACTCGTTAGGGGGGGGGTCTTACCCCTCTGCAGAGGTGCAGTCTGTGTATTGCTCAGTCGGCTGGGGCTAGAGGATACACCAAGTTAAATGTCAATCAGTTTTATTTCAGATAATTCAATTCAGCATAAGTACAGTTTACATGTCAAAACAGTTCTATTTCGAGCAATTCAGTTCAGCATAAGTACACAGTTTAGATGTTAAAACAGTTCTATTTTAAATAATTCAGTTCAGCATAAATATGCAGTTTAAATGTATAAAAACAGTAAACGCCAACCATCATTTGGTTCTATTTAACCCATAGATAGGACCGTTATCAGGTGCTACAACTCCGAGTCAGAGTGGACCTGTGGCAATGAAAGGGTACTCCGCATTCCCCGAAGCTCCAGCATTGCTGGAACCTCACCATCAGATTGTTTAGAGTCATATGCAGGACACTCGTTAGGGGGGGGGTCTTAACCCTCTGCCGACTGGACAAACTTTGTGAGCAAATTAAATTCTCAAAATTATTTCTATTTCAAACTATTCAGTTTAATCAAACAGTTCAGTTTAGCATAAGTATGCCTTTAGTTCTATTTTCCCCATAGATAGGGCCCTATCAGGTGCTACCACTCCGAGCCAGAGTGGACCTGGGAGCAATTGCAATAAAGGGGTGCTCCGTATTCCCCAAAGCCACAGCTTTGCTAGAACCTCACTATCAGATTGTTTAGTGTCATATCCAGGACACTCGTTGGGGAGGGGGTCTTACCCCCCTGCAGAGGTGCAGTCAGTGTATTCTACAGCCCCACCGACTGGGCAAGGATCATTATGAAGTTTTCTCTTATGACAGAAATGCACGCATTTAGTTTTTGTTTGAGAAAACCTAAAGCCATTTTCTCTTGCCCTCTTATTTAATTTGTCTAAGCATTGTTGGAGTTGACGCTCAATGGCGTGTATATATTTTGACCTGTAAGACCCCCTGCAGAGGTACAGTCAGTGTATTCTACAGACCCAACCGACTGGCCAATACACAGAGTTGAGGTCATAACAGAATTATTTCAGATAATTCAGTACATAAGTACACAGTTTATATGTCAAAACAGTTCTATTTTAAACAATTCAGTTCAGCATAAATACGCAGTTTAAATGTATAAAAATAGTCAACTCCAACCACCGTTTAGTTCTATTTAACCCATAGATAGGACACTTATCAGGTGCTACCACTTCGAGCCAGAGAGGACATTGGAGCGATGGTAATGAAGGGGTACTCTGCATTCCCCAATGATCCAGTATTACTGGAACCCTACCATTAGATTGTTTAGTGTCATATGCAGGACACTCGTTGGTCGGTCCTACCCCTCTGCAGAGGTGCAGTCGGTGTATTCTTCAACCCCAGCTGACTGGGCAAGTCTGGGTGTCGAGAGAAAAAGGTGCGTCCGTTCAGTCGAGGTGTGTCATGAGTCCTGCTAAGGAATTTCTCTTTGGTACCAGAAAAACCCTCTTTAGGCATGCGCCGATTTCGCTTCCTGTCAGTGGCCTCCTAAGAAATTGTTAATTTTGCAGTCATATTTTACTTGTTTAATTTTTTCATCTCATTGGGGTTTTTTTTTTTTTTTTATTTCTGATTGGTTTGGTGGTTTTATGGCATATCAACCTTTGTAGGTTATTTAACGCCAAATCCATTTTTATGTAAATAATCTGTTCTATTTAAAACGATTCATTTTAGCATGAGTACACAGTTTAATTGTCAAAACATTTCTATTTCAAACTATTCAAGCAGTTATATGTAACAATTCAGTTAAGTGTAAATACAGTTTTAATGTCGAAAAACAGTTCTATTTGAAATAATTCAGTTAAGCATAAGCACGCAGTTTAAATGTAAGTACGGTTTAATTGTCAAAAACATTTCTATTTCAAGCTATTCAGTTTACTCAAACAATTCAGTTTAGCATAAGAATGCTGTTAGTTCTATTTAACCCATAGACAGGGCCCTATCAGGTGCTACCACTCCGGGCCAGAGTGGACCTGGGAGCGATGGTAATGAAGAGGTACTCCGCATTCCCCAAAGCTCCAGCATTGCTGGAACCTCACCATCAGATTGTTTAGTGTCATATCCAGGACACTCGTTGGAGGGTGGTCTTACCCCTCTGCAGAGAAGCGGTCGGTGTATTCTACAGCCCCAACTTATTGGGCAATTATATTTCTGATTTAATCCTCACAGATAGAGAAAACGAAAGAGGAGAATACGTTTTCACAACACCTCATTTTGTCCCTCTGACGAACATACCTTCAATGACCGTGTACAACCCGCATAACGACGAATAATTTTCAGGTCAGAATTTATATTTGTAGTTCGTTGGAGTGGGGCGCAGATGGAACAAGATCAATTACTCGCTTTACAGTTTATTTGTTTTCCCTCCACACCTCACCCAACCTCCAGCATAAACCTAACCCCTAGGTCTTGTATCTTCCAAAGCGCATCTCCACCCTTAGAAACCGCCTTCTCTTTTTTCCGTACTCAGCTCAGCCCAGCCCAGCCCTGCCCAAGGCTTGAACCCAGAATGCGACGCACACAACCCAATGTGATGATATTCATTTTTGGGATGAGTCAGCCAATATTGCCACTCATAACAGAGACAGCGATGACGCTTTGTTCATCAACAACCTTCCCTTACTCTCCTTCATCCCCTCCTCCTTACTCTTCTTTTTATAAATTCGTTTATGGTTCGACGTCATCCTCTTTCTTTTTCTCATTCCCCCTCTCTAATAACTGGTTATTTTTTTTCACTCTTATTTGTCTTACTTCTGTGAACTTTGTTGTTCCTGTTATTCTTATTATGATTCATTTATTTTGTTCTTGAAGTTTGTTTTTTTTTTTACGCTCTTTCAATTCATATCGTTTACTTCTTTTTATTTTGTTAATTTGCAATACATTTCTAAAATAAATTAATCTCCAATGCATTTTTTTCTCCAAGAATGATTTGGCCAATAATTTTTACTATAAGAATGTATTAGAAACTGTCCAATGCATTCCTAGAGTAAAAATCAGTTTCCAATGCATTCTTATAGTAAAAATCAGTTTCCAATGCATTCTTAGAGTAAAAATCAATGATATTTACTATACGAATGCATTGGAAAATGATTTTTACTATGGTAAAAATAATTTCCGATGCATTCCTAAATTAAAGATAGTTTCAATGTATTATTTCTACCGATGTGTAATTCAGATTCATTGTGTCTAATCATTCTCTCTCGATGTGTATATATATATATATATATATATATATATATATATATATATAAGAGAGAGAGAGAGAGCGAGAGATGGTCGCACAGAAACAATCCGCTATAATTTCTAACCAGTTCTCGAGACTTCATCCCGAGTCGAAACAAGCATAATGGAATTTTTTGTTGTAAGCCAAAAGTCCACAAGAAAACAATTATCTATCAATGTAACTTCATAAAATAAGTAACACACACATTATATATATATATATATATATATATATATATATATATACACACACACACACACGTATACATAGAGTGTGTGTGTGTGATATGTATCTTATGAATTCAACACTCTGGTAACCAAAAAAAAAAAAAAAAATTTTGTTTGCACAGTCAAAAAGTTCTATTTTACCCATAGGTAGGATTGATTTGGATGAGGTTTTATGGCATATCAAACCTTGTAGGTCATTCAATGCCGAATTCTTTTTATAGATAAATTAAATGATTTCTAAACATTTAGTAGATGATATTTTATAAATTGTTGTCTAGCTTCTTCAGCCGTTTTGTTCAAGTCCAAGGAGTGCATCCATACAGCAGATGGACACGACCGCTGCCTGGAAGAAACTGCGTTTCATTTTATTGGTCAGGTCTGATTTCCATATGATCGATAGCTGTCCATGCCTTCGTTAGCCGCGTGTCGATGTCTTTTTCGGTTGATTTGGTTTGGTTTTATGGCATATCAACCTTTGTAGGTTATTTAATGCCAAATCCATTTTCATGTAACTAATCAGTTTTATTTCAAACAATTCAGTTCAGCATGAGTACACAGCTTGTCAAAAACATTTCTATTTCAAACAATTCAGTTTATTCAAGCAGTTATAACGATTCAGTTTAGTATAAGTTCAGTTTCAGTGTCAAAAAACAGTTCTATTTCAAATAATTTAGTTTAGCATAGGAAACAATTCTGTTTAGAATGATTTATGCTGCCTCCATATATATGCCATTTACTTTTCCTCATTTATTTGCACACAGTTAATTACAAGAGTTTCCATGTAAAAATAATTTAACATCGGTCATTCGTTCGCACACATTTGAATAGATATGCATGATATCTTAGAGATTAACAATTCAAAAAAGTGACTGAGCTTATAAGTTTACCGACAGTTAAGTGGTTTCAAGTATTGTAGTTTTTATTTCTTCAAGATTAAGGCTGGAAACTACGCGGTCTGTGTCGCTATCCATAGTCTCTATAGTATGCGTCCTTTGGAGGGGGTTTTGTTGGTTGTTGAGAATTGAATTGTTTAGTTGTTATAGGCGACTTTGTTGTTGAGGGTATTTTGAATGTACTTCCTGGTCTTTCCTTATTCACTTTGGTTTGGTGGGTTTATGGCATATCAACCTTTGCAGGTTATTTAACGCCAAATCCATTTTTATGTAAATAATCTGTTCTATTAAAAACAATACAGTTTAGCATAAGTACACAGTTTAATTGTCAAAAACATTTATTTCCAAGTATTCAAGAATTTATATGTAACAATTCAGTTAAGTGTAAATACAGTTTTATGGTTATGATGGTTGGTTGGGTTTTATGGCATATCAACCTTTGCATAAAAATGGATTTGGCGTCAAATAACCTACAAATAGTCAGTTCTATTTCAAACAATTCAGTTCAGCATGAGTACAGTTTTGTCAAAAACATTTCTATTTCAAGCTATTCAGTTTATTCAAACAGATCTAATTCAGTTTAGTATAAATAGGTTTGGTTTGGTTGGTTTGTTTGTTTGGTTTTATGGCATATCAACCTTTATAGGTTATTTAACGCCAAATCCATTTTTATATAAATAATCAGTTCTATTGAAAACAGTTAAGTTTAGCATAAGTACACAGTTTGTCAAAAACATTTCCATTTCAAACTGTTCAAGCAGTTATATGTAATAATTCAGTTAAGTGTAAATACAGTTTAAATGTCGAAAAACAGTTCTATTTCAAATAATTCAGTTAAGCATAAGTACACAGTTTAATTGTCAAAAAAATTTCCATTTCAAATTATTCAAGCAGTTATATGTAAATACAATTTTAATGTCGAAAAATTATTTCAAATAATTCAGTTAAGCATAAGCACGCAGTTTAAGTGTAAGTATGGTTTAATTGTCAAAAACGTTTCTATTTCAAGCTCACTCCGGGCCAGAGTGGACCTCGGAGCGATGGCAATGAAGGGGTACTCCGCATTCCCCAAAGCTCCAGCACTGCTGGAACCTCACCATCAGATTGTCTAGTGTCATATTCGGGACACTCGTTGGGGGGGGTCTTACCCCTCTGCAGAGAAGCAGTCGGTGTATTCTACAGCCCCAGCCGACTGGGCAATTTAGTATAAGTAGGTTTTAAATGTGAAAGACAGTTCTATATTAAACAAATCAGCTTAGTGCAAGTACAGTTTCAATGCCATAAACAGTTGATTTGGTATTAAATAATCTAAAATGGTTGATCTGCCATTAAACAAAATCAAAACTACTTGATTGGTATGTCGTTTTATTTTACGGCGTATCAAACCTTTTCACGTCATTCAACGCCAAATTAAATTTTAAACAATTCAGTTTAATATGACTCGATAAGGTTTGATACAAAATAAAATAAAACAACCTAGCAATCCAACAGTTTTGTTTGGTTTTATGGCAGATTAACCATTTTCGGTTATTTAATGCCAAATCAATTTTTGTAGGTTATTTAACGCCAAATCCATTTTTATACACTTCAAACAATTCAGTTTAGCATGAGTACAGTTTAATTGTCAATAGCATTTCTATTTTAAGCTATTCAGTTTAGTCAAACAGTTATAATTCAACTAATTCAGTTTTGGACAGATTTTGTTTACACACTGTTAAATGCCAAAAAGTTTTATATTAAACAATTCAGTTTAGTTAAAGCAGAGTTTTAATGTAAAAAACAGTTCCATTTCAAACAATTCTGTTTAGCATAAGCATGACGTTTAATTTTAAGTACACAGTTTGATTGTCAAAAACATTTCTATTTCAAGCTATTTAGTTTAGTCAAACAGTTCTAATTTAAACAATTCAGTTTAGCATAAGTATGCAGTTTAATTCTATTTAACCCATAGATAGGTCCCTATTAGGTACTACCATTCCGTGCCTGAGTGGACCGGGGAGCAATGGCAATAAAGAGGTGCTCTACATTCCCTAAAGCCCAGCACGGGACACTCGTTGATGGTTTGGTGGAATATCAACCTTTGTAGGTTATTTAATGACAAATCCATTTTATGTAAATAATCAGTTCTATTTAAAACAATTCGGTTTAGCATAAGTACACAGTTTAATTGTCAAAAACATTTCTATTTAAAACTATTCATTTATATATAACAATTCAGTTTAGGGTAAGTACAGTGTCAAAAATAGTTCAATTTAAAACTATTCAGTTTAGCAAAAGAACAGTTTAAATGTAAGTACAGTTTAATTGTAAGAAAACATTTTATTTCGAGCGATTCAGTTTAGTCTAGCAATTCTACTTCAGCTAATTCAGTTTTGTAAAAGTACAGATTTTGTTTACACACGGTTATATGTCAGAACAGTTCTATGTTAAACAATTTAGTTTAGTGTAAATACAGTTTCAATGTCAAAAAACAGTTGCAGTTATATGTAACAATTCAGTTAAGTGTAAATACAGTTTTAATGTCATAAAACAGTTCTATTTCAAACAAATCAGTTAAGCACAAGCGCGCTGTTCAAATGTAAGTACGGTTTAATTGTCAAAAACATTTCTATTTCAAGCTATTCAGTTAACTCAAACAAATCAGTTTAGCGTAAGTATGCTGTTAGTTCTATTTAACCCATAGATAGGGCCCTATCAGGTGCTACCACTCCGGGTCAGAGTGGACCTGGGAGCAATGGCAATGAAGGGGTGCTCCGTATTCCCCACGGCCCCAGCATTACTGGGACCTCACCATCAGATTGTTTAGTGCCATATCCAGGACACTCGTTGGGGAGGGGGTCTTACCCCTCTGCAGAGGTGCAGTCAGTGTATTCTACAGCCCCAGCCGACTGGGCAATACACAGAGTTAAATGTCAAAACAGTTTTATTTCAGATAAATCATTTTAGCATTAGTACAGTTTACACGTCAAAATAGTTCTATTTTGAGCAATTCAATGTAGCATTATTAGTACGCAGTCTTAATGTCAAAACAGTTCTATTTTAAACAATTCACTTTAGCATAGATATGCAGTTTAAATGCAAAAATCAGTGTTGTGAAAGAAGCACGGTTTAGTTCTATTTAACCCATAGGTGCTACCACTCCGGGCCAGAGTGGACCTGGGAGCGATGGCAATGAAGGGGTACTCCGCATTCCCCAAAGCTCCATCATTGCTGGAACCTCACCATCAGATTGTCTAGTGTCATATTCGGGACACTCGTTGGGAGGGGGTCTTACCCCTCTGCAGAGAAGCAGTCGATGTATTCTACAGCCCCTGGGCAAGCTTACACAAGGGTCTTTCCATGAAGCAAACATTAGAAGCAGAAAAAAATAGGAAAACCATGATCGAAATCGAAAAGGAAAAAAAAAAAAAAAAAAAGACAAGAACTTTCTTTATCGTGTGAATTGTCGGGGGGCGGGGGTTGTGGATTGGGTCGGAATAAAGAGAAAATATGCAGATTTGGGAATTTGATAAAACTTGAGATACAAAGAGAAAAAAATGATGAATATTCCCGCCTTTGTGACGCGCTATGGACTTTACAAAACGGGTACTACTGTAGCACGTCTGGTGTATTCAGATATAGAATATGTATGAATAAAGCAATCGAAAAAAAAAAAAAAAAAAAAAAAAAAAGAAAAGAAAAATTTGACGTTTGTTGAACAAACAAAAGATGGGGTTGAATTACTAAACCCCTCTCACACATCAAAAAAAAAAAAAAAAAAGTGTGTGTGTGTATATATATATATATATATATATATATATATAAAAATCAAGCAAGCCGACTCGTGAGGAGTTGTTTGTCTTGAAGATGAAATCTGATCACTAACCAATCAGAAAAGCGGAAATCAAACCGCGGAATTCTTATTTCCGGTCGCGTGAAAGGGCCCGGATGTGTGACCGAAGTCGTCTACTTCGCGTGTCTATCGTTACTAAGATGATTGCCAAGACAAAAAGATAAGAGAGAAAGGAAAAATGGTTGGTTGGTTGGTTGGTAGAGTTTAATGCTACATCTTTTTTTTGCTGCCCATGTTAAGCCTTATAATTCTTAACGAAGGTGCTCGTGGTGAAATAGCTATCGTCGTAGGAAATGGACACAGCGACACGAGTTCAAATCCTGGACGAGACTGATTGCATTTCACATAGCACTAATACTCTTGGGAAAGGTATGAATCCAATTATTCTCCCTCCAGCTATGGGTAAATAGTAGGGCAGACTAGGTTCTTCAGCCTTGGTGAGGTAACTAGTCTAGGAGAAGGAAAACTGAATTCAAACCAGTTAAACTCCGCTTAAAAATTGACCTTGTGTCATATCCTGCCCGAGCGGAGGGGATTGGTAAATATATTTCTTAACGAATAATCCATCAATAACAATTTAAGAAAGCCAAAGTTCATTTAATTGCAATTGAAGTATTGTTATCTAACACTAATAATTTGATTTAACATCAGCCATTTATTTGTAGACATTTAAATGATTGTTCGCAAGTTTGGTTGTTTGGGTTTTATGGCATATCAACCTTTGTAGGTTATTCAACGCCAAATCCATTTTTATGAAAATAGTTATATTTAAACTGCGTACTAAAATGAATTGTTTAAAATAAAAGTACATTTTTATTCTAAAAACACTTCTATTTCTAGCTAATCAGTTTGGTTTAAGTACAGATTTTGGTTTGGTTGGTTTTATGGCATATCAACCTTTGTATAATATGTAACGCCAAATCTATTTTTATGTAAATAATCAGTTCTATTTCAAACAATTCAGTTTAGCATAAGTGCACAGTTTAATTGTCAAAAACATTTCTATTTTAAACTATTCAAGCAGTTTTATGTAACAATTCAGTTAAGTGAAAATACAGTTTTGATGTCGAAAAACAGTTCCATTTCAAATAATTTAGTAAAGCATAAGCACACAGTTTAAATGTAAGTACGGTTAAATTGTCAAAAATATTTCTATTTCAAGCTATTCAGTTTATTTAAACAATTCAGTTTAGCGTTAGTATGCTGTTAGTTCTATTTAACCAATAGTTAGGGCCCTATCAGGTGCTACCACTCCGGGCCAGAGTGGACCTGGGAGCAATGGCAATGAAGGGGTACTCCGCATTCACCAAAACTCCAGCACTGCTGGAACCTCACCATCAGATTGTTTAGTGTCATATACAGGACACTCGTTGTGGAGGGTAGGTCTTACCCCTCTGCAGAGGTGCAGTCAGTGTATTCTACAGCCCCAGCTGACTGGGCAATACACAGAGTTAAATGTCAAACAGTTTTCTTTCAGATAGTTCAGTTCAGTTCAGCATAAGTACACATTTTAGACGTCAAAAACAGTTCTATTTCGAGCAATTCAGTTCAGCCCAAGTACGCAGTTCCAATGTCAAAACAGTTCTATTTTAAACAATTCAGTTTAGCATAAATACGCAGTTTAAATGCAAAAATCATTGTAGTGAAAGAAGCATGGTTTAGTTCTATTTAACCCATAGATAAGACCCTTATCAGGTGCTACCACTCCGGGCCAGAGTGGACCTGGGAGCGATGGCAATGAAGGGGTACTCCACATTCCCCAAACCTCCAGCATTGCTGGAACCCCACCATCAGATTGTTTAGTGTCATATCCAGTACACTCGTTGGGGGGGTTCTTACCCTTCTGCAGAGAGGCAGTCGGTGTATTTTACAGCCCCAGCCGACTGGGCAAGTGTATTTTGAAGCTCCATCCAACTGGGCCAGTGTGTGCGTGCGTGTGTATGTGATGTGCCCGCAGACTTTATCGCCCGAGAATTTTATTTAATGTATGAACTGATGTTAGAAAGACGATGCTTGTCCAGGTTTGTATTTCAGCAGTTCAAACTGACGATCATGTGCGTGCGAATTGGTTGGACATGGGATTCGAAGCTAATTTCCAATCAATGTAACGCTACTGAGCCGTCGATGGATGAAACTGGAGCCTCAATTTATTATCAGGGAAGTGATCGGGTTACATTTCAATCAGGAAACGGGACTGGAAGGAAGAACGCTCAAATCTATACACACAACGTGTGGTCAAAATGTTTCGAGACTGTAATTGCATTCTCGAAGACTGAAATAAACAAGGACTGAAACGTTCATCGTTCAAAATATTAGCTGTAGCTGGTTGGTTTTGTTGCATATCAAACCTTGTAGGTTATTTAAAGCCAAATCCACTTCGTGTAAATTAAACAAATACTATAACATTTTAAGAAACGAGTTCTTTCGTTTGCACACGATTTAATCGTTTCAAGTATTGCCATATAACAATTCAATTTGACATCAATCATTTGTTTGCACACAGTTCAAGTTTGGTTGGTTGGATTTTATGGCATATCAACACTTTGTAGCTTATTAAACGCCAAATCCATTTTTATGCAAATAATCAGTTCTATTTCAATGAGTATAGTAAAATTGCCAAAAACATTTCTATTTCAAGCTATTCAGTTTATACAAACGGTTCTGATTCAGCTAATTAAGTTTAGTATGCTAGATATCAAAACAGTTCTATATTATATATATAACAATTTAATTAAACCGTACTTACACTAAACTGTCAAAAACATTTCGATTTCAAGCTATTCAGTTTACTCAAACATTTCTAATTCAACCAATTCAGTTTAGCATAAATATGCAGTTCTATTTAACCCAAAGATAGGGCCCTTATCAGGTGTTACCACTCCGGGCCAGAGTTGACCCGGAAGCGATGTCAATGAATGGGTACTCCGCATTCCCCAAAGCCCCAGCATTGCTGGAACCTCAGACTTTTTTTAGCGTCATATCTAGGATGCTCGTCCCTTATCCTCCCAGCTATGGGTTAAATAGCACTACTTCTTGGAGAATAGCTTTGGCATTAAATAACCTACAAAGGTTGATATGCCATTAAATAAAGAAACCAAACCAAACCAAACCATAGGATGCTCGTTGTGATGGGATCTTACCCCTATGCAGAGGTGCAGTCGGTGTATTCTACAGCCCGAGCCGACGAGGCAAACTTTTTTGTAATGTTTTGACAGCAGTTACTTGCAGTTCACAGTATGTTTATTTGGTGTGGGAGTATGTCTTTCCTCACTAGGTTGGTTGGTTGGTTGGTTGGGTTTAATGGCATATCAACCTCTTCTTGGTTATTTAACCCCAAATATATTTTTATACAACTCGTCATTTCTACCTCAAATAATTCAGTCATTTGTTTGCACACATTTAAATATAAGCTCAATCACCTTTTTAAATTCTTAATCTGTTACATATACGTATCTAAGTGGTTTCAAGTATTGAAGTTTTTGATTATTTCTTCAAGATTAAGGCTGGCAACTACGTGGTCTGTGTTGCTATCCATTGTATAGGTTCTTTCTTGGGTTGGGTGGTTGGGTTTAATGGCATATCAACCTCTTTCAGTTATTAAACGTCAAATCACTTTTATGCAAATAGTTTTATTTCAAATAATTCGGTCTATCATAAGTACACAGTTTAATTGTTGGTTGGTTGGTTTTTTATGGCATATCAACTTTTGTAGGTTATTTCACGACAAATCCATTTTTATGTAAATAATCAGTTCTATTTAAAACAATTCTGTTTAGCATAAGTACACAGTTTAATTGTCAAAAACATTTCTATTTCAAACTATTCAAGCAGTTATATAATAATTTAGTTTAGTGTAAGTAGAGTTTCAATGTCGAAAATAGTTCAATTTAAAACAATTCAGTTAAGCATAAGCACGCAGTTTAAATCTAAGTACAGTTTAATTGTAAAAAACATTTCTATTTCGAGCTATTCAGTTTAGTCAAGCAATTCTACTTCAGCTAATTCAGTTTAGTAAAAGTACAGATTTTGTTTACACACAGTTATAAGCCAGAACAGTTCTATGTTAAACAATTTAGTTTCATGTAAATACAGTTTCAAAGTCAAAAAACAGTTCTATTTGAAATAATTCAGTTTAGAACAAGCACGCAGTTTAAATGTAAGCTCGGTTCAATTTTCAAAAACATTTCTATTTCAAGAGATTCAGTTTAGCATAAGTATGCCGTTAGTTCTATTAAACCCATAGATAGGGCCCTACCAGGTGCTACCACGCCGGGCCAGAGTGGACCTGGGAGCAATGGCAATAAAGTGAGGTTTCAGCATTGCTGGAACCTCACCATCAGACTGTTTAGTGTCATATTCAGGACAGTCGTTGGGGGGGGGGTCCTACCCCTCTGCAGAGGTGCAGTCAGTATATTATACACCCCAGCCGACTGGGTGATACACAGAGTTAAATGTCAAACAGTACACAGTTTAGACGTCAAAAACAGTTCTATTTCGAGCAATTCAGTGTAGCATTAGTATGCAGTCTCAATGTGAAAACAGGTCTATTTTAAACAATTCAGTTTAGCATAGATACAGTTTAAATGCAAATATCAGTGAAAGAAGCATGGTTTAGTTCTATTTAACCCAAAGATGGGACCCATATCAGGTGCTACCACTCCGGGCCAGAGTGGACCTGGGAGCGATGGCAATAAAGGGGTACTCCGCATTCCCCAAAGCTCCAGCATTGCTGGAACCTCACCATCAGATTGTTTAGTATCATATCCAGGACACTCGTTGGGGGCAGTCTTACCCCTCTGCAGAGGTGCAGTCAGTTTATTCTACAGCCTCAGCCGACTGGGCAATACACAGAGTGAAATGTCAAACAGTTTTCTTTCAGATAGTTCTGGGCAACAGTTTAATTGTCAAAAACATCTTTTTCAAACTATTTAGTTTATTCAGCTGCTTTTGTTTACACAAAATATATATATATATATATTAGTTCAGTGTAAGCACAGTGCCATTTCAAAACATTTCAGTTTAGCGTAAGCAGGCAGTTTAACTTTAAGTACAGTTATTTGTCGTTGCCTCCCACCAGACACAAGGTCAAAAGCCCGAAGGCCGATTAAAGTGGGGATAAAGGGGAGGGGAAGGCTGGGAACGAGCCGAGACTCGAACCCTGCTAGTCATTGACCCACTAAGTGCAATGTGGATCTAATGAGTCAAGCCGTTTCACGGACCTAAATCTAGGTCCGGGCACGTATGCCTGCATATAGCTTAAACTAGACCGTGAGGTCTAGTGCTATACAAAGCGTGCAAAACGGATCTGAGAAAGCAGCTCGCCCACCCGAAGGTTGCCCAGCCGAAGCTGGGGGCCTATTCGGCCCCGAGTCTGCTCTTGGTTTCGATCATCCATCCGGCACGAATGCCAGACAGCCCAGCCAAAAGGCCGAGAAGCGATCGTTTAACTTTAAGTACAGTTTAATTGTCAAGAACATTTCTATTTCAAACAATTCAGTTTAGTCAAACAGTTCTAATTCAAATAATTTACTTTGGCATAAGTATGCAGGTAGTATAAATCCTTCTATTTAATTTTCCTCGTTTGTTGCACACAGTTAAATTATTTTATTACGTAACAATAAGAATTTAACATCAGTTATTAGCACACATTTAAATAGATACGCGTGATATGGAAGAGATTAACAATTCAAAAAAGTGACAGAGCTTATATGTTTGTCGACTGTTAAGTGGCTTCAAGTATTGTAGTTTTTAATTATTTCTTCAAGATGAAGGCTAGTAACAACGCGTTCTGTGTCGTTATCCATACTTTCTATACAATAGGTTCTTTGTAGGGGTTTGGTTGGTTGTTGAGAATTGGATGGTTTGGTTGTAATAGGCGACTTTGTTGTTGAGGGTATTTTGAATGTACTTCCTGGTCTTTCCTTATTAACTTTGGTGTTCATTTTTATTTTCGTAGTTTGGCGAATGGGGAGTTGTGATTTTTGTTTCAGTTTTTCAGGTCTTATGGGAGACAGATTTTTCAGTCTATCTTCTGCATGGAATCATCCTACTTCAGAATGGGTACTGACATATATCGACAAGAAGAAGGCTTGGCTATGGGTTCGCCGTTATCACCGGTAATGGCGAATATATACATGGAATACTTCGAAGACATGGCCTTAGATTCAGCCCCCTTAAGGCCAACTATGTGGCTCAGATACGTTGATGACACCTTCATACTCTGGCCTCATCAGGAAGACGTCCAGGTACTACTGGGCCATGTGAACACAATACGACCATCCATACAGTTCACAATGGAGAAGGAAAAAGACAACCAACTGGCCTTCCTGGATATACTCATAACACGCACAGAGTGTGGGTTCAAGACATCGGTGTATCGCAAGCCCACCTTCACCGGACAATACCTTAACTTCAACTCCCATCACCCATACAGTGTCAAATATGGAATCGCACGCTGTCTACAACACCGAGCACAGACAATAAGTAGCGACTCCCACACATACCATCAAGAAATGACCAGGCTAAAAAATACCCTTCGACGTAACAACTACCCTGATAGCATACTGTCCACCAGAAAGATGAATAGAGTAAGTGAAGAAAGTGAGACGCAAAAACCTCCAACGGTCTGCCTACCATACATACGAGGGGTCTCCGAAAGAATTCAAAAGATATGTGCCCCTTACAACATTGGCCTAGCGGTTAGAGTGTTCGCCAATGGCCCGGGAGACCTGGGTTCAATCCCAGGTCGAGTCATACCAAAGACTCAAAAAATGGTACTTGATGCCTCCTTGCTTAACACTCAGCATTATAAGGTACGGATCAAGGGTAAAGTGGAGCAATCCAGGGAAAGGAGTCGCGCCCTCCCCTACACCTTGGTGTAGTAAGCTATCGAAAAGGGAGCCTTCGGGTTACCCTCGACTATGGTCGCCAACTTTACTTACAACTTACTTACAACATCAGTACGGTATTCAAAAGTGAATCAACACTAAGAAGACACCTAGTCCGAGTAAAGCCACCAACAGAGAAGAACCAGACCAAGAACTGCATATACTCCATCCCATGCAGCTGCAGCAAGGTTTACAAGGGCGAAACATGCCGCCCTCTTAAAGTAACGGTGGAAGAACATCGAAAAGCAGTAACTAGAGGGGAAACGGACAAGTCGGGTATAGCCTACCATGTATGGAAGGAAAAGGGTGACCATCGCCCCCTCTGGGATGAAGTTAAAATAATAAACAGTGAGCCCCACTGGAAAGTGAGGAAACTCAAAGAAACAGCTCACATGCTAGGACATAACAACCTCCTGAGCAGACCGAGTATAGAACTGAACACGATTTGGGAACCTCTAATCGTGAGAGAGAACATAGAGTAAGAACTTAGGTTTAACAGTCCCAAAAATTGATACATCTTCGTCCGAGAGACACATGGCCGAGGCGACTAAGGCGTTGAATCAAAAATTGGAAGTCCCAAGGTGCTCAGTTCAATCCTGAGTGCAGTGACAGCATTAAGCAGCAGCAGTAGCAATGGCCTTAATGGAATAAGAAAACAATAAAGGGTTGGGTTCGAAATGTTCGAGTTAGAGATAAACCTGAAGAAGGCCGGAGGATCAGACGGCCGAAACGTTGTGAAAAAAAAAAAACAAGCAACCAAGATGAGGAAGTCAGTCCGAATAGCATAATCAATCTATTTTAAATGCTTTTTGGTGGACGTATTGGTGATTTGTGTAACGGCTGTTTTGATGGAGATTTTGCACTTTTAGGAGTAGTTCCTGTTGGAGTGATAGATCCAACGTGTGCTTTTGTAGGAACTACAACATTGGATCTCTCCTCATTCGCAAGTTGTTGCTGAGCTGTTGCTTGGTAAAATTCATCCGAATGAAGTTTTTTTTTTTTTCAGGTGGTCCTGAAACTTTGGCCAATCATTAGCTCCCAGGTTGATCAATTTCTTCACCATCCTCCGTGCAATGGAGGGGTGCATGCTTTCTCCCATATAGCTCCCTACAATTCTCATGGCTCCCAAGAAGGAAACATTTCCTAGTGTGCAAGCTCAATTATTTCTCGTGCTGTTTATCAAAAAAGGAAAAGTTCTTGCGTAAACCGGATGATCTTGTTGGCAGTTTGCACATCGAATTTCTTTTAAGCAATCTTCCTCTCCATGGTCCGGGTCCTTTTCACCGCATTTGGAACATGTCTGTCGTCCTCTACAGGCTTCCCTGTGGTGTCCAAATTTCTGACATTTGAAGCACCTCAGTGCAACTGTGACGTACTGCTCAACTCTCTCAAGACAATAGCCGATCTTCACCTCTTTTGGAGTTTGGGGCTTATTAAATGTTAGGATGTAAGTGTTGGTTTGGATTCGTTCTTCACCTTTTCTAATGAATATTCTCTTTATATTTGTAACTCCCTGTTTTCCCAGGGCTGATGCTACCTTATCTTCCATAGCCAATGCCAACTCTCTATTCTTGATAACTCCCTTGAAAGTGTTGAGTTTCTCAGGCGGATACGCTCTGCATTTGGTCGTATGAAAGGTTTTTATTTTTAATGTGTTCTGCCTGTCTCGGGTTGTCTACTTCGACAAGCAAGTTACCATTCCTTGTTTTCTTAACATTTTTCGGACTACCTCTTGTAGATATTACTTTTTCTATAAGGAAAGGTTGGTTTGTTTGGTTTTATGGCATGTCAACCCTTGCAGGTTATTCAACGCCAAATCCATTTTTACGTAAATAATGTTCATTTGAAAACAGTCCAATTTAGCCTAAGTATACAGTTTAATTGTCAAAACATTTTCATTTCAAATTATTCAAGCAGTTATATGTAATAATTCAGTTAAATGTAAATACAGTTTTAATATCGAAAAACTGTTCTATTTGAAATAATTCAGTTATGCATAAGCATGCAGTTTAAGTGTAAGTACGGTTTAATTGTCAAAAACGTTTCTATTTCAAGCTACTCGGTTTACTGAATTCATTTTAGCATAAGTATGCTGTTAGTTCTATTTAACCCGTAGATAGGACCCTTATCAGGTGCTACCACTCCGGATTAGAGTGGACCTGGGAGCGATGGCAATGAAGGGGTACTCCGCATTCCCCAAAGCCCAAGCATTGCTGGAACCTCACCATCAGACTGTTTTGTGTCATATCCAGGACACTCGTTGGGGGGGGGGTCTTACTCCTCTGCAGAGGTGCAGTCAATGTATTCTACAGCCCCAGCTAACTGGGCCATACACAGATTTAAATGTCAGAGTTTTATTTCAGATAATTCAGTTCAGCATAAGTACACAGTTTAGACGTCAAAACAGTTCCATTTCGAGCAATTCAGTTCAGCACTAGTACGCAGTTCCAATGTAAAAACAGTTCTATTTTAAACAATTCAGTTTAGCATAAATACGCAGTTTAAATGCAAAAATCAGTGTAGTGAAAGAAGCACGGTTTAGTTCTATTTAACCCATAGATAGGACCCTTATCAGGTGCTACCACTCCGGGCCAGAGTGGACCTGGGAGTGATGGCAATGAAGGGGTACTCCGCATTCCCCAAAGCTCGAGCATTGCTGGAACCTCATCATCAGATTGTTTAGTGTCATATCCAGGACACTCGTTGGGGAGTTCTTACCCCTCTGCAGAGAAGCAGTTGGTGTATTCTATAGCCCCAGCCGACTGGGCTATATTCGCTTTCGTGTTCATTTGTATTTTCGTAGTTTGGCTAATGGTGAGTTGTGATTTGTTTCAGTTGTTCAGGTCTTATGGGAGACAGGTTTTTTAGTCCATCTTTAATGCTTTTTGGTGGACGTATTGGTGATTTGTGTAACTGCTGTTTTGATGGAGATTTTGCACTTTTAGGAGTAGTTCGTGTTGGAGTGATTGATCCTACGTGTGTTTTTGTTTGAACTACAACATTGGATCTCTCTCCATTCCCAAATTGTTGCTGAGCTGGTGCTTGATAAAATTCATCCGAATGTTGTTTTTTTAAGGTGCTCCTGAAACTTGGGCCAATCATTGGCTTCCAGCATGAGCAATTTCTCCACAAGTGTTCTATATTTGGTGTCGTCATTGGCTCTATCCGCCCTCCGTGCAATGGAGGCGTAGCTGCTTTCTCCCATATAACTCCCTACAATTCACCTAGCTTCCAGAAAGGAAACATTTCTCTTGTGTTTGACCTCAATTTTTTCTTTTTGGTAAACAGTACAAGTTCTTGCGTAAGCCGGATGATCTTGTTGGCAGTTTGCACATCGAATTTCTTTTAAGCAATCTTCCTCTGCATGGTCCGGGTCCTTTTCACCGCATTTGGAACATGTCTGTCGTCCTCTACAGGCTTCCCTGTGGTGTCCAAATTTCTGATATTTGAAGCACCTCAAGGGAGCTGGGACGTACTGCTCAACTCTCTCAAGACAATAGCCGGTCTTCACTTCTTTTGGAGTTTGGGGCTTATTCAATGTTAGGATGTAAGTGTTGGTCTGGATTCGTTGTTCACCTTTTCTGATGGAGATTCTTTATATTTGTAACTCCCTGTTTTCCCAGGGCTGATGCTATCTCGTCTTCAGCTCTTGTAGATATCACTTTTTCGATAAGGAAAGGTGAGATTTTGGCAAGGCATACCTCCTCCAAAGATTCAATAACAATGAATCTGGGGAAGTCTGCTGCCTCATTCTCCGAGTCTGATTCTGAGAGGTTCCGTTTAGTTTTTTTGTTTGAAGACGCCATATATGCTGTATATTTTTCATTGGCCCTGCGCTCCTCCACCCACCACGGAGTCCAATTTGTGTTGGGAATAAACCAAGAGGGTAACCCATTCGCCTTGGTTGAGATGGGGGATACGCGACCAGTATACTCGAGTTGAGGGTAGGCTTCCGAACCGTTGCCAATTTCTCAGCACTGATCAAATTCCTATTCTGAACACAATTGACCCTTAGCCACCGCCTTCTAGCAACTAACAGATAAGGGTTGGGAACTTGCTGCAAGTGCAGATTTAAAAGTACAGTCGGGATAAAATATAGGTGCTTGGGCTTGACATGACCAGCCGATTGATCGGATTGGGCCCAATCCGACCACCCGTCAGACCAAGTAAGGGCCAAAGTGGTGTGTTGCAAGCCATTGACCACTCTGTCGCCGGATCAATGACTGCTCAACTACCAGGGATCCGTCCTAGCGCCTTACGGGTCGCCACCCACGGCCAACAGGTGGCCCCATGGGGGGGGTCTTACCCCTCTGCAGAGGTGCAGTCGGCGTATTCTACAGCCCCAGCCGACAGGGCGGTTCAGTTTAGTGTAAGTACAGTTTCAATGTAAGTATAGTTCAATTTTGAAAAATATTTGTATTTCGAGCTATTCAGTTTAGACAAGCAGTTAAATCAGTTTAGTATAAGTACAGATTTGGTTTACACACAGTTAAATGTCAAAACAGTTCTATGTTAAACAATTCAGTTTCGTGTAAATACAGAGCTATTTAAAATAATTCAGTTTAGCATAAGCACACAGTTAAATGTAAGTACGGTTTAATTGTCAACCAGTTCAGTTCAGCATAAGTATACCGCTTAGTTCTATTTAACTCATAGATAGGGCCCTATCAGGCCCGACCACACCGGCCTAGAGTTGACCTGAGAGCAATGGCAATGAAGAGGTGCTCAGTATTCCCCAAAGCCCCAGCATTGTTGGAAACTCACCACCAAATTGTTTAGTGTCATATTCATGACACTAGTTGGCGGGGTCTTACCCCTCTCCAGAGGTGCAGTCAGTGTATTCTACAGCCCCAACCGACTTGGCAATTGGTTGGTTGGGTTTTATGGCATATCAACCTTTGTAGGTTATTCTACACCAAAACCATTTTTTAAATAATTAGTTCTCCTTCAAATAATTCTATTTACCATTAGTACACAGTTTAATTTTCAAAAACACTTCCTTTTCAAGCAATTCAGTTAATTGAAACAGTTGTAATTCAGCTAATTCAGTTTAGTGTACAGATTCTGTTTACACACAGTAAAATGTCAAAACGAGTCTACAGTAACCAATTCAGTTTGGTGTAAGTACAGTTTCAATGTCAAGAACAGTTCCGTTTCAGACAATTCAGTTTAACATATGCACGCAGTTTAAATGTAAGAACAGTTTTTGAAAATTTCTATAATTTCAAGCTATTCGGTCTAGTCAAACAGTTCTGATTCTAACAATTCAGTTGAGCATGAGTAGGCAGTTTAGTTCTATTCAACCCATAGGCGTATGCGAGTAAATGAGTTGTATTGTTTTAGTATGGTATGATTAAATTATGCGTCTGCAAATCGTACACACGTGTAAACAGGCTTTGGCATTAAATAACCTATAGAGGTTGATATGCCATTAAACCCAACCAACCAACCATCAACCCATAGATAGGACCCTAATCAGGTACTACTACTTCAGGCCAGAGTGGACCTGGGAGTGGTGGTAATGAAATGGTTCTTTGAATTCCTGCAACCTCACCATCAGATTGTTTGTCATATTCGAGACTCTCGTTGGGGAGGGGGGCGTATTCTTTAAACCGGGGCAGAGAAACAGTCAAGGTATTGTCCGGCCAACTTGGAAAAAAAATTAAAAAGCTGAAATGGGTACACTAAGAGATTTTTTAATTCATGAATTGTCAGAGTAATCCGTTCCTTTTTAAATTTCGATTTTTGACAAAAATCAATGTTTAAAGAATGAAATTGAAGTGGTCAATTGAAGATTAAAAATTTAAGTGATGCAAGGGAGGTAACTTCCATATTATTCAATGACTTCCCTTAGAACAACTGATTTATTTATATTGTAGAAGTAAGGGAAAGCACTGAGTAACTTTTCTAGAGTTAATCTGTTTCGTTGAATTTAATGCCATATCATCCGTTGTTTATTTAAGGCCAAATCCTCTACACATAGGAAATATTGGTTGTTTGATTTTTATGAGATGTCCACCTTTGTATGTTATCTAACGCCAAATTCTGCATAATATTTTGCAAGGGCACAAAAATTGTTATTGTCCTGAATAGACCAAATTTAAAACAAATCACTAGAGAATTTGGTTTGTTGGGTTTTATGGCATATCAACCTTTGTAGGTTATTTAATGCCAAATACATTTTTATGTAAATAACTAGTTCTATTTAAAACAATTCAGTTTAGCATGAGTACACAGTTAAATTGTCATTTCTATTTCAAACTATTGAAGCAGTTATATATAACAATTCAGTTTGGTCTGAGAACAGTTTCAATGTCAAAAATAGTTCAATTTAAAACAATTCAGTTTAGCAAAAGCACGCAATTTAAATGTAAGTACAGATTAATTGTCAAAAACATTTCTATTTCAAGCTATTCAGTTTAGTCTACGAATTCTACTTCAGCTAATTCAGTTTAGTAAAAGCACAGATTTTGTTTACACACTGTTATATGTCAGAACAGTTCTATGTCAAACAATTCAGTTGATCGTAAATACAGTTTCAATGTCAAAAACAGATCTATTTGAAATAATTCAGTTTAGTTTGGTTCGTTCGGTTTTATGGCGTATCGACCTTTGTAGGTTATTTAACGCCAAATCCATTTTTATGTAAATAATCTGTTCGATTGAAAACAGTTTAGCATAAGTACACAGTTTAATTGTCAAAAACACTTCCGTTTCAAACTATTCAAGCAGTTATATGTAATAATTCAGTTAAGTGTAAATACAGTTTTAAAGTCGAAAAACAGTTCCATTTGAAATAATTCAGTTAAGCATAAGCACAGTTTAAATGTAAATACGGTTTAATTGTCTAAAACATTTCTATTTCAAGCTATTCAGTTTACTCAATTCAGTTTAGCATAAGAATGCTGTTAGTTCTATTTAACCCATAGATAGGGCCCTATCAGGTGCTACCACTCTGGGCCAGAGTGGATCTGGGAGCGGTGGAAATCATTCCCCAAAGCTCCGGCACTGCTGGAACCTCACCATCAGATTGTTTAGTGTCATATCGAGCACACTCGTTATGGGGGGGGGTCTTACCCCTCTGCAGAGGGGCAGTCAGTGTATTCTACAACCCCAGATTTAAATATCAGTTTTATTTCAGATAATTCAGTTCAGCATAAGTACAGTTTAGACGTCAAAAACAGTTCTATTTCGAGCAATTAAGTTCAGCACTAGTACGCAGTTCCAATGTCAAAACAGTTCTATTTCAAACAATTCAGTTTAACATAAATAGGCAGTTTAAATGCAAAAAATCAGTATAGTGAAAGAAGCACGGCTTTGTTCTATTTAACCCATAGATAGGACCCTTATCAGGTGCTACCACTCCGGGCCAGAGTTGACCTGGGAGCGATAGCAATGAAGGGGTACTCCGCATTCCCCAATGCTCCAGCATTGCTGGAACCTCATCATCAGATTGTTTAGTGTCATATCCAGGACACTCATTGGGGGTTGTTACCCCTATGCCGAGTGGCAGTCGGTATATTCTACAGACCCAGCCGACTGGATAATGCGATTTTGATCCGAAATTTCTAGAATGTTATGTTTTGGGTTGATTGAGGCTAAAAACATGTGTATTCCATAAACATCACGATCAGATTGTTTAGTGTTAGATCTAGGACACTCATACCCCTCAGCAGATGCTGGTTGGTTGGTTTGGTGGCATATCAACCTTTGTAGGTTATTTAACGCCAAATCCATTTTTATGTAACTAATCGGTTTTATTTCAAACAATTCAGTTCAGCATGAGTACACAGCTTGTCAAAAACATTTCTATTTCAAAAAATTCAGTTTATTGAAGCAGTTATATAACAATTCAGTTTAGTATGAGTACAGTTTACGCATTCCCCAAAGCTCCAGCATTGCTGGAAACCTCACCATCAGATTGTTTAGTGTCATATCCCGGACTCTCGTTATGGGGCGTCTTACCCCTCTGCAGAGGTACAGTCAGTGTATTCTACAGCCCCAGCTGACTGGGCAAGATATGTCCATAGTTGCACGAAGTAAAAAGGATTTTTTTTTTAAATGACTTTCCTTACATGTGTATGCATATATAAGCGTGTGACCGTAAGTATGGGCCTTTTGTTTTATGTTCCCCACGTGCTTTTTTTTTCTTCTAGAATGACCATTGACGACAAAGTGTCGCATTCTGGTAGTTGACAAAAGAAAGTCGTATGCTTCTTCGCTCTGTGTCCTGTGTGTATTGCTTTCTCTTGTCTAATCCTTGCCTCAGTCTGGTAGTGGAATGCCTTAATTCGTTATACTTTTTTGGTGAACTAAAGTGGATCAAAAATAGGATTTTGTAAAGTTATATTGTGGGTCCTTCAATTCAAGCGCGCTGATATTTCTTTACCAGATTTGTATAATTACATTTAAGCCTAAATATTTTCTATTAACTAGCCGGATTTTCGAGAATGTTCTGTTTTAGCAGATTGATTGGAAAGTATACAAGTGTAACTTCAATGTTTATGCGATTTTCATGGTTTGGTTTGAGTTTTATGGCATATCAACCTTTGTAGGTTATTTAACGCCAAATCCATGTTTATGTAACTAATAAGTTCTATTTCAAACAATTCAGTTTAGCATAAGTACACAATTTAATCATCAGAAACATTTCTATTTCAAACTATTCAAGCTGTTATATATAACAATTCTGTTTAGTGTAAGTACAGTTTCAATTTAAAACAATTCAGTTTAGCAAAAGCACGCAGTTTAAATGTAAGTACAGTTTAATTGTAAAAAACATTTCTATTTCGAGCTATTCAGTTTAGTCAAGCAATTCTACTTTAGCTAATTCAGTTTTGTAAAAATGCACAGTTAAAAGTTAGAACAGTTCTATATCAAATAATTCAGTTTGGTGTAAATACAGTTTCAATGTCAAAAAACAGTTCTATTTGAAATAATTCAGTTTAGCACAAGCACGCAGTCCAAATGTAAGCTCGGTTCAATTGTCTAAAACATTTCTATTTCAAGTTATTCAGTTTAGCATAAGTATGCCTTAATTCTATTCAACCCATAGATAGGTTCCTTACCAGGTGCTACCATTCCGGGCAAGAGGGGACCTGGGAGCAATGAAGGGGTGGTCTGCATTCCTCAAAGCTCCAGCATTCATGGAACCTCACCATCAGATTGTTTAGTGTCATATCCAGGACACTCGTTGGGGGTAGTCTTACCCCTCTGCAGAGGTGCAGTCAGTGTATTCTACAGCCCCAGCCGACTGGGAAATCCACAGGTTAAATGTCAAAGTTTTATTTCAGATAATTCAGTTCAGCATAAGTACACAGAATAGATTTCGAAACAGTTCTATTTGGAGCAATTCCGTTTAGCATGAGTTCGCAGTTTTAATGTCAAAACAGTTCTATTTTAAACAATCCAGCTCAGCATAATTACGCAGTTTAAATGTATAAAAACAGTAAACGCCAGCCAACATTTAGTTCTATTTAACCCATAGATAGGACCCTTATCAGGCGCTACCACTCCGAGCCAGAGTGGACCTGGGAGCGATGGCGATGAAGGGGTACTCCGCATTCCCCAAAGCACCAGCACTGCTGGAACCTCACCATCAGATTGTTTAGTGTCATATCCAGGACACTCATTGGTGGGGGGTCTTACCCCCTCTGCAGAGAAGCAGTCAGCATATTCTACAGCCCGAGCCGACTGGGCAATTATTTTTTGGTACAATCCTTTCTCTCGCAAGAGGGACAGAACGTCATCTATTTTGACCTTGTTGAACATTAAAGTATTCCCTGACATGTCAAACGCTTTCCACTGTTAAACACGTTCTCATAGAATGTAAAGATTTTGCTTTGATCAGAAAGTGAGGTTTTAAACATTTTTATTCCCGTTTGAATATGAAAATGTGACGTTTGGTTGGTTGGTATTATGGTTGATAAAACCCAAATCCACTTTCAAACGAATGGTTCTTTTTCAGGCAATTCAGTTAAGCGCACGCAAAGGTTTCAGGTTTGGTTTGGTGGCATATCAACCTTTGTAGGTTATTTAACGCCAAATCCTTTTTTATGTAAATAATCAGTTCTATTTAAAACAATTCGGTTTAGCATGAGTACACAGTTTAATTGTCAAAAACATTCCTCTTTCAAGCTATTCAGTTATATATAACAATTCAGTTTAGTGTAAGTACAGTTTCAAAAATAGTTCAATTTAAAACAATTCAGTTTAGCAAAAGCAGGCAGTTTTAAATGTAAGTACAGTTTAATTGTAAAAAAAAAAAAAAAAGAAAAAAAATTATTTTGAGCTATTGAGTTTAGTCAAGCAATTCTACTTCAGCTCATTCAGTTTTGTAAAAGTACAGATTTGGTTTACACACAGTTAAATATCAGAACAGTTCTATGTTAAACAATTTAGTTTAGTGTAAATACAGTTTCAATGTCAAAAAACAGTTCTATTTGAAATAATTCAGTTAAGCATAAGCATGCAGTTTAAATGTAAGTACTGGTTTAATTGTCAAAAACATTACTTTTTCAAGCTATTCAGTTTATTCAAACAATTCAGTTTAGGATAAGTATGCTGTTAGTTCTATTTAACCTATAGATAGGGCCCTATCAGGTGCTACCACTCCGGGCCAGAGTGGACCTGGGAGCAATGGTAATGAATGGGTACTCTGCATTCACAAAAAGCTCCAGCATAACTAGAACCTCACCATCCGACTGTTTAGTGTCATATACAGGACACTCGTTGGGGGGTGGGTCTTAACCCCTCTGCAGAGACGCAGTCGGTGTATTCTACAGCCCCAACCGACTGGGCAAAGATGTTTTAGAGTCATCCAGGACAAAATGTCAGTTAAATGTCAGACAGTTTAATTTCAGATAATTCAGTCCAGCATAAGTACACAGCTTAGACGTCAAAAACAGTTCTATTTCGAGCAATTCGGTTCAGCACTAGTAAGCAGTTCCAATGTCAAAACAGTCCTATTTTAAACAATTCAGTTTAGCATAAATACGCAGTTTAAATGCAAAAATCAGTATAGTGAAAGAAGCACGGTTTAGTTCTATTTAACCCATAGATGGGACCGTTAACAGGTGCTACCACTCCGGGCCTGGGTGGATCTGGGAGCGATAGCAATGAAGGGGTACTCCGCATTCCCCAAAGTTCCAGCATTGCTGGAACCTCACCATCTTATTTTTTAGTGTCATATCCATGACACTCGTTGGGGGGCGGTCTTACCCCTCCGCAGAGAAGCAGTCGGTGTATTCTACAGCCCCAACCGACTGGGCAAAGATGTTTTAGAGTCATCCAGGACAAATGGTGGGAGCGGTCTTGCCCGTCTACAGAGATGTAGTCAGTATGTTGTCCAGCGTCAAGCGACTGGACTCCACCCCTTCCATGGGCTGGTTGGTTGAGAAAGATTTAGTTCTAATAGAAGACAGCTCCTCGACTGAAACTTACCCTTAGGGGAAAAATTTTAAGTGGGTTGGTTGTTTGGTTTTATGGCATATCAACCTTTATAGGTTATTCAACGCCAAATACATTTTTATGTAAATCTGTTCTATTGAAAACAGTTCAGTTTAGCATAAGTACACAGTTTAATTGTCAAAAACATTTCCATTTCAAACTATTCAAGCAGTTATGTGATAATTCAGTTAAGTGTAAATACAGTTTTAATGTCGAAAAACAGTTCTATTTGAAATAATTCAGTTAAGCATAAGCACGCTGTTTAAGTGTAAATACGGTTTAATTGTCAAAAACATTTCTATTTCAAACTATTCAAGCAGTTATATATAACTGCTCAGTTTAGTGTAAGTACAGTTTCAATGTCAAAAATAGTTCAATTTAAAACAATTCAGTTTAGCATAAGCACGCAGCTTAAATGTAAGTACAATTTAATTGTTAAAAAACATTTCTATTTTGAACTATTCAAATTAGTCGAGCAATTCTACTTCAGCTAATTCAGTTTAGTAAAAGTACAGATTTTGTTTACACAGTTACATGTCAGAACAGTTCTATGTCAAACAATTCAGTTTAGTGTAAATACAGTTTCAATGTCAAAAAACAGTTCTATTTGAAATAATTCATTTTAGCACAAGCACGCAGTTCAATGTAAACACGATTCAATTGTCAAAAACATTTCTATTTCAAGATATTTAGTTTAGCATAAGTATGAAGTTAGTTCTATTTAACCCATAGATAGGGTCCTACCAGGTGCTACCACGTCGGGCCAGAGTGGACCGAAACAGTCTGTGTATCCTCTAGTACCCCACCGTGTTACGCTATGATTTGAAATATCAAAGCGGAAAAGAAATGGGAATCTCCTCAATTTGAACCCTCGGTTTCAATTTCTCCGACTGAGCCGAGACATTTTACATAAGAATGTTAAAAATCTACTAAGTAGTCAACTAATGTTTCCATTGAATCTAGTTGGTTTATTTTTATGGCATATCAACCTTTGTAGGTTATTTAATGCTAAATCCATTTTTATCCAAATAATCAGTTCTATTTCAAACAAATCAGTTTAGCAGAAGTACGCAGTTTAAACGAAGTACAATTTGGTTTGGCGGGTTTAATGGCATATCAACCTTTGTAGGTTATTTAAAGCCAAATCCATTTTTAGCCAAATAATCAGTTCTATTTCAAACAATTTAGTTTGGCATAAGTACAGTTTAATTGTCAAAAACATTTCTATTTCAAACTATTCAGGCAGTTATATGAAACAATTGAGTTAAGTATAAATTCAGTTTTAATGTCGAAAAACTGTTCTATTTCAAATAATTCAGTTAAGCATAAGCACGTAGTTTAAATCTCAGTACGATTTAATTGTCAACATTCCTATTTCAAGCTACTCAGTTTACTCAAACAATTCAGTTAAGCATAAGTATGCTGTTAGGGCCCTATCAGGTGCTACCATTCCGGGCCAGAGTGGACCTGGGAGCGATGGCAATGAAGGGGTACTCCTCATTCCCCAAAGCTCCAGCATTGCTGGAACCTCACCATCAGATTGTTTAGCGTCATATCAGGGGTCTTACCCCTCTGCAGAGAAGCAGTCGGTGTATTGTATAGCACCAGCAGACTGGGCAAAAGTACAGTTTGTCAAACAGGTTCCTTTTCAATAGCTACTACACCAAGATGTAGGGGAGGCCGCTACTCCTTTCCCTTAATTGCTCCACTTTACCCTTGATACGTACCTTATATTGCTGAGTGTTAATCAAGGATGTATCAAGTACCATTTTTAAAGTCTTTGGTATGACGCAACTTGGTATTGAACCCAGGTCTCCCGGACCATTGGCGGACACTCTGCCCATTAGGCCAATGAGCCGGTAAACGATTTAGTTTAGCATAAATACGCATTTTAAATGCCAAAACCAGTTAACTCAAACCATGCTACAGCGCATTCCCCAAGGGCACCTCTGGTGGTGTAATGGTTAGCAAGCTAGACTAGCAAACCTACACGAGTGAGTTCGAGTCTCATTGGGTACCCCATTCATTTGGCATTGTGCTACATCGAAGCAAAGAGCTTCGTAAATTACTACAGCGCATTCCCCAAAGCAACAGTATTACTGGAGCCTCACCACCATTTCGTGATGTTTCATTTGGTTTTTTTTTTTTTTTTTTTTTCTTTTGGAAGACACCTTATATGCTGTCTTTTCCCTGGCCTGCACTCCACCACGGAGTACAACTTGTGTTGATGGTTGTTTGGATTTTATGGCATATCAACCTTTTGTAGGTTATTTAACGCCAAATCGATTTTTAATCAAATATTCAGTTCTATTTCAAACAATTCATTTTAGCATGAGTACACAGTTTGTCAAAAACATTTCTATTTCAAGCTATTCAGTTTATTCAAGCAATTCTAATTCAGCTAATTGAGTTTAGTATAAGCTCGCAGATTTTGTTTACACAGTTAAATGTCAAAACACTATGTTAAACAATTCAGTTTCGAGTAAATATAGTTTCAATGTCAAAAACAGTTTCATTTCAAAGAATTCAGTTTAGCATAAGTGCGCAGTTTAAATGTAAGAACGGTTTAATTGTCAAAAACATTTCTATTTCAAACAGTTCAGTTTAGCATAAGTATACCGTTAGTTCTATTTAACACATAGATAGGGCCCTATCAGGTGCTACCACGCCGGGCCAGAGTGGACCCAAACTTATCAAAATTGGTTTTCAAACCCGTACTAATGTACTTAAGTCTTTAGCTACGGACTATTTATAGAACAATTTTAAAAGTAAACGCTACACACTGCAGCGGCCCAGATGCTCTTCTTACAAAGTAGTTATGTACATACTAAAGTTGCACTTTCGTAATAGATCCTCCCCGGTGATGGCCCTAAGTCGGGCAGAAAGTACTTAGGAGATAAACAATTATGGAAAATATATCAGTCAATTCCCGCTGAATACTATAAAATCAATACGGCAATATGAAAGGATCAACAAGAAAATATGTCGACAGAAAATGTCATATTCAACGAAATTTGTAATAAGAAATGCTATATATATATATATATATATATATATATATATATATACATACACAACGTGTGTAACAGCAACACCGTCACAATTCCTTTAGCTATTTACATCACATTCTCTATGAATTATGTATTTTGGTTTGTTGGGTTTTATGGCATGTCAACCTTTGTAGGTTATTTAACGCTAAATCCATTTTTATGTATATCACTTATTTAAAACAATTCAGTTTGCCATGATTACACGGTTTAATTGTCAAAAATATATCTATTTCAAACTATTCAAGCAGTGAAATATAACAATTCAGTTTAGTCTAAGTACAGTTTCAATGTCAAAAACAATTCTATTTAAAACAATTCAGTTTAGCATAAGCACGCAATCTGTAGAACATAAGACAGACATAATATGCATACAAGAACACATACACGCACACCGAAGATATCAAATATCACGAACTGGCAATGGATGGACGCTAACCACTGTATCCGCATAGAAAAACTGTCAACGTCGCAGTAGGAGGGGTAGGAATGCTTATTGGACCTAGAGCATTAAAAACGCTCAATATATTTGAGAAAATACAACCTAGGATGATGGCAGCTACTTTTAATGGCAACCCCAGAGCAACAATAATCTACTACAGCCCTACCAATGTTAATGAAGAAACTGAACTAGTCGCCTTCAACGATGAGTTATCCTCATTAGTGCGTAGCATCACGAAACACGTGTTTGTCATTGGCGGAGACATGAATGCCCAAATCGGGAAAAACGGAAACAAATACAGCCTTCACAACACGTCAAATCGGAATGGGCAACATCTAACAGATTTCGGGAGGTGCCCGTGGGGCAATGGTTATCGTCGCAGAATATGGACACGGCGACACGAGTTCAAATCCTGGACCAGGGGTGGAGTTGTTCGGTTTTATGGCATATCAACCTTTGTAGGTTATTTAACGCCAAATCCATTTTTATGTTAATAATCTGTTCTATTGAAAACAGTTCAGTTTAGCATAAGTACAGTTTAATTGTCAAAAACATTTCCATTTCAAACTATTCAAGCAGTTATATGTAATACTTCAGTTAAGTGTAAATACAGTTTTAATGTCGAAAAAACTGTTCTATTTGAAATAATTCAGTTAAGCATAAGCACGCGGTTAGTCAAAAACGTTTCTATTTCAAGCTATTCAGTTTACTCAATTCATTTTAGCATAAGTATGCTGTTAGTTCTATTTAACCCATAGATAGGGCCCTATCAGGTGCTACCACTCCGGGCCAGAGTGGACCTGGGAGCAATGGTAATGAAGGGGTACTCCACATTCCCCAAAGCTCCAGTATTTCTGGAACCTCACCATCAGATTGTTTTAGTGTCATATCCAGGACACTCGTTGGGGGGGTCTTACCCCTCTGCAGAGGGGCAGTCGGTGTATTCTACAGCCCCAGCCGACTGGGCAAGCGGAGACATGAATGCCCAAATCGGGAAAAACGGAAACAAATATAGCCTTCACAACACGTCAAATAGGAATGGGCAATATCTAACAGATTTCATGATAGAAAATAGATTAACATGCCTCAATACCAACTACCAAAAAAAGGGAGGGTAAACTATGGACATACACGTACGCGAACGATAGACTACGTCCTTATAAACAAGAAATGAAAGAATAGTGCAATGAATCGCGAGGCATACTCCTTTCGAGGGTGTGTCCTCCGATCACCGAATAGTCACGGCAAAAATACGGCTAAGCCTACGAAAAAACGCCAAACGAACAGCGACCACCAAACACTATGACTGGGCCCTTTTGAACAACAGAGATATAAGAGATAAATACGTATTAGAATTAAGAAACAGATTCGAAACACTCCAAGAGAAGACGGGAAAAAAAGTACACCAAATGACGAATATGAAAATTTCGTCAATGTGCACCTCGAAGCAGCAGCGAAATGTATTCCAACAAAACTAAATAGAGTCCCATGTGAAACGTTAGCGGCGAGAGAAAAATGTGCACAAGTGAAAACAGCCTCCAAAAACTATCAAAAAACCCAACACAAATGCCCGAAAACTAAAAACGGCACAATATCAATTAGCAGGCATATATATATATATATATATATATATATATATATATATATATATATAAAGGAACAGACAGAATACATTCAAAATCAGATAGATAAGATTAGAGACTCGGTGAAAGATAGACAATCTAGAATAGCCTGGCAAACAATAAACGAAGTGAGTAGAAGAAAGAGCACAACCAAAGCAAAACTGAAAGCTGCAAACCAACAGGAAAGAATTAAACTGTGGAAACAGCACTTCGAAAACCTACTAGGAAAACCACCGAAAGTAACATGAACCAATCACCAGAATTATTAGTAAGCAATTGGACATTAAACTAGGACCGTTCACACAAGAACTCGACTCGGTTCTCAGAAAAATTGGAAAGCTGCAGGGGTGGACGAGATTCCCCCAGAAGTATGGAAGACCAGACAATTCGACGACATACTGCTCCGACAATGCAACGCAGTCTATAATCAAAATCCGATAGACAGATGGATGAAGGGATGCATCCCCCCTTCCCTAAAAAGGGCGACCTCGGATTAGCCAAAAACTACTCAGGCATAAATACTTACATCCATAGCAGCCAAAATCTACAATGCCCTACTACGAAACTGCATAGAACCCAAAATCGACAACATGCTTAGGAAAAACCAAAATGGCTTCCGAAGAAATAGATCCACGACCTCACAAATATTAACCATCCGTAGAATCCTTGAAGGTGTACGGGCAAAAAACATACAAGCGACATTACTATTTGTCGACTTTACCAAGGCCTTCGATTCCATTCACAGAGGAAAGATGGAACAAATCCTACTAGCATACAGCCTACCTAAAGAAACCGTAACTGCAATAACGATTCTCTATAGAAACACCAAAGTGAAAGTACGATCACCAGATGGAGACAATACTTCGACATTGTAGCAGGAGTACTACAAGGGGACACGCTAGCTCCATACCTCTTAAACATTTGTCTAGACTACGTACTTAGAACATCGATTGATAAAATCAGAGAGAACGGCTTCGAGCTGACAAAGAAAAGAAGCATACCGACGACAGCGATACAGGCATATAGACATGGACAGCTATCAATAGGCTATCGATTATATGGAAATCAGACCTGACCGATAAAATGAAACGCAGTTTCTTCCAGACAGCGGTCACATCGATACTGCTATATGGATGCACTACATGGACTAACAAAACGGCTGGAGAAGCTAGACGGCAATTACACAAGAATGCTGCGAGCAATCTTGAACAAGTCCTGGCGGCAACACCCCACAAGACACCAACTGTACGGCCAACTTCCTCCTATCACGAAAACTACCCAAGTTAGACGAACCAGACATGCAGGACACTGCTGGAGAAGCAGGGACGAACTCATAAGTGATGTACTCTTATGGACCCCCACATATGGCCGAGCAAAAGCAGGACGACCAGCACGAACATTCAGCAACTATGTGAGGATACGGGATGTAGCCCAGAATACCTGCCAGAGGCGATGAACGATTGGGAAAGTGGCGAGAGAAGGTCAGGGATATCCGTGCTACCAGCACGACATGATGATAACTGTTTAATTGTAAAAAACATTTAAATTTCGAGTTCAGTTTAGTCAAGCAATTCTACTTCAGCTAATTGAGTTTAGTATAAGTACAGATTTTGTTTACACAGTTACACGTCAGAAAAGTTCTATGTTAAATAATTCAGTTTAGTGTAAATATATAGTTTCAAAAACAGTTCTATTTGAAATAGTTCAGTTTAGCATAAGCACACAGTTCAAATGTAAGCACGGTTCAATTGTCAAAACACATTTGTATTTCAAGCTATTCAACTTAAACAATTCAGTTTAGCATAAATATGCCGTCAGTTCTATTTAACCCATAGATAGTGCCCTATCAGGTGCTACCACGCCGGGCCAGAGTGGACCCAAACTTATCAAAATTGGTTTTCAAACCCGTACTAATGTACTTGAGTCTTTAGCTACGGACTATTTATAGAACAATTTTAAAAGTAAACGCTACACACAGCTGCGGCCCAGATGGTCTTCTTACAAAGTAGTTATGTACATACTAAAGTTACTTTTGTAATAGATCCTCCCCGATGATGGCCCTAAGTCGGGCAGAAAGAACTTGGGAAATAAATTACGGAAAATATATCAGTCAATTCCCGCTGAATACTATGAAATCAATACGGCAATATGAATGGATCAACAAGAAAATATGTAGTCGGAAAATTTCTATTATATTCAACGAAATTTGTATTAAAGAAATGCTGCATGCACATATATATATATATATATATATATATATATATATATATATATATATATATATATACACACACACCACATGTGTGTAACAGCAACAATGTCACCGACGTCCCAATTCCTTTCTCTATGAATAACGTAATCTTAATTAGCACCTTATTTATCAACAAAGTCTCTATTAAAGTCTTTCGTGTTAGGTTTCCTTCCAAAAACCAACCATGTACCAAATATCCCTGAGAAATAAAACTGTACAATTTTATGCCGTGTCGATAAACTTTGTGTTATCGATTAAATGCAATCAAACTTGAGTGAAAAACTGAGAAATCAAACAGAATGAGGTTTGGTTCGGTTTTATGGCAAATCAATCTTCGTGAGTTATTTAACACCAAATCCATTTTCATGAAAATAGTTCTATTTCAAACAATTCAGGTTAATACGTGTACAGTTGAATGACAAAACAGTTCTATATATATAACAATTCAGTTTAGTGTAAGTTGAGTTGAGTTTCAATGTCAAAAACAGTTCCATTTCAAACAACTCAGTTTAGAATAAGTATGCAGTTAGTTTTGGTTGGTTGGGTAATTTGGCATATCAACCTATGTAAATAATCAATTCTATTTAAAACAATTCAGGTTAGCATGAGTACACAGTTTAATTGTCAATATTTCCATTCCAAGCTATTCAGTTTATTCAAAAGGTTATAATTCAGCTAATTCATTTTAGCTTAAGTACAGATTTTGTTTACAGTTAAACGTCAACACAGTTCTATATTAAACAAATCAGTTTAGTGTAAGTAAAGTTTAAATATCAAAAACAGTTCCATTTCAAACAATTTAGCTTAGCATAAGCATGCAGTTTAAATATAAGTACAGTTTAATTATGAAAAACACTTCAATTTCAAGCTATTCAGGTTGGTTTGTTGGGTTTTATGGCATATCAACATTTGTAGGTTATTTAACGCCAAATCCATTTTTATGTAAATAATCTGTTCTATTTTTAAAAAATTCAGTTTAGCATAAGTACAGTTTAATTGTCAAAAACATTTCCATTTCTAACTATTCAAGCAGTTGTATGCAACAATTCAGTTAAGTGTAAATACAGTTTTAATGTCGAAAAACAGTTCCATTTGAAATAATTCAGTTAAGCATAAGCACGCAGTTCAAATGTAAGTACGGTTTCATTGTGAAAGACATTTCTATTTCAAGCTATTCAGTTTACTGAAACAATTCAGTTTAGCATAAGTATGCTGTTAAGGCCCTATCTATGGGTTAAATAGGACTATAGGTGCTACCACTCCGGGCCAGAGTGGACCTGGGAGCGATGGCAATAAAGGGGTACTCCGTATTCCCCAAAGCTCCAGCATTGCTGGAACCTCACCATCAGATTGTTTAGCGTCATATCTAAGACACTCGTTGGGGGGGGTCTTACCCCCTCTGCAGAGAAGCAGTCGGTGTATTCTACAGCCCCAGCCGACTGGGCAACAGGATACTTTGGTGGGCGGGGTCTTATCCCTCGGCAGAGGTGCAATCAGTGTTTCCTATAGCCCCAGTGGACTGAGCAAGATATTTGCTTGGGTTTTATGGCATATCAACCTTTGTCGGTTATTTAACGCCAAATCCAATTCAATTTTGCACGAGTAAAGTTTAGTCAAAATATTTCTATTTCAAGCTATTCAGTTTAGTCAGTTTTAACTCAATTCACTTTAACGAGATTACAGTTTATTTCTGTTTGACCCATAGATAGGACCCTATCAGGTGCTACCACTCCGAGCCTGAGTGAAAATGAGAGTGATGGCAATCAAGGAGTACTCTGCATTCCCAAAGTATTACTGAAGCCTTACCATCAGATTTTTAGCGTCATATCAAGGACACTCGTTGGGGAGGGCATCTTATCCCTTTGCAGATATGTAGTCTGCGTATTTTGCAGCTCCTCTAAGAATGGTCTCATATCCGATATACTTTGAGAGGGGGTGGTCATCTTACAAAGCTGGCGCATTCCACAGCCCCAATCAGTACACGACCAGTACTGTTGTACACTTGATTTGCAAAAAAAAAAAAAAAAAAAAATCAGTTTTTACTATATGGACAGAGTAGATTTTACAAGTTACTCGACCGGAAAAAAAAAAAATGCTACAAGTAACAATTTTATTTGGTTTTATAACCTACGAACCTCTTTATACGTGTATTATTATAAATGGTTTGTTGGGTTGGGTTTTATGGCATATCAACCATTGTAGGTTATTTAATACCAAATCCATTTTTATGTAAATAATCTGTTCTATTTAAAACAAATCAGTTTAGCATAAGTACACAGTTTAATCGTCAAAACATTTCCATTTCAAACTATTCAAGCAGTTGTATGTAACAATTCAGTTAAGTGTAAATACAGTTTTAATGTCGATAAACAGTTCCATTTGAAATAATTCAGTTAAGCATAAGCACGCAGTTTAAATGTAAGTACAGTTTAATTGTCTAAATCATTTCTATTTCAAGAAATTCAGTTTACTCAAACTATTCAGTTTAGCATAAGTATGCTGTTAGTTCTATTTAACCCATAGATAGGGCCCTATCAGGTGCTACCACTCCGGACCAGAGTGGACCTGGGAGCAATGGCAATGAAGGGGTACTCCACATTCCCCAAAGCTCCAGCACTGCTGGAATCTCACCATCAGATTGTTTAGTGTCATATCCAGGACACTCGTTTGGGGGGGTCTTACCCCCTCTGCAGAGAAGCAGTCGGTGTATTCTACAGCCCCAGCCGACTGGGCAATTGGTTTGTTGGGTTTTATGGCATATCAACCTTTGTAGGTTTAGCGCCAAATCCATTTTTATGTAAATAATCAGTTCTATTTAAAACAATTCGGTTTAGCATGAGTACACAGTTTGTCAAAAACATTTCTATTTCAAACTATTCAAGCAGTTATATATAACAATTCAGTTTAGTGTAAGTACAGTTTCAGTGTCAAAAATAGTTCTATTTAAAGTAATTCAGTTTAGCAAAAGCACGCAGTTTAAATGTAAGTACAGTTTAATTGTAAAAAAACATTTTTATTTCGAGATAATCAAGCAAATACTTCAGCTAATTCAGTTTTGTTAAAGTACATATTGTTTATATGTCGGAACAAAAATTAGTTTAGTGTAAATACAGTTTCAATGTCAAAAAACAGTTGCAGTTATATGTAACAATTCAGTTAAGCACAACCACGCAGTTTAAATGTAAGTATGGTTTAATTGTCAAAAACATTTATTTTAAGCTATACAGTTTAGTCAAACTGGGAGCGATGGCAATGAAGGGGTACTCCACATTCCCCAAAGCTCCAGCATTGCTGGAACCTCACCATCAGATTGTTTTAGTGTCATATCCAGGACACTCGTTAGGGGGTTCTTACCCCTCTGCAGAGAAGCAGTCGGTGTATTCTACAGCCCCAGCCGACTGGGCAATGAATTTGTTTGGGTTTCATGGTATATACCGTTGTAGGTTACTCAATGTCAAATCCATCTTTACACTAAGTTCATTTCAAACAATTCATGTTGGTTGGTTGGTTTTATGGCATATCAACCTTTGTAGGTTATTTAACGCCAAATCCATTTTTACGTAAATAGTACTATTTCAAACAATTCAGTTTAGTGTAAGTAGAGTTTCAATGTCAAAAACAGTTCAATTTAGCATAAGCACGGTTTAAATTTAGGTACAGTGAAAAATATTTTTTAGCTATTCAGTTTAGTTAAGCAGTTCTACTTCAGCTAATTCAGTTTAGTATAAGTACTGATTTTATTTACACAGTTAAATGCCAGAACGGTTCTATGTTAAACAATTTAGTTTAATGTAAATACAGTTTCATTGTCAAAAAACTGTTCTATTTGAAATAATCCAGTTTAACAAAAGCACGCAGTTTAAATGTAAGTACGGTTTGGTTTGCTGGGTTTTATGGCATATCAACCTTTGTACGTTATTTAACACCAAATCCATTTTTATGTTGTAAGTACGGTTAATTCTCCAAAACATATCCACTTCAAGCTATTCAGTTTAGCATAAGTATGCAGTTTAATTCTATTTAACCCATATATAGGGCCCTTATCAGGTGCTACCACTGAGTCTATGGACCTGGGAGCAATCGCAATAAAGGGGTACTCCGCATTCCCCAGAGCTCCAACATTACTGGAACTTCAGATTTTTTAGTATATCCAGGACTTTCATGGGGTGGGGTATTACTCCTAGGCAGAAAAGCAGTCGGTGTATTTTAGTCTCAACTGAATGGGGTTAAGGTGACAGTGATACCTAATCTCAAACCTCATCACATGATCTAATTTACAATTATACCAGGATAGCCCCACCTCACAAAAGTAGATATATGCTTATCCAACTTTAGCGACTTTAAAAATAACTGTCCAATCTAATCATTGGATATAAGACTTATTACCACAAGGCAACCAGTAAGGATCGAACTTGCTACTCAGTAATGGTTTGGTTTGTTGGGTTTTATGGCATATCAACCTTTGGTTATTTAACGCCAAATCCATTTTTATGTAAATAATCAGTTCTATTTAAAGCAATTCAGTTTAACATTCCCCCAAAGTTCCAGCATTACAGGAGCCTCACCATCAAGTTGTTTAGTGTCATGTCCAGGACATTCGTTGGGGCGGGGTCTCATTCTTCAAAGATGCAGTCGGTGTATTCTACAGCTCCAGTCGACTGGGCATATGACATGGTAAAATTATTCTTTTTCATCTCACTTCCTGTAAAGTCATTGCACCATCTGATTTCATTCCTGTGACGTCACGACAAATTCCTTCCTGGTTTTACATGTTTGTTCATTATTCCAATAAAGAACTTTTGTCTAATCCATCACCAGCCCACGAAAATGTATGTTGGTTGTCTTGTTTTACAGCGTATCATGCATATTAGGTTGGTTTGGTGGGTTTTATGGCATATCAACCTTTGTAGGTTATTTAACGCCAAGTCCATTTTTATGTAACTGATAAGTTCTATTTCAAACGATTCAGTTTAGCATGAGTACAGAGCTAGTCAAAACATTTATTTCAAACAATTCAATTTATTCAAGCGGTTATATAACAATTCAGTTTCGGTTCAGTATAGTGAAAGAAGCACGGTTTTGTTCTATTTAACCCATAGATAGGACCCTTATCAGGTGCTACCACTCCGGGCCATAGTGGACCTGGGAGCGATAGCAATGAAGGGGTACTCTGCATTCCCCAAAGCTCCAGCACTGCTGGAACCTCACCATCAGATTGTTTAGGGTCATATCCATGACACTCGTTGTGGGAGGGGGTCTTACCCCTCTGCAGAGAAACAGTCGGTGTATTCTACAGCCCCAGCCGACTGGGCAATTGGTTGGGTTTAATGTCATGGCAACCTTTGTAGGTTATTTAACCCCAAGTCAATTTTCATGTAAATAAGTTCTATCTAAAGTAATTGAATTTAGCATAGAGTACAGTTTGTCAAACATTTCTTCAAACTATTCAAACAGTTATATATAACAATTCATTTTAGTGTAAGTACAGTTTCAATTTCAAAAACTTAAATTTCAAACAATTCAGTTTAGTATATGCATACAATTTCAATGTAAGTATAGTTTAATTGTGAAAAACATTTCGAGCTATTCAGTTAAGTCAAGCAGTTCTAATTCAGCTAATTAAGTTTTGTATAAATACAGATTTGTTAACAGTTACATGTCAAAACAGTTCTGTTAAACAATTCAGTTAAGTGTAAATAGTTTCAATGTCAAAAACGGTTCTATTTGAAGTAATTCAGTTCATAAGCACGGTTTCTATTTCATGCTATTTAGTTTAATCAAACAATTCAGTTTAGCATAAGTATTAGTTCTATTTAACCCATAGATAGGGTCCTATCAGATGCTAACACACCGGGCCAGAGTGGACCCGACAGCGATGGCAATGAAGGGGTGCTCCGTATTCCGAGGCCCCAGCATTAATGGGACCTCACCAGATTTTTTTAGTGTCATAATCAGGACACTCGTTTGGCGGGGGTGGGTCTTACCCCTCTGCTGAGGTGCTGTCAGTATTCTACAGCCTAATCCGACTGGGCAATGCAGAGTTAATGTCAAAACAATTATTTCAGATAATTCAGTTTAGCTTGAGTAAAGTTTAGATGTTAAAACTGTTCTTTTTCGAGCAATTCAGTTTAGTCCCAGTACGCTGTTTTAATGTCAAAACAGTTCTATTTTAAACAATTTAGTTCAGCATCAATACGCAGTTTAAAATGTATAAAAACAGTAAACGCCAACCAACGTTTACTTCTATTTAACTCATAGTTTGGACCCTTATCAGGTGCTACCACTCCGGTCTTTGGAGGGTATTTAACGCCAAATCCATTTTTATGTAAATAATCTGTTCTATTGAAAACAGTCCAGTTTAGCATAAGTACAGTTTAATTGTCAAAAACATTTCCATTTCAAACTATTCAAGCAGTTATATGTAACAATTCAGTTAAGTGTAAATACAGTTTTAATGTCGAAAAAACAGTTCTATTTGAAATAATTCAGTTAAGCATGAGCACGCAGTTTAAGTATAAGTACGGTTTAATAGTCAAAAACGTTTCTATTTCAAGCTATTCAGTTTACTCAATTCAGTTTAGCATAAGTATGCTGTTAGTTCTATTTAAACCATAGATAGGGCCCTATCAGGTGCTACCACGCCGGGCCAGAGTGGACCTGGGAGCAATGGCAATGAAGGGGTAATCCGCATTCCCCAAAGCTCCAGCACTGCTGAAACCTCACCGTCAGATTGTTATATCCAGGACACTCGTTAAGGGGGGGGTCTCACCCCTTCTGCAGAGGGGTGCAGTCAGTGTATTCTACAGCCCCAGCTGACTGGGCAATAGATTTAAATGTCGGTTTTATTTCAGATAATTCAGCATAAGTACAGTTTAGACGTCAAAAACAGTTCTCTTTCGAGCAATTCAGTTCAGCACTTGTACGCAGTTCCAATGTCAAAAGTTCTATTTTAAACAATTCAGTTTTGCATAAATACGCAGTTTAAGTGCAAAAATCAATATAGTGAAAGAAGCACGGTTTTGTTCTATTTAACCCATAGATAGGACCCTTATCAGGTGCTACCACTCCGGGCCAGAGTGGACTTGGGAGCGATGGCAATGAAGGGGTACTCCGCATTCCCCAAAGCTCCAGCATTGCTGGAACCTCACCATCAGATGATTTAGTGTCATATCCAGGACACTTGTTGTGGGGGGGGGGTCTTACCCCTCCGCAGAGAAGCAGTCGGTGTATTCTACACCCCCGTGCCGACTGGGCAATACTCGGTAAAGATCTGATTGGTTTTGATATATTAGCCCTTGGTTTGGGTTTTACAGCATATCAACCTTCCTTTGGTTTGGTTGCTTTTTAGGTTTCATGGCATATCAACCTTTGTAGGTTAATGCCAAATCTATTTCATACAATTAATCAGTTCTATTTCAAACAATCCAGTTTAGCATGAGTATACAGTCCAAAACATTTCTATTTCAAACTATTCAGCTTAGTCAATTCTAAATCAAACAATTCAGTTTAGTATAGATTTTGTTTACACTTAGTTATCTTTGAAAACAGTTCTATGTTAAACAATTCAGTTTAGCCTAAGTACAGTTCCATTTCAAGCAATTTAGTTAGTGAGACCTCACCATAAGATTTTTTTTAGAGTTATATTCAGGACACTTATTTGGTGGAGTCCAACTCTTCTCAGTCGTTTTGGTTTGTTTTTATGGCATATCAATACGTATATTATAAATGGTTTGTTGGTTTTATGGCATATCAACCTTTGTAGGTTATTTAACGCCAAATCCATTTTTATGTAAACAAGCAGTTCTATTTCAAACAATTCGGTTTAGCATGAGTACAGTTTGTCAAAAACAGTTCCATTTCAAACTATTCAGTTAATTCAAGCAGTTATATATAACAATTCAGTTTAGTGTAAGTACAGTTTCAATGTCAAAAACAGTTCAATTTCAAATAATTCAGTTTAGCATAAGCACGCAATTTAAATGTAAATACAGTTTGTGAAAAACAATTCTATTGAGCAATTCATTATAGTCAAGCTGAATAAGCAGTCGGTGTATTCTACAGCCCCAGCCGACTGGACAAATATTAATCCTTGCAAGTTATTTAATGCCAAATCCTGTTCATACATATCAGATATGATTTTAAAATCTTGTTGACGTCATTTTTAAATGAGCCTCAAGCCGATTTTTATGCACAGTTAAACTATTTTAAGTACTACTATACATTACCAACAATTAGTCAATTTTTTGCATACCGTTTAATGAACGAAGTTCAATTTTATATAATTCAAATTTGCTTAGGTCATTTGTTCGCAATCATTTTAAACATCGAACAAAACTGACTAAAGACAGGACCCTATCAGATGCTACCACTCCAGCCAGAGCCAACGAAGGGGCGATGGCAATGAGTCTTTTCGGTGCTATTGCACGTCAACCTTTGTAGGTTATTTAATGCTAAATCCTGTTATACAAATGAACAGTTCTATTTCAAACAATTCAGTTTAGCCTAAGTACACAGTTTAATTGTCAAAAACATTTCTATTTCAGGCTATTCAGTTCTAATTCAAACAGTTCAGTTTTGCATAAGTACGCAGTTTAGTTTTGTCTAACCCATTGATAGGACCCTTATCAGATACGACTATTCCGGGCTAGAGTGGACCTGGGAGCGATGGCAATAAAGTAGTGGTCCCATTCCCCACATCCCCAGCATCACTGGAACTTCACCATCAGTTTTAGTGTCATATCCTGGACATTCATTGGAGAGTGGTCTAACCCCTCTGTAGAGGTGCAGCCCTAGCCGAATCAGTATCGTGAAAGAAGCACGGTTTAGTTCTATTTAACCCATAGATAGGATCCTTATCAGGTGCATCCACTCCGGGCCAGAGTGGACCTGGGAGCGATGACAATGAAGGACACTCGTTGGTGGGGGCGGGGGTCTTACCCCTCTGCAGAGGTACAGTCAGTGTATTCTAAAGCCCCAGCCGACTGGACAAGTTGATTTTCAGCACTTCGATGGATTAAGATACTGTAGTATAGTTTATGGAATTTAACAGACTTCCGACCAAGCCAGTTTATTACGAGGGCATTTTATCGTGGAGTGGAGGGCACAGACAATTCGAGACTCATGCGTGGCGCTTTCAAAGAATAGATTGGCCCCGTCGGTATTTTCGTAGACTATCATTTACAAAACTTTGGCACAAGGCAGTGCGAATGACGCATCCAATTAGATTCGTTACAATAGCACACCACCCAAGACGTCCGAGTACAATATAGTCATCACTTTTGCTTAGATGTGGTACAGCACCAAATGTGTTTATGGTAGTAATTTACTAAGCATATTCGCTAAGATATGACATAAGACCATATGAAGAAGGGAGTGGGTGCACGAGGCTAACTTATTCTTGAAGGTTTCCTAGTACCAGCCTGCTAACCATAGCAGTGCTAATATAGTAATTTACAAAGCTCTTGGCTTCTATGTGGCACAAAGCCGATGAAATGAATGGAGCGCCCAATGAGACTCGAATTACAGTGCTGATATTTTACTAAGCTCTTTTTTTCCCGCTTAAATGGGGCACAAGACCGGTGTCGCTGTGCCGACAAAAATTTAAAAAATGCTTCAATCCGGGTATTTTCCTTCCTCGGAAGTGGACGTGACAATACTACTTAAACAAAGCCTGGACCACAGTGAATAATTTCATGCCGAGAGATTGAATCATTATCGCTTCGTGTATGGCCTCCCCCCCCCCTGCTATGACTTTGACCTTCATATTAAAGTTATTGAAAGTCTCACAAATTACCTCCTCTTCCTCGATTGTTTTAATACCTACCACGGCGGTATTTGCTTAGCAGGATGGCATTTATACCTCGATGTCGAGAGCGCCTTTTATTTCTGAAAGTATACAAACCAAGTTATTTTTTCAGCGGGTACAAGGACCTAAAAATTTGGGGAGAAGGCGAAGAAGTGTTAATCTATGGAGCCCTAGTTAGTCACACTCATCACCCACAATTCGGTGTCTGAGGCGCCTCCTGAAGGAATTCTCGAGCGGCTGGGTATTTTCAATTACTACAGATGAGTCTATTCCTGCTTGCTCTTCTCCAGCTCAAAAATGTTGCCCAGTCAGCTGGGGCTGTAGAATACACTGACTGCACCTCTGCAGAGGGGTAAGACACCCCCCAACCAGTGTGCTGGATATAACACTAGACAATCTGAAGTTCCAGCAGTGCTGGAGCTTTGGGGAATGTGGAGTACCCCTTCATTGCCATTGTTCCCAGGTCCACTGTGGCCCGGAGTGGTAGCACTTGATAGGGCCCTATCTATGGGTTAAATCAAGCTAAAAGCATACTAATGCTAAAAAGAATTGTTTGACTAAACTGAATAGCTTGAAATTAATGTTTTTGACAATTAAACCGTACTTACATTTAAACTGCGTGCTTGTGCTTAACTGAATTATTTGAAATAGAACAGTTTTTCGACATTAAAACTGCATTTACTCTTAACTGAATTGTTACAACAAACTGCTTGAATAGTTTGACATGGAAATATTTTTGACAATTAAACTGTACTTATGCTAAACTGAATTGTTTAAAAGAGAACTGATTTTTTACATAAAAATGAATTTGGCGTTAAATAACCTACAAAGGTTGATAAGCCATAAACCAAACCAACCAGCTCTAAAATGACTTCATGTCACATTGAACTTGGTTTTACTTACTTTCCTTTACAAAGTCGAAAAATTTACAAAGGGAGCAGGAGGCCCCAGTTTTGTTAAATTTAACTTGGCGGGAAGTAATATCCTTTCCTTGACTATTATTGAATATAGGCTTATGCTCTCGGGTATTTATTTTTGACTACCAGACGGTTGAGACTATACAACTTGCCTACTGCTCTTTGCCCCTTTCAGCTGAAGCTGTACAACACACCAACTGCTTTTCTGCCCTGGGAGTAAGACCGCCCCCGATGTGTCCTGGATATGTGACTAAATCTGGTGAGGTTACAGTAATGCTGAGGTTTTGTGAAATGTGGAGCACATACTCCTTGCCATAGCTCCCAGGTCCACTCTGGCCCGGAGTGGTAGCACCTGATAAGGGTCCTATCTATGGGTTAAATAGAACAAAACTGTGCTTCTTTCACCATACTGATTTTTGCATTTAAACTGCGTATCTATGCTAAACTGAATTGTTTAAAATAGAACTGTTTTGACATTGGAACTGCGTACTAGTGCTGAACTGAATTGCTCGAAATAGAACTTTTTGACATCTAAACTGTGTATTTATGCTGAATTGAATTATCTGAAATAAAACTGTTTAACATTTAACTCTGTATTGCCCAGTCAGCTGGGGCTGTAGAATACACTGACTGCATCTCTGCAGAGGGATAAGACCCCCCTAACGAGTGTCCTGGATATGACACTAAATCTGATGGTGAGGTTCCGGCAATGCTGGAGCTTTGGGGAATGCTGTGTACCCCTTCATTGCCATTGCTCCCAGGTCCACTCTGGCCCGGAGTGGTAGCACCTGATAGGGTCCTATCTATGGGTTAAATAGAATTAACAGCATACTTATGCTAAAATGAATTGTTTGAGTAAAACTGAATAGTTTGAAATAGAAATGACTTTTACAATTAAACCGTACTTACATTTAAACTGCGTGAATATGCTTAACTGAATTATTTGAAATAGAACAGTTTTTCAACATGAAAACTGTATTTACACTTAACCGAATTGTTACATATAACTGCTTGAATAGTTAGAAATGGAAACGTTTTTGACCATTAAACTGTGTACTTATGCTAAAGTGAATTGTTTTAAATAGAACAGATTATTTACATAAAAATGGATTTGGCGTTAAATAACCTACAAAGGTTGATATGCCATAAAACCCAACAAACCAACCTAAACTCAATTAGCTGAATTAGAATTGCTTGAATAAACTGAATAGCTTGAAATAGAAATGTTTTTGACAAACTGTACTCATGCTAAAATGAATTGTTTGAAATAGAACTGAATATTTGACTTAAAATCGATTTGGCGTTAAATAACCTACAAAAGGTTGATATGCCATAAAATCCAAACCATCAACCAGGTCCACTCTGGCCTGGAGTGGTAACACCTAATAGGGCCCTATCTATGGGTCAAAGCAATGTCTTTATGCTAAACTGAACTGCTTGAAATGTTTTTGTACGCTAAACTGAATTGTTTGAATCAGAGCTGCTTATTTCTATAAAAATAGATTGGCAAAATAATCTATAAAGGTTGATATGACAATCTGATGATTAGGGAATGCGGAGTGCCCCACTTCATTAACATCGCTCCGAAATCTATGGCCTGGAGTGGTAGCACCTAATAAGCTCCTATCTATAGGTCAAATAGAATTTTGACATTTAAAATGACTAAAGTTAAATCTTTTTTTTTTTTTTTTTTTTTTTTTTTTTTTTTTTTTAGAACTAATTGGACTGGCCTAGTCGGCTGGGACAGAATACACTGCTTCTCTGCAGAGGGGTAAGACCGCCCCCTCCGAGTGTCCTGGATATGACCAGAAAAAATCTGGTGAGGTTCCAGTCATGCTAGAGCTTTGGGGAATGCGGTGTACCCCTTTATTGCCCTCGCTCTCGGGTCCACTCTGGCCCGGAGTGGTAGCACCAGATAAGGGTCCTATGGGTTAAATAGAACTGAACTGTGCTTCCTTCCCCATAGTGATTTTTGCATTTAAATTGCGTACTTATGCTAAACTGAATTGTTTAAAATAGAACTGTTTTGACATTTAAACTGCGTACTTATGCTAAGCCCGATGGCTCGAAATAAAACTGTTTTGACGCTTAAACTGTACTTATACAAAACTGAATTATCTGAAATAAAACTGTTTTGACATCTCTGAATTGACCAGTCGTCTAGGGCTATAGAATACACTGTACCTCAGCAGAGGGGTAAGACCCCCACCCCAACGAGTGTCCTGATATGACATAGAAAAATCTGGTGAGGTACCAGTAATGCTGGGGCCGTGGGGAATACGGAGCACCCCTTCATTGCCATTGCACCCCGGTCCCCTCTGGTCCGGCATGGTAGCACCTGATAGGGCCCTATCTATGGGTTAAATAGAAATAAACCGTGCTTCCTTCACTGTACTGACTTTTGCATTTAAACTGCGTACTTATGCTAAACTGAATTGTTTAGAATAGAATGAATTTGGCATTAAATACCCCACAATGGTTGATATGCCATAAAACCAAATGTTCAAAACTCTGAAATGTTAGTTTTTAAACGAGGCTGAAGACTTTCCCCATCATGCAGTGCGAATTCTTCTCTTATAGAACAGGTAATTGTGTTAAAAATCTCAATAGATTCTTAAATTGGGATTTCCCCGTTTTTCTTGCATATTAGGAAAGAATCCTGAATCACGGCCAAACATAGATTTCCACCAATGAGCGTTTGCGCAATAAGCTGAAACTGTAGAATACAGACTGCGTCTATGCAGAGGGATGAAACCCGCAACCCCCACTTCAAAGAATGTCATGGGTATGACGCAAAACAATCTGATGCTTCAGTTATGCAGAAGCTTTGGGAATTGCGCAGTACCACTTTATTGCCTTGTCCAATAAACTGGGGCTATAGAATACACATTGCTTCACTGCAGAGGGATGAGACCCTCCCCGCCCCCAACAAATGTCCTGGACATGACTCTAAAAAATCGCTGGAACTTTGGGGAATGAAGAGTAACCCATCATTGCCATCGCTCACAAGTCCACTCTGGCCTGGAGTGGTGGTATCTAAGAGTCCTATCTATGGGTTAAATAGAACTAAACTTATGCTACAGTGAATTGTTTGAAATGGAACGGTACTTACGCTAAAAGGAACTGTTTAAAAACAGTTTTGACTCAACTGTATCTACGTTCCATTAATTCTGGAGATTCGGAAAATACGGTGTACCCCTTCCTTGCCAACTCTCCCACTGCCTAGTCGGCTGTGGCTGTAGAATACATCGACTGCTTCTCTAAGACGGGTAAGACCCCTTCCCAACGAGTGTCCTTGATAAGTTAAAACTGCGTGCTTTTGCTAAAAGGAATTGTTTTAAATTGAACTATTTTTGACACTGAAACTGTACTTACACTAAACTGAATTGTTATATATAACTGAATAGTTTGAAATAGAAATGTTTTTGACAAACTGTGTACTCATGCTAAACCGAATTGTTTTAAATAGAACTGATTATTTGCATAAAAATGGATTCGGTGTTAAATAACCTACAAAGGTTGATATGCCATAAAACCAAACAATGTCCTTGATAAGACATTAAATCTGAGGTTCCAGTAATACTGGAGCTTTGGGAATGCAGAGTACCACTTCATTGCCATTGCTCCCAGGTCCACTACAAAGGTTGATGTGCCATAAACTCAAACAACCAATTAATTCAGAAAGTACCAATTTCAATTTCTTTGAAGTGTTGAGTTTCGAATACAATAAAGTTGAAAATTAGACTTCGTTCATACTTAAATCATTATTCCTTTAAAGAACTATTGTTCAATCAATCACAAGGCCAGAACAGTCAACAAATATAAAACTACGAAGTGTATATTTTCAGTCAACACTACTTCGGCCTTCCTGGAGTTAGAAAGATGATCGACTGACCGTATAATCACCTTGAAGGTGTGTTAAGTAAATGAGGTGCTTTGGTCAGTCGGCTAGGGCTGTAGAATACGCCGACTGCACCCCTGTAGAGGGGTAAGACCTCTCCCAAACAAATCCTAGATTTGTTTTATATATAATACTTGACAACATTACTCCAATAAAGAACTTTTGTTCAATCCATCACATGGTGAAATGTGGAGTACCTCTTTATTGCCATCACTCCCAGGTCCACTCTTCCACGGAGTGGTAGCACCTGATCGGATCCTATCGATGAATTAAATAGAACCAAACTGAAGTTGGGCTAAACTGAGATGCTTCAAATAGAACTGTTTTGACACTGAATTGTTTCAAATGGTATTCGGCATAAAATGGCTTAAAAGGGTTTATATGCTGTAAAACTAACCAACCTGGCCAAGAGATTAATGAACAAATGAGACCATGAAGGCATCTACCCTGGTATCGTCCTCATGATACTGGATGTGATATCATTGTACAGGACGCTACAGGTGGTTACCGAGTCGGCTGGGGCTTTAGAATACACCGACTGCTTCTCTGCAGAGGAGTAAGACCCCGCCAACGAGTGTCCTGGATATGACAGTAAACAATCTGATGGTGAAGTTCGGGCAATGCTGGAGCTTTGGGGAATGTGGAGTACTCTTTCATTGTCATGACTCCCAGGTCCACTCTAGCCCGAAGTGGTAGCACCTGATATGGGCCCTATCTATGGGTTAAATAGAACTAAACCGTGCTTCTTTCACTATACTGATTGTTGCATTTAAACTGCATATTTATGCTAAATTGAATTGTTTAAAATAGAACTGTTTTGACATTGGAACTGCTTACTAGTGCTGAACTGAATTGCTCGAAATAGAACTGTTTTGACGTCTAAACTGTGTACTTATGCCGAACTAAATTATCTGAAATAAAACTGTTTGACATTTCACTCTGTGTTGCCCAGTCAGTTGGGGCTGTAGAATACATTGACTGCATTTACATAAAAATGGATTTGGCGTTAAATAACCGACAAAGGTAGGTATACCATTAAACTCCATCAATCAACCTTCATTGCCATCGCTCCCAGGTCCACTCTGGCCCGGAGTGTTAGCACCTGATGAAAACCCTATCTATGGATTAAATAGAAATAAACGAATGAGTTTTGCCTTTTAAACTGCGTATTTATGCTAAACTGACAGATCAGAAATAATATCTGTATTGCTGTAGGATACACCGCTTACACATTTGCCCAGTAGGCTGGGGCTGTAAAATACGCCTACTGCACCGCTGAACGGGGTAAGACCCCCCCCCTTGCTTCTCTGCTAAGGCGGACAAGACCTCCTCCCAACGTCTGTCCTTGATAGGACACTAAATCTGGTGAGGTTTCAGTAATACTGCAGCTTTGACAATGCAGAGTACCCCCTTCATTGCCATTACTCCCAGATTCACTACAAAGTCTGATATGCCATAAACCCAAACAACCAATTAATTCAAAAGTATTAATTTCAAACTTGCCCAGTCGACTGGGGCTGTAGAATACACCGACTGCTTCTCTGTGGAGGGGTAAGACCCCCCTCAACGAGTGTTCTGATTATGACACTAAAAAGTCTGATACCGAGCTTCCAGTGATACTGGAGCTTTGGGGAATGTTGAGCCCCCCCACCTTTATTGCTATGGGTATGCCATAAAACCCAACCAAGAACTGATTCAGAAAGCTTTATATACTTAGAATTTCTAGGAAGTATTGGGTTTCAAATACAATAAAAAGTTGAAAATTAGACAGTTTATTCATACTTAAATTATTCCTATAAAGAACTTTTGTTCAATCAATAAAAGGGCCAGAACAGTGAACAGATGAAACCATGAAGTGTATATTAGGGGTGTAATGACGTTACAAGAAGTAACATCTGAAAAAAGGAAGAAAAATAGGTAAATTGAACGGTTTGACCAGTATTAGCATTTAAGTGTGTGCCGAAAAATGAGCTCGTGAAAATCTTAAGGAATGATTTTTTTTTTTCACAGTAGGTTGGGGCTATAGAATACGCCGACTGCTTCTCTGCAGAGGGGTAAGACCCCCTCCCCAATGAGGGTCCGGGATACTACACTATTTAAGTTCTAGTGATGCTGGGGCTTTGAGGAATACAGAGTACACTTTCATTCCCATTGCTCCCAGGTCCACTAAGGCCCGGAACGGTAGCACCTGATAAGGGTCCTATCTATGGGTTAAATAGAACTAAACGGTGGTTGGCTTTTACTGTTTTTTATGCATTTAAACTGCGTATAAATATAGAACTGTTTTGACATCTACTTATGTTAAACTGAATTATCTGAAATAAAACTGTTTTGACATTAACTCTGTATAGCACAGACGATTAGGGCTGTAGAATACACTGAGTACACATCTGCAGAGGGGCAACACCCCCTCATGGTGAGGTCCCAGTAATGCTGGGGCTTTGGGAATACGGAGCACCCCTTCATTGCCATTGCTCCCAGGTCCACTCTGGCCCGGCGTAGTAGCACCTGATAGGGCCCTATCTATGGGATAAACAGAATTAAACCGTGCTTTCTTCACTGATTTTTGCATTTATACTTATGCAAAACTGAATTGTTTAGAATGAATTTGGCATTAAATATCCCACAATGGTTGATATGCCATAAGACCAAATGTTCAAAACTCTGAAATGTTAGTTTTTAAACGAAGCTGAGGTCTTTCCCATCGTGCAGTGCGCATTCTTCTCTTATAGAACAGGTAATTGTTTCCCCATTTTTCTTACATATTAGGAAAGAATGTTGAATAATGGCCCACATAGATTTCGACCAATTAACGTTTGCCCAGTAAACTGAGACTGTAGAATAGACTGTCTACGCGGAGGGGGTGAGATCCGCCATCCCCACCCCAAAGAATGTCATGTATATGACGCAAACCGATCTGATGCTCCAGTTATGACTTGGGAATGCGTAGTACCACTTTATTGCCTTGTCCAGTAAGCTGGGTCTATAGAATACAGATCTGTTCACTGTAGAGGGATGAGACCATCCTCCCAACAAATGTCCTTGACATGACACTAAACAATCTGAGAGTAAGGCTCCAGTAATGCAGGAGCTTTGGGGAATCCAGAGTAATCCTTCATTGCCAGCGCTCCAAAGACCACTTTGCCCTATCGGCTGGGGTGTAGAATACACCGACTGCTTCTCTGCAGAGGGGTAAGACCCCAACGAGTGACCTGGATATGACAATAAACAATCTGATGGTGAGGTTCCAGCAGTGCTGGAGCTTTGGGGAATGCGGAGTACCCCTTCATAGCCATCGCTCCCAGGCCTACTCTGGCCCGGAGTGGTAGCACCTGATAAGGGTCCTATCTATGGGTTAAATAGAGCTAAACGGTGCTTCTTTCAATATACTGATTTTTGCACTTAAACTGCGTATTTATGCTAAACTGAATTGTTTAAAATAGAATTGTTTTGACATAGGAACTGCGTACTAGTGCTGAACTAAATTGCTCGAAATAGGACTGTTTTTGACGTCTAAACTGTGTACTTATGCTGAACTGAATTATTTGAAATAAAACTTTGACATTTAACTCTGTGTATTGCCCAGTCAGCTAGGACTGTAGTATACATTGACTGTATCTCTGCAGAGGGGTAAGACCCCCCCCCCAATGAGTGTCCTGGATATGACACTAAACAATCTGATGAGGTTCCAGCAGTGCTGGAGCTTTGGGGAATGTGGTGTACCCCTTCATTGCCATCGCTCCCAGGTCCACTCTGGCCCGGAGTGGTAGCACCCGATATGGCCCTATCTATGGGTTAAATAGCAATAACAGCATACTTATGGTAAAATGAATAGAGTAAACTGAATAGCTTGAAATAGAAACGTTTTTGACAATTAAACCGTACTTACACTTAAACTGCGTGCTTATGCCTTAACTGAATTATTTCAAATAGAACTGTTTTTCGACATTAAAACTATATTTACACTTAACTGAATTATTACATATAACTGCTTGAATAGTTTGAAATGGAAATGTTTTTGACAATTAAACTGTGTACTTATGCTAAACTGAACTGTTTTCAATAGAACAGATTATTTACATAAAAATGGATTTAGCGTTAAATAACCTACAAAGGTTGATATGCCATAAAACCAAACAAACCAAACCACATGGCCAGAAGTGGCCCAGTCTGATGGTGAAGTTCCAGTAATATGGAGTACCCCTTCATTGCTATTTCTCCCAGGTCTACTCTGGCCCCGCGTGGTAGCACCTGATAGGGACTTATCTATGGGTTAAAAAAAACTAACGGCATACTTATGCTAAACTGAACTGTGTGACTAAACTGAAGCGCTTGAAATAGAAATGTTTTTCTCAATTAAAGTTTGCCTAGTCGGCTGCTTCTCTGCAGAGGGGTAAGAACCCCCCAACGAGTGTCCTGGATATGATACTAAAAATCGGATGGTGAGGTTCCAGCAGTGCTGGAGTTTTGGGGTATGCGGACTACCCCTTCATTGCCATCGTTCCCAGGTCCACTCTGGCCCGCAGTGGTAGCACCTCATAAGGGTCCTATCTATGGGTTAAATAGAACTAAACCGTACTTCTTTCACTATACTGATTTTTGCATTTAAACTGCGTATTTATGCTAAACTGATTTGTTTAAAATAGAACTGTTTTGACATTGGAACTGCGTACTAGTGCTGAACTTAATTGCTCGAAATAGAACTGTTTTTGACATCTAAACTGTGTACTTATGCTGAACTGAATTATTTGAAATAAAACTGTTTGACATTTAACTCAGTGTGTGGCCCAGTCGGCTGAGGTTGTAGAATACACCGACTACTTCTCTGCAGAGGGGCAAGAACCCCCCCCCAACGAGTGTCCTAAATATGACACTAGATAATCTGATGGTGAGGTTCCAGCAGTGCTGGAGCTTTGGGGAATGCGGTGTACCCCTTCATTGCCATCGCTCCCAGGTCCACTCTGGCCCGGAGTGGTAGCACCTGATAGGGCCCTATCTATGGGTTAAATAGAACTAACAGCATACCTTTGCTAAAATGAATTGAGTAAACTGAATATCTTGAAATAGAAACGTTTTTGACAATTAAACCGTACTTACACTTAAACTGCGTGCTTATGCCTTAACTGAATTATTTCAAATAGAACTGTTTTTCGACATTAAAACTGTATTTACACTTAACTGAATTATTACATATAACTGCTTGAATAGTTTGAAATGGAAATGTTTTTGACACACTGTGTACTTATGCTGAACTGTTTTAAATAGAACAGATTATTTACATAAAAATGGATTTGGCGTTAAATAACCTACAAAGGTTGATATGCCATAAAACCAAACCAAAAGTTCTTTATTTGAATAATGAACAAACATATAAAAACGGGAAGGAATTTTTGTCCTGACGTCACATGAAGTGAAATCAGATGGTGCAATGACTTTACAGGAAGTTACGTGAAAAAGAATTATTTCACCATGTCATTTGCCCAGTCGGCAGGGGCTGTAAAATACACCGACTGCTTCTCTGCAGAGGGGTAAGATCCCCCCCCCCAAACGAGTGTCCTAGATATGACACTAAAGAATCTGATGGTGAGGTCCCAGTAATGCTTGAGCTTTGGGGAATGTGGAGTACCCCTTCATTGCCATCGCTCCCAGAGTGGTAGCATCTGACAGGGCACTGTCTATGGGTTAAATAGAACTAACAGCATACTTACGCTAAACTGAATTGTTTGAAATAAATGTTTTTGACAATTAAACCGTACTTACATTTAAACTGGGTGATTATGCTTAACTGAATTATTTCAAATAGAACTGTTTTTTGACATTGAAACTGTATTTACACTAAACTGATTTGTTAAACATAGAACTGTTTTGACATTTAACTGTGTAAACCAAATCTATACTTAGCTGAATTAGAAATAAATTGTACTCTTGCCCAGCCGGCTGTGGCTGTAGAGTACACCGACCGCTTCTCTGCAGAGTGATAAGACCCCCCCCCCAACGAGTGTCCTGGATTTGACACTAAACAATCTGATGGTCAGGTTCCAGCAATGCTGGAGCTTTGGGGAATGCGGAGTACCCCTTCATTGCCATCGCTCCTAGGTCCACTCTTGCCCGGAGTGGTAGCACCTGTAGAGAAGAGGAAAATCTCGTATTTTGTTTTGGCGCGCAATTTAATTCAACGCTGAATTGCGGCCAAACCCTCTCTCTTCGGCTTGAGACGGCGACCAGAACAGACGTGCCTCTGGTCGTCCCTGCTTAGCGATGCTTTTTAGCTAGACAAGCCACCTAGTGTGGACATCTCACTGTGGCTTTAACACTAGCAGCAGCAACATGGACACTCAACGAGGGAACCATCTAATTTATGGATTCTTTACGAGGAATCCCAGTTGAACATAAATTAGAAACATTCAGCATGCCTTCCACAGGCACCACTTCATGTCACCCCAAAAATTGACTATGTCGATCCGAGCGTAACTCCGCTCTCGACAACATGGAGATATCGCGGACTCCTCCAAAAACCAGATACAAAACTACACGGTGACTTTAAACACATCCCTCACACGTCCAACAACACGCTGCCATCTTAACATCCCGCTAAGCCATTTCGTCTCCAACATTAACAAGCCTAAACACCACTAGTCTTGCAGCACCAAAAGCAAATCATATTCAAAGCTGCAAATAAAGAACTTTCGTTGTTGTGTTGTTAAAGCAAAGTTTCGTAATTCATTTGTGTGCCTAAAAAAATAGTGTTATCCTCAAAACCGATATACACCTGATATGGGTCCTATCTATGCCTTAAATAGAACTATACTGATAAAACTGTCTGACATTTGAATCTGTGTATTGCCCAGTCAGCTGGGGCTGTAGAATACACTGACAGCAACTCTGCAGAGGGGTAAGACCCCCCCTAATGAGTGTCCCGGATATGGCACTAAACAATCTGATGGTGAGGTTCCAGTTGTGCTGAAGCGTTGGGGAATGCGGAGTACCCCTTCATTGCCATCGCTCCCAGATCCACTCTGGCCCGGAGTGGTAGCACCTGATAGGGCCCTATCTATGGGTTAAATAGAACTAACAGCATACTTATGGTAAAATGAATTGAGTAAACTGAATAGCTTGAAATAAATGTTTTTGACAATTAAACCGTACTTACACTTAAACTGTATGCTTATGCTTAACTGAACTATTTCAAATAGAACTGTTTTTCGACATTAAAACTGTATTTACACTTAACTGAATTATTACATATAACTGCTTGAATAGTTCGAAATGGAAATGTTTTTGCCAATCAAAGTGTGTCCTTATGCTAAACTGAACTGTTTTCAATAGAACAGATTATTTACATAAAAATGGATTTGGCTTTAAATAACCTATAAAGGTTGTTATGCCATGAAACCAAACAAACTTAAATTGTACTCGTGCTGAACTGAATTTTTTTTAAATAGAACTGATTATTTGCATAAAAATGGCTTTGGCGTTAAATAACCTATAAAGGTTGATATGCCATAAAACCCAACCAACGAACTAAACTGATTTTCTGTTGTATTTTTTCCATGCAACTGCCCTTTTTAAATTGCGTAAGCCCCGGGGGTGGGTATATGCTGACATTTGTCTTTCTCTTATCTCTTTCACAAAATAAATTTCCCACTTAAAAGTTTGTTTCCGGCAAAAGAGATAAATTGAAAAAAAAAAAGGTCTTGTCCTTTAACAGCTGGTCACAAGGTGAAACACAGCAATTGTGTCGTGTTACGTAGATTTACTTGTATACAAAACAAACAATATTTAGGAAGAAATAAACGGTTTATTTTTTTAATTCCCCCGAAAAATAGAAATTAAGAAAATGCCGCTTTGTTTTCTAAGAACAAGTTTGGCAAGAACTGCCATTCCAAAATATTTTGAAAGACAACTTTCTGAAAAGATTGCTGAAATTCTGAACAAACCTCCCGAGGTAAGTATTTTCTTTCTAACTTTATTTTTATCTCTTTCCTTTTATGATGTGCTATTTTTTTTTTCTTTCTATTCTTATCCCATAAAACCCAAACCAAATATTTGGTATTAAACGATCCTAAAAGCCAACTTTTATCCCCCCCCCGAAGATTTTTAATATTAAGACAAACTCTCGTCGTAAAATAGCCAGACCGTGTGAGACGAAATATAAAAAAATAGATTGATTATAACATTTTTTTTTTCTATCTTTATATAGGAAAGAGTTAGAAAATCTAGATTTTTTTAACTTTAGATCACTTAACAAGAATATAAGTATAAAATCAGTTAAATCATATTAAAAAGTTTTTCCTTCACACACAAACGATACGTAATCCACGTGTATTATAGCTGTATACTTTTTTCTTTTTAAACTTCCTCTTACTAAACTGTCACTTGACCCCGGAAAAACTATTTCCTGAAATATTTAAAATAAAACTTACAATCATCCCCACCTGTGACATTTGTGGGCCAATTTATGTTGTGGTACGGATTTTAATGTTTTTAAAATTAACTCAATTAAAATAGACGATGCGTTCACATGTTGGGTTACCGTTTTAACAGTGGCCTGGTATTTGGTGTTTGCGTTTTGTTTTTTTTTTGCTTTTTTTTTTTATAAATCTCAATTTCTTGAATTTTAAATGTTATTTGGAATTTGGATGACTTCTGTTAAATAAAATTATTTAACAAACTTCGACGTCACAATTATTAACGGAAAATGTTTTTTCAAGACCCTTAAGAGTATAGCTCTCTTCTCATATAAAAAAAAAAAAAACACGTGTTAAAGTTTAATAAATACATGCATGTAGAAATTTAAGATGGGGTTGTAAAACTAGAAAAGAAATAAAATTGTCAGATTTTTTTTAATTCAAAAACACATCGGCGTATTGTAAGCTTCTTTTTCATATCTAAAAAAAAAATCGCATTCCAAACACTGAATTATCTCCCTTTGAATAATTTTCCTCTCGTCTGCCCAGTAAGCAAAAGGCGTGCGGCAGATATACTTCCCACATTTTAAACTGTCACCTGTATGGCACAAGTGGATTTAAGCGAGTGTTAATGGTAGCTCCATCTAGCTAATATCATACCTCTTTTTTTTTTATTCCCCCCCCCCAGACTCGATTATGACTTGGACCGGTGTACATAAACGTTTGCGATTGAAAAGCTGTCTTGAAATTATTAATTCACTATTCTGATTACATGTTACTTTGGAATGATGTTGTTTGGTGTGGCTCCTGTCCTAGAACTCTAAGAAATGCTCCCTGGTCCACTTTGGCCTAATGGTAGTACCTGTTAGGGACCTATCCATGGGTCAAATAGTTAAATGGTCAAAGTTTTGTGTGTAGACAAATAACTAATTGTTAGTGTTGGATAGGAATACTTGAAACCACTGAACTATTTTGCTCAGTGGGCTGGGGCTGTAGAATACACCGACTGCATCTTTACAGAGGGGTAAGACCCCCGCTCCATTTGACACTAAACAATCTGATGGTGAGGTTCTAGTAATGCTGGATCTTTGGGGAATACCTGATAGGACCCTATCTATGGGTTAAATAGAACTAAACTGCATACTTATGCTAAACTGAATTGTTTGAATTAGAACCGATTTGACTAAATTGAATAGGTTGAAATAGAAATGTTTTTGACAAACTATACTTATACTAAACTGAATTATTTGAAATGGTATTGTTTTTGACATTTAAAATCTCCTTACACGAAACTGAATTATTTAATATAGAACTGTTCTGATATTTAATTGTGTGTAAAGAATGTCTGTACTTATACTAAACTGAATTGTTTGAAATAGAAATCAAGGTTTGTCATTAAACAATGTGCAATGTTTGATATGGCATAAAATAAACCATCTTACAAAGAACTATTTTTCATACTTGAAATGCGCACTTATGTTATACTGAGTTGTTTGAAATAGAACGGTTTTTACATTTTATTGAGTGTAAACTGAAACTGTACTCATGCTAAACAGTACTGTTTGAAATAGAACTGTTTATTTGTATAAAATTGATTGAACATCAAATAACCTACAAAGGTTGATGTGCCATAAAACCCAAACAACCAATTGCCCAGTCGGCTGGGGCTGTAGAATACACAGCTTCTCTGCAGTGTCTTGAATATAACACATAAAAATCTGATGGTGAGGTTCCAGCAATGCTAGAGCTTTGGGGAGTGCGGTGTACCCCTTCATTGCCATTGCTCCAAGGTCCACTCTGGCCCGGAGTGGTAGCACCTGATAGGGCCCTATCTATGGGTTAAATAGAACTAACGGCATACTTACGCTAAACTGAATTGTTTGATTAAACTGAATAGCTTAAAATAGAAATGTTTTTGACAATTAAACCGTACTTACATTTAAACTGCGTGCTTGTGCTTAACTGGATTGTTTGAAATAGAACTGTTTTTTCGACATTAAAACTGTATTTACACTAAATTGTTTAACATAGAACTGTTCTGACATATAACCGTGTGTAAAAAAAATCAGTACTTTTACAAAACTGTATTAGCTGAAGTAGAATTGCTTGACTAAACTCAATAGCTCAAAATAATTACAATTAAACTGTACTTACATTTAAAACTGTGTGCTTTTGCTAAACTGAATTGTTTTAAATTGAACTATTTTTGACACTGAAACTGTATTTACACTAAACTGAATTGTTATATATAACTGAATAGCTTGAAATAGAAATGTTTTTGATAATTAAACTGTACTCATGCTAAACTGAATTGTTTTAAATAGAACTGATTATTTACCTAAAAATGGATTTGGCGTTAAATAACCTACAAAGGTTGATATGCCATAAAACTAAACCAAACCAATCAAGCGAGAACAGCAACCACAGTGCTCGATATGCCAAACGCCCTGTACAATCAAACACGTTCTCCTTGAGTGTAAAGTTTTTAATGACACCAGAAAGCGCTATTTCCGCGCAAATACCATGAAGGACTTATTTGAGAACGTCCACATGGATAATGTTTTGTCGTTCTTGAAAGAGACCGGGTTGTACCAGAAAATAGACTTGGTTACAATCCTGAAATACAAAGTAATCAACAGAAAGCAAATTATTGCTGAATAGAATTATGCTTGTGTTGGTTGAAATAGTGAGAAATTAACAAAAAAAAAAAACACTATCATCACTAAATAAACGAATGTCACATAGAAATACGTGCAAATACCTACTCGTATGCGAGTAAATGAGTTGTATGGTATGATTAAATTGTTTACAAACATCATAAAAACCAACCACACTGTTAAACCTGACTTCTCATCACAATGTCTTATCTCTTTGGGGAAAAAAAATCTTATCTATAGATTAAGGACGTACTGAAGTACCATCATTCAAGGACAAACATTTAAGCTGTTCTTGTTCTCCATTTCAGCCTGTTAATACAGACTGTTTATCTGATTATACCTCTCATCTAATTTTTTTAGTATCGGACTTCCTTCGTCACCTTTGAATCTTGTCATTTTTTTTTCCATTAGCAAAAAATTCTTATGTCCCATTTTTTTTTTTTTTTCTCTTTTCATTTTATCGTTTTTCCTTAACCTCTTAAACATAGAATTCCTGAAAAGAATTGGCCTTCTATCAAGGCTGTAGGCTCATAGACCTACAAATTAATTATATAAAAAAATCAAATGCTGACTTCAGCAGACAATTCAAGACTGCATATCGTTTTATTTTGATGTCGTTGGTATTTGTTTATAGCGTTCAAATAACTATACGCATGAAAATTATACCAAATAAAAATAATAAATAAAAATGTTTTCGGCATAAAATAACCCGATGGGTTGGCATGCCGTAAAACCCAACCAACCTTCACCTCTTTTTCTACATTGCCCAGTCGGCTGGAGCTGCAGAAAATACTGACTGCAACAATTGTCCTGGATATGACACTAAACAATCTGATGGTGAGGTTCCAGTAAGGCTGGAGCTTTGGGGAATACAGAGTACCCCTTTATTGCCATCGCTCTCAGGTCCACTCTGGCCCGGAGTGGTAGCACCTGATAGGCCCCTATCTATGGGTTAAACAGCATACTTATGCTAAAATGAATTGAGTAAACTAAATAGTTTGAAATAGAAATGTTTTTGACAATTAAACCGTACTTACACTTAAACTGCGTGCTTATGCTTAACTGAATTATTTCAAATAGAACTGTTTTTAGACATTAAAACTATATTTACACTTAACTGAATTATTGCATATAACTGCTTAAATACTTGGAAATGGAAATGTTTTTGACTATTAAACTGTGTACTTATGCTAAACTGAACTGTTTTCAATAGAACAGATTATTTACATGAAAATGAATTTGGCGTTAAATAACCTACAAAGGTTGATATGCCATAAAACCAAACAAACCAAACAAGTAAATACATTCCAAAGTACATATATTTTCATATATACAGAAGTACACACATGCACAAGTATATGCAGCATTTACACATCCATACATAAGTACACACATACACAACTGTACACACATACACAATAAATACATTCCCAAGTACACATAATATACGAAAAAGTCTGGAAACTTATAGTATGCACCTCGTATATGTATAAAGAGGATTTGGCATTAAATAACCTACAATGGTTGATATGCCATAAAACCCAACCAAACCAAATCATATATCTTTAATATATGTATAAAGAGGATTTGGTATTAAATAACCCACAATGGTTGATATGCCATTATATCCAACCAAACCAAATCGTATATATTTAATATTTATATATAAAGAGGATTTGCTGTTAAATAACCTACAAAGGTTGATATACCATAAAACTCAACCAAACCAAATCCTATGTTTAATATGTTTACAGAGGATTTGGCATTAAATAACCTACAAAGGTTGATATGCCATAAAACCCAACCAACCATTTAACTAAAAAAAAAAACCTGCCAGGTCGGCTGTGGTTGTAGAATACAACAACTGCTTCTCTGCAGAGGGGTAAGAACCCCCCACCCCACGAGTGTCCTGGATATGACACTAAACAATGTGATGGTGGGGTTCTAGCAATGCTGGAGCTTTGGGGAGTGCAGAGTACCCCTTCATTGCCATCGCTCCCAGGTCCACTCTGGCCCGGAGTGGTAGCAACTGATAAGGGTCCTATCTATGGGTTAAATAGAACTACGTGCTTCTTTGACTATACTGATTTTTGCATCTAAACTGCGTATTTATGCTCAACTGAATTGTTTAAAATAGAACTGTTTTGACATTGGAACTGCATACTAGTGTTGAACTGAAATATCTCAAATAAAACTTTGTATTGCCCAGTCGGCTGGGGCTGTAGAATACACTGGCTGCACTTCTGCAGATGGGTAACCCCCCCCCCCCGCCCAAATGAGTGTCCTGGATATGACACTGAACAATCTGATGGTGAGGTTCCAGCAGTGCTGGAGCTTTGGGGAATGTGGAGTACCCCTTCAATGCCATTGCTCCCAGGTCCTGATAGGGCCCAATCTATGGGTTAAATAGAACTAACGGCATACTTATGCTAAACTGAATTGTTTGACTAAACTGAATAGCTTAAAATAGAAATGTTTTTGACTATTAAACCGTACTTACATTTAAACTGCGTGCTTGTGCTTAACTGAATTGTTTGAAATAGAACTGTTTTTCGGCATTAAACTGTATTCACTCATGCTAAACTGAATTGTTTTAGATAGAACTGATAATTTACATAAAAATGGATTTGGCGTTAAATAACCTACAAAGGTTGATATGCCATAAAACCGAACCAACCAGGTCCACCGTGGCCCTGAGTTGTAGCCTCTGACAGGGCCCTATCTATGGGTTAAATAGAACTAACACCATACTTATGCTAAAATGAATTGTTTGACTAAACTGAATAGCTTGAAATAGTAATGTTTTTGACAATTAAACCGTACTTACATTTAAACTGCGTGCTTATGCTTATCTGAATTATTTCAAATAGAACTGTTTTTTGACATTAAAATAGTATTTACCCTTAACTGAATTGTTACATATAACTGCTTGAATTGTTTGAAATGGAAATGTTTTTGACAATTAAGCTGTGTACTTATGCTAAACTGAATTGTTTTAAATAGATCAGATTTACATAAAAATGGATTTGGCGTTGAATAACCTACGAAGGTTGACATGCCTTAAAACCCAATAAACCAACCAACAAATACGCATTCCCAAGTACACATAATATACACAAAAGTCTGGAAACTTATTGTATGCACCTCGTATATGCATAAAGAGGATTTGGCATTAAATAACCTACAATGTTTGATATGCCACAAAACCCAATCAACCATTTAACTAAAAACTTGCAAAAAATTTATTTTAATGCATCCTACTTTTATTAAAGTTCAGTTGGTTTTAGTGGGAACGGTGTTATATTTTGACCTTCGACCCGGCCAAAAATGCCATTCGAAGGTGATGCACCGGAAGGAGATGACACATTTTAATGGCAGTTATGAGAGGAAATCGCGTGGGCGAAAATTGGCTGATGAAATGGGACGAGCAAAAAAAATTCCCATGGTACACTCATAGACTGATGCACCGGAAGAGAGTGACCTGTGAACTGCATGACAGTTATTTCCGCTGGATGACAATCAATCATGCGATTTCAAAGGTCGAGTAGGCGATTGAGTTGGCGTTGAACTATTATATAACTCGGTCAAGTCAGACGCCAGTTGAGTTGGGTCCCAGTTGCAGTACAGTTGGAGACGGAGTTATAGATGAGATGTGGTAGGGAAAGCCTCACCCGGCCGAGGGAGCCCTTGGGAACCCCGATGGAGTTTGGGGACCAGAGAAATTGCTGATAAGATGCAGTAAAGAAAGCCAGCACCCAGCAGAGTGGACCCCAGGGCCTCCGGTTGAGCATCAGGAGAACGAGAAAGACGCAACGTTGACGGCCATAAGAGTGGAGGTCAAAATATTGCAGTTTCTGTTCGGTCTCCAGCTCCCTCTCACACGCTAACCTTGAGTAACCCCTTTCGCACCCTTGCAATAAAGTGAGAGGTAAATATTTTGCAAAAGAAGTCTTCCTGCGTCTTTATTATTGTCGTTATGATGCTGTAGATGAGCATATAACAACGGCCCGATGAAATATATATATATATATAAGATTCTGTTATTGTACTGATGGGGTATATGCTCTGTACAGTTTTTGTTTTTAAGGCTCATGTGAGATCGTAAAGAGATGGCCAAGGAGACTTAACGAGCAAATAAGTCGAGGTGTTTTGTATTTGACTCACACGATTACAACATAAATGCAATTGACTATCTCTTTGACCTTTTTAAACAAAATGATTTGGCATTTTTAAAATGTAAGCGTAGAGAAAAATAGATAGCAGCTGACACTTTAAAACAAAAACTAACGCTCCGACTTCTTTCCTTACTCTAAAGGGATGATGAAAGGTAGTCCTTTAAATAAGGAGGGGATATGGGTTGGAGAAAAATTGAGCCAGATTTTGTTTTTTTGTGTGTGTGTGTCTGTGTAAAAAAAAAAAAAAAAAAAAATTAACTTCCATTCATATTGAAAGTCGAGCAGGGCTACAAAATACACCGACTGCAAAATCTGTACTCCCCAAAGCATAACTGCAGCCTCACCCTCAGATTATTTGGGTAAGACCCCCCCCGCGACGAGTGTCCTGGATATGACACTAAACAATCTGATGGTGAGGTTCCAGCAATGCTAGGGCCTTGAGGAATACGGAGTACCCCTTTATTGCCATTGCTCCCAGGTTCACTCTGGCCCGGCGTGGTCGCACCTGGTAGGGCCCTATCTCTGGGTTAAATAGAACTAGCGGCATACTTATGCTAAATTGAATATCTTGAAATAGAAATGTTTTTGATAATTGAACCGTGCTTACATTTTGAACTGTGTGCTTGTGCTGAACTGAATTACTTCAAATAGAACTGTTTTTTGACATTGCAACTGTATTTCCACTAAATTGAATTGTTTAACTTGGAACTGTTCTGACATAACTGTGCATAAACAAAATCTGTACTTTTACTAAACTGATTTAGCTGAATTAGAATTGCTTGACTAAACTGAATAGCTCGAAATAAAAATGTTTTTTACAATTAAACTGTACTTACATTTAAACTGCAGGCTTATGCTAAACTGAATTGTTTTAGATTGAACTATTTTGGACATTGAAACTGTAATTATACTAAACTGAATTGTTATGTATAACTGCTTGAATAGTTTGAAATAGAAATGTTTTTGACAATTAAACTGTGTACGTATGCTAAACTGAATTGTTTTAAATAGAACTGGTTATCTACATAAAAATGGACTTGGCGTTAAATAACATACAAAGGTTGATATGCCATAAAACCCAACAAACCAAACCAGGATGTGGTCCCGAGGGACCCGGACCATCGTCGCCAGGCGGAGGTGGGAAGGATGACTTCAACGTTGCCCCCTTGCATACGACCAGGCTTGCTGCATGCACCCACCTTTTTGCTGAATGTTATGCGATCCAAGCGTTTTCTATCGCATCTAATCTTGACCCTTAGCTGATGCCTGAAGAACAAGATCAGATCGTGATGCGAAAAGTTTGGGTATGTTTTGGACAATGTTGACCCTCCATTTCAGGGTGAGAAGATTGTATGAGGGTGCAACGTCGAGTAGCACGAGCTGTCAAGGGCTGATGCAAGCCGTCCACCCCACGACGTGACTCCATAACGGGCAAACCAGCTCGCAGTAGTAGAAGGCGTGCAAAGCCATTTCCTCTAAGCCACTGCTGCAGCGGGAGCAATCGGGCATGTCTGCCAAGCACGCTCTGTAAGCCCAGTCGTTGAGGGTCAACGCATTTTGAGCAAGCCGCCAGGTGAGCAAGAACTCGGAGTTGTTAAAGAAGCTCGAGCCTGGCGCCCAATTCCACTGAGAGCGAATCTCCTCCATCGACCAGCCGAGCCGTTTTACCAGAGGATCCGAAACGGAACCCGCCACTAACCCTAAATACAGCTCCTTCCGAGACTGAGGAAGGTTTCGAATAGCCCTTCTTCATCCTTCGGCCCACGACAGCCTTCAGCCTCGGGATTTGACCCCACCTTAAGGCCCCACACCGCGTCAGTCGTGAAAGACCGGCCTACGTAAGCCAGTCTCTCGGCGAGCCAGTGGCTTTCGAGATCCGGCATCCTCAGGCCCCCATCACGAGGATGTTGACTGGAAAGGTCGAAGCCCGTTGGTCCGTAGGCAGGTCTGCAAAGGAGATTGAAAAGGGACTGTTCCAGCACCACCCGATGATCCTTATATCGCTGAATATAATTGTTTGTGTTGGTAGAAATAGCGTTTTTTCGGGGGGGGGGTATTTTAATTATTTGTCACTGCTATCATCACTAAATAAACTAATGTCATATAGAAATACTTGCAAATACCTACTCTTATGCGAGTAAATGAGTTGTATGGTATGATTAAATTGTTTACAAACCGTACATACGTGTAAACAGGCTTTGGCATTAAATAACCTATAGAGGTTAATATGCCGTTAAACCCAATCAACCAACCAACCGATGATCCTTAGGCAGAGGGAGTACAGACAAACGGTAAAGGAACAAGGGGGAACCGCCTTCGAAGCCAGGTGGCCACCTGCGCTTCTACCTTAGCCCGTACTTCCAACCAATTTCGCTCCAGCTGGAGGCCGGGCCCAAACCACACCCCGAGGATGCGGACGGGTCCGTCACTCCAGTATAAGGTCCCTGGTAGGGAGACGCCCCCCTTCAGGCACCCAACTGCAAACCTTCGCTCTTGTCAAAGTTGACCTTGGCACCTGCCACCTTTTCGTACCTCTCGACCGCCATCTTCACTGCTACTACGTCCAGACGGCGGGACACGAACAGTGTCATCGGCGTACGCGGAAATCTTTGCTCGGACGCTGCCGGTTAGCGTGATTCCACGTAGGGCCTAAGTCTACGGAGCAGGGGCTCCAAAGCTAGGACATAAAGAGGGGACAAGGGGCAGCCCTTCCGGACCGACCACTCGATCGCCAAAGCCTCTGAAAGCCTTCCGTTCACCTGCGCCACCGCCTGCGGGTTGTGGTACAGCACTCTGATCCATTTGCAGAACTCCGGTTCGAATCCGGCGGTCTCCAAAACCTTCGCCAAAAACCCGTGTTCCACCCTATCAAAGGCCTTGGACTGATCTAAATTGATCAACGCAGCTTCAGTGTCGTCTTTTATCCCCTATAGGATCTGGCGCACCAAAAGCAAGTTGTCTTGGATTGATCTTCCCTTCACAGCGTAGTGCCGAGTTCAGTGATCCAGCGGGAACCGCACTTTTTAGTGACCTATAAAAGATGAGTGAACCAAAATGGGGACCGTCCCTGAACAGAATGGCAAGGATCTTTTTAGGGAGGAGTGCTCCAACTCCGCTAGCATTACACATGCGTCGGTCTGACGGACCATATCCAAGAACTGCCATAGGCCTTAGTACCAGTGGCTTTTGTAACTTTCGGAGCTGGTAGTCTGCTACCGATTCCGGCCCGACTGTACATAGGGCCACTGCCTTTCTACATTGGTCATGTCCTGGTTCGCCTGTTTTGCTGCCTTGGCCTGACGACGGGGTAGCTTCAGTGTGGTCTCTGTGGCTGCTGCTGGTTCTGGTTCCGCCTGGATCAGCTCCGGGAACAGCTCTGGAGAGAAGGACAGACTCGGGATGGTAGAGTCCAAGTTCTGGGAAGGTTTGGAGGTGATTCTCTCCAAGGAAGATCTTCCTACATGCTGGATTTGATGAGGGCAGCCTTTTAGTTACTGGGGGAAATGAAGGGGTAGCTCAGGTTGAAGTTCTCTTTGTGGAGGTTGTAGATTTTGTGGGACTTGTAAGGGTTCAGGGGAAGCATGCTGTGGAATACGGTATTGAGGTGGAGGAGGAAATGAGTGGCGTCTGCGGTCGAGCTTGTTGAGGGAGAGGCTGAAAGGCATTGGAGGGGGCCTTCTAAAGGATCTTCAGGGCAGGGCGACCCTGAACACATTTTTTTGTCGGCTCCCTCTCCACTATTTCTCCTCCTCTTCAAGTTGGTCACTGTCTCCATAGATGTATCCAATGCTTCTGGGGTGATAGGGACTGTTTTAACTTTAGATTTCTTTTTGGTTGAAGCCTTGGTCACAGGGAGTACTGGGTGTTCAGTAATGTTGGGTGGGATCGGCGCCGTTACTGATGCAGGTATGTGCGTAGGTTTTTTGTCTGGTTCCATGCTTTTTGCAGAAGAGGCAGTCGCAGTCTTGACATTCGCTTTTTGGGGAGATTTCTTTTTCTTTCTGGTCACTTCGGTCCAGCCTTCCTCGGCTTTTTTAGGCTGGGCCTGACCCGATTCCTTTGCTGTTATGCAAGTGTTTTTTGCTGTTGTGGAGGCTGTGGCAGCTGCAGCATTTGGATCCTTTTGAATATATGCCCCAATAGCTTGCAGCTCCAGCAGCGTGGATGACGCCCTTCCACCACCATCTGCCTCTCCCTGTTGATGATCACCTCTGGGATGGTTTGGAATCCCTCCATGGTCAAACTCCCCGGAGGCCGTCCCGGCGGCTGACCTTCAGTTGGTTTCCTCAACTTTCTTATACGGACCCTACGGGTCCCCATGTATTCCGGCTGCAGTCGTAAGAACTTGGTCGTGATAGTCGTGGATACTGTTTTTTTTTTCTGCCTGTTCCTTGTTAGGTAGCAGGACGTCCCAAGTCGCAAAACTTCGTCTACAAAAGTACTGACAGGGAACGCCCGCTTTCCGAAGGAGGTCTTCAAATCCTTTTTTCAGCCCAACCAGCCGTCTTGTCTTGAGGTTTGGGACCACCAACGATAAGGTTCTAGGCTCCAGCCTTTCGATGATCTCCGGGATGGTCAAGATTTCGTTGTCCTTGAAGTACTGGACATACTTGCCCACCCGGTCTTTTTCATGGTCTTCTGGTCTCTTCTGTTGGACTTCCCAGGGTTCTGGGCTTGGAGGTTTTTCGCCTTGTCCCGGCTGGATTGGGCTGTCTTTTTCCGAAGGAATTGGTAAAGAAGGCCAGTTAGAGCCTTCGCTTTTCCAACTGCTTAGGGAGGGCTTCTGTTTTCTCCGTTTTTTTTCCATTTTTTTTTCTTGTGAAGATGGGTCGTAGGGATAAGATGGGCGTGAAGGAGGAGAAGAGGAGGAGGAACCCTCCATGACTGCAAAATAGCAATATTTTTGGAATGGGACGACTAAGTAGTAGTGACTGCTGGCCACGAGGTTACTTATATACGGTAAGCAAACCTTCGCGACCAGGAACCTGGGGGCAGTACTGCCGCCCAGCAACTGGCGCTAGGTGAGGGAAGTGGGAGCAACTAGCGTCCAGTTGCCAGACAAAAAAGGTGGCAGTAACTCAATACCGATCCACAGACATGCAAAAGGTACGAAAATACAAATAATAAAGACAATAAAACGGCAAAAGACAATGCAAAAAAGTAAACAATGTCAAAACAACAAGCAAAGCAAAGCAACGAGATAGCAATAAGCAATCAAAAGGATAAAGAGGGTACGGTGGGACCTCCGTTTATCTGTCGCTACCTCCCACCAGACAGGACTTGACACAAGGTCAAAAGGCCGATTAAAGTGGGGATAAAGGGGAGGGAGAGGTCAGGAACGAGCCAAGACTCGAACCCTGCTGGTCTATGCTGCTCAACGGCTCACTTGTTGCAATATGAGCCTGATGAGCCAAGCAGTTTCACGAACCCAAATATGGGTCCGGGCACATATGTCGGGTTTTGGCTTGAACTAGACAGCAAGGTCTAGTGCCATACATAGGTTCCTTGAGAGCATTCGAAACAAAACAAAAGCAATGCAACAAGATGGCAATAAGCGTTCAAAAAGGGTAGAGGACACACGGACCACCTGTATTTTTCACGGCCGAAGCCTTGTTTATATTAAGGGAACGAATTCCACTCGACCGCGCCACGTAAATAGAAAGTTTTTCTATAAAAAATGGACGTAGAAAATAAGTCCTTCTTTAGCCTGATATAGGCTAGCGAAGATAATTCCATTTTTATTGAGTTATTTCTGGCAGAAGTGTTTTGTCATCATCATATCGCGCTGGTAGCACGGATATCCCTGACCCTCTCTCGCCACTCCTCCCTATCGTTCATCGCCCTAGGTAGGTCTTCAGGACAACAGCCTGTATCCTCACATAGCTGCTGAATGTACGTTCGAGCTGGTCGTCCTGCTTTTGCGCGGCCATGTGTGGGGATCCATAAGAGTACATCTCTTATGAGTTCATCTCTGCTTCTCCAGCAGTGTCCTGCATGTCTGGTTCGTCTAACTTGAATAGTTTTCGTGATAGGGGGCAGGTGGCCGTACAGTTGGTGTCTTGTGGGGTGCTGCTGCCAGGACTTGTTCAGGATTGCACGCAGCAAGTGTTTTGTAAATGTTGTTAAATGTTATTTATTCCCGTTTCGTAGCTGTAATGACAGGTTAGGGTCGAAAAGGGCTTCATTTCCGGCCGTACCCGGATGTAATTTTTCTAGGGCGAACGAGTAATCCGATCTGTTTATGTTTGTGAGCGGGTCACGGCACCAGTTCAACTCTGGCCTGGAGTAGTCGCATCTTATAAAGATGCTATCTATGGGTCACATTGCACAGTTTAAATGTCAAACAGTTCTAACAAATGACTTATGCTAAACTGAATTGTTTGAAACAGAACTGTTTGGTCATTCAACTGTGTGTAAAAAAAAAAAACTGTTTAATTGAATTGTCAATAATACGTTGAACAATTTAAATTATTCTATTCATACCAATTCGTTTGCCCAGTCGGTTGGGGCTGTAGAATACACCAACTACTTCTCTGCAGAGGGGTAAGACCCCCCCACGAGTGTCCTGGATATGACACTAAACAATCTGATGGTGAGGTTCCAGCAATGCTGGAGCTTTGGGGAATACGGAGTATCCCTTCATTGCCATTGCTCCCAGGTTCACTCTGGCCCGGAGTGGTAGCACCTGATAGAGCCCTATCTATGGGTTAAATAGAACTAACAGCATACTTATGCTAAAATGAATTGAGAAAACTGAATAGCTTGAAATAGAAATGTTTTTGACAATTAAACCGTACTTACACTTAAACTGCGTGCTTGTGCTTAACTGAATTTTTTGAAATAGAACTGTTTTTCGACATTAAAAGTGTATTTACACTTAACTGAATTATTACATATAACTGCTTGAATAGTTTGAAATGGAAATATTTTTGACAATTAAACTGTGTACTTATGCTAAACTTAACTGTTTTCAATAGAACAGATTTTTTACATAAAAATGGATTTGGCGTTAAATAACCTACAAAGGTTGATATGCCATAAAACCAACAAACCAAACCAACCAATTCGTTGGCTGACAGTGATAAATAGTCAGTCTGCAAGCAAATGATTAATAATGAATAGAATAATTGGTGTTTGTTAAATGGTTTCAATTATTACACATACGGTCTTCTGTAGTGAAAATGGTTAATTTTCTTTATTACATCGTTGGTTAAAAAAACTTTTTTTTTCTATAAAAACAATCACGTTAATATCAGTGATGGTATTGCATTTGACACACTGCCTACGTGTACATTACGGAATAAATAACACGGAAAATCAATGTATCTACTCTGAATATGATCCGTATATATATATATATTCCTGGATTATAAAAATACTACAGCCACAAAGAAACAAGGGAGGTTAATCCAGCATGTAATAGTTATCCCCCTTGGACAGTAACTTCCAAAATCCTTTTTGAGCAAGAGTGAATGAAAATAGACTAAAACAAAAAAAAATGACGTCATTTTCCTCCATTAAATTAGACTATCCAGAAAGATCTGGGGGACCACATGTGGTCTGCAGGCTGTCTAAGCAAAATGGAAAATATTTATAAACCAGGATACCACTTTATCACCATTAATCCCGCGTGTGTTTGTCCTGAAACTTTGGCCAATCATTGGCTTCCAGCTTGAGCAATTTCTCCACAGAAGACGAGATAGCATCAGCCCTGGGAAAACAAGGAGTTACAAATATAAAGAGAATCTCCATTAAGATGGGAATGTTGATCTGGATTCGTTCTTCACCTCTTTTGGAGTTTGGGGCTTATTAAATGTTAGAAAAGGTGAAGATCGACTATTGTCTTGAGAGTTGAACCGTACATCCTCGATCCCCTTTAGGTGCTTCAAATGTCAGAAATTTGGACACCACAGGGAAGCCTGTAGAGGACGACAGACATGTTCCAAATGCGGTGAAAAGGCCCCTGACCATGCAGAGGAAGATCGCATGAAAGAAATTCGATGTGCAAACTGCCAACAAGATCATCCGGCTTACGCAAGAACTTGCGTTTCACCTCAATTATTTCGTTTTGGTAAACAGCACAAGAGAAATGTTTCCCTCCTGGAAGCTAGGAGAATTGTGGACATCTATATGGGAGAAAGCTGCTACGCCTCCGTTGCACGGAGGACGAATTGAACCAATGACGACACCAAATATAGAACACTTGCGGAGAAATTGCTTAAGCTGGAAGCCAATGTTGACAAACCGTACTTACATTTTAAACTGCGTGCTCATGCTAAACTGAATTATTTGAAATTGAACTGTTTTTGACACTGAAACTGTACTTACACTAAACTGAATTGTTATATATAACTGCTTGAATAGTTTGAAATAGAAATTTTTTTGACAATGAAACTGTATACTCATGCTAAACTGAATTGTTTTAAATAGAACAGATTATTTACATAAAAAATGGATTTGGCGTTAAATAACCTACAAGGGTTGATATGCCATAAAACCCACCCAACCAATCCATCAAAACAGCCGTTACATAAATTTTTTTGTCTATCTTTAATGCTTTTTGGTGGACGGATTGGTGATTTGTCTCCCATAAGACCTGAACAACTGAAACAAAAATCACAACTCCCCATTCGCAAAACTACGAAAATAAAAATGAACACCAAAGTGAATAAGGAAAGACCAGGAAGTACATTCAAAATACCCTCAACAACAAAGTCGCTTATAACAACCAAACAATCCAATTCTCAACAACCAACCAAACCCCTACAAAGAACCTATTGTATAGAAAGTATGGATAACGACAAAGAACGCGTTGTTACTAGCCTTCATCTTGAAGAAATAATCAAACTACAACACTTGAAGCCACTTAACAGTCGACAAACATATAAGCTCTGTCACTTTTTAAAATTGTAAATCTTTTATATATCGTACGTATCTATTTAAATATGTGCTAACAAATGAATGATGTTAAATTGTTATTGATACATAGAAACTCTTGTACTTGCCCAGTCGGCTGGGGCTGTAGAATACACTGACTGCCTCTCTGCAGAGGGGTAAGACCTGGATATGACACTAAACAATCTGATGGTGAGGTTCCAGCAGTGCTGGAGCTTTGGGGAATGCGGAGTACCCCTTCATTGCCATCGCTCCCAGGTCCACTCTGGCCCGGAGTGGCAGCACCTGATAAGGGTCCTATCTATGAGTTAAATAGAACAAAATTGCATTTAAACTGCGTATTTATGCTAAACTGAATTGTTTAAAATAGAACTGTTTTGACATTGGAACTGCGTACTAGAGCTGAACTGAATTGCTCGAAATAGAACTGTTTTTGACGTCTAAACTGTGTACTTATGCTGAACTGAATTATCTGAAATAAAACTGTCTGACATTTAAATCTGTGTATTGCCCAGTCGGCTAGAGCTGTAGAATACACTGACTGCACCTCTGCAGAGGGGTAAGACCTCTCCCCACCCCCAACGAGTGTCCTGGATATGACACTAAACAATCTGATGGTGAGGTTCCAGCAATGCTGGAGCTTTGGGAAATACGGAGTACCCCTTCATTACCATTGCTCCCAGGTCCACTCTGGCCCGGAATGGTAGCACCTGATAGGGCCCTATCTATGGGTTAAATAGAACTAATGGCATACTTATGCTAAACTGAATTGTTTGAGTAAACTGAATAGCTTGAAATAGAAATGTTTTTGACAATTAAACTGTACTTAGATTTGAACTGCGTGCTTGTGCTTAACTGAATTGTTTGAAATAGAACTGTTTTATCGACATTAAAACTGTATTTACACGTAACTGAATTGTTACATATAACTGCAACTGTTTTTTGACGTTGAAACTGTATTTACACTAAACTAAATTGTTTAACATAGAACTGTTCTGACATTTAACTGTGTGTAAACAAAATCTGTACTTTTACAAAACTGAATTAGCTGAAGTAGAATTGCTTGACTAAACTGAATAGCTCGAAATAAAAATGTTTTTTTACAATTAAACTGTACTTACATTTAAAACTGCGTGCTTTTGCTAAACTGAATTGTTTTAAATTGAACTATTTTTGACACTGAAACTGTACTTACCCTCAACTGAATTGTTATATATAACTGAATAGTTTGAAGTAGAAATGTTTTTAACAATTAAACTGTGTACTCATGCTAAACCGAATTGTTTTAAATTGAACAGATTATTTACATAAAAATGGATTTGGCGTTAAATAACCTACAAAGGTTGATATGCCATAAAACCAAACCACAAGCTATTGTAATAATTTAACTGTGTGCAAACAAATGAGGAAAAGTAAATAGAATGATTAATGCTGCCAGCATGGTTTTTGACCTTGTATTTACACTAAACTGAATTTTTTAAGTTTCATAGAACTTTTTTTACATGTGACTGTGTATAAACGGGATCTGTATTTTTACTAAACTGAATTAGCTGAATTAGAACTGCTTGATTAAACACATTAACTCGAAATAGAAATGTTTTTCACAATTAAACTGTACTTGTATTTAAACGGCGTACTTATGCTAAACTGAATTATTTGAAATTGAACTGTTTTTCACAATTAAACTGTAATTACACTAAACTGAATTGTTATATATAACTTCTATTTCAAACTGTTCAGTATATTCAAGCAATTTTATTTTTTTATTTTTTTTTTTTTTTTTTGATAAACTCTGTAGTCACGCTAAACTGAATTGTTTGAAATAGAACTGATTATTTACATAAAAACGGATTTGGCATTAGATAACCTACAGAGGTTGATATGCCATAAAACCAACCAAACCAGGTCCAGTCTCGCCTGGAGTGGTTGCACCTAATTGACCCATGGGATAGGACCCGGTTTGACATTTAAATTGTGTACTTAAATGATCAGATATGCTATACTGAATTGTCTGAAATAGAACTGTGTGTAAACAAAGGATTGCCCACAGAGTTAAATGCTTTCAAGAATTGCTATTTAACAATGAGACCATTTCACAAATTCAATTAAACCATTAAATAACATTTTTGAATGAGCTCATTTTTTATCTACAAAATGTATTCAGAAATCATATGCCAAACGCCCTGCGCAATCAAACACGTTCTCCTTGAGTGTAAAGTTTTTAATGACACCAGAAAACGCCATTTCCACGCAAATACCATGAAGGACTTATTCGAGGACGTCCACATGGATAATGTTTTGTCGTTCTTGAAAGAGACCGGGTTGTAGCAGAAAATATCGACTTGGTTACAATCCTGAAAACACTGAAACTAACCAACTGAAAGCAAATTATTGCTGAATAGAAATACCATTGTTTGTTTTTAATTATTCTCACTACTATTTCTACTAACACAAACACAATCATCACTAAATAAACTAATGTCATATAGAAATACTTGAAAATACTTACTCGTATACAAGTAAATGAGTTGTTTGGTTTTTGTATGGTATCATTAAATTATGTGTTTACAAACCGTACATATGTGTAAACAGGCTTGGGCATTAAATAACCTATAGCGGTTGATATGCCATTAAACCCAACCAACCAATCAAATCATATATTTAGTATGATTTCTGAATACATTTTGTAAATATGTATAAAAAGGATTTGGCATTAAATAACCTACAATGGTTGATATGCCACCAAACCTGTTTACAAATCATATTTAATATATTACACGTATTTGATGATTGGCTTTTATAACATATAAACTTGTAATGAAATAATGGTTTTATCAAAAAAGAAAAATTGGAAGAATGGTTTCAATGGTTCCTTTGTCCCGGATCCCTTGTGAAGAAGAAACCACCTTCTTATGTGCAGAATTTCTCCATGTCAACCGTCTGGATATTGACGTCATTTTGAGTGGAGCCATTGATACATTTTGAATCACGCTATCAGCTTTTATATCTTATAATGATTGAATCTTATATACTGTTGCTTTTGTATCTGTTTTGATGTTGTTTTTTTGTTGTTTTTGTTTTGTTTTGTTTTTTGTCGGAGGATCTCCTAGTATTTAATCAGTTAAGACATTCAGAAGAGTTCTAGGTACCAATGCTAGTAAGCATTCGTCTTAGGAAAGCTGTCTCAACTCCCCACAAAGAAGAAAAAAAATGCCATCTTGTTTTGTGTACACCAATCTTAAAGCTTCCATGTTTCCTGCGGAATTTGAAAAAGCTCTGACAATGTTTATCCAAGAAATGTTAGGCAGACCAAAAGAGGTACTTATGATATATATATATATATTTGTTGTGTGTGTGTTTTGAATATTTAGGTTTGTTTTTTTGTTTTGCTTTTCTAAATTTTGTTTTGTTTTTCTAAATTAGCTGCTTTTCTAAATTAACATCAAGCCCTATTTTATGTGCTTCTTCTTAATTAATAATTACCCAGTCAGCTGGAGCTGTAGAATTTACCGCCTGAATCTTTGCAGAGTGGGTAAGATAGCCCCAGCCAACTGGACAAACATTCGTTAGGTGTAGAATACAACGACCGCACCTCTGCAGAGGAGTATAACCTCCACCCGAGTGTCCTGGATAGGACACTAAACAATCTGATGGTGAGGTCCCAGTAATGCTGGGGCCTTGGGGAATACGGAGCACCCCTTCATTGCCATTGCTCCCAGGTCCACTCTGGCCTGGCGTGGTAGCAACTGAGAGGGCCCTATCTATGAGTTAAATAGAACTAACGGCATACTTATGCTAAACTGAATAGCTTGAAATAGAAATGTTTTGTGACAATTGAACTGTGCTTACATTTGAACTGCGTGCTTGTGCTAAAATGAATTATTTCAAATAGAACATTTTTTTTGACATTGAAACTGTATTTACACTAAACTAAATTGTTTAACATAGAACTGTTCTGACATATAACTGTGTGTAAACAAAATCTGTACTTTTACTAAACTGAATTAGCTGAAGTAGAATTGCTTGACTAAACTGAATAGTTCGAAATAGAAATGTTCTTTACAATTAAACTGTACTTACATTTAAACTGCGTGCTTTTGCTAAACTGAATTGTTTTAAATTGAACTATTTTTGACACTGAAACTGTACTTACACTAAACTGAATTGTTATATATAACTGCTTGAATAGTTTGAAATAAATGTTTTTGACAAATAAAACAATTCAGTTTAGCATGAGTACACAGTTTAAATAGAAGTGATTATTTACAAAAAACTGGATTTGGCATTAAATAACATACAAAGGTTGATATGTCATAAAACCAATTTATATTTTTAATTACTGAATTAGACCATTTAATCAGTAAAAATCAATGACCGCTCTTTCCTACGTTTTTATACGCCAAAGAACGAAATTTAGTTTTTGATTTTTACTGATTATTAAAATTATGCAATCACTTTAATGACATCAAACCAGATGAGATTCCTCCATTTATATGTACATATGAATATATATATATATATATATATATATATATATATATATAATGTGTGTGTGTGTGTATCCTTTGAGTATGTAAAAAGAAATCACTTTACCTGCGATCTAGAGTGAGAAAAAATTTACTTGACCGACTTCATTTTTAGTTTGCCCAGTCGGCTGGGGCTGTAGAATACACCGACTTCTTCTCTGCAGAGGGGTAAACCCCCACCCGAACGAGTGTCCTAGATATGACACTAAAAAATCTGATGGTGAGGTTCCAGCAGTGCTGGAGCTTTGGGGAATGCAGAGTACCCTTTCATTGCCATTGCTCCCAGGTCCACTCTGGCCCGGAGTGGTAGCACCTGATAGGGCCCTATCTTTGGGTTAAATAGAACTAACAGCATACTTATGCTAAACTGAATTGTTTGAGTAAACTGAATAGCTTGAAATAGAAATGTTTTTGACAATTAAACTGTACTTAGATTTGAACTGCGTGCTTGTGCTTAACTGAATTGTTTGAAATAGAACTGTTTTATCGACATTAAAACTGTATTTACACTTAACTGAATTGTTACATATAACTACAACTGTTTTTTGACATTGAAACTGTATTTACACTAAACGAAATTGTTTAACATAGAACTGTTCTGACATATAACTGTGTGTAAACAAAATCTGTACTTTTATAAAACAATTAGCTGAAGTAGAATTGCTTGGCTTAAATGAATAGCTCAAAATAAGAATTTTTTTTTTTTTTTTTTTTTTTTTTTTTACAATTAAACTGTACTTACATTTAAAACTGCGTGCTTTTACTAAACTGAATTGTTTTAAATTGAACTATTTTTGACACTGAAACTGTACTTACTCTAAACTGAAATGTTATATATAACTAAATAGTTTGAAGTAGAAATGTCTTTGACAATTAAACTGTGTACTCATGCTAAACCGAATTGTTTTAAATAGAATTGATTATTTACATAAAAATGAATTTGGCGTTAAATAACCTACAAGGTTGATATGCCATAAAACCAAACCATTTTTGTCAATATTTCTTACAAATCCAAGCATTAAATTATAATTTTACCTCCTATTTTCTTAGACGTATAAAGTAATATTCATGTTTTTCGGTGTGTGGTTGACAGAAGTATGTGGGGATTTTTTTCTTCCTTTCTAACGTTCGTTTTTACTTTCCGAAAGAGGGGAACGAATATAAATATTGAGTCAAGGATAATTTTTTCTAAAAATCTGTGAGCATCTTCAAACTAAACAGACATTTCATCTCCATTGTGGATGAGTTAATTATATGAATGACTGGATGTCTGTGTAAGAGAGAGGGGATCTGATCATTCTAAATTCCATTTGTCAGATCTTTTGATGTCTGTCTGGTTAAAACGTCCACATGGATAATGTCTTGTCGTTCTTGAAAGAGACCGGGTTGTACCAGAAAATATAGACTTGGTTACAATCCTGAAAACACTGAAACTAACCAACTGAAAGCAAATTATTGCTGAATAGAATCATGTTTGTGTTGGTTGAAATAGTAGTGAGAAATAATTAAAAAAAAAAACACTATCATCACTAAAACTAATGCCATATAGAAATACTTGCAAATACTTAGTCGTATGCGATAAATGAGTCGTTTGGTTTTAGTATCATCATCATGTCGTGCTGGTAGCACGGATATCCCTGACCCTCTCTCGCCACTTTTTTGGAGAAGCAGGGACGAACTCATAAGTGATGTACTCTTATGGACCCCCACATATGGTCGAACAAAAGCAGGACAACCAGCTCGAACATACATTCAGCAACTATGTGAGGATAGGGGATGTAGCCCAGAAGACCTGTCGGAGGCGATGAACGATAGGGAAAAGTGGTTTTAGTATGGTATAATTATGTTTACAAACCGTACATACGTGTAAACAGGCTTTGGCATTAAATAACCTATAGAGGTTGATATGCCATTAAACCTAATCAACCAACCAACTGTCTGGTTAAAGAAAGGGAAGTTGCATCTCCAAAATAAGTAAATTGGTTAACTTTCTGCTTGCCCGATTGACTTGAAAATTCAGTGTGTGTATATATATATATATATATATATATATATATATATATATATATATATATATATATATATATATATATGTTGTGATTGTGTGGACACAGAATGAAATGCGCTTGGTGTGATTGCATAAGTGAGTGAACACTCCAAATATCTTGTAACATTGATCTTATAACGGTAAGGAGGTTGTGTTACCTCATTATATTAGAAGGAAAACTAAGAAGAACGATGATGCCGTAAGGTTTTCAATTTTAGAAGTTTAATGAAGCTTGAGTTAAAAGGAAGCCTTTTGTGCTGGTCGTCGTTGTGAGAAGGAAAACGGGTATAAAAGTGAGCAGGCATTTGGCGTGTGGCCAGTAGTTGGTAGTCTAGTAGATTTTGGAGTGAGGAATAAAGGTCTCCAAAATAGATGAGCAGAACTGAAGTAGCTGGTTGTCTGAGCGCGATACGTTTCGCTGTAGACGTAGCAAAAGTCGTGTTTGCTGTTTAAGGACAGGAATGATGTAGTCATCCATAAATGTGTGGTCCTGGTTGCTATAGGAGAGAGGCATGAAGGTCTTAAAATGTTGTCCAAGAATGAAGTAGCTTAATATCTGAGCGGAATTACGCGTCGAAGTACATAGCAAAAGTTAGAGGCGACATGAGTGTTCCTATAAGTGGCGGATTGAATACATCTAATTCATGTTCAACAGGGAACAATTGTTCTAACAGGGTCGACTCAAAAGTCCATAAATTAGACGGCTTTCCTCATGGTGCTGTGATTTTGCTGCTATGAAGGGAGCGGACAGAAAGTACATCCGTTCTGCTCGAAAGGTTCTGAGGAAGAGATAGTTTGGCGGGCTTTCACCATTTTTATGTTGCCCGGGAAAATGGTCCGGACTGAATAGAATAAGTCATCCTCATTGGGTGAAAATATGCGACGACCATAACGGTCGAATTAATTTACGCGCCAAACAAAAATACGAAGTTCTTTCTGCTACAATCTTTTCATTTCGTTGAGAGCATATAGAAACGGTATATCAACTTTACATTTTAATAATTACATGATTTTAATAAAAGCTTTCAATTTTGATCTTTCAGAAGATGAATGTAATAATCCAAAGCGATCTATATTTTTGCCGTAACAACACCTATGATCCTGCCCTTCTCCTTGAAATCAGAGCAATTGATGTCTTCAATGGTTCTACCACACCAAAATTTACCAATACTCTTGTAGAATATCTCAGCAGCAATCTGGCTGTACCAAGAGATAGGTAAGAATATGATTTTCCTTAATTATATGCATGTTAAAATCTTTAAATTGTATTAAAACCATCAATTATCTTCATGTCTCACTGAGAATACATCTTGCCCAGTCTGCGTACTAGAGCTGAACTGAATTGCTCGAAATAGAACTGTTTTTGACGTCTAAACTGTGAACTTCTGCTGAACTGAATTATCTGAAATAAAACTCTGACATTTAAATCTGTGTATTGCCCAGTCAGCTGGGGCTGTAAAATACACTGACTGCACCTCTGCAGGGGGGGTAAGACCCCCCCCCACAACGAGTGTCCTGGTTATGACACTAAACAATCTGATGGTGAGGTTCCAGCAGTGCTGGAGCTTTGGGGAATGCGGAGTACCCCTTTATTGCCATCGCTCCCAGGTCCACTCTGGCCCAGAGTGGTAGCACCTGATAAGGGTCCTATCTATGGGTTAAATAGAACTAAACCGTGCTTCTTTCACTATACTGATTTTTGAATTTAAACTGCGTATTTATACTAAACTGAATTGTTTAAAATAGAACTGTTTTGACATTGGAACTGCGCACTAGAGCTGAACTGAATTGCTCGAAATAGAACTGTTTTTGACGTCTAAACTGTGTACTTATGCTGAACTGAATTATTTGAAATAAAACTGTCTGACATTTAAATCTGTGTATTGCCCAGTCGGCTGGGGCTGTAGAATACACTGACTGCACCTCTGCAGAGTGTCCTGGATAGGACACTAAAAAATCTGATGGTGAGGTTCCAGCAGTGCTGGAGCTTTGGGGAATACGGAGTACCCCTTTATTGCCATCGCTCCCAGGTCCACTCTGGCCCAGAGTGGTAGCACCTGATAGGGCCCTATCTATGGGTTAAATAGAACTAACAGCATACTTATGCTAAACTGAATTGAGTAAACTGAATAGCTTGAAATAGAAACGTTTTTGACAATTAAACCGTACTTACACTTAAACTGAGTGCTTATGCTTAGCTGAATTTTTTGAAATAGAACTGTTTTTCGACATTAAAACTATATTTACACTTAACTGAATTATTACATTTAACTGCTTGAATAGTTTGAAATGGAGATGTTTTTGACAATTAAACTGTGTACTTATGCTAAACCGAACTGTTTTCAATAGAGCAGATTATTTACATAAAAATGGATTTGGCGTTAAATAACCTACAAAGGTTGATTATGCCATAAAACCAAACCAAAATAGAACTGAGAATACATCAAAAAACAAGTTATTGCCCAGTCGGTTGGGGCTGTAGAATACACTGACTGCACCTCTGCAAAGAGGTAAGACACCCCCACTAATGAGTGCCTTGGATATGACACTAAACAATCTGATGAAGTTCCAGTGATGCTGGAGCTTTAGGGGATGCGGAGTACCCCTTCATTGCCATCACTCCCAGGTCCACTCACGACCCTATCAGGTGCAACCACTCTGGGCCAATCTATAGGTCAAATACAACTGAACTGTTTACTTGTGCTGAACTGAATTGTTTGACGTAGAACTGTTTTTCGACATTGAAACTGTTCTAATTATTACATGATGTCGGCATTTGTTGTGTGGGTGCCAGTCAGAGGATCACTTAGTCTGTTTCGGTACGAAACTCACACGAGACCAGAAGAGGACGAGGGAAGGAAGGTCTCAGAGAGAAGAGAAGTGGACAGAACAGACAAATCAACAGAAGAGAACAGGGCAGTCAGCAGAAGAGAGCAGGAGCTAGGCCTGTGGACTCAGGCCAAGTTGGCCAACATTAGAAGATGAGTCAGCATTCCAAGTGGCTTTGTGGGAATTTCGCTTGAGTACACGCTCACAGTAGCTCACAGAATGCTAGGACAGTGTCATAGACTTCTCCCTTCTTGCACTTGGAGCTAACCCTAGCCCGTGACAGTTTGTTCTTTTCTTCCACCCTCTCAGTTGTGTGTTATGTTTTGTGTGTCCGTAAAGAAATGTGAAATACCCCTGGCCGGAAATGAGAAAAACCACAAAACTATCTAATGGCCATGAGTAGTTTGGATGGTTGAGATAGTGGGGGTCAGCCAGCAATATATTGTCACATAATGCTGAACTGAATTGTTTGAAATAGAGCTGTTTATATGTATAAAAATGGTTTTATGGCACACCAACCATTGTAGGTTATTAATGCCAAATCCAAACAAAAGAAATGACTGATATATTGTTAGGGTTCAGACCTTATGAAAAAATATTTATTACGCACACACATATGTATGTATGTATATATATATATATATATATATATATATATATATATATATATATATATATATAAATGATTTGTAAACACATTTCAAACAACCCTAACTATTTGCTTATAACAGGGCAAAGAATGAGTTCTGTAGGCAATAGTTCAACTTATCAAAGTTTCCCCACCCCACCCCGAGGGATAGAAAACGAGTTGCCTCCTGTAAACTGTGGATGCATGTGACGGACAATAAGGACAATCCCACAATGCATTCTTCCAGTCCTTATAGACTTGAAATTGGCCATGACACATGGTAGATGTACATTTGACAGGTTTATTTAACCACAAAGTTAAAATATGCATCTATTGACCAGGAAAAGAAGCCGAGACGTGTACCACAAAACGATTAGTCTGTGTGCATTACAAAACCATCTCTGTTTGTAAAAACATAGAACAAAACTGAAAAAAGTAAATATGTAACTTATCAACTCTTGTAGGTTATTTGATGCCAAATCCTCTCAATATATATGCCATGAAACTCAACCAAACAAGAATAGATTAAAATGATGAATTGTCCAGTCGGCTGGGGCTGTAGAATACACCGACTGCTTCTCTGCAGAGGGGTAAAAAAAACCCTAACAGGTGTCCTGGATATGACACTAAACAATCTGATGGTGAGGTTCCAGCAATGCTGGAGCTTTGGGGAATGTGGAGTACCCCTTTATTGCCATTACTCCCAGGTCCACTCTGGCCCAGAGTGGTAGCACCTGATAAGGGTCCTATCTATGGGTTAAATAGAACTAACAGCATTTTTATGCTAAACTGAATAGCTTAAAATAGAAATGTTTTTTACAATTAAACCGTACTTACATTTAAACTGCGTGTTTATGCTTAACTGAATTATTTAAAACAGAACTGTTTTTCGACATTAAAAGTGTATTTACACTTAACTGAATTGTTTCATATAACTTCTTGAAGAGTTTGAAATAAATGTTTTTGACAATTAAACTGTGTACTTATGCTAAACTGAATTGTTTTAAAAAGAACAGATTATCCAAATAAAAATGGATTTGGCGTTAAATAACCTACAAAGGTTGATATGCCATAAAACCCGACAAACCCAAACCCTAAAATGATGAAAATAGCATTTTTTTTTTATTTTACACCTTATTTTAATCATTTCAATGTATCATTGAATTAGATGATGTAATATGGCAACTGTATTTGTATAATTACTTTTTTTTTCCTTTTCAGGATTACTCTACAATATGTTGCTCTGGACAAGACAATGGTCGGCATTGGTTCTTAATCAACCAATATCAAGAACAGTCAACCTTAGAAACCCCATCACCTTACTGTTTTTTGTTTATTATATCTTCTATCTTGTTAATCCGTAAAATTGATTTATTATTTACACAAGTTTTGATTATTAGGAATTTTTCATGCAAAAGATTTGTACAATTCAATGGCCATTTTGTGAAAGAGGAAGATACAGCTCACATATATTTTGGATAAAAACAGATAATTCACAAGCCCAAGGGTGGGCTGTAATTTTCTGTTTGTGAGCACCATCATTCCTTACTTTATCTGTAAACCTCAACATTTAATATTTTTATCCCCTTTTTACTGATCAGAACTGCCCTCTCAATGAGGCTTCAAATATGCTAATGAGTGTCTTATCCAGGAGCCTTTTAAGGGAGAGGAATGCAAACTACATCCAGTGAAGAGGTTCTAGTCCTCTGGGAATAATGGCAATGAAAGGGTGACCCATACTCCCCATTCTGACCCAAAGTAGTATCTATAAGGGCTCCATTTATGAGTCAAACAGATGTTAGAAAATTATTTGTATTGTATAGGAATACTTGACATACTATCATATAGAAATTGTTGCTTGGAATCCTATAATTGTGTATGAATTATTAGTATTAGATAGGAATACTTGAAACCATGTAACAGTCATATAGTAAATTATTAGTATTATCTAGGACTACTTGATATCTTTATAACTATGCAATTTCTTAAAAACCCAAATAAAAGTGCAAACAAATAATTATAGACTGTGGAACACTGATTACAGTCCTAACTTTGTTTTGATTTGTTTAATGCTTTCCTGATATTTAGTTCTGGCATTATTCAGAACATTCTATACAGTGTGGAAGCAAAACATGGAATAATTTGGAAAAGGGTTCTCTGAAGAAAAAATTCTTTGCTTTGTATTTTCTAATGTTTGTGAGTGCCATCATCCCTCCCTCCATCTTCAAACCTCAACATTTAATATTATTCATCCCCTTTTTACAGATCAGAACTGCCCTGTCAACGGGGCTTCAAATATGCTGACTAGTGTCCTTATCTAGGACCCTTTTTAGGGGAGAGGAGAATGCAAACTACATCCAGTAGATGGAATATGGAATAAAGTTTCTTTGTCATTTCTTTTCTTGCTCACTCATATTGGGCTGAATTTTAATTTAAAGTGTCTGAATAATAAAGCTAATCATAAAAATTTAGATTTACTGTGTTTTTGTTTGTTTGGGGGGGGTCAAAAATTGAACAAAAAATGAAGCTTTTTAAGTCTGATTGTCCAATCTTCTACTTTCCCTTAAAAAGCTTTTAAACTGACCTCTCTACAATGATTAAGAAGGATCCCATAACATCAATAAGAAAGCAGGCTTAATGACTTGTTTAATTGCTGTCACAGTTTTCTTTCCAACTTTCAAGATTTTAGCCCAGACCTTACCCCATTTAGTATAATCAGGTTGTTTTTTTTTTTTGGGGGGGGGGTCTTAGAAAAAAAAAATCAATATGAATAGGAAGTTGCATTTGTTTTGAGACTTGCTTGAAGGTATGCAAATCTTTTTGAAGACGTGTTGATACAATAAGTGAAAAAAATGGTAGCCGTATTAAATAAATTTACTGCTTTGTATCTTTGTTTATTTTTTTAAAATCAAAATAACCTTGTTTTATAAGTAAAAGTAAAGCTTGCAACTGAAGTCAAGGGCGACCCAAAGGCTCCTTTTTCAATAGTTACTACACCTCAGTGTAGGGGAGGGCACTACTCCTTTCCCTGGATTGCTCAACTTAACACTCAGCATTATAAGGTAAGTATCAAGGGTAAAGCAAGGAGATATAAGGTACCATTGTTCGGGGTCTTTGCCAATGGCCCGGGAGACCAGGGTTCAATCCCAGGTTGAGTCATGCCAAACACTCTACCCATTAGGCCAATGAACCAAAATTTCATTCATTATTATACTAGTATCTTCCTAATTTTGCTTCTGTACTCTTTGTTTAAATATCCCAAGACTTGATTAATAAAGATCTTTTCTTTAAAAAATTTAAAAAGCCCACAAGTTTGATCATGACAGCTACAATTTTATTTTCCAAGTAAAAGTAGGCGAGTCAGAAAGTCAACTTTTCATTATTTCTCTTTAAGACGACCATTTTCACTACAAAAGACTGTGCAAATATCTGAGGTGATTTCCATGTAAAATTACCACGAAATTTTCAAATCTGGACGAGACTGATTGCATATCACATAGCACTAATACCCTTGGGAAAAGTATGAATGCAATTATTTTCTCCCTCCATGGGTAAATAGGACAGACTAGGTTCTTCAGCCTTGGTGAGGCAACTAGTCTAGGAGAAGGAAAACTCTGAATTCAAACCTGTTAAACTCCGCTTAAAAATTGACCTCGTCAGATCCTGTACTAGTGGAGGGGTTGGGTAAATAGGATTATTTTCTTATGTGGCTTGCTTCCTAATGAGTCCACTTCTCAGAAAAAAAAAAAGAAATTAGTATATCTTGATATTCTTAAATAAAAATAACAAAAGTAAATAAAGTGTCGATGCCTGTTACAGAGCTCTGGAAGAAGATATGCATTAAAAAGAAAATTACATATGCCTCAATTTAACTTAAAACATGTTTGGTTTTTGGGGTTTGGTTTGTTTTGTTTTTTTGTTCTATAAATAAAATGTAAACTCGTATATTAAACAAAAATTAAAGAGAACAGGACATAGAAATGAACAATAAATGAAACCGTAATTTTCTCTCATAGCTTCAGTTGAGGTGCTTTTTCACCACATTCATTTTCTTTAAACTGTCTTGGTAAATACAGCTTCAGTTGAGGTGCTTTTTCACCACATTCATTTTCTTTATAATGCTGAGTGTTAAGCATTTTTTGAGTCTTTGGTAAGACTCGACCAGGGATTAAACCCAGGTCTCCTGGGCCATTAGCGAACAATAAGCCAATATGAAGTAATATATAGGCAATATTTCACCTTTTTCTTTAAACTGTGTTGAAAAAGCATCTCAATAGAAGCTGTATTTACTAAGACAGTTTAAAGTACAGATCAAGGGTAAAGTGGGGCAATTCTGGGAAAGGAATAGTGCCCTCCACCACACTTTGGTGTGGTAGCAATCAAAAAGGAATCCTTCAGGTCACTCTCAACTACGGTCGCCAACTTACTTTTATTGAAGGACCCTTATTATTGTTATACACCCCATAATCCTGATTGTCACCTTTCACCCCTTATATTATGGCACAAGGTGGATTTCTACTAGTACATTCATTTTGTGGAGTGTGAAAAAGTATAAATGAATTTATTTATTAAATGGATAAAGTCTTTGTGTTATTGAGATATGATATGATGGTAGAATTGAGATATGATATGATATGATATGATGGTAGAATTGAGATATGATATATGATATGATATTGAGATATGATATGATGGTAGAATTAATAGAGGGATAAGAATAAGGGCTGAAGGGTAAGTGGCATTCCACGAGCACATACACCTGTTGTTGGGAGTATTACATTGATTTTCGATAATCTCCCCTTTTCTACAAATTGATTCTTTCAAGGAAGAGGCACATCTGGTATTAATAATAGTTGACAAAAACACATATATATAATATATTTACTAATCTAATATCTACCAGCATTCACGGTATCGGAAAAAACAAAAAAAAACCTGGTCAGGAACAAGAGATAAAAGTACCTCGAATCACCGCCCAGGAGAAAAAGAAAAAAGTTTCTTGGGTAAAAAAGAAAGAAAAGGCCAGCCTCGTCCGACTCCTTGAAAAAAATCAAGGGGTACGCAGTCAGTGGTCAAAAGAAAACCAAAAAACCCTCCGAATGCTGCAAAGCTATAATTACTTAAGTGCTCAACACAATACAATGGAGCCAATTATAGAATTAACTTAAATCGCGAGTCGAAAATCTGCTACTAAAGTTTCACCTTAACGGATCATCAGGAAGCCTAAGTTCGACTAAATTTTAAGGAGAAATCACCTTCTTTTATTCACCAAAAACCCCACCTAGCCTAGAATTTGCATAAAAAAAAAAAAAATATATATATATATATATATATCTTATTATCCACCTCGTGCCATATAATTTTTTATATAAGTAGATTTATCAATAATAATAAAACAAAAATCCACCCTTCAATGGATAAAGTTAAATGACAGATATTTTATCAAGATTTTATAAAATTGTAATATTTTCAAGTCAATCAATTAGAAGTTCATTTCTACATTTCAATTAAACGAAAATCTGTTTAACATCCATATAAGTAGATGTCCACTAGTTTCAGAGAACCAACTTTTAATCAGAGGTGATATTTTCCAAGCAAATACCATGAAGGACTTATTTGAGAACATCCACATGGATAATATTTTGTCGTTCTTGAAAGAGACCAGGTTATAGCAGAAAATATAGACTCAGTTACTATCCTGAAAACACAACAAACTAACCAACTGAAAGCAAATTATAGCTGAATAGAAAAACCATTATGTTTGTGTTAGTAGAAATAGTTGTGAGAAATAATTTTAAAAAAACAAACACTATCATCGCTAAATAAACTAAGAGGAGGTGCCCGTGGTGTAATGGTTACTGTCACAGGATATGGACACGGCGATACGAGTTCAATTTCTGGACAAAACTCACTGTATTTCACATAGCACTAATACCCTTGGGAAAGGTATGAATCCAATTATTCTCCCTCCAGCTATGGATAAATAGTAGGGTACTCTGAATTCAAACCTCTTAAAGAAATTGACCTTGTGTCATATCCTGCCCGAGCAGAGGGGTTGGGTAAATAGGATCACTAAATAAACTAATGTCATAGAGAAATACTTGCAAATACTTACTCATATGCGAGTAAATGAGTTTTTTGGTTTTAGTATGGTACCATTAAATTATGTGTTTACAAACTGTACATACGTGTAAACAGGCTTTGGCATTAAATAACCTATAGAGGTTGATATGTCATTAAACCCAACCAACCAACCATCAGAGGTGATATCTCCACACTAAAGCACAAATTCACCTTCCTTGGAAGCAGCGTCTCATCAACATGCAACTAGCAAAAGCATTGACAGCTATTGATTGTTTTATTTTATCAGTCAGGTCTGACTTCGATAACCTGTGTTTTTTCCAAGCAGTAGTCATGTAGATACCGCTATATGGATGCACTACATGGACGCTAACTAAATGTATGCAGAAAAAGCTTGACAGCAATTACATAAGAATGCTGCAAGCTGTACTGAACATGTCCTAGATGCAACACCCCACAAAACACCAGCTGTACGGCCACCTACCACCCATCACGAAGGGTGTCCTCGTGGTGTGATGGTTAAAGCGATGAACTGCAGAATCGTAGTACGCGAGTTCGTACTCCAGTCGCGCAATTACGTTCACTTTTGGGCAAATACCCTTGGGAAAGGTATGAACCCCCTTATTCTCCCTCCAGCTATGGGTAAATAGTAGGACGGACTAGGTTCTTCAGCCTTGGTGAGGCAACTAGTCTAGGAGAAGGAAAACTCTGAATTCAAAACCTGTTAAACTCCGCTTAAAAATTGACCTTGTGTCATATCCTGCCCGAGCGGAGGGGTTGGTAAATAGTACCACCCATCACGAAAACCATCCAAATTAGACAAACTAAGCATGCGGGACACTGTTCGTCTGTGTGAAGGGGTCCACAGGAGTATATCCCTTATGAGTTCGCCATTACTTCTCCATTAAGGTTGGATGACCAGCTCGAACATATCTACAGCAGCTCAGTGTCGATACAGGATGTGGCCTCAAGGAGCTGCCAGGAGCGATAGATAGGTGGTAAGAAAAGGTCAGGGAAATCCATGCTAGCAGCACGACATCATGATAAGTTCAGAATGGTACAACACCCTATAACAATAAACAATAGACCATCCAGGGACATAATACTCATGATATTATTCTTGGGGTGCTAGCATGGCGTTCTCTACTAGTATAGAATGTCATGAGTGCTCGGGTCACAACACCCAAATGCCAGAGATTTAAGTTCACGCAATGATACAATCAAATCTTTCTTTTTTTTTTTTTGTTGCCTCTTGGTAAATATTTCAGCTGTCATTCCAAAATACTTCTGAAAAAGCACTGTATATACCACGTTAATTTTATTATCCACCTCGTGCCATCATATAAGTAACAAAAATGAGTTACGAGCCAAAGGGTAAGTGACATTCTACTAGCATTCATTCTGTACGTGTTTAGGAGTTGGCCTACCAACTATATTGTTTGCCCAGTCTGCTGTGGCTGTAGAATACACTGACTGCTTCTCTACAGAGGGGTAAGACACCTCCAAAATGAGTGTCCTGGATATGACGCTAAACAATCTGATGGTGAGGTTCCAGCAATGCTGGAGCTTTGGGGAATGAGGAGAACCCCTTCATTGCCATCACTCCCAGGTCCACTCTGGCCCGGAGTGGCAGCACCTGATAGGGCCCTATCTATGGGTTAAATAGAACAGCATACTTATGCTAAACTGAATTGTTTGAGTAAACTGAATAGCTTGAAATAGAAATGTTTTTCACAATTAAACTGTACTTACATTTAAACTGTGTGTTTATGCTTAACTGAATTATTTGAAATAGAACTGTTTTTCGACATCAAAACTGTATTTACACTTAACTGAATTGTTACATATAACTGCTTGAATAGTTAGAAATAAATGTTTTTGACAATTAAACTGTGTACTTATGCTAAATTGAATTGTTTTCAATAGAACAGATTATTTACATAAAAATGGATTTGGCATTAAATAACCTACAAAGGTTGATATGCCATAAAACCCAACAAACCAAACTATATTGTGTATATATATATATATATATATATATATATATATATTGTCATCCACAGACAGACTGTTTGGTTGTATCACAACTCTTCAGTGTGGCTAACTAGACATGTAGTATGCTTGAAGCTGGGATCGAAACCCGCCCAATTTTACATTTGACTTAGTATCAGACTGTTCGGTTAACAAGCCTACCACATCAACCAGGGAATTATAAGGTATTAAGTAGCACAGCAGCAGCAGCAGCAACGTTCGTTTGGCGAAGGAATTTACGGCTGCCGTTCGCATAATGCAAAGCTCTTTGAATGAATTGAGCACTCTGTTTACATTTTATACCTTACTGGATACCAGAGTGCTCAATTATTTCGAAGAGCTTTGCATTATGCGAGCGGCAGCCGAGAATTCCTTTGCTAGAGTGCTCAATCCTCATGGGGGAGCGTATATATATATATATTCATAATTCACTCTTTGCCAAGGCTTAGAGTCAGAATGGCAATGCAAGGATTCTCTATCTTCTGAGATAAATCTTCATCACTGGATACAAGAGAGAGTTTGAGTCTCATTGGGTGCCCCATTCATTTGGCCTTGTGCCACATCTAAGCAAGAAAGGGGCTTAGTAAATTACTACTTCTCCAGAAATGCTTATTATGTATGAAATATGGTTTGGTTTTTATGGCATATCAACCATTGTAGGTTATTTAATGCCAAATTCTATTTATACATATATATTAAATATATATGATTTGGTTGGGTTGGGTTTTATGGCATATCAACCATTGTAGGTTATTTAATGCCAAATCCTCTTTATACATATATATTAAATATATAGGATTTGGTTTGGTTGGTTTTTATGGCATATCAACCATTGTAGGTTATTTAATGCCAAATTCTATTTATACATATATATTAAATATATATGATTTGGTTGGGTTGGGTTTTATGGCATATCAACCATTGTAGGTTATTTAATGCCAAATCCTCTTTATACATATATATTAAATATATAGGATTTGGTTTGGTTGGGTTTTATGGCATATCAACCATTGTTGGTTATTTAATACTAAATCCAGTTTACAAATCATATATTAAATAAATATGTAAAAACACATTTTGTAGATACCCACAGTTAAATTATCAAGCAATTCAATTTAGTATAAGTCATTTATGTAGCCTGGAGTGGTAGCACCTGATAGGGTCCAATCTATAGGTCAAGTAGAACTAAACAGTGTACTTATGCTAAACTGAATTGTTAGAAATAGAACTGTTTTTGACATTTAAACTTAGTGCAGAGTCGCCCAGGGAGTCAAGGCAATGAAGTACTCTGCATCCCCCAAACCTCCAATATTTCAAGAACCTCACCATCAAATTATTTAGTGTCATATCCAGGACTCTCGTTGGGGGAGTTTTACCCTTCTGCAGATAGCAAGTTAGTAATTATGAGCCCAGTCGGCTGGGGCTGTAAAATACACCAATGACTTTACCATAAAAATCCATTTAAAATCAAGAAGAAAGGGGGTTTTAGCGATCAAGAATTAATGTGAATATTATACAAATTAACAGAATTAGGGCCGTCATTTTAATATTTTAGTTTTATTAAAAACATTAGACACACAAAATATTATTATGATACTGAATAATTTTAAAGATGTGTTCATTTAACTCGGCTGAATGAAAAAATGCTTTTTATTCTGATTTCTGCTTTATCCTTCAAATGGAAGCACCTGTGTTATGATTACTCATCATCTGTCTGTTCGACGCCCTCAAACTTAAGACGTGTCTTCAATTGGTCAATCTCTATATCTTTTAACTTGAGGGTCATTAGTTTGTTCTTACATTCCATGCAAGATATCTGAAAAAATGAAAAAAAAAAAAAATGAAAGGAAAAATGTTCACGATTGTATTTCAATTTTCTTCTTTTTTTATATAGCTTAATACGACAAAATGATCTCTCGAGTTTCAAATCATTTATTTCCATTCCAATCAATTATGTAACAATTTGAAAGATCACCAATTATTGGCAGGTAGTGTCGCTTAGTTACAACTATTAAGCATCTGGAAAAATATTGCTCAAACGTCACTCAGTTTAAGTGATGTACAGTGAACCCAGGACCATATGATTCCGTGCTTATGATTGGCATTAAATAACCCACAAAACTTGATATGTCATTAAACAAAAGAAACCAAAACCCACTGTTATCTGATTATGGAGGTGTCTGTGGTGTAATGGTTATTGTCTTAGGAAACGGACACAGCAAAAATGAGTTCAAGTCCTGGCGAAGGCTGATAGCATTTAACGTAATACTAATACCCTTGGAAAAGGTATGAATCCAATTATTCTCCCTCTAGCTATGGGTGAATAGTAGGGCAGACTGGGTTCTTCAGCCTTGGTTAGGCAACCAGTTAAGAAAGAAAACTCTGAATTCAAACCTGTTAAACTCTGCTTAAAAATTGACCTTGTGTCACATCCTGCCCAGGCAGAGGGGTTGGTAAATACACGGTCATCTGATCACATGAACAGCAGTGACAGTATTTAACCTATAGCTGGAGAGATAAAGGGGTTCATGCCTTACCAAAGGGTGTGGGGTTGTTTGCTGTTGAATGTTGCTCCCACAGTTTATGGTGGCTCATTATTGAAAAGCAAATGATGTAAACGACACTGACAAAAGAACATTCAAAACAAAGCAATACAAACAAAAATAAATTTATATATCAACAAGTACATAAAAAAGAAATATTATGAAATATTATGAATATTCTAATATAGCTTGTTAAATATTCCTCTGTGTGTGTGTGTGTGTAACTAATACGGATATTATAGTGAAAGACTAAATATTAAATGTGTCCTGTAGACTATAAATGTATTTCCCGCGAGGTATCAATACACAGAAATATAGCAATGTATTCAAGAAGGATGTGTTTTCTCCCATGTTGGTCATTTGTCTCTTTTGGGATTTGACAAAATGTTTGAGGCCATGCGCATTACTGAAACAAATCCAGCCAAAAAGGCAGAACAGGAAAAAAAAAGATCGCAGAGTATATACATACCCATGCTATGTGTATTGAGCTGTGTGTCACTAGCTGGCAAAGCCAAGCGGTCTCTGGAAGTCAAAATGTAAGAGAATGAGTTATTGGAAGTCAAGAGTATATATAGCTAATCCTTGTCATGTGATCGGCTCCAAACACACTGTTTATTTTGCACTGAACCAAATCAAAGGTGTGGACGTAGTTGGGAGCATAAATCATGTGACTTTCCTGACCAATAGGTTCTCAAAACTAATTAGTTTACCAATGTCCACCATCTTTGTTTCGGGAACAAGTGAATCGGTATCCTACTTTCTAGAATGTTCTTGTATCACAGCCATTTTAAAAATAAAGGAGTATAAATCCTATATGTTGCCCAGTCAGCTAGGGTTGTAGAATATGCCGACTGCACCTCTGCAGAGGGGTAAGACCCCCCCCCCAATGAGTTTCCTGGATATGACACTAAACAATCTGATGGTGAGGTCCCAGTAATGTTGGGGCTTTGGGGAATGCGGATTACCCCTTTATTGCCATTGCTCCCAGGTCCACCCTGCTCCGGCATGGTAGCACCTGATAAGGGTCCTATCTATGAGTTAACTAGAACTAAACTGCATACTTATGCTAAACTGAATTGTTTGATTAAACTGAATAGCTTGAAATAGAAATGTTTTTGACAATTAAATCATACTTTCATTTAAACTGTGTGCTTATGCTAAGCTGAATTGTTTGAAAGAAAACTATTTTTTGTCATTGAAACTGTATTTGCACTGAGCTTAATTGTTTGACATGGAACTGTTTTGACGTTTAGCTGTGTGTGAGCAAAATCTGTACTTGTTCTGGGCTGAGTTGACTGAATTAGAATTGCTTGATTAAACTGAAGATCTAGAAATAGAAATGTTTTTCACGATTAAATTACTTACATTGAAACTCCATGCTTCTGCTAAACTAAATTGTTTAAAATTGAACTGTTTTTGACATTGAAACTGTACTTGCACTGAACTGAATTATTATATATAACTGCTTGAATAGATTGAAATAGAAATGTTTTTGACAATTAAACTGTTTACTCATGCTAAACTGATTTGTTTTAAATAGAACTGATTATTTACATAAAAATGGATTTGCCGTTAGATAAACTACAAAGGTTGATAGATGTTTAAGGATCTAAGTCCTGATGATGGTTTATTGAAACTGAAATGTTATAGCATCTACTTTCTTTCACATTAAATTCTTCCCTTTAGATTACTTTGAGTGATATATCTGCCTTGCTGATTGGTTGGATGGTTGGTTGACAGTTTGGGTTTTATGGCATATCAACCTTTGTAGGTTATTTAATGCCAAATCCATTTTTATACAAATAATCAGTTTGATTTCAAACAATTCAGTTTAGCATAAGTACACAGTTTAATTGTCAAAAACATTTCTGTTTCAAGCTATTCAGTTTAGTCAAACAGTTCTATTTCAAACAAATCATTTTAGCATAAGTACACAGTTTAGTTCTATTTAACCCATAGACAGGGTCCTATCAGATGCTACCACTCTGGGCCAGAGTGGACCTGGGAGCAATGGCAATGAAGAGGTACTATGTATTCCCCAATTACTGGAACCTCATGATCAGATTGTTTAGTGTCATATCATGGACACTTGGTGAAGGGGAGGTCTTACCACTCTGCAGAGATGCAATTGGTGTATTCTACAGCCGCAGGTGACTGGGCAAAAGCTTTGTTGAGGAGGATGCATTTTTATATATATATATAAATGCATCATCCTCAACAAAGCTTATATATATATATATATATATATACGAGGATCATTAAATAAGTTTCCAGACTTTTTTCGTATGGGCACTTTTATTGATAGTACACACATGAAACTCTAGTCCCCTTCAAAGTAATTTCCTCCGGCTGCAATGCACTTGTACTGTTCCAACAACTTCTGGAAGGCCCCATCGAAGTTCTCTTGTGTGAGCATGTCAATGACCTTTATCACAGACTCTTTCATCTCCTCAATTGTCTCATAACGACAGCCTCTGAGCTTAGGGAATAACCAAAAGTCACCAGGGGCAACGTCTAGACTATAGGGAAGCTGAGGAACTGTCTTGATGCCCATCTTGCTCAAATAGTCTGTGACAAGGATGGAGTTGTGGACTGGTGCATTGTCCTGGTGGAAATGCCACTGACCTGATTTGAAGAGTGCTGGCCTCTTCCGTTGGAATCTCTTTCTGAACTCCCTTACAACCTCAACATAGTAACCCTAACCCTAACCATTTGGCCAATCAACTGTGGTATATTGACTTCCTTACTCCTCCCACACTTCTCATCATCCCTCACAGACTCCCTGCCTTCTTTTGAATCTCTTATGCCACTCAAAAACTGATGTTCAATTCATGCAAGATATTTGAAAAGCAGTCTCAGGCATTCCATACGTTGTTTCTGTGGCATTTTTACCAAGTTTAAAACAAAATTTTATTGAATATTGTTCTTCTAAAGTGTCCTCACGTCCAGATTGCATTTTTGAAATTCACCAGCTGTGACAATCAGGCTTTAGTAGAGTGTATTTGAATTCCTGCTGAAGCTGTTCATTTGAATCTGAAATCACAAAAATTGGTCAGTCATCTCATAAGATGTATAGCAATAACATAGTGAATTTTCAAGAGTCTACAACAATATTAAATGCCTGTACAAAAAAGTCTCTATATGAATAATATGCTAACATTTAATCATTTTTAGTGTAGATAAAACCATCTTCAGGGCAATGTTAGTATATGATGCAATGTCTCATCTGAAAAAATTAATTTACTCATTAGGTTAATTAGCCGTGCATTTACCATGACTAGTTAATTTGGCATCACTTGTGTGCAATGTGGACGAGTAGCTCAAAGGTAGAGTTTCAACTCTGCACTATTTAAATTGGCCTTGTCAGTTAGGACTGTAGAATACACCGACTGCACCTCTGCAGGTGGGTAAGACCCTCACCCAACCCCCATGAGTTCTTGCTATTACTCACAGGTCCACTCTAGACCTGGATTGGGAGTACCTGTTAGGATCCGATCTATGGCTTGCCCAGTAGGCTAGGATTGTAGAATACACCGACTGCACCTCTGCCTCCAACGAGTGTCCTAGATATGACACTAAACAATCTGATGGTGAGGTTCCAGTGATGCTGGAACTTAGGTGAATGCAGAGTACCTCTTCATTGACATTGCTACCAGGTTCACTCCAGCCCAGAGTGGTAGCACCTGATAGGCCCTATCTATGGGTTAAATAGAACTAAACTGTGTACATTGCTAAACTGAATTGTTTGAATTAGAACTGTTTGACTAAACTGAATAGCTTGAAATAGTTAAATGTCAAAACAGTTCTATATTAAACATATCAGTTTAGCCTAAATACAGTTTCAATGTCAAAAACAGTTCCATTTCAACCCTTCAGTTTAGCATAAATATGCAGTTTAAATGTAAGTACACAGTTAATTATCAAAAACATTTTTGCATGAAAACAAAATCTATACTTATACTAAACTGAATTAGTTGAATTAGAACTGTTTAACCAAACTGAATAGCTTGAAATTGAATAGCTTTTGATAATTAAACTGTGTACTTATGCTAAACAGGATTGTTTGAAATAGAACTGTTTTGACATTTAACAGTGCGTAAACAAAAAAAAATAATTTTACATTAAACTGAATTGTTTGAAATAGAACTTTGACAAAATTGAATAGCTTGAAATAGAAATGTTTTTGACAATTAAACTGTGTACTTATGCTAAACAGAATTGTTTGAAATAGAACTGATTATTTGTATAAAAATGGATTTGGCATTAAATAACCTACAAAGGTTGATATTCCATGAAACCCAACCAACCAACCATTCAATTGTGTGTTTCTAGAAAATGTGTTTACAAATCATATATATTTAATATATATGTATAAAGAGCATTTGGCATTAAATAACCTACAATGGTTGATATGCCATAAAACCCAACCAAACCAAATCATATATATTTAATATATATGTAAAAACAGGATTTGGCATTAAATAACCTACAATGGTTGATATGCCATAAAACCCAAATGACCAACCCTTCTATAAGCCAATTGTAATTAGTTATTCAAAACTATACAGCTTAGTACAAATTATCAAGTATTTCTATGGAATATGAATGACTAGAATGTTCCCTAAGGGAAGACTGGGGTTCAATCCCAGGTCAAGTCATACCAATGACTCAAAAAATGGTACTTGATGCCACCTTGCTTAACACTCAGCATTATAAGGTAAGGATTAAGGGTAAAGTGGAGCAATCCAGGGAATGGAGTAGCACCCTTCCCTACCCCTGTTTGTAGCTATTGAAAAGGGAGCTTTCAGATCACCCCCTGACTACAGGCTTGCCCAGTCAGCTGGGGCTGTAGAATACACTGACTGCACCTCTGCAGAGGGGTAAGACCCCCACTAACGAGTGTCTTGGATATGACACTAAACAATCTGATGGTGAGGTTCCAGCAGTGCTGGAGCTTTAGGGAATGCGGAGTACCCCTTCATCGCCATCACTTCCAGGTCCACTCTGGCCCAGAGTGCGAGCACCTGATAGGGCCCTATCTATGGGTTAAATAGAACTAACAGCATACTTATGCTAAAATGAATTGAGAAAACTGAATAGCTTGAAATAGAAATGTTTTTGACAATTAAACCGTACTTACACTTAAACTGCGTGCTTATGCTTAACTGAATTATTTCAAATAGAACTGTTTTTCGATATTAAAACTGTATTTACACTTAACTGAATTATTACATATAACTGGTTGAATAGTTTGAAATGGAAATGTTTTTGACAATTAAACTGTACTCATGCTAAACGGAACTGTTTTCAATAGAACAGATTATTTACATAAAAATGGATTTGGCGTTAAATAACCTACAAAGGTTGATATGCCATAAAACCAAACAAACCAAACCTGACTACAGGCGCCAACTTTAGTTTTACTTAGAATAACTAATATTAAATAGCAATACTTCAAACCATTTAACTGGATGTAACTAATGATTAATATCAAATAGAATTGTTAGTGTTAGATAGGAATACTTGAAACCATTTAACTGGATGTAAACTAATGATTAATATCAAATAGAATTATTAGTGTTAGGTAGGAATACTTGAAACCATTTAACTGGATGTAAACTAATGATTAATATCAAATAGAATTATTAGTGTTAGATAGGAATACTTGAAACCATTTAACTAGATGTAAACTAATGATTAATATCAAATAGAATTAGTAGTGTTAGATAGGAATACTTGAAACCATTTAACTAGATGTAAACTAATGATTAATATCAAATAGAATTATTAGTGTTAGATAGGAATACTTGAAAACATTTAACTGGATGTAAACTAATGATTAATATCAAATAGAATTATTAGTGTTAGATAGGAATACTTGAAACCATTTAACTGTCTACAATCTATCTAATACTAATGTTATATAATAGCCGAGGGATTTTGGTTCATTCCTTTGAGTTTATTTAGGCTGAGAACCTTTCGGCTCAGCACATGGGTCAGTTAGGTGCAACACTAAGGCAGGTGTTAACGCGTGCACGCGCGGGTGGATGGAGGTGTCACTCAGATGTCATAATAGTCCAAGACGAAATGGGGTGACAGGTTGCGGGTAACGTCATTCACCGGAAGCGCACGGAGGTTTGTGTGAGAATCTGAAGAATGTTAGAGAGTTGAGATTAGACACTGGATGAAGATGGTCGACTTTTGGAGCTCGCAGACGTGAGGTAAACTTGCGCCCTATGAGGGCCGTTTGAGATGGGGGCCAAATGAATAAGACAGCATAGAAGATTGTGTCTCTCCTCCTTACGTCAAAACCTTTAACTCAAAGTTAATAAAAAGGTTTCATAACTAAATAAGAAGTCATTATGAGTTTTCGAATTCCGAAATTCCTATGTTCTTTATATGTTCTATCGTTATGAACATTCGATGTCCATTTCGCACATGGCCATATTCGTGTATATGGCTATGTAACTCTAACACTAATAATTCTATTAGATATTAATCATTTGTTTTCACACAGTTAAATGGTTAGAATTATTAGCGTTAGATAGGAATACTTGAATTTAATATTAATAATTTGTTTTAACATTCCACAAAGCACCAACTATACGGCCACCTGCCTCCCATCACGAAAACTATCCAAGTTAGACAAACCAGACACACAGGACACTGCTGGAGAAGCAGAGACAAGCTCATAAGTGATGTACTCCTATGGACCCCCACATATGGCCGAGCAAAAGCAGGACGACCAGCTAGAACATACATACAGCAACTCTGTAAGGATACAGAATGTAGCCCTGAAGACCTGCCAGAGGCGATGAACGATAGGGAAATGTGCCGAGAGAGGGTCAGGGATATCTGTGCTAGCGGCACGACATGATGATGAATTTGTTTTCACACAGTTAAATGGTTTCACGTATTCCTATCTAATACAAATGGTTCATATTAAATAGAATTATTAATTTTCACACAGTCAAATGGTTTCAAGTATTCCTATCTAATACAAATGATTCATATTAAATAGAATTATTAATTTTCACACAGTTAAATGGTTTCAAGTATTCCTATCTAATACAAATGATTCATATTAAATAGAATTATTAATTTTCACACAGTTAAATGGTTTCAAGTATTCCTATCTAATACAAATGATTCATATTAAATAGAATTATTAATTTTCACACAGTTAAATGGTTTCAAGTATTCCTATCTAATACAAATGATTCATATTAAATAGAATTATTAATTTTCACACAGTTAAATGGTTTCAAGTATTCCTATCTAATACAAATGATTCATGTAAAATAGAATTATTAATTTTCACACAGTTAAATGGTTTCAAGTATTCCCATCTAATACAAATGATTCATATTAAATAAAATTATTGATTTTCACACAGTTAAATGGTTATAATTATTAGTGTTAGGTAGGAATACTTGAATTTAATATTGATAATTTGTTTTCACACAGTTAAATGGTTTCAAGTATTCCTATCTAATACAAATGACAAATTAGCATTAACAACTTGTTTAAAACGAAAGTAACATGCAAACTATTTGCTAACAAATCATGAATATAAAAACTGGATTTGGCATTAATTAACCCACAAGGGTTGATATGCCATAGAAATCAAAATTTCACTCACATCATTGGTTCTGGTGACTCTTACTGTCTTGGAGGTTTGAAGTTTCATCCGTAAATTATAAGCTTCATTATTAACTTTGTCCAATTCCTTTGACATTTCATCCAGTTGCTTCTGGCGTACTCTATGAAAAACAATTCTTTCTTTGAAAGTAAACCATATATATATAAATACACACACACACACACGCACAGGTATCTATCTATCTATCTTTACCAACCCCTCCACTCAGGCAGGATATGACACAAGGCCAATTTTTTAAGCGGAGTTTAACAGGTTTGAATTCAGAGTTTTCCTTCTCTTACACTAGTTGCCTCACCAAGGCTGAAGAACCTAGTCTGCCCTACTATTTAACCCATAGCTGGAGGGAGAATAATTGGATTCATACCTTTCCCAAGGGTATTAGTGTAATGTGAAATGCAATCAGTCTCATCCAGGATTTGAACTCATGTCACCGTGTCCATTTCCTACGACGATAACTATCTATCTATCTATCTAAAAATAAAAAAAATTATATACAAAACCTGCCGCATAAATAGCAGTTTTCATCAGATAATGACGCTGGGTTCAGGCCTGGTTTCGGGGCTGAAGCATCATTACCACTAACCCAGGGTACCCCAGCAGTATCTCACAATACTACCAAACGTATTGGATAGTACAAATACCATATTCGCTCAGATGCAGCTACAGTCTTATTTTGGATCTTTTTTATATATTCCTTCTTGTTAGTGAAAGTCCGAGTTTGGTTAAAAATGTAGAGGGTGAGTTCAAAATAAAACCCCGACATCCAATCTCAAGAGGAAATATGTCTGTTGACCAGCCATTCTTAACACACTGCTCCCGTAGGTCTTCAGACTTTTCCAATTTACGCTGATGCACCCAGTCCATGTTGACCTCAAAAGGAATCGTTAATTCAGCAATGATAACTTTCTTTGAATTAACTGACCAAATGACGAGATCTGGACACTGGCAAGTTGATGTTATTTCTGTTAGAAAAGCAAGTTGCTGATCTACGTCAGAAATAGGCACAAACCAACATTGCTTGCACGTTATTGTTATGTGGAGTTTTCAAAACATTTCCTTCTTTAATAAACTGTATACTTGTTTTTATACATGAAATTTTATTGGCAGTTTCACAACACATTTTTGCAATCTCAGCAATAATCCCTACGATTTCTTTGTGTCTCCATATATAACTTCTTAGGGAATACTGACATCCAGTCAGAACGTGTTTGAGATTAACAATTTCCCCACATGCTTTGCAAATTTGGATGTATTTAAACCCAGAGTTGTAAACCTACTGGTGTAGGTAAAATGTCATAAACTGCCTTAATGAGGAAACTTAATTGTTTAGGCTCCATTTGCTTGATGTCGCTCCATGTGAATGTCCTGTCTTTGGTGCTTTCCCACCTAGTTCATGCACCTTGTTTGTGTTGTGTCACAGCTATGGCTAGGTGCTTGCTTTCCCCAAAATGATGAATCTCTTCCGAAACCATTCTTTGTTTATTCTTTGTGGTCTCTTTTGACCACCACCATTGTGGGAGAAGACCAAGTCCCGCTCTCCCAGTTGATTACTTCAGATTACTTCTTCCATTTTGAGGGAAGATTCTGCCATCTCCACTGCATATTTCATGTCCCATTTCTGACCTCTTATTATTGTTGTGATGCTGGCAAAAGAAAGACATGGGGAACACAAAAAGGTAGTTAGAAAAACATATATATTCAAGTAACAGAAACAAGACACAAGTGAACCTGGTTAAACAGTAGTTAGTTAATAGGAAGCTGAGAGTCCTGAAGGGTAGTAACTATCCGTCCACTACGCAAGTGGTATCACACGTGGCTGTATCACGGGGGTCTGGTCAGCTCCCTCTGATACCCTCATTGACGTGTATTTATGGAGGAGGGCAAGTCCATGATGTAGGGAGTACCAGAATTATGGCAGGTAGTGCACTTTTCACAAGTGCGTTCACGGAGTCGCACAGCATTTAGAAAAGTCTTGCTTTACCTAATTTAAATTCCTCAGCAAGTGACTTCGTGTGTAGCTTCGACTTTGTTGATGAACTGTATAATGCCAACTGTATAAGTGTTAAGGATTTAGGAACTCCCAACCATTTCTTTAGAAACTTACTGATTAAGCAATCCATTTTTTCAATTCTCGAAAGCGATATCTGATATATTTGCATAGACCATGCTAATCTTGGGATTAAACCAAAATAAACACACCACAGTTTATCTTTTGCAATGAGGTCATATTTATCAATGGAGTGTAATCCATCTTTTAATTGTTTTAAAAGATCTTGCCACTGATGACGATGAGTAAGTGGAAGGAAATAGCAGTGACCAAGGCTATTTACACTTTTTTCGTGTATTGTAGGGATTACGTTATTATCGATAGCAAATTTAATTTCTTGGCATCTTCCTTTAATTATGGATAGGCTGCGACTTTTAGAAGGCTTCATCTTCATTACTGCCCACTTGAAAAGCCCCTGTAGGAGTTTCAGCAGTTTTTCCATGTGTGATTTTGACTCTGAAATCACAGTGACGTCATCCATAAAAGCCTTCATAGATGGGAGAGTTTTCTTAATAGTGCTATCTTCAGTACTGCGTAGTAACATCTCCATTTCTAAAACAAAAATTAATGGAGAGATAACACACACACACACACACACATATATATATATATATATATATATACCAAGTAAATAATGACTAAGTATACAAATAAAAAGTGCTCAATGAATGGCTATTTAATAGAAAATAACCCGCAGAGCAAAATACATACATTTGTTTAAAAAAAAAAAAAATATATATATATATGTCTATCTGTATATATATATATATATATATATGTACATGCATATATACATACATATATATATATATGTGTGTGTGTGTGTGTGTGTGTGTGTGTGTGTGTGAAGAAAAGTTGAAAAAACAAAATACTCCAAAATTTGACGAATTTATTAGGAAAGTCAATAATGATTCATTCATTAAATTTTTGAGAATTTTTTACAATTTTTCTTTATACAATGGGATTTATTTCTTAATTTCCGAATATATATATATATATATATATATATATGTGTGTGCACATACACACACAAACATACACTTAACTGTGTGCAAATAAAAATATTGGTCAGCCCAGTCAACTGGGGCTGTAGAATATACTGACTACATTTCTGCAGAGGGGTAAGACCCCCGCCAGTGAGTGTCCTGGATTAGGAGAGGTTGAGAATGCAGAGTACCACTTCATTGCCATTGCTTCCATGTCCACTCTGACCCAGAGTGGTAGCACCTAATAACGTCCCAAATAGAACAAACTATGTGTGCAAGCAAATGACTGATGTTAAATAGTTTCAAGTATTGCTATATAAGATTTTGAGCTCTTTTTTGCATAATGTTGTCTAAAAAATGTGTTTACAAATAATATATATATTTAATATATATACTTGGCATTAAATAACCTACAATGATTGATATGCCATAAAACCCAACCAAACCAAATCATATATATTTAATATATATGTATAAAGAGGATTTGGCATTAAATAACCTACAATGGTTGATATGCCATAAAACCCAAGCAAACCAAATCATATATATAATCAAACAGCCAACTTTTTCTTGTCATAAACGGGCAATTTTTTCTTGTTATACAAATCTACCCTATGTTTTTATATTTTGCCCTTTTTACACATCCATCATTGATTTAACATCACTAATATCATTCCTCGTAGTCCTGATGATGGTTCATTAGAACCGAAACACAATAGTGTCAACCTTGCTTCTCAATAAATCTCTCCTTCAACTGAGATTACCTAGTTATCAATTTTTCTTTATATATATATATATATATATATATTTCATTTCTCCTTCTCCTTCTTTCCTTTGATTATCCCTCCAACCTGGTTGCAATTTATCTTATTTTCCTATTGGATCTGATGAAATCATGTTGAAAATCATTTTAGAGTCTTTGATTCATATCAATGCTTTTAACAGGATGGAAATAAATTTATTATCCTGATGTGACTAAATATTGTTTTTTTCTTGAAATAATAATAGTGTTTGCTATATATATATATATATATATATATATATATATTAATATTAATACACATAGACTGGGCGACCAGCAAAATATTACATCTGTTCTGAGGGGGTGTCCTCATGGTGTAATGGTTAAAGCGATGGACTGCGGAATCGTAGTATGCGACTTCATACTCCAGTCGCGCTATTACATTCACTTTCGGACAAATACCCTTGGGAAAGGTATGAACCCCCTTATCCTCCCAGCTATGGGTTAAATAGTACCACTACTGTTCTTCTAGGAGAATGGCTTTGGCATTAAATAACCTAAAAAGAGTTGATATGCCATTAAACAAAGAAACCAAACCAAACCATCTGTCCTGTGTGGACACTAGATGCAGCCTGGAGGACCTACCAGAAGCGGCAGATGATAAAAACGGATGGCAAAAGTGAGAGTCAAGGAATTCCATGATGTCAGTATGACTTAATGACGATGAAGATGATGATGTATATACACACACATATACACACACACATATACGCTTCCACCCATATATGCATATATGTATATATACACACACACACTTATATATATGCATACACTCATATAAATACATTTACACACACACACATATGCACACACACACATATATACACACTCATCATAGAAATATTCTACTATTAATTTGATATATAGGGTGTTTCAATATACATGGGGCCCATGTGACTGCCCTATTATTTCTGCTCACTTAGTGTGTGTGTGTGTATATATATACATACTGGGTGTCTCTATATACATGGGACCCATATGACTGCCCTATTATTTCTGCTCACTCAGTGTGTGTGTACATATATATATATATATACTGGGTATGACAATATACATGGGGCCCATGTGACTGCCCTATTATTTCTGCTCACTTAGTGTGTGTGTGTATATATATATATATATACTGGGTGTGACAATATACATGGGGCCCATGTGACTACCCTATTATTTCTGCTCACTCAGTGTGTGTGTGTGTATATTTATATACATACTGGGTGTGACAATATACATGGGGCCCATGTGACTGCCCTATTATTTCTGCTCACTTAGTGTGTGTGTGTGTATATATATACATACTGGGTGTCTCTATATACATGGGACCCATATGACTGCCCTATTATTTCTGCTCACTCAGTGTGTGTGTATATATATATATATACATACTAGGTGTCTCTATATACATGGGACCCATATGACTGCCCTATTATTTCTGCTCACTCAGTGTGTGTGTATATATATATATATATATATATACTGGGGGTCTCAATATACATGGGACCCATGTGACTCCTAATAACTTTCCTACTAATAATGTTGTGTTCTTTTTTGGAAATAGTATACTAGAACAACTATTAAACCTTGATCACAATGCCCTGGACAAGAGAGAAAAATATTTTGTATCACTACTTATTTGGAGACAAAATTATTCAAAACTGTCTCGAAACAGATGTAACCTGTTAATATAATAATCATTTATTACTGAGACAAGAAACCCCAAAAAAATATTGCATGTCCTGGAAGCTGATATCATCATCATCATGTCTTGCTGCCAGCACAGATATCCCTGACCCTCTCTTGCCACTTCATCTTATCATTCATTGCCTCTGGCAGGTCTTCAGGGCTACATTCCATATCCTCACAGAGCTGCTGTATGTATATTTGAGCTGGTCATCCTGCTTTTGCTCGGCCATATGTGAGGGTCCATAGGAGTACATCACTTATGAGCTCGTCCCTGCTTCTCCAGCAGTATCCTACATGTCTGGTTCATCTAACTTTGATAGTCTTTGTGATGGGAGGTAGGTGGCCGTATAGTTGGTACTTTGTGCAGTGTTGCCTCCAGGACTTGTTCAATATCACTCACAGCATTCTTGTGTAATTGCTGTCTAAGCTGATATAATAACAATTAAAAAACCATTGATTTGATGTCTCTAGCTCAAAGGATGCAATTTTTTACAGGACATATTCCAAACGACCACCATACACTTGTCTCAGTAATAAATCATTATCAAATCAATGAGTTACATCTATTTTACAACACTCTGTATATATTAAATATATATATATATAAAATAAGAATATATATGTATTTTATATATGTCAATGTGTCATATTGGAATAAAGTGATTGGTTGGTTGGTTGTTTGGGTTTTATGGCATATCAACCTTTGTAGGTTATTTAATGCCAAATCCATTTTTATGAAAATAGTTCTATTTCAAACAATTCAGTTTAGGGTAAGTATGCAGTTTAAATGTAAGTACAGTTTAATTGTGAAAAACATTTCTATTTAAAGCTATTCAGTTCTAATTCAGCTAATTCAGTTTAGTATAAGTACAGATTTTCTTTACACACAGTTTAATTGTCAAAACAGTGCTATATTAAACAAATCAGTTTAGTGTAAGTACAGTTTCAATGTCAAAAAACATTTCCATTTCAAATAATCAAGTTTAGCATAAGTACAGAGTTTAAATATACGTACAGTTTAACTGTCAAAAACATTTCTATTTCAAGCAATTCAGTTTAGTCAAACAATTCAGTTTAGCATAATTATGCCGTTAGTTCTATTTAACCCATAAATAGGGCCCTTATCAGGTGCTACCACTCAGGGCCAGAGCATACCTGGGAGCAATGGCAATAAAGGGGTACTCCTCATTCCCCAAAGCTCCAGCATTACTGGAACCTCACCATCATATTGTTTTGTGTCATATCCTGGACGCTTGTGGTGGTGGTGGGGGTCTTACCCCTCTGCAGAGGTACAGTCGGTGTATTCTACAGCCCCAGCTGACTGGGCAAGGAATAAAGGGAGCCACTGGCGATTGGGCACCAATCACCAGTGGACAGATGTGACTGGCCTCTAAATAATATAAATAAAAGTATTTTTTTCTTATTTTATGTAAATGTATTAATTTTGGATGGAATGAAATATATATGATTTTGTTGTTTGTTAATTTGTTTCTTCTTTATATACACATGTGAGCATTACAAAACATACCAACCTTTGTGTGTTATTTAATGCCAAATCTATCCTTTACAAAGAATAGTGGTGGTACTATTTTGTGGGAGATAAGGGTGGGTTCATGCCTTTCCCAAGGGTATTAGTCTAAAAGTAAACATAATACCATGACTGCAGTTTGAACTCACTTACTTTGAGGCTGCAGTCTAACATAGAGGGATAAAGGGGGTTCATGCCTTTCCCAAGGGTATTAGTCTAAAAGTAAACATAATACCATGACTGGAGTTTGAACTCACTTATTTTGAGGCTGCAGTCTAACATAGAGGGATAAAGGGGGTTCATGCCTTTCCCAAGGGTATTAGTCTAAAAGTAAACATAATAGCATGACTGGAGTTTGAACTTGCTTACAACTATATCACAGTTCAGCACATTAACCACTATACAATAGAAAGACTTCAGTAATAATTTGGCTGGTACATGTTCGGTTCAAATTGATTCTGTTATTGTTCTTAGCAAGATTGTTGTGTTACGGATGGAAATAATCTCTTTTGTTTGTCTAATTTTCTGTTAATTTATCAATTTTGGTTAGAATGAAATATTTATGATTTCATTGTCTGTTAATTTATAGTAAAAAAATATTTTCAATGTAATTTTATAGTAAAAATCCTTTTCCAATGCATTCTTATTGTAAAAATTATTTTCCAATGCATTCTTATAGTAAAAATCCTTTTCCAATGCATTCTTATAGTAAAAATCCTTTTCCAATGCATTCTTATAATAAAATCCTTTTCCAATGCATTCTTATAGTAAAAATCCTTTTCCAATGCATTCTTATAGTAAAAATCCTTTTCCAATGCATTCTTATCGTAAAAATCCTTTTCCAATGCATTCTTATAGTAAAAATCCTTTTCCAATGCATTCTTATAGTAAAAATCCTTTTCCAATGCATTCTTATAGTAAAAATCCTTTTCCAATGCATCCTTATAGTAAAAATCATTTTCTAATGCATTCTTATAGTAAAAATCCTTTTCCAATGCATTCTTATAGTAAAAATCATTTTCCAATGCATTCTTATAGTAAAAATCCTTTTCCAATGCATTCTTATAGTAAAAATCCTTTTCCAATGCATCCTTATAGTAAAAATCCTTTTCCAATGCATTCTTATAGTAAAAATCCTTTTCCAATGCATCCTTATAGTAAAAATCATTTCCTATATATTTTTATCTTATTTTCTGTTATTGTGTCATTTAGGTTGAATGAAATACTTATGCTTTCGTTGTCAGTCAATACCTTTGTCTTCTTTTTATTTGATTTATTTAATTTGTGGATTTTAAAACCACAGCTGTTGAGATTGGACCATGGAGGCAGAGAAATGAGTTATCTGCCATTGAGTTGAGAGTTGAATTTTGGGCCGTTAAAGACGTAGTTGAGTTTTTCAGATCTCTACTCACAGAGGTCTTAAACACCATAAGATGCGCTGCACATTGAAATGCGGTCAGATAGTATGGTAAGCATAGTATGATTACGAAAGACTTTTCAGAATTGTGTCTCTCTCCTTGTGTCAAAGAACTGAAGTGAGAAATTAATAAAGCCATTCGTACCTGAACAACAGAGTCCGCTTGTATTTGGCTATATAACATTTTTAGATCGTAACTGTTTGCTGAATAGTGACCAAATTGGCCTTGCTGTGTGTCTAATTGGAATGAAGTGAGACACTGGCAATTGAACACCGATCACCAGAGGACAGAAGATATAAATAGAGGTACAGTGCTATTAGCATGGGATAATCAAAAGGACAATTAGTCAGTGGACCTTAGTTGGATGGACCTCAGCAAGAAAAACTTTCAGTTATATCTTGGCTGATAGTGTACAGATAGTAACTATCTTTTGTTAGTCTTATTTTCTGTTATTGAGTTGTTTTTGGTTGAATGAAATACTGTAGCAAAAAGAAACTTGTATTTTTTGTTTGGCGCGTAATTTAATTTGACCATTAGAGTCGCCGAACATTTTCACCCAATCAGGATGACCTGTCCAATTCAGCCCGAACCATATTTCCTAGCAGCACCAAAAATTGAAGAAAGCCCACAAAACTCTCTCTCCCTCAGAAATCCTCAATGGTAACAGACGTCTATTCGTCTGCTCCTGAATAGCAGTAGCAGTAGCAGCATCAACCATTATGAGGAGAGCCATCTAGTTTATGGACCCCTTGGGTCTATTCTTCTAGACCAAGGGATCCTAGTTAAAAACAAATTAGATGATACACTCTAACAACTTCCTACCTTCTTTCCTTACAACGAGACTCGCAGCATACCAGTGTAAACCCCTTTACTTCATGCTGCCATTAAAACCTTGATACAAAACCTAACGATGTCTTCGTTCTTCTTCACCACCTTTATTTTCTATCAACATTTAGCGAGGGGATAACAACCAACGTAATACCAACGCTACCAACAAAATACCAATGCAACCAATGAAATATCAACATAACCAACGACTTGTGAGAACACGCAACCACATATAAAAACAAATTAAATATACCACTACAAAATGGGAATTAAATATCAAAACACAAAATCTCCTCCTTCAATACTCATGCTTTTGTTAAGTTATCCGTCAGTTATTACCTCTTCTTTTTATGTACATGTGAACATTACAAAACAATGTTTCGGTCTAACTAACCATCATCAAGGCAGTATTTTATTGTTTATTATTTGATCCCAAAAATATTTTTGAAGAGCACATTTTCATTTTGCATTCAACGTTATTGCATTTCATTTTGTTCTAAGTCGACATTACTTTTTTTTTATTTGTTATATAGACTTAGACCAGGCCATTGGCCTAATAAGTAGAGTGTTCGCCAATGGTCCAGGAAACCAGGTTTCAATCCCAGGTTGAGTCATACCAAAAACTCAGAAAATGGTACTTGATACTGTCTTACTTAACACTCAGCATTATAAGGTAAGGATCAAGGGTAAAGTGGAGCAATCCAGGGAAGGGAGTAGCACCCACCCCTACGCCTCAGTGCAGCAGCTATTGAAAAAAGAGCCTTCAGGTCACCCTCGACTAAGGTCGCCAACTATATAAACTTATAGAATAATCTATGACTAAAAATTGGTTTGGTTTGGTTTAGTTTGGTTTGGTTCGGTTTTATGGCATATCAACCATTGTACATTATTGAATGTCAAATCTATTCTTATACATATAAATAGTTCTATTTAAAGCAATTTAGTTAAGAATAAGGACACTGTTTAGTTCAATTGAATCCATAGATAAGACCCTATCAGGTGTACCACTCCAGGCGAGAGTGGACCTGGGGGCAATGGCAATAAAAGGGTACTCTACATTCACCAAAGGTCCAGCATTACTGGAGCCTCACCATCAGATTGTTTAGTATCATATCCAGGACACTCATTGGGGCGGGGGGTCTTATTCCTCGGCAGAAAAGCAGGCCCAGCTGACTCGGCTATATGACGAAAGAGGTTAGTCTTTTGTGTTTGAAAATTTTTTAAATGACATCAGCTATAGTTTGGTTTGGTTTGATTTGGTTTGGTTTCTCTGTTTAATGGCATATCAACCTTTGTGGAACCTTCCCCAAGAGTATTAGTCCAAAAGTGAATGCAACAGTATTGCTGAAGTTTGAACTTGCTTATTATGATAGTGCAATCCAGTGTGTTAGCCATTACAGCGCAAGAACTCCCCCGCCCCCAGTGTCAGCTAAGACCAAAATTTAATATGATAACGTTGAAGATTGCAATGAATTCTTTTTCATTTTTTATTCGCTAAATGTTTTTACAGATAAAATAGTAAGCAATGAAACACTGCCCTGATGATAATTGGTTGGACCGAAACATAGGTATATATAAAATGCATCTTATGAATATTTTATTTTATTTCTTTTAATAAATCGTCAGATTTATCATTGAAACTCTTTAATATACATATGTATATACTGGCTGATTGTTATATTGGGTAGAGTGTTCACCAATGGCCCGAGAGACCAGCTACAGCAGGAATTCGAATTCACCCTACTAAAACCTGATTGTCACAGCTGGTCAATTTCAAAAATGCAATCTGGATGTGAGGACACTTTAGAAGAACGATATGCAATAAAATTCTGTTTTAAACTTGGTCAAAAAGCAGTCTGAAGCATTCCATAGGTTTCTGTGACATTTTTTCCATCTTGTATGAATCGAGCATCAGTTTTTGAGTGGCATAAGACATTCAAGGAAGGCAGGGAGTCTCTGAGGGATGATGAGAGGTGTGAGAGGAGTAAGGAAGTCAGTAGACCAGAGTTGATTGGCCAAAGGGTTAGGTTTAGGGTTACTATGTTGAGGTTTTAAGGGAGTTCAGGAAGAGATTCCGTCACAAGAAACCAGCACTCTTCAAATCAGGTCAGTGGCATTTCCACCAGGACAATGCACCAGTCCACAACTCCATCCTTGTCACAGACTATTTGAGCAAGATGGGCATCAAGACAGTTCGTCACCCTCCCTATAGTCCAGACCTTGCTCCCTGTGACTTTTACTTATTCCCTAAGCTCAGAGGCTGTCGTTATGAGACAATTGAGGAGATGAAAGCGGCTGTGACGAAGGTCATTGACACGCTCACACAAGAGACTTCCATGGGACCTTCCAGAAGTTGTTGAAATGGTACAACAAGTGCATTGCTGCCAAAGGAGATTACGTTGAAGGGGACTAGAGTTTCATGTGTGTATTATCAATAAAAGTGGCCATACGAAAAAAGTCTAAAAACTTATTTAATTATCACCGTATATATATATATATATATATATATATATATATATATAACACATGGAACAGTGACAGAAACAGTAAAAAGTTTTACGTACAAGGAGTTTCCAGTCAGCATTTCACAAATCTGTTTTTTCAAAGCGTTCATCTTCTCTTTCCTCCAGGTAATCTCAGCCTCCTTCTCGTCTAACAGTTCGGCTTTTTCTCTTTCCATCTGTTAGAAAAGCCGATGCAAATTTAAAATTACTCTTTAGGAGAGCAAAGAAGAAAATAATTAAACAACCAATCAGACAGCAAGGAGGAAAAAAAAATTCTCCTGAGAGAATAGAACTTTGAAGTACGCATTACATGAAACTTTTCCCCAATCGAAAATGTATCCTGTCAGCTGTGGCAGTAGAATATGCCGACTGAACTTTTACAGAAAAGTAAGACTCTTCCTTCTCCAACAATGTCCTGAGTATAACACTAAGCGTTCAACAGAATAAGTTAATAAAGTTGGCAGCCGTAGTCAAGGGGGACTTGAAGGCTCCCTTTTCAATAGCTAATACACAGGGGTTTATCCTGTCAGCTGCAGCAGTAGAATATGCCCACTGAACTTTTACAGAAAAGACTCTTCCTTCTCCAACAATATCCTGAGTATAATACTAAGCGTTCAACAGAATAAGTTAATAAAGTTGGTAACTGTAGTCAAGGGCTGGTTTCCACTTGTCCTCTTATTTCCAAGACATCCAGTCCCTTTACCAATCCCTTGGGGATTGTTCCAAGTGCACCAATTACAATTGGCATCACCGTCATATTCATGTTTCATAGTTCTTTTTTTAATTCTCTAGCAACGTCTGGATATTTATCTCTCTTTTTGCTTCCTTTTAATTTTACTCTGTGTTGGGTATCACCTACCTTTTCGGCACAATGAGCTATTCCATCTGCCATATATAGCAGTAGCTTCTAATACCAGGGAGTCTAAAAGAGTCTGAGACCAGAAGGTGAAGAGCCGTTCCTTATAACGAAGCCAATACTATTATTGAAGTATATCCTTACTCTATCACTAATCCTATGTTCTTGTTACAAATAGTCTCTTTCTTGTAAATACTCTTTCCTGTAAATATAACTCTATTTCCGCACATATCATGGTTTGTCTTTTTATTACTACTACAAGCGTTCTCTAACCAGAACACAACACTCTGCGATCTGCTAGATTGGCAAAGTCCGATATTTGACAGGCTCTCATTTTCTTTTTTTTTTTGTTTGTTGACTATCATCAGGTTTGATCGTCTGGTCAGGATTAGGTGATCTATTCATATCTTGAAATCCCAGAGAATTTTGTGCATCTCATTCTCTAGGACGGGTTCTGGGTTGTGCATATACCACTTGAAATTTGATCATACGAACAATTCCCAGATCACCTCTCCCACCCAGTCATGTCTAGTCTTTTACTCTTTTTGCACTAACTTGCTGCATTCGCTTATTATATGATTAATTATTTCATCTCTATCACCACATAGCCAACATTTACAATTTTGATGAATCTCATCAATTTTAGCTTTTTGCCCAGTCAGCTGGGGCTGTAGAATACACTGACTGCTTCTCTGCAGAGGGGTAAGACCCCCCCCCTCAATGAGTGTTCTGGATATGACACTAAACAATCTGATGGTGAGGTTCCAGCAGTGCAGGAGCTTTGGGGAATGCAGAGTACCCCTTCATTGCCATCGATCCCCGGTCCACTCTGGCCCTGAGTGGTAGCACCTGATAAGGGTCCTATCTATGGGTTAAATAGAACTAAACCGTGCTTCTTTCACAATACTGATTTTTGCATTTAAACTGCATATTTATGCTAAACTGAATTGTTTAAAATAGAACTGTTTTGACATTGGAACCGCATACTAGTGCTGAACTGAATAGCTCAAAATAGAACTTTTTTTGACATCTAAACTGTGTACTTATGCTGAACTAAATTATCTGAAATAAAACTGTTTGACATTTAACTCTGTGTATTGCCCAGTCGGCTGGGGCTGTAGAATACACTGACTGCACCTCTCCAGAGGGGTAAGACTTCCCCTAACGAGTGTCCTGTTATGACACTAAACAATCTGATGGTGAGGTTCCAGTAATGCTGGAGCTTTGGGAAATGCGGAGTACCCCTTCATTGCCATCGCTCCCAGGTATGCTCTGGCCCTGAGTGGTAGCACCTGACAGCGCCTTATCTATGGGTTAAATAGAACTAACAGCATACTTATGCTAAAATGAATTGTTTGAGTAAACTGAATAGCTTGAAATAGAAATGTTTTTGACAATTAAACCATACTTACATTTAAACTGCATGCTTATGCTTAACTGAATTATTTGAAATAGAACTGTTTTTCGACATTAAAACTGTATTTACACTTAACCAAATTGTTACATATAACCGTTTGAATAGTCTGAAATGGAAATATTTTTGACAATGAAACTGTGTACTTATGCTAAACTGAATTGTTTGAAATAGAACAGATTATTTACATAAAAATGGATTTGGCGTTAAATAACCTACAAAGGTTGATATGCCATAAAACCCAACAAACCAAACAAAACCAACAATGGCCAGTGTCAAACTGAGAAAATCATGGCATCAGTGCATTGTCTATTCAAAATCCCCAGAAAATTCTCAGTAGTAAAAAAAGGTATATTTTTCAACCAATCATTTTTTTTCCATAAATAGTGTTTTTTGGGGCCGGTGTTTGAAGTCAGGAATATATAAATAGAGCAAGCAGAAGTCACACAGGCAGTTGAATCCCTGACCGTCACTGAGAGTGTCACCGGACAACACCATCTGACCAGATCAAAGCAACTGCTTGCTGCCAACCAGATAACCGGCCAGCTAGATATTCCATTCACTTGTTCATTTTATTTATTCAATAATGAAATAAACTAAATCTTCTTGTCAGTCTTATTTTTCTTGCAACATCATGCTCATATATAACAATGGACTATTCCAATAAATACTTGACATTTGATTATAATTCACTCTGGCGGCCATGATCAGTGTAACTATTTGCTTCTAAACTCTCAGATATGAGTAACAGGAAGCTGCCATCCATGTCAGGCATACTGAGACCAGCACTCCTTGAGCCTCAGAGGAGTGTCTCTCCAGGCTTTAATCCTCTCTGAAGGAGCTAGGTTTATCCCCTGGCACCCGAGGCACCCATTTTTAGGGGAATGTCAACAGAGCCAAAGGCATTTTGGTGAATGCTACAGCCCAGTGCCAGACCTAACTTAAAAAAAGGTCTCGTGCCTCACTCATCCGGTTGGTGGGACATACAACAAATACTAGTAAATAGCTACACTGGCGCCATTGTTCTCTGTAATATATAACTTTATTTCTTCAAATACATGTTTATATTATTTATCTTATGCCTTTTCAGAGAACATAATATTATTTAATAGGAATAGTTACTTGAAACCATATAACTGTCCAAACAAATGATTAATAATCAATAGAATTATTAGAGTTAGATAGGAATACTTGAAACCATTTAAACTGTGTGCAAACAAATGATTAATATCAAATAAAATTATTAGTATTAGATAGAAATACCAGAAACCATTTATCTGTGTGCAAACAAATAATTAATATTAAATAAAATTATAAGTGATAGATAGGAATACTTGAAACCATTTAACTGTATGTAAACAAATGATTAATATCAAAAAGAATTATTAGTGTTAGATAGGAATACTTGAAACTATTTAAACTATGAGCAAACAAATGATTAATATTAAATAGAATTATTAGTGTTAGATAGAAATACCTGAAACCATTTAACTGTGTGCAAACAAATTATCAATATTAAATAAAATTATAAGTGTTAGATAGGAATACCTTAAACCATTCAACTGTATGTAAACAAATGATTAATATTAAAAAGAATTATAAGTGTTAGATAGGAATACTTGAAACTTTTTAAACTGTGTGCAAATAAATGATTAATATTAAATCAAATTTTTAGTGTTAGATAATCATTTGTTTGCACTCAGTTTAAATAGTTTCAAGTATTCCTAATTTCAAATAGAATTATTAGTGTAAGATAGCAATACTTGAAACCATTTAACAGTGTGTAAACAAATGATTAATATTAAATAGAATTGCTACTGTTAGATAGGAATACTTGAAACCATTTAAACTGTGTACAAACAAATGATAAATATTAAACAGAATTATTAGTGTTAGATAGAAATACTTGAAACCATTTAACTGTGTGTAAACGAATGATTAATATTAAATAGTTTAAATGGTTTCAAGTATTCCTATCTAGCACTAATAATTCTGTGTGCAAACAAATGATTATTATTAGATAGAATTATAAGTGTTAGATAGGAATACTTGAAAGCATTTAACAGTGTGCAAACAAATGATTAATATTAAACAGTTTAAATGGTTTCAAGTATTCCTATCTAACACTAATAATTCTGTGTGCAAACAAATGATTATTATTAAATAGAATTATTAGTATTTAGATAGGAATACTTGAAACCATTTAACTGGGTGCAAACAAATGATTAATATTAAATAGAATTATTAGTGTTAGATAGAAATACCAAAAACCATTTAACTGTGTGCAAACAAATTATCAATATTAAATAGAATTACAAGTGTTAGATAGGAATACTTGAAACCATTTAACTGTGTGCAAACAAATGATTAATATTCATCTCACCTCAGCGAGCCCCAAAAGTCGACCGTCTTTGTCCAGTGTCTAGTCTCAACTCTCTAACTTTCTTCAAATCTCCCACAAACCTCCGCACGCTTCCGGTGCATGATGTCACCCGCACCCTGTCACCCCGTTCCGTCATCTCGGGCTATTGTGACATCTCTGAGTGGCACGTCCGCCCCGCGTGCGCGTTACCACCTAGATCAAGGTTTGCACCTAACTAACCCATATGCTGATCCGAAAGGTTCTCAGCCTAACTAAACTCAAAGGCATGAACCGAAATCCCTTGACCATTACGTTACAGGTTTAGTTATTTGGTTTAATGGCATATCAACCCTCGAGGGCTATCTAATACTATTTTTTTAATAGATACAAGTTATAAGTGAATAATTTGTAGGTAAATATTTTTAACAAATTGATTGAGCATGACTCAAAAAGTAAATAGATTGATTTTGCTTTTGGTTGGTTGGTTGGTTGGGTTTTTATGGCATTTTGTATTTTTGTAAGTTATTTAATGCCTAATCCATTTTCATGAAAATAGTCAGATCTATTTCAAACAATTCAGTTTCGCATGAGTACATAGTTTAATTGTCAAAAACATTTCTATTTCAAGCTATTCAGTTTATTCAAACAGTTCGAATTCAGCTAATTCAGTTTATAGATTTTCTTTACACACAGTTAAATGTCAAAACAGTTCGATATTAAAAATTTCAGTTTAGTTTAAGTACAGTTTCAACTTCAAAAACAGTTCCATTTCAAACAATTCAGTCTAGCATAAGCACGCAGTTTAAATATAAGTACAGTTTAATTGTAAAAAACATTTCTATTTCAAGCTATTCAGTTTAGTAAAACAGTTCTATTCCAAACAATTCAGTTTAGCATAAGTATGCAGTTAGTTCTATTTAACCCATTGATAGGAGCCTATCAGGTGCTTCCATTCCGGGTTAGAGTGGACCTGGGAGCAATGGCAATGAAGGGGTACTCAGCATTCCCCAAAGCTCAGCATCACTGGAACCTCACAATCAGATTGTTTAGTGTCATGTCTAGGACACTCATTGGGGAGGGGAGGATGTTACCCTTCTGCAGAGGGAGAGAATTTGCTTCCCAGATATATATATAAAACAAGATTATCTATAATATATTTTTTATATATATGCTAGACTGAATTTTGCATTTATATTGACATTTTTAATTTCTATACTTCCTAAACTATAGAATCTGTTTAGGATTCTTGCTGATCCTTGAGAATTGCATCGTTTTTTTTTGTTGGTATGGCCTTGTTTATTAATTTTTTTGTGATTTTATTCTTGATTTTGAGGGTGTCTTGTTTTATTAAAGTTTATTTTGTGTGATTTTTTTCTTGATTTTGAGGGCGTTTTATTTATTTTTGTGATTTTTTTCTTGATTTTGAGGGTGTCTTATTTATTAATTTTTTTTTTTTTTTGTGTGATTTTTTCTCGATTTTGAGGGTGTCTTATTTATTAATTTTTTTTGTGTGATTTTTTTCTTGATTTTGTGGGCATTTCATTTATAAATATTTTTTTGTGATTTTTTTCTTGATTTTGAGGGCGTTTTAAAAATTTTTGTGATTTTTTTCTTGATTTTGAGGGTGTCTTACTTATTAATTTTTTTTTTTGTGATTTTTTTTCTTGATTTTAAGGGTGTCTTATTTATTAATTTTTATTTTTTGTGATTTTCTTCTCGATTTTGAGGGTGTCTTATTTATTATTTTTTTTTTGTGATTTTTTCTTAATTTTGAGGGTGTTTTATTTATTAATTTTTTTTGTGTGATTTTTTTCTTGATTTTGAGGGCATTTCATTTATTAATATTTTTTTTGTGATTTTTTTCTTGATTTTGAGGGCGTTTTAAAAATTTTTGTGATTTTTTTTCTTGATTTTGAGGGTGTCTTATTTATTAATTTTTTTTTGTGTAATTTTTTTCTTGATTTTGAGAGTATCTTATTTATTAATTTTTTTTGTGATTTTTTTCTTGATTTTGAGGGCGTTTTATTTATTAATTTTTTTGTGTGATTTTTTCTTGATTTTGAGGGTGTTTTATTTATTAACTTTTTTCATGTGATTTTTTTCTTGATTTTGTGGGTGTCTCTGGATTGATATCAGGGAATAGTAATTGCATTTTCAATATTTTCAAATTTTCTCAGAAATAAAAAGTCATTTGTTTTTTAATACAACACTTATACACAAATAGCTTTCTTTGTGCGACATCCACCAAGTCAAGTTCTGTCTGGCACTATTTTTGACCAGAAACAAAAAGTCTTAAGTTTTTCATGTCGCAAAAAAACAAACAAAAATAATCTTGACTACAAAACAAGACATTTTCCCCAAATAGGCACATGTACGAAGTTCTCAAGAAAATCAAGCAATTCGCTGTCATTGTTTGGCATTGACAATGCTTTACATAAACTTATTCAATGCTTGAGAAACAAATAGCCCTTTGTTTCATATGAAACCCTTTCAGGACAATATCGAGTTATATTAGAGAGGATAAACTACTTACATTAGAAGTTCCTCTTGGGATATATCAACGAGAGCTTGCTTTCAACTCATCTTTTGTAAATGACATTTTCTTTTAGGTGAAAAGGCAGTAAGTACATCTATTCTCTTTGCTTCTTAGAATACACATTATATATATATATATATATATATATATATATATATATATATATATATATATATATACACACATATCATAAACTAGGCATCATTAACTAAATTTTGTAAAGAATCATACATATTAAGGCTGGCTGGTTGGTTGGTTGGTTGGTTGGTTGGTTGGTTGGTTGGTCGGTCATTGGGTAAACCTATGCTGAAGACATTTTAGTATTATTTTTTTCCTAGTGGGGCATGGTTGTTATATGTATATTATTTTAGGTTTTGCTTCAATTAGTAATTGATTATTTTTTAGTTTAGCGGCATATCGACCCTAGTAGGTTCGGCTCATTGGTCTAGTGAGTAGAGTGTTCGCCAATGGTCCGGGAGACCTGAGTTCAATCCCAGGTCGCGTCATACCAAAGACTTTAAAAATGGTACTTGATACCTCCTTGCTTGACACACAGCAGTATGGTACGTATCAAGGGTAAAGTGGAGCAATCCAGGGAAAGGAGTTGTGCTCTTCCCTACACCTTGGTGTAGTAGCTATTGAAAAGGGAGCCTTCTGGTCGCCCTCAACTATGGTCACCAACTTTACTTGTTTATATATATATATATATATATATATATATATATACGGAAGAAAATAATGGATAGTAATCCGACAATTTGTGAAGAAAAATTGACAACAAATAATCCAAATAGAAAGTGGGGATTTATAGAGAAACAAACTCAGTCGACACTATAGCGTTTCGGTTCTGCTGAACCATCATCAGGACTGTGAGGGGTATTATTAGTGATGTTAAGTGTAGATGGATGTATAAAAAGTGTAAAAATATATAAATATTATTCAGTCCAGTAAATCCAGAGTAAGGAATAATTCCAATCAGGACCAATAAAATATTCAAAAATAGAATATTAAATTTAAATAATCCTGGTAAAAAGTTCAATCTAAATAAAATCCATAGAGCAAATAATTTTCTCTTGAAAAAAAAAACCAACAATCGGTCACATTAAAATAATAGATTTATTTCCATCCTTTTAAAAAGCATTGATATAAATCAATGCTCTGAAAATTAACAGGACTTCTTCAGATCAAACAAGAAATGGATTAAAATAAGGTTTGTTTTTTTTTTTGTCTTAGTCTGGTTGTAAATGAAAAAGAATTATTTCTCCTATGTATTAAAGCAAGCCTAAACATTCAAGTAACAAGTATCAAATTATTAGGGCAAAACTTACAGTCACAATAAAACAAAAAAAATTATTCAGACAATCTAATTTTAGTTTATGAATTTGTATTATTAAAAAGAACTAAAAAATCTAAAACTAATGATAATTATAGTAAACCCCCCCCCAAATAACTATAATTAATTCACTATGTTATTGCTATACATCTTATGAGATGACTGACCAATTTTTATGATTTCAGATTCAAATGAACAGCTACAGCAGCAATTGGAATACACCCTACTAAAGCCTGATTGTCACAGCTGGTCAATTTCAAAAATGCAATCTGGACTTAAGAAGAACGATATGGAATAAAATTCTGTTTTAAACTTGGAAAAATTGCCACAGAAACGTATGGAATGCCTCAGACTGCTTTTCAACCATCTTGCATGAATCAAACATCAGTTTTTGAGTGGCATAAGAGAGTTAAGGAAGCTAGGGAGTCTATGAGAGATGATGAGAAGTGTGGGAGGAGTAAGGAAGTCAATAGACCAGAGTTGATTGGCCAAAGGGTTAGGGATAGGATTACTATGTTGAGGTTTTAAGGGAGTTCAGGAAGAGATTCCGTCGCAAGAAACCAGCACTCTTCAAATTGGGTCAGTGGCATTTCCACCAGGACAATACACCAGTCCACAACTCCATCCTTGTCACAGACTATTTGACCAAGATGGGCATCAAGACAGTTCGTCACCCTCCCTATAGTCCAGACCTTGCTCCCTGTGACTTTTGCTTATTCCCTAAGCTCAGAGGCTGTCGTTATGAGACAATTGAGGAGATGAAAGAGGCTGTGACAAAGGTCATTTACACGCTCAGACAAGAGGACTTCCATGGGGCCTTTCAGAAGTTGTTGGAACGGTACAACAAGTGCATTGTAGCTGGAGGAGATTACTTTAAAGGGGAGTAGAGTTTCAAGTGTGTACTATCAATAAAAGTCTGGAAACTTATTTAATGATCCTCGTACATTCAAATTCTAATTCATTTACCAATTTAAAAATATGAGTTTAACTCAAGAAATTCAATGGAGAATATTGAAAAGATCTATTGCTCCAAGCTGCTTTGATGGTAGATGTAATTTGTGTTTGGAAGAAAAGATACAAATTATGTTATACTCTGATCCTGGTAACCTATTAAATCAGAGATGTGATTTAATTGCTAGATATAGGCATAAAAATAAATTTAGACAATTTTCAAAAATAAGTGAATAAATTGACAGAGAATGAATAACTATGATTCATTAAATTGGCATTGCTCCCATGTCCACTCTGAACTGGAGTGGTAACACCAGATAGGGTTCTATCTATAAATCAAAAAGAACTGTTTGCTCATTTAAACTGGGGAGAAAAGAAAGGAAAGACTACAGCATAGTGATTAAAAGTCAGACTTAATTTTTAACATGACAATCAAGACAAAAGAAAATGAACACAACAGAAATTCTAAGCTCAACTGATACTCTCCAAGTGCTACTCACTGGATTTGCTATATATCTTATTGCATTACTTTTCTCTCACTTTATTCTTATATATATTTCATTCACTTACTAGTGTATAGAAAAACAAGTTTTGCCACTAACAAAGCCTTCATTAGGAGATGACTCTGTAGACAGGCATAGTTTAAGGTGTAATATAATGGCCGAGGGATTTCATTTTATATATTTTGCCTTTGGGTTTAGTTAGGCTGAGAACCTTTCGACTCAGTGCATAGGTTAGTTAGGTGCAAACATGAGCACAGGTGTTCACGCACGCGCGCACAAAGCTGACATGTCATTCAGAGAAGTCACAATAAGAATCCCAGATAGAGGATGTGATCAGGGACTTGAGTGACGTCACACACCAGAAGTGTGGGCAGAGATTTGGAGAAAAGTGAGTTCATTGAGATTTTGCCTCAGAAGAAGACGGTTGACTTTTGCGAGCTCGCCGAGGCCTTGGGTCAGGTGCACACGTGATGGGGGGCAGATGGAAACGTCGTCATAGAAAGATTGTGCATCTCTCTTCCTTATGTCAAAAAACCTTTTAACTCAAAGGTAATAAAAAGTTTCGTACCTGAACTAAAAAATCGTAAGTATTTTTCATCTTTCGGATTCCTTTGTTCTATGTATATATGTCATGAACATTCTATGTACGTTTCACATATCTGTATCATGGGTATGTTACAAAGGGTCAAAGCATCATTACCATTAACCCAGGGTACCCCAGAAGTACCTCCAGACTTTGTTGGTATTCTGTCTCTCATATACGTAAAAATACCAACATTTTTCTCTTTTCTGTAACATCTTCTTGGCATTATGAATTACATGAGTATCTTAACTACCTGATTGTCAAAGTTCAAAGTTTATTGCCATCGCTCCCAGGTCCACTCTGACCCAAAGTGGTAACACCTGATAAGGGTCCTATCTATGGGTTAAATAGAAGTAAGCCCTGCTTCCTTCACAATACTGATTTTTGCATTTAAACTGTGTATTTAAGCTAAATTGAATCGTTTAAAATAGAACTATTTTGACATTTAAAGTGCATAAATTGAATTGCTTGAAATAGGTACTATTGCAGCAATCCATTTATATCAAATGTATTTCCCAGAAATATATACTTATTATCTATAATGAATAATACCACGAGTGTTCTTCTACAAGGATGGCTTTGGCATTAAATAACCGACAAAGGTTGATACTATGTCATTTTTATAGAAGTTACTATTGCAGCAATCCATTTCTATAAAATGTATTTCCCAAAAATATATACTTATTATCTATAATGAATATTATCACTACTGTTCTTCTACAAGGATGGCTTTGGCATTAAATAACCCTTCAAGGCTGATATGCCCTTAAACATAGAAACCAAACCAAAACATTAAAGTATATTGGAGGATATTTGTCGTCTGAATTTCTGAGATGGACCTTAATGATTTTTATCAGTAAGGGTTTTCGGACTATTGTCTTCATCTTTGTTGTTATTTTCACAACATTTTGGCTGATATGTCCTCCGGCCTTCTTCAGGTGTTTGCCGAACTCAGGAACCTACATTGAACTTCAAACTATGTCCTTTATTGAATCCATGAGGTTCGCCAGTTCTGATTCCATTAACCATAACCGGGTACAAGTGTTAAAAATTTCTGTATTGTTACTCGCCTGCAGTCAGGATTGAACCTGACACCTCCAGATGATTGTCTCTGTAGAAGCTAAGGGAATCAACATCTATAACCATTATGTGAGATATATACTAAATATCTATCATGAATAGTACTACTACTGTTCTTCTACAAGGCTGGCTTTAGCATTAAATAACCCGTAAAGGTTGATATGCCATTAAATATAGAAACCAAACCAATACTGTTGCGTTCTGGTTAGTGAACGCCTGTAATATTAAATAAAGGACAAACCACGATATGAGAGGAAACGGAGATATATTCTCAGGAAAAAGTATATACAATAGAGAGACTATTAGTAGACAAAAACATAGGATTAGTGAACGCTTGTAATATTAAATAAAGGACAAACCATGATATGAGAGGTAATAGATATATATTCTCAGGAAAAAGTATATATAATAGAGAGACTATTAGTAGACAAGAACATAGGATTAGTGAATGCTTGTAATATTAAATAAAGGACAAAGCATGATATGAGAGGAAATAGAGATATATTCTCAGGAAAAAGTATATACAATAGAGAGACTATTAGTAGACAAGAACATAGGATTAGTGAATACAGAATAAAGATATAGTCCAACGATAGTATTGGCTTCCATTATTACGGTAGCAAGTAAGGTGATCTAGTGCAATCTCCAGTCTCCAACGCTCTAATACTATTCCTATAAGAAGCTACTCTTCACTTTCTAGTCTGCCTTGGAATTAGTAGCTACTGCTATATATGGCAGATGGACTAGTTCATTGTGTGGAAAAAGGTGGGTGATACCCAACAAATACAAAGCCTTATATATTGTATCTCATGTCATTCTTGTATTTATTCTATTAAGGCAATAAAATATTTCATTATAAGATAAAACATATTATTAATAAAATATTTCATTATTAATATAATATTTTATTATTAATTTGTCATGAATTGCTTTACATAGTTTAACACAAGGAAATATTAAACCATATTTCCTTTCCTCTGTTTCTAGTGTCTAGATTGTTTTACCCTCACACTCGTAGAACAATAGCAATACCACTTACCAGCCTAGGGGTCCCAACTAGTTTCCAGTTGGCAGACAAAAATAAAACAGGCTATAACCCAATAGCTCATTGGTCTAGTAGGTAGAGTGTTCGCCAATGGTCCAGGAGACCTAGGTTCAATCCCAGGTTGTGTCATACCAAAGACTTTTAAAATGGTACTTGATACCTCCTTGCTTAACACTCAGCAATGTAAGGTATGTATCAAGGGTAAAGTGGAGCAATCGAGGGAAAGGAGTAGCGCCCTCCCCTACACTTCGGTGTAGTAGCTATTGAAAAGGGAGCCTTCTGGTCGCCCTTGACTACGGTCGCCAACTTACTTATAACCCAATACAGAGACCCTGATATTTTCCAAACACCACATGTATGCACGAGTATGGTCCATAGCTTTTTTATTGTGGGAACCAAGCACAGGACTGTGGCCTACACATGCCTGGTGGTTCAAAAAATGCCTCAAGCCCCATCGGCATTCCCCTAAAAAGGGATGCCTCAAATGCCAGGTAATAAACTCAGCCCCTCTGGAGAAGGTTAGAACCAGGTGGAGGACAGCCCCCTGAAGCTCAAGAAGCACCGGTCTCAGCACGCATGACATGAATGCTGGCTTTTGGGATCCATGTCAAATGGTCTTGACCGACTGCTCACCAAAGTCAAGACACACCTGACCTGATCTGCATATCAGGAAACACAAATGGACACAAAGTGTATTCCAGTCCAGTGGGCCAGGACTTTAAGTCAAAAAGATAATACAGACCCTGTGCTAGTATTAAACTGAAGCTGATATTTGTATACAAATATATTCACTGGTAGATCAGCAGCCAATCACAGCCCAGGAAATGGGCTGGAACACATACGCACAATAGAACCTCCCAAAATGCCGTAGAATAACTCTCCTTCTTCTGGGGCTCAGTTAGAGATCTCACCCAGCTCATTACACAGCTGAACACTGATCTTGGCAATTTACTAAACTCCATAACACTGAAATAATTGCAGCATTGAGTTACTGTACCCAGATGTGACAAATATAAAACAAACCTTCATTTTGTCAATACCACAGCCCACTCACTGATTCAATCAAGTCTATTATGGCAAACACGAGAAAATATTAATAATATTACAAACCTTTTCTCTTAAATTGTCCAGTTTTTCTTTTGCTTCCATTTCCGCCTTGTAGAATTTATCGTTCATGCTATCCAGTGCCAAATTAGAACGGTCCAATTCATCTCTGATATAACTGTGTTCTTTGTTCATTTTTTCAGTCATTTGGTGATACCGTTGATTCTAAAAAACAAAGATAGACAAAGAAATGGTTTCATTATTTTGTTTAGTTTGGTTTGGTTTGGTTTGGTTTGGTTTTATGGCATATCGACCATTGTAAGCTATTTAATGCTGAATCCATTTTTATTCATATTAACAGTTCTATTTTAAACAATTCAGTTTAGCATAAGTATGGTGTTTCAATGTCAAATAGTTCTATTTCAAACAATTCAGTTTAACATAAGTACACATTTTAGTTCTATTTAACCGATAGATAGGTCCCTATCAGGTGTTACCACTCCAAGCCATAGTGGACCTGGGAGCGATGACAATGAAGGAATACACCACATTCCCCAAAGCTTCAGCATTACTGTAGCCTTCATCAGATTGTTTAGTGTCATATCCAGGATATTCATTGGAGGAGTCTCACCCTTCTGCAGAGATGCAGTTGGTGTATTCTGCAACTCCAGCCAACTGAGCCACAGCACACTCGTTCAGGGAAGTCTTACCTCTCTGCAGAGATGTAGTTGGTGTATTCTGCAACCCCAGCCAACTGGGCCACAGGAAACTCGTTCGGGGAAGTCTTACCTCTCTGCAGAGATGTAGTTGGTGTAGTCTGCAACCCCAGCCAACTGGGCCACAGGACACTCGTTCGGGGAAGTCTTACCTCTCTGCAGAGATGTAGTTGGTGTATTCTGCAACTCCAGCCAACTGGGCCACAGGACACTCGTTCAGAGGAGTCTTACCCCTCTGTGTTTGACTTTAACAAAATGCCAATATCTCTTGTGCCCTGTGTACAGCTGGAGATTAGAAGTTCAATCCCAACTAGGGGTAAATAACAAGGAATACTTACAAGAGCTTAACACTAATACCCTGTTATGGTTAACAATCTACCCCAGTAGATTAAATAAAGAGTTTAGTTCAAATTTCTGTATTCATCAAGAAACACCTGAAGAAGGCCAAAGTATGCTTTAGCTGAAACATGGTGAATATAACAATAAAAATGAAGACAACAGTCCGATAACTCTAAATGATCAAAATTATCAATCTTCATCTCAGACCAAGACTTCAGTATTTGATTGAAAAGATCTTTTTACTGAAGAAAAAAATATCAACTTTTCCCAATTTATTTGTCTAAATTTTCTCAGTCCATTGGCCAAATGAGTAGAGTGTTCGCCAATGTGTTGTATATTGACCTATGACCCAGCCGGGCTGTCAAGATAGGAAATGCACCTTTGTAAATAACAGGTGCATCCGGTCGATCAGTACATTATAACCTTGACCATGGATGGGTTGAATGAGTGCAATTTGTGACGCCCACAAGAAGGTGGGCGTTGAACTATTATATAACTCGGTGAAGACAGGAAGTCAGTTAGTTTGGAGACCAGACCCGTTGGTGACAAGATGTGGTAGAGAAAGCCAGCACCCAGCAGAGTCAGCCCCCAGGCCTCCGATTGAGCAGCCCAGGAAAACGGGAAAGAAACGCGGTTATGGCCAATAGAGTGAGGGTCAATATGTTGCAGTTCTGTTCAGTCTCCAACTCCCTCTCACACGCAACCTTTCAAATAAAGTGAGAGGTATATTTTTCTAGGAACTGTGTCGCTTGTCTTCATTGTGTCGTTGTGTTCTGCATGCATGTATATGTGTTTGTATAGTTGGTCATGGCTATACAACAAATGGTCCAGAAGGCCAGGGTCAAGTCATACCAAGGACTCAAAAAATGGTACTTGATGCAGCCTTACTTAGCACTCTGCACTATAAGATGAGGGTAATCAAGAGTAAAGTGGAGCAATCCAGGGAATGGAGTAGCACCCTTCCCTACACCTCAGTGTAGTAGCTATTGAAAAGGGAGCCTTCGAGTCACCCTCGACTATGGTCGCCAACTTTACTTACTGCTATCGTGATACACTGCAGAATAATTAAAAGAAAAAAATAGATTCTTGAAAAATCAATGAATTCCTAATTAATATGATCCACATTTCAAAGAAAAAATTGAATACTTTTATAATCCGAGAATTAAAATTTTATCAAAACTACTATCTTCAAATTACAGGTGCAAATTTAACAATAAGACAATTAGAGAATTTATTTTGTCACTTTTAAATTGAAAGGTAATATGTTGGTTACTTCAAGGCTGTGGTCGAGTACTTTAGCCATTACGCAATGGGGACTCTAACCAACATTAATATAAAAAATATGTTATAAAAATGTCCATAAAAAAAGTAATATTGGTTTCAAATTTATTAATATGAGAGAAATATGGGGCTGATGAAAGGTTATGGTTAATTGTTGGTACTCTTAGGAAATTCTGAGGTATGTAAATTGACCCCTTTTCTTCTTCTTACCCGATTCACTTTTGTTGTCTTCATTTTGCCTGTCGAAGCTGTAAGGGAATTAAAGACGGAAAGGAAACAACAAAGATACCTTTAAACTCAAATTCAATTTTGGGGTTTACAAATATTGTGTGTTGTGGGACTGTTTCCTGAACCAGTAGAAATAGTCGTGCTCCCCCAGTTAAAGCATTGCCCTATCGGCTGGGGCTGTAGATTACACCGACTGCTTCTCTACAGAGGGGTAAGACCCCCCAAATGAGTGTCCTGGATATGACACTAAACAAACTGATGGTGAGGTTCCAGTAATGATGGAGCATTGGGGAATGCGGAGTACCCCTTCAATGCCATCACTCCTGGGTCCACTCTGGCCCAGAGTGGTAGCACCTGATAAGGGTCCTATATATGGGTTAAATAGAACTAAACCGTGATTCCTTCACAATATGGATTTTTGCATTTAAACTGTGTATTTATGCTAAACTGAATTGTTTAAAATAGAACTGTTTTAACCCCTTAACTGTGTACTTATGCAAAACTGAATTATCTGAATTAACAGTGTATTTCCGAGTAGGCTGGGGCTGTAAAATACACCGACTGCACCTTTGCAGAGGGGTAAGACCCCTCAATGAGTGTCCTATTATGACACTAAACAGTCTGATAGTAAGGTTCCAGTGATGCTGGGGCTTTGGGGAAGGCTCTCTTTTCAATAGCTACTATACCAAGGTGTAGGGAAGGGTGCTACTCCTTCCCCTGGATTGCACCACTTTACCCTCGATACGTACCTTATATTGCTGAGTGTTAAGCAAGAAGGTATCAAGTACCATTTTTAAAGTCTTTGGTATGACACGACCTGGGATTGAACCCAGGTCTCCCGGACCATTGGCGAACACTCTACCCACTAGACCAATGAGCCGGTTTAGCAGAACAGTAGCAATACTATTTAATCTATAGATGGAAGGATAAGGAGGTTCATACCTTTCCCAAGGGTATTTGTCTGAAAGTGAACGTAATAGCACAACTGGAGTTCAAACTTGCTTACTACAATCCTGCAGTCCATCGCTTTAACCATTACACCACGAGGACACCTTCTTCATCACTTTTGGATTAATTTGTTTTTCTATTTTTCTATAAAAAAGGAAAATTGGCAAGGGTGACCCAAAGGCTCCCTTTTCAATAGCTGCTACACAGAGGAGTAGGGGAGGGCACTACTCCATTCCTAGTATTGCCCCACTTTACCCTTGATCCATACCTTATAGTGCTGAATGCTAAGCAAGGCAGCATCAGGCACCATTTTTCAGTCTTTGGTATGACTTGACCTGGAATTGAACCCCGGTCTCCCAGAACTGTCAGATTGATTTCTATTATTTACTTCCATACTTCATACTGCCTCATTGGTTTAGTTGGTAATGTGTTCTCCAATAGTCCGGGAGACTGGGGTTCAATCCCAGGTTGAGTCATACCAAAGACTTAAAAAAAAAATGGTACTTGATACCAGCTTGCTTAACACTCAGCATTATAAGGTACATATCAAGGATAAAGTGGAGCAATCCAGGGAAAGGAGTAGCACCCCCCCTACACCTCGGTGTAATAGCTATTGAAAAGGGAGCCTTCAGATGACCCTCGACTACAGTCAACATTTACTTCCATTTTACATGTGTGTTAACCTAACATATTTCATAGCACAACATATCGCTACTTGTCAAGGCAAAGGAAACATTATATTTTTTTTTCTATTGAGGAGTGGTGGTAGTACCTCGTCTTTTCTTTTCTTCTGTACTTCAGTCAGCTCGCGACTTTTCTCCTGGAGTTTGGCTTGGAGTTCCATGATGGTGATTTTGAGATGCTCCAATTCAGAAAGGAGATGACATTCATAATCCTAAAAGTAGAAAGACAATTTACTTTGAAGTAGAACAATGTGTGTGAGTGTGCAAGAGGATGTTCCGAAAGTAATGCCTTCTATTCATTTTCATGGATGCTATAACAGATACAGGGAGAGAAAAAAAAAAATCACCACTAAATAGACCATGTTTTCTGCAATAAAAGAACATTTTTCCATCAAAAGGGTGGAACGATAAAATTGTCGTCCTAAAGAAAACAACACTACAGCTTTATTTTAAAACTTTTATTGAAAAAATCAATTCCGGTAACTTGATTATGTAGTAGAGCTGATATCTATTCAATGTAGCCTCCTTCAGCCTCAATCACCGCCTTGATACGGATCCGGAATGGGAGCATGCCTTTTCCATAAGTGCCGGCGGGAGCTCAGCAAATACTCGGTGGATGGTAGCAATCAGGCTGGCTTTGGTGTTGTGGAAGGTCATGTTGGTGATGTTCTCGACATATGACCAAACAAAGTAGTCCAGCGGGTTCAGGTCTGGGGAAGAGAGGGGCCAGTGAGAGAAGGGTGTAAAGTCGTAGCACTCCTTCTGAAGCCAAGCCTGAGTCTCTTTGGACTTGTGGGCCAGTGCCAAGTCCTGCTGCCACACCCAGGGTCTGCCACCAACCACCTGATTGCACCAGGGGATCACCACACTCTTCAGCACATCCAGGTACACTTTGGTGTTGACTTTCAAGCCGACTTCGAAGATGTGAGGTGGCATGTTGTGGCCCTCACTTGAAACCACACCAAAGACCATAACCGTAGCCAGAAACTTTGTTTTCATCACCCTGGGCATGTTGAACTGTCCAGATTTGCATTTTGAGGGTGCTGGGAACTACAAGGCCTTCAGAGTGAGTGAACTTGGATCCCAGACAATCAAGGTGAAAAAATTTAGTCAGCAGACTGGTTTGTCACTCGCTTCTTGGAAAGCCGATAAGTAACAGGCAAGAAGCTTCCCGAGAAATAAAACTAAAATCAAATGAAAGTCGACTACCAAAATTCTACAAAGGATGAAAATTCGAGCTGAGAATTCTGCTGAAAAGAAAACTTTACAGACGACTCAATTGAAATTAAATGAAAACTAAAAAGACTCAATGAAAACCAACTGAAAGATAAAAATTGACCCGTGAACTCGACCGAAAGACAATCTTACAAAAGACTCAAAATTAAAGGAAAATTGTAACCCTTCAACGAAACTAAAAAGAAATACTCAAATTCAATGAACTCAGATAAATCCTGCAAATTACACTAAAATTGGCAACAGCTTTATCTTTTCTATCCCTTTCTTTCTTGTTTCTTTTGTATAAAATTCCTTTCAAAAACTTTATTGTCTGTGTTATCTTTTTGAATCAGTATCCGAACTAGAAACCTGTGGAACTTACTGCTTAAACTTACTGTTTAAATCTACTGTTTGAATTACCATTAATGGCGCCCTAACAACATTACCCAGTTAAATACTAAACTTGACTTTAGTGTCACTCATAATCCTACTAATTGACCCCCTTAAAATTCCTTTAAACCTTACTGTTAACAGAAGTGTTGGGAAAATAAACATGCAGGGATTAAAACAAAATTTAAAAATTAAGTAAATAAATTTAAAAGAAGTAGCAGTTTCCCCAGGAGGCCTTCGACAGAAAGCAAAATCTACACATGCCTGAAAAGATGGGCTTCCAGTTGCCAAAGAGAAATTCTCTCTCATTAAGCATCCATCACTGTTACTGGATGGGTCTCTTTTCTCTTGGCAGCTAGTTTTAAGGACATGTGCTGATTGGGTCCCAGAATCTAGTAACCTGCTGTTTTCCCTTTCTTTCTTGTTTCTTTTATACAAAATTCCATTTTATAAACTTTATTGTCTGAGTTATCTTTTCGAATCAGTATCCGAACTAGAAAGGTGCTGAACTTAGCATTTAAAATTACACACTAAAGCCCCAAAAAAACATTACCCATTAAATGATAAATTTGGCTTTAGTGTCCTCTTTATATGAAATTTCTTTTATACAGCAAAATTTATATATATATATATATATACGAGGTGCATAAAAGAAGTTTACAGACTTTTTTCGTATAGGCACTTTTATTGATAGTACACACAGGAAACTCTAGTCCCCTTCGAAGTAATCTCCTCCGGCTGCAATGCACTTGTTGTACCGTTCCAACAACTTCTGAAAGGCCCCATCGAAGTCCTCTTGTGTGAGCGTGTCAATGGCCTTCGTCACAGCCTCTTTCATCTCCTCAGTTGTCTCATAACGACAGCCTCTGAGATTAGGGAATAAGCAAAAGTCACAGGGAGCAAGGTCTAGACTATAGGGAGGATGAGGAACTATCTTGATGCCCATCTTGGTCAAATAGTCTGTGACAAGGATGGAGTTGTCGACTGGTGCATTGTCCTGGTGGAAATGCCACTGACCTGATTTGAAGAGTGCTGGCCTCTTCCGATGGAATCTCTTCCTGAACTCCCTTAAAACCTCAACATAGTAACCCTATCCCTAACCCTTTGGCCAATCAACTCTAGTGTATTGACTGTCTTACTCCTCTCACACCTCTCATCATCCCTCATAGACTCCCTGCCTTCCTTGAATCTCTTATGCCACTCAAAAACTGATGCTCGATTCATGGAAGATGGTCGAAAAGCAGTCTGAAGCATTTCATACGTTTCTGCGGCATTTCTTCCAAGTTTAAAACAGAATTTTATTGCATATCGTTCTTCTTAAGTCCAGATTGCATTTTTGAAATTGACCAGCTGTGACAATCAGGCTTTAGTAGGGTGTATTCCAATTGCTGCTGTAGCTGTTCATTTAAACCTGAAAAATTGGTCAGTCATCTCATAAGATGTATAGCAATAACATAGTGAATTTTCAAGAGTCTATGTCAATTTCAAATGCTTATACAAAAAAAGTCTGGAAACTTATCGTATGCACCTCATATATATATATATATATATATATATAAGTAAATAACGGAGTGTAATCCGACAATTTGTAATGAAAAATTGATAACAAAGTAATCTAAGTTGAAGGAAAGATTTATTGAGAAGCAAAGTTGACATAGCATTTCGGTTCTGTTGAGCCATCATCAGAATTATGAGGGATGATATTAGCGGTGTTAAATCAACGATTGATGTTTAAAAACGCAAAACACAAAAACCTAGGGAAAATTTGTATAACAAGAAAAAGTTGGCTGTTTAATTAGTGAATCAGCGTTTGTTGTTTTAAATTACATCATTTGACTTATTAGGAATATTGCATAGAATTTATGTTACGTTTATTTATTAAGAAAGATTTCGAGTCAAAAGGAAGAAAAAGAAAGACAAAAGGTTGGTTTAGTTGTTTGGGGTTTATGGCATATCAACCTTTGTAGGTTATTTAAAGCCAAATCCATTTTTATGCAAATAGTTCTATTTCAAACAATTCAGTTTAGTATAAGTACAGATTTTGTTTACACATTGTTAAATGTCAAAACAGTTCTATATTCAACAAATCAGTTTAGTGTAAGTAAAGTTTCAATGTCAAAAAACAGTTCCATTTCAAATAACTCAGTTTAGCATAAGCACGGAGTTTAAGTGTAAGTACAGTTTAATTGTGAAAAACATTTCTATTTTAAGGTATTGAGTTGAGTCAAACAATTCAGTTTGGCATAAGTATACCGTTAGTTCTACTTAACCCATAGATAGGGCCCTATCAGGTGCTACCACTCTGGGTCAGAGTGGACCTGGGAGTGATGGCAATGAAGAGGTGCTCCGCATTCCCCAAAGCTCCAGCATTGCTGGAACCTCACCATCAGATTGTTTAGTGTCATATCCAGGGCACTCGTTGGGGTGGGGTGGGGGGTCTTACCCCTCTGCAGAGAAGCAGTCGGTGTATTCTACAGCCCCAGCCGACTGGGCAAAGAAAGACCAAAAGAAAAAGAGAAAGTTTAAAACTATGATATATGTGGAATATATTAAGTAAAGATGGATTATATTGCAGCTATTTAAAATTGATTTGCTTGAGTAAGGAGAAATATTATAAAATTTACTTTAAATTCTTTCAAGGGTTAAGAATAAAAAAAAACAAGTACTATTCAGGTTAGACTCAGAAACAAATTCCGGTATAACATTTCATAAAAAAACCTATCTCAGCCATTGGGTCAATGGAAGGATAAGTTGGTTTACAAGTGTTCAGGAGACCTGGGTTCAATCCCAGGTCACGTCATACCAAAGACTTTAAAAATGGTACTTGATACCTCCTTGCTTAACACTCAGCAATATAAGGTATGTATCAAGGGTAAAGTGGAGCAGTCCAGGGAAAGGAGTAGTGTCCTCCCCTATACCTCAGTGTAGTAGCTATTGAAAAGGGAGTCTTCTGGTTGCCCTCGACTACGGTCGCCAGCTTCACTTTTACTTACTCAACAACACTCCCCCACACATCCACATTTAGAAAGGTTTCGTTTCGTTTGGTTTTATGGCATATCAACTATTGTTGGTTATTTAATGCCAAATCCTTTTTTTACATATATATTGAATATATGATTTGTAAAGACATTTTTTTAGATACACACACTTAAATGATCAAACAGTTCTATTTCTAACAATTCAATTTAACATAAGTCAACAAAGTTAAATGGTTCCAAGTATTGCTATGTATCACTAACAAATCAATTAAACATCAGTCATTTGTTTATAGACAGTTAAATGATCAAACAGTTCTATTTCTAACAATTCAATTTAACATAAGTCAACAAAGTTAAATGGTTCCAAGTATTGCTATGTATCACTAACAAATCAATTAAACATCAGTCATTTGTTTATACACAATTAAAGGATCAAACAGTTCTATTTCAGCAATTCAATTAAGCATAATTGATTTATTTGCACACAGTTTAAATGTCAAACAGTTCTATTTTACTCATAGATAGGACCCTATCAGGTGCTACCACTCCTGAACAAAGTGGACCTGGGAGCGATGGCAGTTTAGGGGTACTTGGTATTCCTCAAACCTTCAGCATTACTGAAGCCTCACCATCAGATGGTCTAGTGTCATATCCAGGACACTTGTTAAGGAGGAGTCTTACCCCTCTCCAGAGATGCAGTCTGTGTATTCTACAGTGCCAGCTGACTGGGTTTCTGCTACGTATACATTGCCAAATTTACAAGAACATGAACGTCTAGAAAACTATAAAGCGTTGGTAAATGCCTTTATCTGCATGTCTGACATATCTCTATACAAGGAGGTCTACATAAGGCCTCTCTAATCTGTATGCGACTATACATTCATATATATATATGCTAGGAAATTTAATGACGACACCAAATATAACTGTTCCTATAAGCTTCTATCTCAACTGTTTATCTCCTTCCACCTTGCAGAAGAAAGAGTTACGATTTTTAAGGGGGGAAATGGTTGCAAGTGTGGAAACAAAGTGCAGTGCATTATTCTTCATTGGAAAATTCTTAAGTCACGATGCAGGAAACGAGGAACCAAGGAGGTTGGGAGTGACAAAAGCAAGACTGAATTAACTCACTTGAGTTTTCCCCCTAACGTCCCCAAGAGCCTACATGCAGTATTCATAAAAATCTGCACCAATGGAAGCAACTCACTTTTGATTGCCACAATGAAGGCATCATTGCCAGGAAAATTTTATTCAAGTAGTCCATCTTTGACCAGACTGATTTGTGTAGATTGACTGTAGAACAATTAACTTGATCCAACATTCTTCAGTAACATAGTAGTGCTGGTAACATATGTATAATGTTTTATTTGGATTGTAATAGACACATTGGTTTCATAAAGGCTTTTAACTTACTTTTCAGATATCTCTCATATATACTAACTTTGGAGGGTCTTGTTCAACAAATATATCACAAAGACAATGGTCAATAAGAATGTTTGGTTTACTTTTTTTTAGCAATACTTGAAACCATTTAACTGTGCGCAAACAAATAATCAATATTAAATAGAATTATTAGTGGTTTGGTTTGGATTGGTTTGGTTTTATGGTACATCAACCATTATGGGTTATTTGATGCCAAATCCATTTTTATACATATAAACAGTTCTATTTCAAACAAATCAGTTTAGCCTAAGTACACAATTTAGATGTCAAAGCAGTTCTATTTCAAGCAATTCAGTTTAGCATAAGTATGCAGTTTAGTTCTATTTGACCCATAGTATCCTATCAAGTGCTACCACTCCAAGCCTGAACTGACCTGGGAGCAATGGCAATAAAGGGGTACTCTGCAGTCCCCAAACTTCCAGCATTACTAGAACCTCACCCTTAAATTGTTTAGTTTCATATCCAGGACACTCGTTGGGTGGTGGGGTACCCCACTGCAGAGAAGCAGTCAGTGTATTCTACAAGCCCAGCTGACTGGGAAAGAAATTATTAGTGTTTGATAGGAATACTTGAAACTATTTAACTATGTGATTGATATTAGATAATTAAATGATTTCAGCTATTACTAACACTAATAATTCTATTTGATATTAATCATTTGTTTATGCGTAGATAGAAATACTTGAACTCATTTAACCATGTGCAAAGAAATGATTAATATTAAACACAATTATTATTATGAAAAGCAATACTTGAAGCCATTTAACTATGTGCAAATAAATGATTAATATCAAATAGAATTATTAGTGTTAGATAGGAATACCTGAAACCATTTAACTGTATGTAAACAAATGATTAATATTAAATAGAATTATTACAGTTAGATAGGAATACTTGAAACCATTTAACTATGTGCAAACAAATGATTAATATCAAATAGAATTATTAGTGTTAGATAGGAATACTTAAAACCATTTAACTTTGTGCAAACAAATGATAAATCTTAAATAGAATTGTTAGTGTCAGATAGGAATACTTGAAACCATTTAACTGTGTGCAAATAAATGATAAATATTAAATAGAATTGTTAGTGTTAGATAAGAATACTTGAAACCATTTAACTGTGTGCAAACAAATGACGAATATTAAATAGAATTATTACTGTTAGATAGCAGTAATTGGTACTATTTAACGGAATACTTGAAGCCATTTAACTATGTGCAAATAAATGATTCATATCAAATAGAATTATTAGTGTTAGATAGGAATACCTGAAACCATTTAACTGTATGTAAACAAATGATTAATATTAAATAGAATTATTACAGTTAGATAGGAATACTTGAAACCATTTAACTATGTGCAAACAAATGATTAATAAGAATACGAATATTAAATAGAATTATTACTGTTAGATAGCAGTAATTGGTACTATTTAACGGAATACTTGAAACCATTTAACTGTGTGCAAACAAATGACGAATATTAAATAGAATTATTACTGTTAGATAGCAGTAATTGGTACTATTTAACGGAATACTTGAAGCCATTTAACTATGTGCAAATAAATGATTAATATCAAATAGAATTATTAGTGTTAGATAGGAATACCTGAAACCATTTAACTGTATGTAAACAAATGATTAATATTAAATAGAATTATTACAGTTAGATAGGAATACTTGAAACCATTTAACTATGTGCAAACAAATGATTAATATCAAATAGAATTATTAGTGTTAGATAGGAATACTTGAAACCATTTAACTATGTGCAAACAAATGATTAATATCAAATAGAATTATTAGTGTTAGATAGGAATACTTGAAACCATTTAACTGTGTGCAAATAAATGATAAATATTAAATAGAATTGTTAGTGTTAGATAAGAATACTTGAAACCATTTAACTGTGTGCAAACAAATGACGAATATTAAATAGAATTATTACTGTTAGATAGCAGTAATTGGTACTATTTAACGGTTAGCAAACAAATAAGCTCAAACAACTCATGTTATCTACAAACTATTACTTGAAGAAAGACTACAGTATGATGCTCCACCAGAAACTAACAATTCATCGTCTACATTACAAAATTGTCGAGTCAGCTGGGGCTGTAGAATACACTGACCACACCTCTGCAGAGGGGTAAGACCACCACTCCGCCAAATGAAAGTTCTGGATATGACGCTAAACAATCTGATCATGAGCTTCCAGTGATGCTGGAGCTTTGGGGAATGTGGAGCACCCATTCATTGCCATTGCTCCCAGGTCCACTCTGGCCTGGAGTGGTAGCACCTGATAGGGCCCTATCTATGGGTTAAATAGAACTAAACTGTATACTTATGCTAGACTAAATTGTGTGAATTAGAACTGTTTGACTAAACTGAATAGCTTGATATAGAAATGTTTTTCACAATTAAACTGTACTTACATTTAAACTGCATGCATATCCTAAATTAAATTGCTTGAAATGGAACTGTTTTTGACATTGAAACTGTAGTTACACTTAACTGAATTGTTTATATAGAACTGTTTTGACATTTAACTGTGTGTAAACAAAATCTGTATGTACTTATACTAAACTGAATTAGCTGAATTAGAACTATATGAATCAACTAAATAGCTTAAAATAGAAATGTTTTTGACAATTAAACTGTGTACTCATGCTAAACTGAATTGTTTGAAATAGAACTGATTATTTCTTTAAAATTGGATTTGGTGTTAAATAACCTACAAAGGTTGATATCCATAAAACCCAAACAACCAACCTACATTACAAAAAGATGCCTACCGATATTTGATTTTCCTTTGAGTTTGTAGACTTTGGCTCGGTCTTTTCACGCAGTGTGCCAATACTGTCTCCTTTAACTTTCATGGATTGGAGGTTATCCTGCACATCTGTGGCCATCTCAGTACCCTGGATCATGAGGGAGTCAGTCAGTAAATGCTGCGATCTGACGGTTCCAAGCTGTCGAACTTTAAACAGTGGCATTTATTTGATTTTTTTTTTTATCTTGCTGTAATCCTGAAAATCAAGAAATGTGAATGTTAATCCCCATTTTAAGTGAGCGAGATTATGATTAACAATGTTAAAAGCAGGATAAAAGGAAGGTAAAAAAAATCAGAAATCCCAATATAAAAGGAATACTACTAAGGAACAACTGCATCCTTTAGATTTCATTGAGGAGTATAGGGCTACATACTTCAATGAGGAGTATAGGGCCACTGACTGTATTGAAAAGTATAAGGCCAGTCTACATTCAGGAGTATAGAGCCACAGACTCCATTGATGTTTATGTAATTTACAAAGCGCTTTGCTTTGATGTGGCACAAGGCCGAATGAATGGGGTGCCCAATGAGACTCAAACTCACTCGTGTAGGTCTGCTAGTCTAGCTTGCTAACCGTTACACCACCAGAGGTGCCCTCCATTGATGTTTATAGGGTCACAGACTTAATTCAGGAGTATAGGGTCAAAGACTCCATAGAGGAGTATAAGGCCACAGATTTCATTGAGGCATATAGAGCCAAAGACTCCATTGAGGTGTATAGGGCCATAGATTCCATTGAAGAGTACATAGCTGTAGACTATTGATAATTATAAGGCCAGAGGCTCCATTGAGGAGTATAGAGCCACAGACTCCATTGAGGTATATAGGGTCACAGACTTAATTTAGGAGTATAGGGTCAAAGACTCCATAGAGGAGTATAAGGCCACAGATGTCATTGAGGCATATAGAGCCAAATAGGGCCATAGATTCCATTGAAGAGTACATAGCTGTAGACTCTATTGTTGATTATCAGGCCAGAGGCTTCATTGAGGAGTAAAAGGCCACAGACTCCAATGAGGACAACAGACTCTATTGAAGAGTATAGGGCTGCAGACCACATTGAGGAGAATAGGGCCATAGACTCCATTGAAAAGTATTGGGTAGCAGACTCTATCGAGGAGTATAGGGCCACAGGATCCATTGGAGAGAGAGGGTAAAGCCAAAGATTCCATGGAAGTGTATAGAGCCAAAGACTCCATTCAGGTAAATAAGTCCACTATCTCCATTAAGGAGTGTAGAATTTATTTATTTATTCATTATATATATATATATATATATATATATATATATATATATAATGAATAAATATATATATATATATATATATATATATATATATATATATATAGTAGTAGTAGTATAATTTTTCTTACGGCGATTTTTTATTATATTATTCAGACTACTACTAGTAGAACTACTTACTAATTATATCGATTACTACAAGTATTATTACTTATGACTAGTATTATCATTGATTATTAATTAGATATTCTATTTTTGGTCACCTGTTAAACATCCAATCAAGAGAAGCGCTAATTTTTTCAAAAATACTTAATTAGTTTAGTAACGAAACGTTTGTTAATAAGAAAAATTAGAGAAGTTTAGTAAACTAAATGTTAAGTTACTTTGTTTAAGTTAGTATTTAGTTAGTTTTTCCATAAGTGATATCAATACAACTTTTAAGCCAAAAAAGTGGCATTTAAAAATAAAATAAAAACTTACTATTTCAATTTCAGTGTGTGCCAAATTTTAACAGAAAATACTTAATGCTCTTTTTAAAAAATAACGCCAGTTAAAAAGAATAAAAGAAAAATGAAGGAAAAAAAAAACAATTCAAGGAAAGATCCAAAATAAACAAAGTTTAAGCATTTTATTTTATCTAATGTAAACAAAAATAAAAACATTAACAAACTTTCTGCTTGGTTACGACTTATCGCAGTAAATAAAATACAGGACAATGATTGGTGGAAAATTTTAGCGGTAAATTCATAATTTTAGTTTAGTTTAAATTTAAATTTTAATTGATTCAAATTTTGTTTTTATTCCTAATTTTAAATTTTATTTTTATTTCCAATTTTAATTTTGATTTTAATTCTTTTGATTTTATTTACAACTTAAGTTTTAATTATTATTTCAATCTTCCATCTTGATTTTAACTTTTGCTTCTAATTTTTAATTTTGATTTTAATTCTAATTCAATTTTATATTTCAGTTTTTAATTTCAATTTCAGTTTTTGATTTCAATTTTAATTTTGAATTTTACTTTTATTTTCAATTTTGATTTTTAATTTTCATATTTTAGATTTTAATTTTTTAATTTATTTTCCATTTTTGTTTTAATATTTATTTTTGTTTTCAATCTTAATTCTGACTTATACTTTTGATTTTAATTAGAGTTTAAATTTTGATTTAATGCTAAATTTTAAGATTAAAAACAAAATTGTAATTAATTCAGTACAGATTTTTAACTTTATTTTCATTTTCAACTGTAATTCTTAAGTTCTATATTTTCGGTTTTAATTTTATTTCAATTATATTTTTTTCACTTTTTTTTAATTTTAGTTTCAGTTTCTATTTTTTCAGAGTTAATCTTAAATAATACCACTGTTGGGTTAGTAAAATTGTAATTCCTGTGTATGGAGTAAATGAGGGAGAGGCTCTCTAAGATTGGATATATTAATCACATGATGAGCCCAGAGGTTGTAAGGGTGAAATGTAATTGTTTGGTGGAAAGGTTACTCTCCAATTTGTGTTCGTGTTTATTTATTATTTCCCCCACCTTTTAAGTTTGGTTTATATTTGGAAATGGCAAACGAAGTAAAGACGTGTGAAACGACACGGACAAAAATACATTTAAAACAAACCAGTACAAACTAATTCAAATTTTTATATCAACAATACATTCAACGAACTATTTTAAAACATTAGTAGTGTTCCAATTCTGTTCGTTAAATATTCCTCTGTGTGTGTGTGTGTGACTAACACTAATACTACAAAAAAGGACTATTTAACAAAAATGCGTGTTGACTACGTATTTCTACTATTTGTTTCTTTCTGTGGTTTGACGGAATTTCTGTGTTCGAGGCTGGAAAAAGTCTCACTGAAAAAGTATAACAAGGAAGGGAATAGTTGCAGAGAGTTTACAATTTCGTGGCAGTTGGCTGCTGGAAGTCAAATGTAGAAAAGGGGAAGAGTGTGTTGACTCTGTTAGTCGTGTGGGGTGAAGTGTGCGTAAAAGAAGTGGAATAGATAATGGTTGTAAAACGGCGTGGACAAAATGAACATTTAAAACAAGGCGAACGAACAAAAACAAATTTATATTCTATAATAACAAAACTTACATTAATACATGAAAACATAACTAACTCTACTAACATACTGATAGTGTGTATATATGTGTGAACTCGTGTGTGTGTGTGTGTGTGTGTGTGTAACACAACTAAACTACAAAAAGAATTGTAAAATTAAAATGTCCTTTTTTTATGATTAGAAACCGGTAGTTTTTTAGAGACGGGAAAGCGTCTCATAGTTCTTGTATATGAATGTCTGCGAGGCATGGTGTTGCTGATACGGAGGAATTTGGTCAAAGAGAAGGTGTTGCCGCTACGAAGGAATTTCGTCAAAAGGAGAGTGTTGTCGCTACGAAGAAAATTCGTAAAAAAAAGAGAATGTCTTTTAAGACAGCGTATTTTTAGAAAAAATCGTCTTATAAGTGGCTCAAGACGCAGGACTTGAATTTTCGCGCGCCGACGTAGTTGTAAGCATATCACGTGGTCCTCCTGGCCAATGGTTTCCCGAGACTGAACATTGAGCGTCCGCCATCTTTGTGGGAACAAGTGGCATACCGCCCAAATTAAATTACAGGAGTGTAAAGTCCTATAGTCGAAATGGAGAGAGTGAGAGTTTTCTCTCTGGAAGTCACAATAGAAAGAATGTGTTGCCTCTGTAAGTGAAAATGTGAAAGAGGATGAGTGTAGGAAGATGGGAGTATTTACAGACAATCCTTGTCATGCAGTAGGCTCCAAAAACGCGGGATAAAATTGCAGTTGCAGACGTAGTTGTGAGCACTAACCACGCGGTTTTCCTGTCCAATAGGTTCCCACGACTGATTAGTTTACCGACGTCCGCCATCTTTGCTTCGGGAACAAGTGGCATAACGGCCATTTTAAAATATAGGAGTGTAAATCCTATGAGGTCTTGGCGCAAAATCCCAAATCCAGTCAGACAGATTCCACCATGCGTTCCGTGAGACAGGGACGTTAAAAGCTCTCAGAAAGACAACCCTAAGATACCAGATATCTTCTTCAGCGCTCCGGTAAGTCCCTTAAACTCAACTTTATACACAGGGAGGACTGTATATTGTTATTAATCATTTCACGTGTTGATTGATAAATTGTTAGAATTAAACGAAGTATCAATTCATTTATTTGTTGCTGTTAGTCTTAGAATAAACGCTATACTAACACAATACCACTATTGTGTTTGTAAAAACTAACTCGTTATTGGGGAGAATAAGAGGGTTGTAGGACCCGCACTTATTTATTTTAGATGAATTAGCCAAGAAAACGTAAATCAGAATATTCTAGAAAAAAAAAAGGATCCAAACCTCACTTACTTGAAACATTTTAAAGCCAATCAGCAAACACATAAAGATTAGAACATTCTCGAAAAAACGAATCACAGATTTTTTTTTATAGAACCAAAAAATAGGCGCCTCAATAAATAATTTCTATGATTCTCATAGGTTAGATCAGGTCACAAGTTATGTTTACTCATATATCTGTGCATTTGAACTCTAGTTGATCCGATATAAAATCTACTCGCTTAAACTTAAAATATCTTATTTCGATCCACTCAAAGAGTATAAGAACCCAGAATTTTCTAGTTCAAAAGAAGAGGCGGCACACAGAGGCGACACACAGGCGGTCATAGACGACACACGTGGAAGAAAAAGTCAGACGCACTCAAATACACTAACACGCCAATGACCCATAGATTAAGTGACTTAGACATACCAGAACTCACACGCACCACACACATACACATGTATATAAGTATTAGTTGACCTCTCTCTTCCTTACCGTTATTCTTGACTAAAAATATTCTTGTTTTGATATACACATACACACCTCTCTACATAGCAAAATTCATGAACCTTTAACCGGACATTGGCCTATCGGTTAGAGTGTTCAATCCTAGGTCGAGTCATACCAAAGACTCAAAAAATGGTACTTGATGTCTCCTTGCTTAACACTCAGCATTATAAGGCACGGATCAAGGGTAAAGTGGAGCAATCCTGGGAAAAGAGTAGTGCCCTCCCCTACACCTTAGTGTAGTAGCTATCGAAAAGGGAGCCTTTGGGTCACCCTCGAGAATGCAAGAAATTAATTCACATTAACAAAATACCCTTTTTCAGGCAATCATAAATCTTCCCCCTAAAAAAATTCCCAGAACCGACTTGATCCAAAGGGTAACTACTTAAGCAGCGAAAATCTTCAAAGGAGTCAGACCGGCCTACCGAGGGTTGACGGGAAGAACACGCTACGGCCATAAGAACTCATCTGAACTCAGACGGATTTTTGACGCACCACCTGCTGTGAACAACTGCTTACTTAGCTACAACGCCACCCTGTCCATGACTGTTATTACCACCAAGATCATCTGATACCCTTACCACCCTTATACCACCATACCCACCAAGTGAGTTTCTTAACTTATAACATACGTGACCGTACATGAACTCTGGCTTCACACACACACACCTCGATTCACTCTTTCACTTGATATTGTACGCTACAAATTTGTACAATTGATTCTTCACTTTATTGCCTTGTTTTTTCCTTTTGTTAATATAATTGTTCAAAAACTTTCAACCTGTGTTTGTCTTTTCCTTGTTACCATATGCTAAATATAACAACTTGAATGTCTCAGTCCAGCGTGTTCAACCCACTTGGCGGGAGCTGAAGAATATTCCAACTGCAAGTCTGCGGAGGTGTAAGACCCCTCACCAACAAGTGTCCTTGATATGACACTAAACTGCATCCAATGGCGAGGCTCCAGTCCTTGAGCTCTGGGGAATGTGAGGTATCCCTTCATTCCCCAGTGCATTCCACTGAGGCTGTAGAATTGACCCCTCACCAATAAGTGTCCTTAATATGACACTAAACTGAAACTGATGATGAATCTCCAGGCCTGGATCTCTGGGGAATGTGGAGTATTCATTCATTGCCATTACTCCAAGGCTCACTCTGACCTTGAAAGGTAGTAAAAGCTAGAGTCTTATCTATGGGTCAATTTTTTTATTTTTTTTCATCATACAACGTGTGAAAGCACGTGCGATACCCTGCCCTCATCAGCCGCCAACCAGGGTGATAACAGATAACACAGTTTTGGTAGCTCAAGGCGGTACTGCCACTCCTGGCGCTACCAAGCTGCTTTTGCCACCTGACAGGGTATTTAAAAGAAATATATCCCTCGACCATTATATTAAACATGTTGCAGATTGCCTGACAAAGGTGTGAGCCTCTTCTGAAAGTTTAAGAGACTTGTTGCATGAATGAACTTTTTAAAGATCTTTAGTTTTGAATAGAACTGCCGATTTAACAAGAAACCAGCAATGGTGAAGTCTGAGTCATCAAACTGTTATATAATGGCCGAGGGATTTCGTTTTATATATCTTGCCTTTGGGTTTAGTTAGGCTGAGAACCTTTCGGCTCAGCACATGGGTTAGTTAGGTGCAAACTTGAGCACAGGTGTTGACGCGCACGTGGGGAGGATGTGTCATTCACAGATGTCAAAATAAAAATCCCAGATAGAAAGGTTGACCAGTGGATGTGAATGACGTCATGCACCGGAAGCGCGCGCGGAGGATTTTGGAGATTTTGAAAAAGTCAGTGAGTTGAGAACTAGACTCCGAACGGGAAGGGTCGACTTTCGTGGCTTGCTGAGGCTAGACGAATTTGTTCGCCACGGGCGCCGCACGTGATGGGGTGGGGGGAGCAGATGGAAAAGTTATCATAGAAAGATTGTGCATCTCTCTTCCTTATGTCGAAACCTTTAACTCAAAGGTAATAAAAGGTTTCGTACCTGAACTAAGAAGTCGTTACGTGTTTTTCGTGTTTCGGGATTCCTGTGTTCTATGTATATATGTCATGAACATTCTATGTACGTTTCACATATCTGTATCATGGGTATGTTACAAAGGGTCAAAGCATCATTACCATTAACCCAGGGTATCTGGCTATGGTACATAACCTGCAAACTGTAAATACGTAGTTATGTCCCTTGTCTGGCACTAGTAAATGTAGTTGTAATAAAGGTAGTGATGACATTTGCCCATATTCTGTTGTGTTGATATGAAGTTGTAAAGAAAACAAAATAGATGTTAAAAAATTATTTGTATTCGATAGAATCATGATCTACAATAATCTCTTGAGAAACAACACAAAAATGTAAATATAAACATACAATGAATGCAATTCCCTCACCTTGATGCATAAAATAACCCTAAATGGATTGACATGCCATTAAAATCAATTAATCATTCAATCATTAATAATTTTCAAAACATTTTTCTTCTTTTAATAGCTGAAACTTCTTGTTTCCAGTTCTGATGAAAATTAATTTATTTAATGTTTCATTAACTGAATTGTTAAAAAATTATTTTTTGCTTAAAAATACAGTTTTTCTATATAAGTCATAAGAAAATACAAACATCTCCAACACAAATAAATCATCGGTTTTATTGGGTGTAAAAAGATTCTTTCTAAATATCATAATTTACCCAAATGTTTCTTTTGAAAAATCATTCAAAGATTTTGACGATAAAATAACTTTTGAACAAATTACAAGTGTTATATATATATATATATATATATATATATATCATCATCATCATATCGCGCTGGTAGCACGGATATCCCTGACCCTCTCTCGCCATTCCTCCCTATCGTTCATCGCCCTAGGTAGGTCTTCAGGACAACATCCTGTATCCTCACATAGCTGCTGAATGTACGTTCGAGCTGGTCGTCCTGCTTTTGCGCGGCCATGTGTGGGGATCCATAAGAGTACATCTCTTATGAGTTCATCTCTGCTTCTCCAGCAGTGTCCTGCATGTCTGGTTCGTCTAACTTGAATAGTTTTCGTGATAGGGGGCGGGTGGCCGTACAGTTGGTGTCTTGTGGGGTGTTGCTGCCAGGACTTGTTTAGGATTGCACGCAGCATTCTTGTGTAATTGCCATCTAGCTTCTTCTCCAGTCGTTTTGTTAGCGTCCATGTAGTGCATCCATATAGCAGTATCGATGTGACCGCTGCCTGGAAGAAACTGCGTTTCATTTTGTCGGTTAGGTCTGATTTCCATATAATCGATAGCCTATTGATAGCTGTCCATGCTTTCGTTAACCTCGTTTCGATGTCCTTTTCGGTTGATTCGACGCTGCTTCCTAGGTACGTGAATTTGTCTACTAGTTTAAGAGGGGTTCCTTCTAGAGTGGAGATGTCCCCGTTTGGTTATAGCACATATATTCCGTTTTGTGTGCATTAACATAGAGGCCTATGCTTGCTGCTGCTCGTTCCAAACTACGCAGAAGTGTTTCGGCTTGGTCAGGTGTATTTGCCAGTATCGCTATGTCATCGGATATATATATATATATTTCTTTAAGAAAAAAAAAAAAAATATATATATATATATATATATATATATTTCTTTAAGAAAAAAACAAAAACGGTCACATTAGGATTATAAATTTATTTCCATCCTGTTATGTGTTTTTGATAAAATCAAAAAACACGAAAAAAATTAACAGGACTTCTTCAGATCTTATGGATAAAATAATTCAGAATAGACACAGGAAAGAAGGGTGGGAGGGGATAGAGTTTGTTTTTTTTTTTTTTTGTCCTAATGGAATTACTCCCAACTCCGGTTTAACTGGACCAAATAATACCTATATAAGTATTATATATTTATTATATATATATATATATATATATATATATATATATATATATAAGTATTATTTGGTCCAGTTAAACCGGAGTTGAAATAAATTTATAATCCTAATGTGACCGGTTTGTGTTTTTTCTTAATGAAATATATATATATATATATATATATATATATATAGAGAGAGAGAGAGAGAGAGAGAGAGAGAGAGAGAGAGAGAAAGAAAGAGAGAGAATTTGATATTTCATAATCTAATAACTGGACCAATTCTTGTTCAAATGATCTAACTTTAACAGCAATTGTAGATTCAACTCAAAATTCTACGTTTAATGTTTTCTGTTTTTCTGTTTAAATATAGAAATACCATTCACTGGAAAAGAAAAGGTGTTATTTTGAGTATGTCATATCAATTTTTCAATTGTAATTTACAAAGCGCTTTGCTTCGATGTGGCACAAGGCCGACATATCAATTTTTCAAAAACATCTTGTGCATATATATATATATATATATATATATATATATATATCGCGCAGTAACCCGGATATAAGAGACATCCGGGTATAAGAGATTTTCTCTGGTCCCAAATTAGAGCTTGTGTTACCTTAACAAAATAGATCAAACCCGGATATAAGAGAAACTATGATATAAGAGAAACTCGGATATAAGGGACTTATTCTCTGGTCCCGACAATTATAACTGTGTGGGTTGTCACTAAATCATTTTGTGGGTTTGTGTCAAACCAAGTGCAATATAATATGGAGACTGGTCAATATCTAGGATAGAGCTATTATATAATAAATAAATAAATATATATTCGATATATATATTACAACAGTATATGGTTGTTACTGTCTCACTTGTTGGGTTTGTTGCAGACAAAATGTATAATTTGGAGAGTACTCAATATCTGTGAAGGAGCTATTATATAATAATAAATATTAGTTTTTTTATCAGATTGTGTGTGTATATATATATATATATAGTAAAATTATTCACGTGCTTCATTCATGTTCGCAAGGACAACAAATTTTTCCATAAAAATCTGTGATTTGAACTAATTAAACCCTCAAACTCATGGCAACTGTTTCATTCGAAACAATTATTTTAAATCTTACAAGGCGGTTTACTTTCATATTTTAATCCAATGTAAAATGATTACTGGTTTCCGGAATAGTTGGGGTTGGAAAAGAAAACCCAATAAGTCGATTTATTTATTTTTACTTCCGTGAAGAGGAAGGATCCTTTTTTTTTTTTTTTTTTTTTTTTTCTATACTTGTTCCAGAAATGGGTGCTCGTTCTACATTAAATTAGAATGTGAAAGTGGACCCCCTTTATAAAATGTAAGAAAAAGTGGGGTTATTTTTGTTTTTTAGTTTGTTTTTTTTTTTTTTGTTTTTTTTAAATCGCGACGAGTTTGAGGGTCTAATTAGTTCAAGTAAAAATAAATAAATAAAATAAAACCACAAGATATTTTTTCCTCGGTGAATTTGAACGAGTGCATATACACTGAAATATTTAACGTTGGCAAATATTTCTACAAATAAAAATCATCCCTTGAAGACGTAGTGCTTTTTCATTTATAAATTTTCAATAAAATCCAAATATATGTGTTAAAATATGTTGTTTTTTTTCCCTAAAAATCCGCGCACCTGTCGACAGTTTGACCTTTACAAAAAGAAATAATTAAAAATAAAAAAAACACAGCAATAAAAGCGAAAACAAAACAAAAAACATGAATCAATTTTACTAATAAAAATATAAATTAACTTTCAACAAAACAATTTCGAAAATGTCTTTCTTTTTTCTTTTTAACTTGTTTATTTTTTATTTTGTTTGTTTTTGATTACTATTCTTTTTCAGGTTTAACTACAGTTTCCTTCAGTTTCTTTAATACTGACACATCACTTTCATGGATCGCATCCATTCCTTCTGCTGAAAGAACCTGGGAACATTCTTCCTTTGTGGCTCGACAGGCTGCCGTCTCGTAAGTCATTGACGGTACATATTTGTTTTTATGAACATTCGAATTGATTCTTTGGAGAGAATCATAGATAGATTCGCAGGCTTGTAGATCCCGAATCGTAGTTGCGTCACCATGTCTGAAGGCTTCGGCGACTTTTTCCCGGATTAATACGGCCAGGTCCTTGCCCTGGGGTTTGGAAGGATCCACGGGCCAATTCTTACAAAGTTGCAAGAATTTACGGTAATGCGAAGTCATTTTTCTTTCTTTATTTCTTTCTTTCTTTGGGGCCTTGCCTTTCGTGACCGGGTGAGTTTTTTTTTGTCTTTGGAAGAGAAGGATGTTAGAGTTATGTACCCTTGGATAGATTGATTATCTCCCTTGAAGTCGACTTTCCTTCTTTTTTATCAAACCTAAATATTAAAAGGACCCCTGTTCTGTGTTATAAAATATAAAATGACTGAAACTTATCTTTATCTGAATGGGAAATTGTAATCTGCAAAAAATTATATAGAAGCATAATATTTTCAAAGTCATTTCTTTAGTGAGATATTCTGAACAAATACCTAAATTTTAAAATCCCCTCAAAAAGAAGTATCTTGGGTATGTTACTAATTTCGATCTGGTGGTGAGGCTCCAGTTCTGAAGATTTGAGGAGTATAAAGAACCCTTTCATTACCATTACTCCCAAGTCAAGTGGTAGTACCTGTTCAGGTCAAATCTATATAAGTCGAATAATAAAAAGATTTTAAGAATAAAATTTCAATATAAAGGAATTAGGAGGGAATAAAATTTGTTATGAAGTGAGTGACACTAAAGCCAAGTTTAGTATTTAACTGGTTTTAGGGGGGTTTAGTGAGCCATTAACGGTAATTTCAAACGGTAAGTTCAAACAGTAAGGTCATACAGTAAGTTTAAACAGTAAGTTCCACAGCTTTCTAGTTCGGATACTGATTGGAAAAGATAACACAGATAATAAAGTTTTTAAAAGGGAATTTTATACAAAAGAAACGAGTAGGAAAGGGATAGAAAAGATAAAGTTTGCAAATTTTTAGTACAATTTGTTGGAACTTATCTGAGAGAATGTCCGGGGAAACAAAGTTCTTTGAGTATTTTTCTTTTCTTTTTTTTGTTTTGTCGAAATGTTTCAGAGATCATTAAATTGCTAGTCTTCTTTAAAGTTCTTTTCAGCAGAATTCTCAGTTGAATTTTCCTTCAGTTATTTAACTTGGTAGAATTTCAGTAGTTGACTTTCCTTTAATTTTACTTTATTTCTTGGGAAGTTCAATTCCAAGAGCGAGTGACGAAACCAATCTGCTAGCTTAAGTTTTTTGTGCCTTTACAATTCGGTTCTCTGAATTCATACTAAGGGTCTGAATAGTAGTTCTTGACAAAAAGAGGTAGTAGCTTTTTGGTACCGTTTTGTCCCCCTTTTTCACTGTGGCCAAATCAAGTCCCACACATGGTCGGTTAGATTTTTTTCTTAGAAATATATTATGATACATCTGTTTGAAAATTGTTAGCTTTGGTTTGGTTTCTTTGTTTAATGGCATATCAACCTTTGTAGATTATTTAATGCCAAAGGTGTTCTCCTAGTAGAACAGTAGTTATATTATTTAACCCATAGCTGAGAGAATAAGGGGGTTCATACCTTTTCCGAGGGTATTTGCTCGAAAGTGAACTTAATGGCACGACTGGAGTACGAACTCATGTTCTACGATTCCGCAGTCCATCGCTTTAACCATTACGCCACGAGGACACCCCCTGAAAATTGTTAGTATTGGATAGGAATGCTTGATACCTATAACTGTATAAATTATTTGCATTAATAATAATTATTTGAAGGTATCCTTTTTTACAAAGGATCATTATTATCATTAGTTATTTGAAACAGTATAATGGTATGCAAATTATTTGTATTCGATTGGAATACTTGAAACAATCTTATTGTATGCAAACAAATGATTACAGAGAAATAAATAAAAAGATTTTTTTTTGTAATGTTAAACAATATGCTGTAAGAATTTGCAGAGAAAATTTTAAGAGAGAAAAAACTATTCTTTTAAACAAAAAGTTTTTATTTTTTCATTTGTGGTGTTGTTATTAGATTTGTGGTGGCTCGTTCTTGAAAGGCAAACGATATAAACAGCGCAGACAAAAGAACATACACAACAAATCAATACAAACAAAAATACATTTATATATCAAAAAGTACATTGTAAAAAAATATTATAAATGTTCAAGATATAGTTCATCAAATAAACAATCTCATGGTGAAACTTCAGTAATGCTGTAGCTTTAGGGAATGTGGAGTACTCTTTTATTGCTATCATTCCCAGTCCACTCTGACCTGGAGTGGTAGCAGCTGATAGGGTCCTATCTATGGGTTAAATAGAACTAAGCTGAATTGTTTGAAATTGAACTGTTTATATGAAAAAAATTGATCTGGCATTAAATAACCTATTGTAGAGAAGAGGAAAATCTCGTATTTTGGTTTGGCACGCAAATTAATTCAACACTGAATTTCACCCAATCAGGATGACTTATCCTATTCAGCCCGGACCTTCATTTCCGGCTAGCAAAACAGGTGAGCGGCCAAACCCAGTCCCTTCGGCTTGAGACGGCGACCAGAACAGACGTGCCTCTGGTCGTCCCTGCTTAGCAATGCTTTTTAGCTAAACAAGCCACCCAATGTGGACATCTCACTGTGGCTTTAACACTAGCAGCAGCAACATGGACACCCAACGAGGGAACCATCTAATTTATGGATTCTTTACGAGGAATCCCAGTTGAACATAAATTAGAAACATTCAGCATGCCTTCCACAGGCACCACTTCATGTCACCCCAAAAATTGACTATGTCGATCCGAGCGTAACTCCCCTCTCGACAACATGGAGATATCGCAGACTCTCCTCCAAAAACCAGATACAAAACTACACGGTGACTTTAAACACATCCCTCACACGTCCAAAAACACGCTGCCATCTCAACATCCTGCTAAGTCCTTTCGTCTCCAACACTAACAAGCCTAAACACCACGAGTCTTGCAGCACCAAAAGCAAACCATATTCAAAGCTGCAAATAAAGAACTTTCGTTGTTGTGTTGTTAAAGCAAAGTTTTGTAATTCATTAGTGTTGCCCAAAATATATAGTGTTAAACAAATAACATATTCACTGACCACTATGCTATAATGGTTGATATGCCATAAAACTAAACCAAACACCAAAACAATATAATTGTACATGAATTATTATCATTAGATTGGAATGCTGTGTACAAATTATTTGTATTAGATAGGAATACTTGATATCATTTAACTGTTCAAATAAAAGATTATTATGATTATTATCAAACAGAAAAAGTTACATTATACCATATAAGTAAGTTGGTGACCTTAGTCAAGGGTAACCCAAAGACTGCCTTTTCAATAGCTGCTACACCAAGGTGTAGGGGAGGGTGCTGTTCCTTTCCTTGGATTGCTACATTTTACTCTTGATCTTTACCCTTGAGTGTTAAGCAAGGTGGCATCAAGTACCATTTTTTGAGTCTTTGGTATGACTTGACCTGGGATTGAACCACGACTTTCCAGACCATTGGCAAACACTCTACTCATTTGGCCAACTGTGCATCAGATAGGAATACTTAAAGCCATATTGCCCAGTCGGCTGGAGCTATAGAATATGCCGACTGCATCTCTGTAGAGGGGTAAGACCCACCCCACCACAAATGAGTGTTCTGGATATGACACTAAACTATCACATGTTGAGAATTTGTTGACTTAAACCCTTAAAAATTAAAGGAGACATATCTTTTTCTTTCTGGCAAGCGCAGTTAGTCATTTAGACATGAGATAACTACCTATCAAATAACGGAGCAACACATCAGGACTGCAATCAACACACGAGGTGTTTCATTTATTCTATAACAACAACAACTAAAAAAACAAGTCTAAGAGCAGGTAACTCACCCCTACAAAATGGTTTCGGGCAGATTACCTCTGGCCCCACTGTTATTACTGACTAAAGTGAATTTCAACATCATCGTGAGGCTCCTGTCCTGGAGCTTTGGGGAATGCAGAGTACCCATTCATTGCCATGACTCCCAAGTCCATCCTGGCTATTACCCCCTTCGGGGGGGGTTGATTTCCCGGCGCCTGAGGCGTCCCTAATAAGGGGAATGTCGACAGGGCCATAGGCATTTTTGGGAAATGCTGGGCACGCGTGGGCTACAGCCCTGTGCCCAGACCCACCAAAAAAAAGGCCTTGTGCCACACTTTCACATTCGGTGGGGCGTGGAACAAATACCCAAGTCCATCCTGACCCTCAGTGGTTGTACCTATTAGTGTCCCATCTATGGGCCAAATAGAACTGTTTTATCATATACAATACTTGAGACTATTTAACTGCGTTCAAAGAACAAATTATTAGTATTACATATAATTATTCATTTTAAATGGCAATGCTTGAAATTTTATGTAAACAATAAATACCAATACTTGAAACCATTTAACTTTAACTGACGCCGATTACGCCGATGACATAGCAATTCTGGCAAATGCACCTGCCCAAGCCGAAACACTTCTGCATAGTCTGAAACGAGCCACCGGAGGCATCGGCCTCCATGTCAATGCACACAAAATGGAATACATGTGCTTAAATCAAACAGGCGACATCTCCACACTAGGTAGTAGCTCCCTGAAACTAGTTGACAAGTTTACCTACTTTGGAAGCAGTGTCTCATCAACCAAAAAGGACATCGACACACGACTAGCAAAAACATGGACAACTATCGATAGGTTATCGGTCATATGGAAATCAGACCTGACCAATAAAATGAAATGCAGTTTCTTCCAAGCAGCAGTCGTGTCAATACTGCTATGTGGATGCACGGCATGGATGCTGACTAAGCGGATAGAGAAAAAGCTTGACAGTAACTACACAAGAATGCTGCAAGCAATTTTGAACAAGTCCTGGAGGCAACACGCCACAAAGCCCCTGCTGTAGAGCCATCTACCTCCTATCATGAAAACTATCAAAGTTAGATGAACCAGACAAGCAGGACACTGCTGGAGAAGCAGGGACAAGCTCATAAGTGATGTTCTCCTATGGACCCCCTCACATGGCCGTGAGGATATGTCATGTAGCCCTGAGGATCGGCCGTGAGGATATGGGATGTAGCCCTGAGGATCTGCCAGAAGTGATGAACAATGGGAATGAGTGGCGAGAGAGGGTCAGGGATATCCGTGCTGGTGGCATGACAAGATGATGATGATGATGAACTTTATTAAAATAAATTAACTCATTTAGAAATAAAGTTACCTATAAACTATTCACTTAATAATTATAGATATATATAACAGGATTTGACATTAAATTGCCATTGAGGGCTGATATGCCATTAAATCAAATGGCCTAACCTAATCTAATCCTGATAGATAGATAGATAGATAGATAGATCTTGAATTATAGTAATATATAATACATTATATATGTATAAACAGAATTTGGCATTAAATAACCATCAAGGGTTGATATGCCATTAAACCAAATAACCTAACTGAACCTTAAAACCATATAACTGTGTGCAAATTATTTGTCTTGGACATTGGCATAATGGTTAGAGTCTTCGCCAATGTCCCGGGAGACTTGGGTTCAATCCCAGATTGAGTCATACCAAAAGACTTTAAAAATAGTACTTGATGTCTCCTTGCTTAACACTCAGCATGATAAGGTACAGATCAAGGGTAAAGTGGAGAAATCCAGAGAAAGGAGTAGCGCCCTCCCCCACACCTTGGGGTAGTAGCAATCGAAAAGGGAGCCTTTGGGTCACCCTCGACTATGGTCGCCAACTTTTCTTACTTATATAAGTGTTTAGGTTTTATGGCATATCAACCTTTGCAGTTTATTTAACGCCCTATATAACTGTGTAAAAACAAATTATTATTATTATTATGAATTGGAATAGTTCCTTTAAACCCAATAATTGTGTATAAATTATTTGTCTTCGATAGGAATACTTGATACCATATAACCGTGAAAATTATTTGTATTAGATAGGAATACTCGATACCATATAACTGTGTTAAAACAAATGATTATTAATAGGAATTGTTAGTTGTCTAATATTTCAGAGACAAAGCTTGACGATTTTTATCATTAAGGGTTTTCAGACTATTGTCTTCATCTTTATTGTTATTTCTACAACGTTTCAGCCGATATATCCTCCAGCCTTCTTCAGGTGTTTGTCGAACTCGGGAACCTACATGGAACTTCAAACTTTATTGAATCCACGGGGGTCGCCTGTTCTGATTCAATTAGCCATAACCTGGTACAAATGTTAAGTATTCCTGTATTGTTTCTTGCCTGCAGTCAGGATTGAACCTGCAACCTCAAGATGATTGTCTCCTTAGAAGCTTAGGTTTGGTTTGGCTTGGTTTAATGGCACATCAACCTTTGTAAGTTATTTAATGCCAAAGCTATTCTCCTAGAAGAACAGTAGTGGTACTATTTAACCCATAGCTGGGAGGATTAGGGGGTTCATACCTTTCCCAAGGGTATTTGCCCGAAAGTGAACGTAATAGCGTGACTGGAGTACGAACTTGCATACTACGATTCCGCAATCCATCGCTTTAACCATTACACCACGAGGACACCCCCTAGAAGCTTAGGGAACCAACGTCTATAACCGTTATGCTATGTGTCCTGCTGGACAATTCAGATTGAATTTCTGGGATTTATAAACTTAATGTTCTTACTTGACGAGGATTACTACTATTATGTATGATTTTTTACCTGTGCTCATATTCAGATTTTTTTTTTTCATCTAGCCTTTTTAATTATCAGTTCCCATATTGTATTCAACTCTATACTTAGTCTACTCAGCAGGTCATAGTAGCCCAACATATGTGCTGATTCCTTAAGACGCCTAATCCTCCAATATTCAGCCCTATCAATTATTTCAACTTTATCCCATAAAGGCAGATGGTTTCCCTTTTCCTTCCATATATGGTCTGCCATACATAGGAATAGTTACTTTAAACCAAATAATTGTACATGAATTATTTTAATTATATAATGGTACTTGAAATAATACAGCTATGTGTAAATTAGTTAGATTAGATAGGAATACTTGAAACCATATACATGTGTACAAATTATTTGTATTAGATAGGAATACTTGAAACCACACAATTATGAGCAAATTATTTGTATTAGATGGGAATACATGATATCATTTGACTGTGTGCAAAGAAATGAATACTATCAATTAAAAATTACAACATAAAAAAAAGCAATGGAACAAATTTTGATGCATGTGGGTACGACACCTTTTTCTCAACTGAAACCAAATGTAAAAAAGACCCTGTACAGGGTCAAAGATGAGGAAAGATTTTGACACATGTCGATTCAATCAATTTTTTAAAAATGCATGATCATCTTATGTCATAAAGTATTTATTAAATGTGAAGAATTAGGGTGTTCCAATATTTTTTACCTACCTCCCCTTAATACAGTGTAACCTGGATATAAGAGAGTTGCCGGGACTGGAGAAGATTTATCTTACATCAGGGTTTGGTCTATTTTGTTTAGGTAACACAGGCTCTAATTTGAGGCCCAGATAAAATCACTCTTATATCCGGGGTTTTTCTTATATCTGGGTTACACTGTAGTATGTGATTTTTTTTTCAAGACTCATACTACATTGATTTTTTTATAGTAAGTAAGATGTAAGATTTATTCGATAAATGTTTTTTGGGTTGTTTTTTCAATATGAATCAAGAAGATTTATCTCAGTTAAATTTTTCTCATAGATTTTCTTTTCTTGCAAACTAGTCGTTATCTACTAAAGAATTGACCTTGGGTTAAACCGATAAAAATTTTTTTCTAAGGAAAAAATCAAGCTGACCATATAAGGCACTTGATTTGGCCAGAGAGCAGAAGAGAGAAGTAATCCCAGACAGTGCAGCACCAAAAAGTGACTTCCTCTTTTTATCAAACTACTATTTGACGCTCAGTACAAATTCAGGACCCGAACTATAGGCAAGAAAAACTTAAGCCAGCTGATGGGTTTTGTCACTGGCTTCCTGAATGAAGCTCCCCAAGAAATAAAAGTGAAAATAAATGAAAGTCGACAACTGAAGTTCAACCAAAAAAATGCAGCTGAAAGAAAATTCAACCGAGAATTCTGCTGAAAAGAACCTTAAAGAAGACTCAAAATTTAATGATCTCTGAAACTTCTCGATAAAATAAAAAAAGAAAAGAAAAATACTCAAACTCAAAGAACTTTGTTTCCCTGGACACTATCTCAGATAAGTTTCCCACAAATTGCACTAAAATTTGCAACACTATCTTTTCTATCTCTTTCTTTCTCGTTTCTTTTGTATAAAATTCCCTTTTAAAAACTTTGTTGTCTGTGTTATCTTTTCAAATCAGTATCCAAACTAGAAAGCTGTGGAACTTACTGCTTAAACTTACTGTTTAAATTTACTGTTTGAATTACCGTTAATGGCACACTAAAGCTCCCTAAAAACATTACCAAGTTACATACTAAACTTGACTTTAGAGTCACTCACATTCCTACTAATTGACCCCCTTAAAATTCCTTAAAACCTTACCAATAACAGAAGTGTTGGGCAAATAGACATATAGGGATTGAAAGAAAAATAAAAAAATAATTAGATTTAAAAAGCAGCAGTTTACCTGGAGGCCTTCAACAGGAAGCAAAATATCCACATGCCGGAAAAGATGGGCTTCCAGGTGCCAAGGAGAAATTCTCAGTAAGCTTTCATCACTGTTACTGGATGGGTCTGTGGGGTTTGAGGTTTAAAGGTCAGAGGCTAAGGGCAAGGCTGTGTTGCCGTAAGATATCTGACTCCATATTTTGGTTATATTATTTTACTCCACCAAACCCAACCAAACCAAATCATATAAATTCAATATATATGTATAAAGAGGATTTGGCATTAAATAACCTACAATGGTTGATATGCCATAAAACCCAACCAAACCAAATCATATAAATTCAATATATATGTATAAAGAGGATTTGGCATTAAATAACCTACAATAGTTGATATGCCATAAGACCCAACCAAACCAAATCATCTCCTTTTCTGTTAGAGACCTCTGGGAGTTTCTTCAAATTCAATAGTTTTCTTTTTAGTTTTTTTTTTTTTTTTAAATTTAACTTTTAATTTTTTAATTTATTTATTCATTCCCAACAGGTCTCTTTTCTCTTGGCAGTTAGTTGCAAGCACATGTGCTGATTGGGTCCCAGAATCTAGTAACCTGCTGTTTTTCCTGTTGGTAGCTGCTTCTGCTAACACACCTCACTGGATACACCTACTGGACTCACGATGAACTTCAAACTTCTAACTCTACTATTTCTACTGGTTCAGGAAAATATTCCCACCTCAGAATTGTCGTAAGCTCTAAAATAAAGTTTGCATTTAAAGGGATTCTGGCTTCTTTCCTTCCATTCTTAATTCCCTTGAAGCTTTCAACATAAAACCCAACCAAACCAAATCCTTATATATTTAATATATATGTAAAAATAGGATTTGACATTAACTAACCTTCAATGATTGATATGCCATAAAACCTAACCAAAACAAATCATATAAATTCAATATATATATATAAAGAGGATTTGGCATTAAATAACCTACAATGGTTGATATGCCATAAAACCCAACCCAACCAAATCATATATATTTAATATATATGTATAAAGAGGATTTGGCATTAAATAACCTACAATGGTTGATATGCCATAAAACCCAACCAAACCAAATCATATATATTTAATATATATGTATGAAGAGGATTTGGCTTTAAATAACCTACAATGGTTGATATGCCATAAGACTCAACCAAACCAAATCATATATATTTGATATATATGTATAAAGAGGATTTGACATTAAATAACCTACAATGGTTGATATGCCCAACCAAAGACCTAACCAAACCAAATCATATATATTTAATATATATATATGTATAAAGAGGATTTGACATTAAATAACCTACAATGGTTGATATGCCATAAAACCCAACCAAACCAAGTCATATAAATTCAATATATATGTATAAAGAAGATTTGGCATTAAATAATCTACAATAGTTGATATGCCATAAGACCCAACCAAACCAAATCATATATATTTGATATATATGTATAAAGAGGATTTGGCATTAAATAACCTGCAATGGTTGATATGCCATAAAACCCAACCAAACCAAATCATATATATTTAATATATGTATAAAAATTAAAATAAGTAATTGGGGTAAGAAGAAGAAGAAGAAGAAGAAGAAGAAGAAGAAGAAGAAGAAGAAGAAGAAGAAGAAGAGTCTGATACAAAACTCAGATTTCCTTAAGTAAACCAACTGTTAATCACCTACACCCTGAATACAAACCCTTCTTCTTATACCCTATAAATGCCCCTCTTTCTGAAATGGTTAAGATAACTATTTGGTTTTTTTATATGTTAACCCCTTGTCTTAAATACCCAAGTTCACAACATTCATTCAGACTTCTTTTCAGGGCATAGACTTTTTTGTTTCAAGCAATGCTTTCCTTCCATTATTGCATTTGTATTTTTTCAAGGTCTGGTATACCCGATATTATCATTTCAGATAAAAGCACACAATTCACAACTAGTTTGGAAGAACAGTAGTCGCACTATTTAACCCATAACTGGGAGGATAATGGGGTTCATACCTTTCCCGAGGGTATTTGCCCAAAAGTGAACGTAATAGCAAGACTGGAGTACAAACTCACTTACGACGACTCCAAAGTCCATTGCCTTAACCATTACACCTCGAGGTCACCCCCTCACAACTAGTGAATTAAAGGTTTTCAGTAAATCATTAACAAAAGAACACATTACAATACCCCCTTATCACCCAAGCTTAAACAGACTTGTTGAATATTTTGTTAATACATTCAAAAGAGCACTAAAAAATTGGAAGGAGGGGAGCATTTTCAGAATAACACCAAATCCCAACATTATACGTCTGGAATGTTACCTGCTGGGTAAATGTTCATCAACTGTACCTCTTCAGAGAGGTAAAAAGCCCCCCCACCCAATGAGTGTCCTGGATATGACACTAAACAATCTGATGGTGAGGTTCCAGTGATGCTGGAGCTTTGGGGAATGCGGAGCACCCCTTCATTACCATTGCTCCCAGGTCCACTCTAACCCAGCATGGTAGCACCTGATAGGGCCCTATCTATGGGTGAAATAGAACTAATGGCATACTTATGCTAAACTGAATAGTTTGACTAAACTGAATAGCTTAAAATAGAAATGTTTTTTTGACAATTAAACCGTACTTAAACTTAAACTGTGTGCTTATGCTAAACTGAATTATTTGAAATGGAAATGTTTTTTGACATTGAAACTGTACTTACACTAAACTGGTTTGTTTAATATAGAAGTGTTTTGACATTTAATTGTGTGTAAACAAAATCTGTACTCATACTAAACTGAATTAGTTGAATTAGAACTGCTTGACTAAACTGAATAGCTCAAAATAGAAATGTTTTCCACAATTAAACTCTACTTACATTGAAACTGTGTGCTTATGCTTAACTGAATTCTTTGAAATAAAACTGTTTTTTGACATTAAAACTGTATTTACACTTAACCAAATTGTTACATATAACTGTTTGAATAGTTTGAAATGGAAATATTTTTTACCATTAAACTGTGTACTTATGCTAAATTGAATTGTTTGAAATAGAACAGATTATTTACATAAAAATGGATTTGGCATTAAATAACCTACAAAGGTTGATATGTCATAAAACCCAACAAACCAACCAACATCAAGAAATAGCTATAATATAAGCAAATAAATCAAACCTGGAGATAAAGTGTTTTTAAAGTGTACCAATGTGGAAAAGAATTCTGGGAAGATGATGTTACAAATAAGCCGACCAGAAAAATGACATATATGGTACAAGGACAAAGGCAGGAACATAAGCGACACCTTAATCAGTTAAAACAAAGATTCACTGATTTACTATGGGGTGGGGTCCTCGTAGTGTAATGGTTTAAGTGATGGACTGTGGAATGGTAGTAAGTGAGTTTGTACTTCAGTTGTGGTATTACGTTCACTTTGAGGCAAATACCCTTGGGAAAGGTATGAACCCCCTTATCATCCCAGCTATGAGTTAAATAGTACCACTACTGTTCTTCTAGGAGAATAGCCTTGGCATTAAATAACCAACAAAAGTTGATATGCCATTAAACAAAGAAAACCAAACCAAACCCAATTTAGTATGTCTACGAAAAGTGGTACCAATAGGAATATTGGATGACACTGTTAATGTAAGAGTTTGCGTTTCATATTTAAAGAGTGCTCAGGATTTGTGATAGAGTATATATATATATATTTCTTTTTTGTTTCTCCTCCTTTTAGTCCCTCCCTCTTTTTTATCTATTTCCTCTTATGCCTATCACTACAAAATCACCAACATTCTTAAGAAGTCTTTGGTTAAATATCGACAAAATATACAATTGTATCCATTGTCTGTGTTTCAGTTTATTCATTTTTCCAATTATACTTTTTTACATTTTGGGGATTTTTCCAATATATATATATATTGTTAATATAAGAGTTTGCGTTTCAACTGGTATAGTTTTTTAGATTGAACTTTGCCTCCCGCACCGGTCGCTTCCAGGTGGAAGGTGCGGGAGGAACTTCCGGCCTGAACACCGGCTGGCACGAATTCGGTCTTTTTCAAATTGACCAGCATGCGAGACTGACGTTTTTCTTTGTGGGTCACTAGTAAAGCAAAAAGAGGTAAGCATGTGAATTCTCTTGAATTGACTCAATTTAAATCATCACTTTCGTCGTGTGTTTCCTCTTATGGAACATTTACGAGTGCATTTGTTTTGTTTCAGTTTTCAAGTTGAAGAATGTATAGTTGGAGAATGTGTACGCTATTTTTTTACGCTGAACACGTGTGCGAATAAAGATATTCATCTTCATCAGTACAAGACTCGTGTCTTTGATTTTTGGCCCCAGTTGCTGCTATTAAAGACATGTTTGACATACCTCCACAACCAGAAACGGTAAGAGAAAAAAAAGTAGCAGAATTCTGATTTGTAGATGATTATGTCTGCGTTTAAAACTACACATTAGACAAAATTTTTGGAGATATAGAGTACGAGGGCCTGCTGACCAAGACATTCTCATGAAAGGTCCCAAATAAGGTTTATAGTCAAATATAATTAAGGATGATAGTAAAGTAAGTAAAGTTGTCTACCTTAGTCAAGGGCGACCAGAAGACTTCCTTTTCAATAGCTACTACACCGAGGTGTAAGGGAGGGTGTTACTTCTTTCTCAGGACTTCTCCACTTTTCCCTTGATACATACCTTATATTGCTGATTGTTAAGCAAGGAGGTATCAAGTACCATTTTTAAAGTCTTTGGTATGATGTGACCTGGGATTGAACCCAGGCCTCCTGGACCATTGGCGAACACTCTACCCACTAGACCAATAAGCCGGTTACTATTAAGGATGATACTTAATTATATTAGGTAGTTATTTTATTTGTTTTGGTAAAATTGTAAGTTGGCAAGAAATTTTGGGTGGAAGCTCATGTGCATGCATGTGTCCCTGGATGAAGTGTCAGTCAGTCTGTCATAATAAGAATTCTGTTTTAGAAATCGTAGGTTAAATCTTTAATTTTGAATTCTATAACAGTTGATTTAAGTGTCAAGTTTATGCAAACTTTTTAATGACACCTGTTATTATCATTATTTGCTGATGAAATAATTAAGATATATTATATAAAAAAAGATATTTTTTAGGTCACTCTGAAGACAGCAATTTTTTCGGTCCAGTTCCTAGCTCAGAGGCAGAAAATTAAAGCTACAACAGCTCCAGGGGCAGGGGTCAAGAGAGGCAAAATGTTTAGAGTCAGGCGTTTCTTTCATCTGCCACCCATGCATCAGAAAGACTATCTATGTAACAATAATATATCTCTTATTCTATCTCTCTTTTACCAGTTATATAATTTGGACCCCTGAAATCTAGAGCCAAGCTGGCTAGGGTAGTTGAATACATTGACTGCATCTTTGCAGAGGGGTAAGACCCCCTCCCGACAATGAGCTTCCTGGATATGACACTAAACAATCTGATTGTGAGCCTCCAGTAAAAAGGATTTTAAATGACCAACAGGGTTGATATGCGATAAAACCAAACCTAAAAAACCCTGAAATCCATAATAAACAAAATTTTTTTTCAAATATGAGGTGGTAAATTAACAAAAATAACATTTAAAAAAACATTAAGTAAATAAGTTGATTTTATTTAATGATTGATTTGTTGATTTTAACGACATATCAAACCATCTAGGGTTATTTCATGCCAAGAGGTTTGGGAGTCACATTCATTGAATGTTCATATTTTTGTGGAGCTGTTTTGTAAGATTTTTTTGCTAACAGTTCTATTGAATATGAATAATTTTTAAACTGATTTATTTGATCCATAGATGGGACTCAATCCGACACTATTGTCTTCATCTTCAGTGTTATATTCACAATGTTTCGGCCGATATGTCCTCCAGCCAAAACATAGTGAATCTAACAATAAAGATGAAGACAATAGTCTGAATACTCTTACTTATAAAAAGGATCGAGCCTTATCTTGGAAATTTAGAGAAGTAATACGGCATCCATGAATCTCATTGTTGCCTGGGGTCTTCCAATATGGTACTTTCTTGAGCATTGCTCTCAGTGACTGCAGGCGTATTTCAGGTTCCACAGATTCTTCATGTCCTTGCCAATAATTTCTGCTATTACTTAACCATTCAGTCTCACTGTTGTGTTCTTTCTGTTTCTGTTGTTTGTTTGAGAAATATTTTGGCTTGGTTGGGTTTTATGGCATATCAACTATTGTAGGATATTTAATGCTAAATCCTCTTTATACATATATATTAAATAAATATGATTTGGTTTGGTTTGGTTTTATGGCATATCAACCATTGTAGGATATTTAATGCTAAATCCTCTTTATACATATATATTAAATATATATGATTTGGTTTGGTTGGGTTTTATGGCGTATCAACCATTGTAGGGTATTTAAAGCCAAATCCTCTTTATACATATATTTTACATAATTATCATTTGGTTTGGTTGGGTTTTATGGCATATCAACCATTGTAGATTGCTTAATGCCAAATTCTCTTCATACATATATATTAAATATATATGATTTTGTTGGGTTGGGTTTCATGGCATATCAACCATTGTAGGTTATTTAATGCCAAATCCTCTTCATACATATATATTAAATATATATGATTTGGTTGGGTTGGGTTTTATGGCATATCAACCATTGTAGGTTATATAATGCCAAATCCCCTTTATACTTATATGATTTGGTTTGGTTGGGTTTTATGGCATATCAACCATTGTAGGTTATTTAATGCCAAATACTCTTAATATATTAAATATATATGATTTGGTTGGGTTGGGTTTTATGGCATATCAAAAATTGTAGGTTATTTAATGCCAAATCCTCTTCATACATATATATTGAATATATATGATTTGGTTGGGTCGGGTTTTATGGCATATCAACCATTGTAGGTTATTTAATGCCAAATCCTCTTCATACATATATATTAAATATATATGATTTGGTTGGGTTGGGTTTTATGGCATATCAACCATTGTAGGTTATATAATGCCAAATACTCTTTATACATATATGACTTGGTTTGGTTGGGTTTTATGGCATATCAACCATTGTAGGTTATTTAAAGCCAAATCCTCTTTATACATATATATTACGTAATTGTGATTTGGTTGGGTTGGGTTTTATGCATATCAACCATTGTAGGTTATTTAATGCCAAATCGTCTTTATACATATATATTAAATATATATGATTTGGTTTGGTTGGGTTTTATGGCGTATCAACCATTGTAGGGTATTTAAAGCCAAATCCTCTTTATACATATATTTTACATAATTATTATTTGGTTTGGTTGGGTTTTATGGCATATCAACCATTGTAGGTTACTTAATGCCAAATCCTCTTTATACATATATATTGAATATATATGATTTGGTTGGGTTTGGTTTTATGGCATATCAACCATTGTAGGTTATTTAATGCCAAATCCTCTTCATACATATGTATTAAATATATATGATTTGGTTGGGTTGGGTTTTATGGCATATCAACCATTGTAGGTTATATAATGCCAAATCCCCTTTATACATATATGATTTGGTTTGGTTGGATTTTATGGCATATCAACCATTGTAGGTTATTTAATGCCAAATACTCTTAATACATATATATTGAATAAATATGATTGTGAACGCATAGTAGATAACCTTTTTAAACAAGTCAGAGCTTCTTAGTTAGCATACTGTTAAATGGTTATACATATGATTTATAAGTTAATATTTCGTAGGTAATCTTATTTTTAAATGAATGAGAGTTAAATGTTTTCAAATCTTATATGAATAGTTTTATTTTCACACAATTAAATGTTTTCAAATCAAACATAAATAGCTTTATGAACACACAGTTAAATGGTTTCAAATCTTATATATATAGCTTTATTTACACACAGTTAAGTGTTTTTAAATCTTTTATAAATAGCTTTATTTACACACAGTTAAATGGTTTCAAACATATAACTCTCACAATTTAACTAGTTTCATTTGCATCCGGCTGATAATTTTTCTTTATGTTTAGCCAATGATTTCTTGGTAGAATTTTCTATTTCAAGCCTTTAAATAACTGTATTGAGGCATGAGACTAGAATTTAGTTGTTATCGAAAATCGAATAGCCCTACTTTTACCACTAAAGGATGGTACCCTTGGTGTATTAACTTACATACTAAAGCTACACTCGTGCGTTCACTTTTAATCAAATACTCAAGGGAAAAGTTAAAGAAATTTGTAGGGATAAAAATTACAATATAAGGAAAGATTAAGAGGGAATAAAGTTTGATATGAAGTTAGAGACTCTAAATCCAAGTTTAGTATTTAATTGGGTAATGTTTTTAGGGGGCTTTAGTGTGCTATTAATGCTAATTCAAACAGTAAATTTAAAGAGTAAGTTTAAGTAGTAAGTTCCACAGCTTTCTAGTTCGGATACTTATTCGAAAGATAACACAGACAATTAAATTTTTAAAAGGGAATTTTATACAAAAGAAACGAGAAAGAAAAGGATAGAAAAGATTAAGTGTTGCAAATTTGAGTATAATTTGCAGGAAACTTTTCTGAGAGAGTGGCCGGGAAACAAAGTTCTTTGAATATTTTTCTTTTCTTTTTTTGTTTTATCGAAAATCATTAAATTTTGAGTCTTCTTTAAGGTTCTTTTCAGCAGAATTCTCGGTTGTATTTTCTTCCAGTTGAATTTTCTTGGTAGAACTTCAGTAGTCGACTTTCATTTATTTTTACTTTTATTTCTTGGTAAATTAAAACAGCAAGTTTAAGCACTAAGTTCCACAGCTTTCTGGTTTGGATACTGATTCAAAAAGATAATGTTGTATTGTCATCTGCTGATTCCATCAGCATCACAAAGACACAATATCAAAGACAGACGCATGAATAAACGACGCATGATAAAGATGCAAGAAGGAAGAAGCAGGAAGGATAAAAACGCAGGAAGACTTCTTTAACATACATATTTACCTCTCACTTTATTGCAAGGGTTCGAAAGGGTTGTTCAAGGTTTGCATGTGAGAGGATGCTGGAGACCGAACATAAACTTCATATTTTGACCTCCACTTCTTATGACCGTCACGTTGTGTCTTTCTTGTTCTCTTAGATGCTCAACCAGAGGTCTTGGGCTCACTCTGCTGGATGCTGGCTTTCTTTATGGCATCTTATCAGCATCTTCTCTGGACCCCTAACTCCATCAGGGGTTTCTGAGGACCCCCTCGGTCGGATGTGGCTTTCCCTACCACATCTGGTCTCTAACTCTCTGGAAGTCTGCTGGCAACTGCTTTGGCACCCAACTCGACTCAATTATATAATAATTCAACGCCCACACGATCACCCACTGGATCTTTGAAATCGAATGTTTAATCGTCATCAAGCGGAAATAACTGTCATGCAGTTCAGAGGTTACTCTCTTGCGGTGCATCACTGTAGTGGCACAATGGGACCTTCACCTTGTCCCATATCATAAGCCTTAATCCACCCACGCGATCTCTTTCGATTACTGGCCATTGGAATGTGTCACTTCCTTCCGGTGTATCACCTTGGAATAGCATTTTTGGGCCGGGGCGAGGGTCAAAATACAACAATAACACTGACAATAATGTTTTTAAAAGAGAATTTTATACAAAAGAAACAGGAAAGAAAGGGACAGAAAAGATAGTGTTGCAAATTTTAGTGCAATTTGTGGGAAACTTATCTGAGAGAGTGTCCGGGGAAACAAAGTTCTTTGAGTTTGAGTATTTTTCTTTTCTTTTTTTATTTTATCAAGAAGTTTCAGAGATCATTAAATTTCGAGTCTTCTTTAAGGTTCTTTTCAGCAGAATTCTTGGTTGAATTTTCTTTCAGTTGAATTTTCTTGGTAGAACTTCAGTTGTCGACTTTCATTTATTTTTACTTTTATTTCTTGGGGAGCTCCATTCAGGAAGCCAGTGACAAAACCCATCAGCTGGCTTAAGTTTTTCTTGCCTATAGTTCGGGTCCTGAATTTGTACTGAGCGTCAAATAGTAGTTTGACAAAAGGAGGAAGTCAACTTTTGGTGCCGCACTGTCTGGGATTACTTCTTCCTTCTCCACTCCGGCCAAATCAAGTGCTGCAAGTGGTCAGCCTAATTTTTTTTCTTTTAAATAAATTTTTATATAGTATGAACTTATGGGAGCTATAGAATATTTGGCTGTGGTTGGTTATTTATTTGGTTTTAGGTTTTGGTTTCTATATATCTCACCTCATCTTTATTCACTGGTGTCTTCTTGTCTGTGAAGGCTGCAAAGGAATTACTGAAGAAAAGAAAAAAAGGAGGCGAAGATAGCTTTTATATTTTGACTTTATTTCTGGTTTCAACAACCATTCTCCGGGTGAGGAAATCATTCCTGAATCCAAATGAAATGGTTGCATCTCCCAGACAAGGTGTTCAAATGTGTTAGTCATCTGAGGTGATTGATAGGTCCATAGTTGAATGCTTTTCATGATCCTTGTTTCAGCGTGTCAGCTCATGAGGAACAAACAACAACCTGCATGTGAAGTCCCCAGGGACTTGACAAACAGACATGCTACCTTCTAGCAGTTGGGTGGAAGAACGTTCTTTTAGTCTGAAGGGTCCCGCTTAAGTGAGAGCAAATCTCTCCTTTTCGCAAAGACGATTCCTTTTTTCACACATGCGTCACCCTACTTCTTGCCAAGGGCTTCTGAGGGTTTTTGCATTTTTTAAATAATATTTTATCTATTTTATTCACTCCCACATTTCATCTTATCCTTTCAGCTATGGGTTGAATAGTACTACTACTGATCTTCTCCAAGGATGACTTTGACCCTAATAAGCTATGAAGGTTGGTATGCCATTAAACTCAAAGAAACCAAATCCAACCTTACCTCTAAACCTAATCTTGACCTTACACCTTACCCTTGCTCTTGTAACTTATTCATATTCAATGAAAACCAACAAATCATTATATAAGTCTTTTATTCAAGAAAAGGAAAAATATATTAGTGGTGAAAATTTCGTTTTATTATAGAGGAAGTGATGACCATTTTAAGGACTACAATTGCTTATCAATTTATTTAAAGGTTACTATTCGTGTCAGGAATATAATTTAAGCTTGGGTTAGTTTTGCTGCAGCAGAAATGACGGCCATTTTAAAACGGGAAAGGTAACAATTATTTATTCATTATTTATTTATTTGATGGTTAGTATTAGTGTTAGGATTATTGTTTAGGTTTGGGTTTATTTTGTTACAGTGGAAGTGGCAACCATTTTAAAACGGGAAAGGTCACAATTGCCGATTTATTTATTTATTTTCTTATTTATTTGAGAGTTAGTATTAGTGTTAGGATTATAGTTCAGCCTTGTTTTGCAACAGAGGAAGTAACGGGAAAAGTAAAAATTGTCTCGTTATTTAAGTACTTATTTTCGGGTTATAGTTCGGCTTTGGGATTGTTTGCTACAGCGGAAGTCGTGGCCATTTTAAAACGAGGAAAGTAACGCCTGCTTATTTATTTATTTAATTTATTTATCGCATCTTAACAGAACTACATCGTACAATAAATACCCGTATGAGCTCCCATACATGCTAAAGCCCACTCTTACATGTAGCAGCGATAGATAACTATATTTCCTTGTTTCGGAGTGAAAGCACTTTCGTTATTTTTGGAGTTCAAGACACCAAATTAAATAAAAAAGAAACGAAAAAGATGTTCAGAATAGCAGACAACTAATTGTAAATAATCTTTTTATTTATTTGTTTGTTAAATGGAGAAGACAGATTTTTTATGATCAAAATCAAACAGTGACCCATTTCGTTTGAGCATGTTCTCTAAGAAATAGGTCAATCGATTTGAACTCGCTGGAGGAACAGGAAAAAGTAAGGTTATTGTTAAGTTACGGATGACCCGAAAATCAATAATGTTCGTCTTTGTTATGATATAAAGTAAAGTTGGCTACTGTAGTCGAGGGCGACACGAGTGCTCCCTTTTCATTAGCTACTACACGGAAGTATTGGAGAGAGCGCTACTCTTTTTCCTGGATTGCTCCACTCACCCTTGATCTGAACCTTATAATGCTGAGTGTTAAGCAAGGCGGCTTAAAGTTGTTTTTTTATAGTTTTTTTGAGTCTTTGGTATGACTGTAGAGAAGAGGAAAATCTCGTATTTTGGTTTGGCGCGCTGAATTTCACCCAATCAGGATGACTTATCCCATTCAGCCCGGACCTTCATTTCCGGCTAGCAAAACGGGTGAGCGGCCAAACACACTCTCTTCAGCGTGAGACGGCGACCAGAACAGACGTGCCTCTGGTCGTCCCTGCTTAGCAATGCTTTTTAGCTAGACAAACCACCCAGTGTGGACATCTCACTGTGGCTTTAACACTAGCAGCAGCAACATGGACACTCAATGAGGGAATCATCTAATTTATGGATTCTTTACGAGGAATCCCAGTTGAACATAAATTAGAAACATTCAGCATGCCTTCCACAGGCACCACTTCATGTCACCCCAAAAATTGACTATGTCGATCCGAGCGTCACTCCGCTCTCAACACACAAAACTACACGGTGACTTTGAATACTTCCCTCACACGTCCAACAACACGCTGCCATCTCAACATCCCGCTAAGCCATTTCGTCTCAAACATCCAACAAGCCTAAACACCACGAGTCTTGTAGCTTCCAAAAGCAAGCCATATTCCATGCTGCAAATAAAGAACTTTCGTTGTGTGTGTTAAAGCAAAGTTTCGTAATTCATTTGTGTGCCTAAAAAAATATAGTGTTAGGGAAATTAATAATTCCCCGAACCGCTATAACTCGATCTGGGATTGAACCCCGATTTCACCGAGCCATTGGCGAACACTCTACCCACTAGAGTGTTTTAACCAATGGGCCGGCATATAGTAGTCCATTATTAAATTAAAAACTCCATTAATTTTTTTCTTTTCTTTTTAGCTTCCTGTATAGTTAATCTATAGTTCGGCTCATTATTCTAATGGGTAGAGTGTTCGCTAATGGTCTGGAAGACCTGAGTTTGATCCCAGGTCGCGTCATACCAAAGACTTTAAAAATGGTACTTGATCCTATTTACCCAACCCCTCCGCTCGGGCAGGATATGACACAAGGTCAATTTTTTTAAGCGGAGTTTAACAGGTTTGAATTCAGAGTTTTCCTTCTCCTAGACTAGTTGCCTCACCAAGGCTGAAGAACCTAGTCTGCCCTACTATTTATCCATAACTGGAGGGAGAACAATTGGATTCATACCTTTCCCAAGGGTATTAATGCTATGTGAAATGCTATCAGTCTTGTCCAGGAATCGAACTCGTATCGCCGTGTCCATATCCTGTGACGATAACCATTACACCACGGGCACCAATGGTACTTGATACCTCCTTGCTTAGCACTCAGCAATATAAGGTACTATCAAGGGTAAAGTGGAGCAATCCCGGGAAAGGAGTAGCGCCCTCCCCTACACCTTGGTGTAGTAGCTATTTAAAACGGAGCCTTCTGGTTGCCCTCGACTATGGTCAACTGTATAGTTTATCTCTATATATGAAACAGCTGCATTTGTAGGGTGTGACACAAGGTCAATTTTTTAGCAGAGTAAAGACAGAATTCAAAGATTTCCTTCTCTTGCACTGGTTGTCTAGCCAAGGCTAAAGAATCTAGTCTGCTCTAGTTTCCCATAGCTGGTCGGGAAGAGGGACAGATGGATTCATGCCTTTCTCATGGGCATCAGTGGGAAGTGAAACACATACTGCCTCCAGAATTTGAACTTGGGTCGATAATTGTGTCGGGATTAAAAAAAAGAAATAAAAAATAAAATAAATCAATTCAACTATAGCAAATAGGCACATGTCTAAAAAGAGGGACTTCCTGACGCCAAAAGAGAAATTCTCTCAGTAAGCCGTGACGACTTCAATTGGAAGGACCTGTTCTTCTTTGCTGCTGGTGGGGGAAGAGTATGTGTCTGCTGAGTTACAACTTAGTGACACGCTAGCCCTTCCGCTAGCAGCAAACTGTGCTGAATATACCTACTTGACACACACAGACCTTCAAACTCATAACTCACCAAAAATGACTTTAAAATATTTCAACGCTTTGTCTAGAAAACGCGACTATTTCTACTGGTACAGGAAAATATTCCCACTTAGAATAGTCATTAAACCCCAAAATAAAGTTTGTGTAAAAAAGCATCCTTATCTCTTTTCTTCCGTCCTTGATTCTTTTGCAGTTTCCCACAAACAAAAGAAGTCAAGTGAATGGAGTAAGAAGAAGAAAAAGGAGTCAGATACAAAACTTACGACGGTAACCGTTACGCTAAGCGCACCTTCATACAGCGGTTGTATATGTCTGTTTATTTGCCCGCGTCTGAGTTCTGCATAAAACTATGTCGCCAAAATAACCGCTTCTTCCCGTATCAATAATTACCTTATCTCTCCACCACGGGCAGGGTAAGATACAAGGTCAAATTTTTAGGTGGAAGCCATTGTGAGGATTTTTTTAAGTGGAAAAAAAGAAAGAAATCTAAAAGAAACAGTTCCCCGAGAGGCCTCTGAAAAAAAAAGTGAAATCGGAACGAGCCTAAAATTCTTTCTCTGTAAGTATTCATTACCTCGAGAGGACGGGCCTGTTTTCTCTCTGCTGCTGATAAGAAGAGCACGTGTCCACTGAGCCACAGCTTAGCGACAAGTTGACCCTCCCGCTAGAAGCAGTCTATGTTGAATTACACCTAATGGACACACGACGAACTTCAAACTTATAACTCACCAGAAATCACTCTATAATATATTTTAACGCGTTGTCAGGGAAGCACGACTGTTTCTATTGTTTCGGGAAAACATTCTACACCACAAAATAGTCGTAAAACCCCCAAATAAAGTTTGGGTTTAAAGGTATCCTTGTTTCTTTCCTTCCGTCCTTAATTCTCTTGCAGCTTCCCACTGACAAAAGAAAACATGTTAATGGTGGAAGAAGAAGAAAAAGGGATCAGATACAAAACTCAGAATCATTCCAACGAAACCAATAATTCATCGACAACCACTACAACGAATAAACAACCTTTTTCTTATTCCTCATACCGTTCTGCACACAAATTCACGGTCTCCATTGGCATCAACCAATCTTCGATGGCGCATTAGGCATCAGGTAATGAACCTGACTCTTGCTCTTATAGATGAGAGGGCAGTTATTCCCTAGAGGAGGTGACAGCTCCCTGACGCCAGGCTCTTATATATCGGCAGGATTCAAAGCTTGTACTTTGTAGCAGAAAGAAACTTGGATTTTTTGTTTGGCGCGTAATTTAATTTGACCGTTGGAGTCGCCGAACATTTTCACCCAATCAGGATGACCTGTCCTATTCAGCCCAAACCTTATTTCCTAGCAGCAGTAAAAATTGAAGAAAGTCCGCAAAACTCTCTCTCCCTCAGAAATCTTCAGTGGGAACGGACGTCTATTCGTCTGCTTCTGAATAGCAGTAGCAGCATCATACACTATGATGAGAGCCATCTATTCTTCTAGACCAAGGGATCCTAGTTAAAAACAAATTAGATGATACACTCTAACAACTTCCTACCATCTTTCTTTACTACGAAACCTCGCAGCATACCAACGTAAAACCCTTTACTTCATGCTGCCATTAAAACCCTGATACAAAAACCTAACGACGCCTTCGTTCTTCTCCACTACCTTTATTTTCCATCAACATTTAGCGAGAGGATAACAACCAACGAAATACCAAAGCTACCAACGAATTACCAACGCTACCAACGAAATACCTACGCAACCAAAGTAATACCAACAAAACCAACTTAAACCTTAAACCAAAAACCCAATAATGATAATAATGTTATCCTCATCGCTATAACTTTTTCTCATCTCAAACAGTTCTCTTAGCAGTCTGCTTTACAACTTGACGAAGGTTGTAATTTACGAAACTTTGTGGCACAAAGCTGGATTTATAGAGCTCCCAATGTGACTCGAACTCACTTGTAATGATTTGCTTGTCAAACTAAGTAACCATTACCTCACGCCAGGTGTCAAAACTTGACCAAGATAGAAACTTTTTTATGAGGTTAGCTAATTTACATATCTTTTTGTAAAAATTCACTCTCTCTGTCTCTGTCTCTCTCTCTCTCCCCGTGCGTATGTGTGTTCATTTTGGGAATCCAACTATTCTACCTTCAGCGCTGAGTAAATTGTAGGGCAAATTGGTCTCTTTAACTTTGTTATGGTAACCCGTCTCGGAGAAGGAAAATTCTGTTAAGCTCTACTTAAAAACTGACCTCGTGTCGCATCCTGCTTGAGCGGAGGGCTTGGGTAAATACTTACACATATTTACCAACCCCTCCGCTCGGGCAGGATAGGACACAAGGTCAATTTTTTTAAGCAAAGTTTAACAGGTTTGAATTCACAGTTTTCCTTCTCCTAAACTAGTTGCTTCATCAAGGCTGAAGAACACAGTCTGCCCTACTATTTACCCATAGCTGGAGGGAGAATAATTGGATTTATACCTTTCCCAATAGTATTAGTGCTATGTTAAATGCTATCAGTCTCATCCAGAATTTGAACTCGTGTCGCCGTGTCCATTTCCTACGACGATAACCATTACACCACGGGCACCTTCTTTTTGGGTAAATACATATATAGTGTTCATCTTTTTATCCATCCCCCCTCTCTCTTTCTATCTCTCAATATATATATATATAGATGCTAGTTACGGTCCGCTACTAATTTAAGGTTTTTAATAAGTTTAGTTGCCAGCGCCCACTAGTAGTTTTAGTTAATTGATTGAAACCTAATTGCAAATAGTTCATGGAAGGAAGAGGGGGGACTGGAGATATATTCGTAATAGTAATAAGTTAGATTGTAAGGAGTTGAATAGAGTAGCGATTTTTTTTTTTTTTTTTTTTTTTTTGTGTGGGGGTGAGAAATATGCAGTAGATTGGTAATATGAACATAGATTATTGACAAACGGGGAGGGAGATCTAGGCAAATAAGTATGAGTTAATCTGTAACAAATGATTTTGTGAGCCAAATAAATGGGAGTTTTTCCTTTTTTTTGGCTTCGAATAAGGGTATAAGGTAAGAGTTAAAGACTGACTGAATAGTTAGAGTAGGGGCTTATTTCATGTTAGTTTGAAAGTATTAGTATAGGATAGATTTGGGGGGGGGGAATATGTGTAAGTCTTGTTTAAGTGTAAATCAAGGACGTGGACGAGTATTAAAAATACCATCTTACCTCGGTACCGAATCCGGAAGTAGTCAGCCGAAACCGGATGAGGTAAAGATTGTATTATATATAGTAGAGGAGTGTGGAAGGCCCTGTTTTTCATTGGTTGTTACTGAATGACAGATGTCTATAAGAACGGCCGAAGTCCGCCCTTATTAGTTCTTTGGTAGAGGCACGAGCGTAGCACGTCGCGATCAAGGAGGCGGCTTGGCTCTTCCAGAGTCATGCTGGGGTTGCTGTTGGAGCCGATATGATGCATAAAACCCGAAATCGGCGATGAAGACAGTGCATCACCGAAGACCTACCTTGATGTATCTAGGATGTATGATTGAAATAGTTATAAAAAGTAAGATAGAAAATGAATAATAAATCATAATTATTTATCTTCATTTTTTTTTAAATAAAAGATTGTTCTTTTGATAGCTTTTATGATTATTTTAGGCTACGGTAATCTTGTTACCAACCTTGACCAGCAACGTTAGCCTTATTGTTAATCAAACAAACCACCTAAAAATAAGATAAATATATTTTACTTATAAAAGTCGGATACGCATTTCACATAACTGAATCTTCTGTTTTTTTTTCTTTTCAAACTCATGCATGTGAATATAAAGTAAATTTGGATACTGACTTTAGTCAGCTAGAATCCATAGCATTCAGCAGCGGCTCATTCACTTGCTTCTGATTTGTTGGAAAGAAAATGGGCCCATATGCATAGAAACACCTTTCGAAAAATAATGCAAATAAAAATTATGATAAACTTTTAGGAAGTTGTTGAATTTTGTTTTGAAAGTTCGGCTCAGAGGTTACTAATAAACACGAACTTTTGAAAAAAATCCAGTGGACATTTCGGGTACGAACTTTAACCAGGGAGTATACAGAGCATTTTTTTTTTCAGTCACACAAGCAGCTCTTAGGAAAATGGGCTAATACGCGAGGATTCTTTGATAGATAGATAGATAGATTAAACTGAGATAGATAGTGACGAATTAAAATCTTATACTAGAATCATTTACTTCAAAATTGTTTGCTGTTAAACTATTGTTACCATACATTTAGATAGATAGATAGATAGATAGATAGATAGATAGATAGATAGATTTTTTCAAATTAACCCGAGCTTGTCACCAGTGGGTTAAAAAACGTTGGGAGGGAAGTTAAGAAAGCCTCGAATGTTGCCGTCCAAGATAGCAGTTAACTGAGAATCTTTGTAGAGAAAGGAAGAGAAAGAAAAGTTAAAAAGACATTTAAGAACAGGGAAGGGAAGGAGTAACTGAACTATTAACATAAAAAAACAACAACAATTATATTTCAGAGACAAACACTTTTATCCCATTACAAAGAATTTAATTCAGAAGAATTAAATTTTACACACAAGTTTCCACTGGCATTGCGCAATTGTCGCCGTGCATAGTTGAGCTAACAACACATTTGATTTAAAACAAAAAATAGAAATAAAATAAAAAGATAGAGTTGGAAAGTCAAATGAACTTACTCGCCGTTGGACCGAAACAAGGAAAAGTTGTACAATACAAAAACAATTTTTTTTACAGAAATACCAATATGGTGCCTGAATTCAAAGTTCTCTTTTCTTTTTCTTTCTTTTGTTTCAAATTTCTGGTGCGTGGTTTTCACAGGCTTGTTATGATTTTGTTCACTCTTCCAGTTAGATGTATCCTTTTCTCTATGACTTCTAGACAATTCTGGAGGATAGTGCTCTGAGGAATTTAACGTTTTTCGTTAAATTTCTTAAACTGTCCTTACTTTTTGAAAAAACGTCTTCCAAGACTTGCTCACACTAAGTAGGGAGAACTGTAACTTTTGCGTTTCCTTCAGAAACTGCGTTATTTAAAACTAACTCGCGACTGTCTGCATTCAGACAGCCCAGCTCACTGTCAGGCCATTTGAGGGCTTCACTAACCAACCAGAAAAGACCATGAAGCTAAAATATGAACAGTGCCTCAAACTTATCAAGAGACACGTTTCTTGTGATCAAATCAGCAGGATTATCATTTGTATTCACATACTTAAACTTCACGTGAAAACCTCCTTTTCTCAACTTAGAAATTCCTTCATAGATATTCTTAAGTCTATTCCAAACAAAGACATTCTTGGTCTTAATGCCATTCGTCAATAACCAAAACAAGACCACCTCAGTGTCTCCAGTAGCCACACGATCTAAAACATTCAGAGCCACTTGGTGGTTTGAAGGGACTTCTAATAACTTGCCCATATTCCAAAGAAGATTTACAAAATAACACCCATCTCTAGAAGTTTTAGAACGGTGGAAAGAATCTATCTTATGACGGTCATGTTCACTGACTGCGTCTTCCTTAATTCCTCGTCTCCAAGCTGAAATTCTTTTCTACAGTTCTCTCCATGGAGGACTCGGCAAAACAGTCCAAGGGTCCAAATACAATACAAAATATATGTGGGTAACTAGGCAATCAGAATTTTGAGAAATGACCTAAGTGTAATTTATACCACAAATCTGCGGATCAATTTTGGATTTCTGTGCAGGCAGGAAATCTTCTATGTTGCCAAAGGGAACCAATCCCTGAGCCAATTCGAATGCCGCACCGTTCATGAAACGATACAGCTTCGTAGGTGTGTTGTGGGTGCATGTTAATGTTTCGTGGATATGTTACTCCCCAATTAGTAGCGAGTGAGAGTGAGTTATCATCCATATTTTACGGGTATTACATTCACGTTTAGTTCCACCACAAATACAACACATATTTTTACAAGCATATAAAATAAATGAAATATGACAACAACGAACATCAAGAAACAAACAATTTAATATTCATAACAAAACAGGAATGAAAATAAACGAGAAACATAATGTGCGAGTGGCCTTTTGTAGAAATACAGTTATGGCCAGTTAAATGAAAATAAGATTGTTCACACGTGTGTGTGTGTTTAAATGTAAATAAAGCCTATCAAATAAATGGTTCCATGGTTGGCCGAAGTAAGTTGGATAAAAATAATTGTCTTTACTTACATATGTGGGTATGTGTGTGTATATGAATGATGGACCGTACGTATGGGTCTTGGCTTTCATTAAGTCAGCACGTACGTTTTTTTAAGATTTTGGCGACAACATGTCGCATTGATAAAAGAAAGTCGCATGCCTTTTCCTTTGAATCTTTTTGGTAGGAAGAAATTAACTTTTGACCGTGGAAGGAATGAATTGAATGACTGACTTGGTCGATTAAATTCTTCGTTATTTATACTTTAGTAGTGGATCAAAAAATAGTTTGATTGCAGGTCCTAAAATTTAAGCGCGTAGACATTTCTTGACCAATCAGATTCGTATTTTTACTTATTTATTTTAGAGCCTAAATATTTTCTGTTAATTAGTTTCTGATCCGGTTATTCTAGAATGTTCTTATTTTGTGTTTCGAGCTGATTGGTTGAAAAATATAAGAATGTAACTTTAATGTTAATGCAATTTTGATCCAAAATTTCAAGAATGTTCTTATGTATGTTTTTGTTGATTATTTTAAGGCTAAAAAAGTGTGTATTCTATAGGTGTCAGGTACTTTAGCAAATCGACGCCTAAAAGACCGCTTACTGAGACAGACTCTTTATGAACACTCGAAAAATCAGCTGCAAGCTTACAGCCACTTGCCTGCATTTTAAGCAGTGCATTACTGAGCTTCTTCACTCTAAAAGCGGGATCCATATCTCTATCCACCAGGAAAAGAATGGAACAGTCAGAATTCCATTTCATTGACAGTTGCAGTTCCTTCAGAGACTTCCGTGCAGACCCCAAGAAAGTCTTCAGAAATTCTTCATCACAAATTCTTGGAAGAGGGAAGTGTTGTTTGTGTTTAGCGAGGAAAATGGTGTAACTTACGTGTGTTTACGTTGAGTTGTTTCCTTGCTTAGTGTTGTTAGGCCCTTCGCTAAGTTTTAAGGGTAAATAAAGGAAGAATGATGAAGAAGATAATATGCCGAAGGTCGAAATATATTTTTATGAATAGGTTTTTATTTGCAGCATGGAATATTTGGGTTTGCTTTTGGTGCTGCAAGACTCGTGGAGAGGTTATGCTTATTGAGACGAAATTGAGTTATGAGAAGTTGAGAAGGTTGAGATGGCAGCGTGTGTCGTCGGACGTGTGAGGGGATTGAACTTTAGAGTCACCGTGAATTTTGTGCGTCTGGTGGAGAGTTTGCGTTGTCTCCATTAAGGTGGCCCAGAGGTGAGTTGAGAGCTAGGTGTCGTTTGCGGAATAAAGGCATCGCGTTGACATAGCCAATTTTGGGGTGACATAAAGTTGTGCCAGTGCGAGGCATGTTGAATGTATCTAATTTATATTCAACTGGGATTCCTTGCAAGGAATCCATAAATTAGATGGGTTCCCTCGTTCCATGCTGCTGCTGCTGCTACTGCTATTCTAGAGCCACAGTGAGACGTCTGCACTGGGCTGCGTTGTCCAGCTAAAAAGCATCGCTATTGAAGAACGGCCAGTGCACTGGACAGCGTTCTCCAGCCAAAGAGAGTGGGTTTGGCAGCTTACCCAATTTCCTGTTGCCCGTAAAGAAAGGCCCGGGATGAATAGGATAGTTCATCCTGATTGGGTGAAATTAAGTGTCGAATTAAATTTGCGCGCCAAACCAAAATACGAAATTTCCCTTCACTACAACGCAAACATTCTTTTTTCTCAATATTCCTTGTCTGTAAGACTTTTTTCAGCCTCGAAAACTGCAATTGTTTCGAAGTACAGAAAGAAACGAACATTTAGAAATGCATAGTCAACACAAATAGGATACATTTATTATTTAACCCTTTCTGTAGTTTTAGTTGTGTTAGTCACACACACACACACACACACACATACACACACACACACACACACACACACACACACAGAGGACTATTTTACGAACAATATAGAACCATAGAAATATTTTAAATGTATCATTGAATGTTTTGTTATGAATATAAATTTGTTTTATTTGTCGCCTCGTTTTGAATGTTCCTTTTGTCCGCGCCGTTTCGTATCTTTACTCATTTGTTTCATTTACCACATTAGTTTCCATGAGCCTATTTTCCCTTTATCCATGTGCCTTTTTCCAAACATAACACACTACTAAACTAAACATATACTAAAGAACAACATTAAATTTTGGGTGACTAAACATATCTACCAAATAACATGTCCCCCTAAAATTCATATTGAGTCGGGAGAACTCAGCAATTTTTCAGTTTTCTTTCGGAAAGAAACCAATTCTAGGCTCCTCTACCACCACGGAAACCAATTTAACTCTCACTTAGATAATTGTTAATTTTACACTGTTCCTGGTAGTTTGGTGGAGTCTGTGTAAAAGAAGAACTTGCTTTCAACCCTTCTCTGACAGACAAATACCCTAACAGACTAACGAAAAAAAACCCGACCTATCGTTTAAATACCCAGAAAGGAACAGTAACGGTCCACCTTTAAAAATAAGCCAATGACATTCGATCTATTTTTAACTGCCGATTTGCAAATTCCAAAAAGATAGATTGATAATGATCAGAATGGGATATAGATAGATAGATAGACAGATAGATAGATAGATAGTGATCAGAATCAGATAGATAGATAGATAGATAGATGGGAGTTGAATGATATCTATCTATCGATCTTCTTGGCTTCTGAGTCATGATCTTGCTTACGCATGTATGACGGCAAGGAAGATTTGGGTCGTCGTTGGGTTATTTGTTTGATTTGGATTTTTGACTGGGCCATTGGCCTAATGAATACAATACACCAATGGACTTATTAACCACTGGAGACAAAAATTCAATACACCAATGGTCCGGGAGACCGGGGTTAAATCCCAGGCCGAGTAATACCAAAGACTCAAAAAATGGTACTTGATGCCACCTTGCTTAGCACTCAGCATCATAAGGTTAAGATCAAGGGTAAAGTGGAGCAATTCAGGGGAAGGAGTAGCGCCCTTCTCTACACCGCGGTGTAGTAGCTATTGAAAAGGGAGCCTTCTGATCGCCCTCGACTATGGTCGCCAACCTTACTTTTTACTTTATATTGGCCCTGTTAGTTTCTTCTTACTCCATCTTAATTCGCTGGTGTCTTCTTGTATGGGAAGGCTGCAAAGGAAGAAAAGGAAGAAAGGCGGAGAGAAGAGATATCTCTTGAATTTCAACTTTATTTCGCAAGAATGCTCTGTAGCGAGGAATGTCTTCCTGGACTATTTAAGTGCTGTCATTTCTCCCAAACAAGCTGTTGAAATACACCAGTTGTCTCCAGTGGTTAATAAGTCCAAATTCAGCGTAGTCATGTCGAAAAGTTTTTTTTATGTTGCTTGTCTCGGTGCCAAGCGGGCCTTGTCCAACAAAGGCAAACTTGAAACCGTAAGGGCCCCGGCTTCGACTGAGCCACCTTTGAGTGGGCTAGATGCATCATAGTAACCAGGGCTTGAGCCACGGCTCGTGTCTGACCTCCCCTCCCCTAATTCCCACTTTAATCGACCTTCTGGCGGGAGGCAGCGACAAATATCGGCTCGTTAGCAGCAGACAAAACCCGCGTGCGAAGCCCCCAGGGACTTGGCAAACAGGCGTGCTACTTTGCTAGCAGCCAGGTGGGAAAACGTTCTTTCAGTCTGAAGTACCCCACTGAAGTGAGAACGAATTTCTCCCTTTCGTAGGGAGGTTCCTTTTTTCGCACACACTTCCTGTCAGGGGCTTCTGGGAATTTCTGCATTTTAAAAAATATTTTTATTTTATTTATTTTATTCACTCCCACACATGCCCACTTTTGACAGTACTGTAGGCAGAGCTAAAAACAAAAGGATGGTATAAAAGTAAAAAGTTGACAACCGTAGTCGAGGGCGACCCGAAGGCTCTCTTTTCAATCGCTACTACACCAAGGTGTAGGGCAGGGCGCTACTCCTTTTCCTGGATTGCTTCACTTTACCCTTGATCCTTACTTTATAGTTCTGAGTGCGAAGGAAGGCGGCATCAAGTACCATTTTTTTGAGTCTTTGGTATGACTCTTTGTCGAAAAGTAATATTGGGACCCTCAGTACGAATTCGGGGACCAACTGGAAGGCAGGAAAAATTAGCCAGTAGATGGGTTTCGTCACTAGCTTCTTGAATAGTCGATAAATATTTTTAAAGGGCAAGAAGCTTCCCAAGAAATAAAACCAAAATCAAACGAAAGTGCGAATTCTGGGACCAACTGGAAGGTAGGAAAAATTAGCCACGAGATAGGTTTCGTCTCTCGCTTCTTGAATAGTCGATAAATACTTTAAAAAGGCAAGAAGCTTCCCAAGAGATAATACCAAAATCAAACGAAAGTGCGAATTCTGGGACCAACTGGAAGGCAAGAAAAATTAGCCAGTAGATGGGTTTCGTCACTCGCTTCTTGAATAGCCGATAAATACTTTAAAAAGGTGAGAAGCTTCCCAAGAAATAGAAGTAAAATAAAACCGAAAGTCGACAACTGAAATTTTAAGTTAAACGACTGAAAGAAAATTCAACCGAGAATTCTGCTGAAAAGAACTTTAAAGAAGACTCGCAATTTAATGAACTCTGAAACGTTTCGACAAAACAAAAACAAAAGAAAAGAAAAATACTCAAACTCAGAGAACTTTGTTTCCCGGACACTCTCTCAGATAAGTTTCAGTAAATTGTACAAAATATTGCGACACTATCTTTTCTATCGCTTTCTTTCCTGTTTCTTTTGTATAAAATTCCTTTTTAAAAACTTTATTATCTGTGTTATCTTTTCTAATCAGTATCCGAACTAAAAAGCTGTGGAACTTACCATTTGAACATACTGTTTAAAATTACACACTTAAGCCCCCTAAAACAATACCCAGTTAAATATTAAACTTGGTGTTATATACAAGCGTGCGGTTGCAAGAAAATTAAAACTGACGAGAAGATTTAGTTTATTTTGTTTATTGAATAAATAAAATAAACAAGCGAATGAAATATCTGTCCGGCTGACAGGCGTTTATCTGGTCGGCGGTGAGCAGTTGCTCTGATCTGGTCTGACGGTGTTGTCGGGTGACGCTCTCAGCGACGGTCGAGAATTCAACTGCTTGTGTGACCTCCGCTTGTCCTATTTATGTGTTCCCGACTTCAAACCCCGGCTCCAGAAAATACTATTTGTGGAAAAAAAAAATGATTGGTTGAAAAAATAGACCTTTTTTATAGCTGAGAATTTTCGGGTGATTTTGAATAGCCTATGCGCGGAGCCTATGCGCAGAAGCCATGATTTTCTCAGTTTGACACTGGCCATTGTTAGTTCAACATCCGGTAGCTGTTATTTTCTTTTGCAGTGTTGATGTCTGTCGGTCTATGTTTTGTTTGTTTTAATAGTTAGGTGTGTGAAGAGTTAAGTGGGTGAATCAGAAAAGATTTTATGTATTTTACTATAAGATTGGCTTTAGTGTCATTTCCTTCTTACCAATTTTATTCTCTCTCTCTCTCTCTCTCTCTCTCTCTCTCTCTCTCTCTCTCTCTAAAATTCCTACAAATTAAATTTTATTCTAAATTCTTTACATTCTATATTTTATCTCTCTCTAAATTTTTTTAAAGAACCCAACGAATAAAGGGGGTGTCCTCGTGGTGTAATGGTTAAAGCGATGGACTGCGGAATCGTAGTAAGCGAGTTCGTATTCCAGTTGCGCTATTACGTTCACTTTCGGGCAAATACCCTTGGGAAAGGTATGAACCCCCTAATCCTCCCAGCTATGGGTTAAATAGTACCACTACTGTTCTTCTAAGAGAATGGCTTTGGCATTAAATTGATTGAGTTGATATGCCATTAAACAAAGAAACCAAACCAAACCAAACCAACGAATAAAATGGGGTAGAGAAGAAAACAATGGAGTCAGATATCCAAACCCAAAACTAAAAACCTACTCACGAAACCAAAACCAAATAAAACCAACCAACTGAAAAAATAGCACTAACAAATTTATCATAGTCCCATAACGGAATGAGGTACACAAGGAACAAGGTACCCAAGGAACAAGGTACCTAAGGAATACGGGACACAAGAAATGAAATAACCAAATAAAAGAAAAAGAAAAGAAAAAAAAAGAAAACATGTGTATATGTTGGAAAGTTATAATATCATATATAGTAAGTAATTAAAGTTGGCGACCGTAGTCGAGGAGAGAAACGTTGAAGTCACCGTGAGTTTGTGGTTCGGGTTGTTTCGGAGAGAAGCGTGCGTGAATGTCTCCAGAAAAAGTTGCCCAGTGAAGAAGTAGCTAGGTGTCGGAGCGAAATTTTTGCATCGCAGTCGAAATAGCCAATTTTGGGGATGACGTAAAGTTGTTCCTGCGTGTGGCGTATTGAATTCATCTAATTCATATTCAACTGGGAACCCTTGGTCTAAGAGAAATAGACGCAAGGGGTCCATAAATTAGACTGCTTCTCTCATTGTGTCGATGCTGCTGCTGATATTGAAGAGCAGACAGTAAGATGTTTGTACTGAACGAAGTTGTTCAGCCAAAGACGGTATTTGACGGCTTCACCAATTTGTGCTGCCCAGAAAGATGATCCGGGTGAATAGGATAAGTCATCCTGATTGGGTGAAATTATACGTCGACCCTAACGATCGAATTAAATTACGCACCAAACAAAAATACGAAATTCTTTCTGCAACAAATTAAATGAGGTAGACAAGAAAACCAATTGAGTCAGATATCTAAAACCAAAAGCGATTATCAACCAAACAAATTCTCTTTTGTCCCATACAGCAACCAACAATCTATGAAACTAAACCAAATAACCGACCAGATGTTTAATCACCATTTTTTCCAATCGTCCATTACTCCAGGCATAGTGTCCGCATAGAGCTTAAAGGAGTGTCCACGTGGTGTAATGGTTAAAGCGATGAATTGCGGAATCGTAGTAAGCGAGTTCGTACTCCAGTCACGCTATTGTGTTCACTTTCGGGCAAATACACTTGCGAAAGGTATGAACCCCCTTATCCTCCCAGGTATGGGTTAAATAGTACCACTACTGTTCTTCTAGGAGAATGGCTTTAGCATTAAATAACCTACAAAGGTTGATATGCCATTAAACAAAGAAGAAAGAAAGAAATAGAGCTTATATATGTAAGCCTTTGCTGGTCGGCCAAAATTAGCACATGCATGTATGTAGAACATCGCTTGAGAGATCTATTCATCTATAAGGGTGGTATCCATGGATGAGAAAACACACACACACACCAAAAGATTAATATGACTCTACCTAAATAGAAGCATCGGTATCATAATGGACAATTGTCGATTATGAAATACTAATTAGAATCCTTCACTCCTTCCTAAATAGAAGCACCAATATCATCATGAACAGCTGTTAACAATGAAGTGTATGGGATACACATTTTTTCTAGTCTTAAAATAAGCAATAAAAACATACTTAAGAACATTCTAGAAATTTAGGATCAAAACCGTATTAGCATTTAAATTACATTTTTATATTTTTCAACCAATCAGCTAAAAACATAGAATAGAACATTCTAGAAAAATAGGATCGGAAGTGAACTAACAGAAAGTATTTAGGCTCGAAAATAAAATTGTAAAATAAAAATCTGATTGGTCAATAAATGTCTACGCGCCAAAATTTAGGACGATTCTTTGATCCACCAGTAGGATATAAATAACACAGAGTTAGGGAGCCATTAACACAAGCTTACACACAGACGAAGACAACCCACTAAGCCAGTAAAGCAGTAGCCGATACTGTGTCTGACAAATTCCTTTCCTTCCTCAACTAAAGTTCATGACCTATCTTCACATGACCGCGAATCACATTCAAAAGAAAAACCCGACAAACTTTCTTTCATCAACGCGACACTCTGTCGCCACAATCATAAAACCCGCTATGAACTTAATATAAGAACGACTTATTTACGGACTCCGTTAACATGAACATACACACATCTTTAAACAAATTTATTTTCTTCTTGCCAAACTTTATTTTCGAAAAGACCATTTACACATCATGTATTTTGTTTGTTTTCATATTTTGTTATAAGCATATTAAATTGTTTGTTGTTTAATGTTCGTTGTGTTCTATTCCATTTCTTTTACGCGATTGTAAAGTTTTGTGTTGTATTTGTGGTGGGAATAATTCAGAGAGCAATACCCGTAAATTACGGACCCACATCTACTGAAATAACCAAATCACATATTCCCCCACACTATAAGGGTGATATCCATGGATGAGAAGACACACACACACACACACACACACACACCAAAAGATTAATATGACTCTACCTAAATAGAAGCATCGGTATCATAATGGACAATTGTTGATTATGAAATACTAATTAGAATCCTTCACTCCTTCCTAAATAGAAGCACCAATATCATCATGGACAGCTGTTAACAATGAAATGCTACTTAGAATCCTTTACTCCTTCCTAAATAGAAGCACCAATATCATCATGGACAGCTGTTAACTAAGAAATGCTATTTAGAATCCTTAGTTCTTTCCTGAATAAAAGCACCAATATCATCATAGACAGCTGTTAACAGTGAAGTGCTACAAAGAATCCTTCACTCGTTCTTAAATAGAAGCACCAATATCATCATGGACAGCTGTTAACAATGAAATCCTAATTAGAATCCTTCCTTCTTTCCTAAATAGAAGCATCAATATCATCATGGACCACCGATATTAATAAACCAATATTACAACAAAAAACCCTATCAGTTTGAAAGTCGTCTAGTTGATGAAATAAAATCAAAGTGATCAAACGCTTCCTTTTTTATATGAGGCTAGGTAAATAAAAGAAAATAAGGGGGAGATAATCGAGTAGTCGTAAACATTTTTGATGACATATCAGACAGAAAATAGATCCTAATTTTCCACATTTTTTCTCTTCGAATTTGATTCTCTCAAACCAATAATATTTTTCTTTGCTAGTATGTCACGATTGTTTGGGTTCAGGTCGAGAACTTGGAAAGAAAAGAAAACGATGTTTCACTGTTGAGCTTCCGTAGTAAGTAATTGACTGCCATTTTCAATCTTCAACATCAAGTGTCTCGGTCACGAAGCTAAAAAATTTCAATGTGCAGATTTTGTATATTGCTTAAAGATACAGAAAAAAATATCAATTCTAAGTAAATATAAGATCAAATTAACAACATAGACGGTTTAAAAGAATCACAGAATGATAAGTTCGTTTTAGATTCGGTTATAACACGTAAAATATCTTTCTATCTATATGTATAGACATATATAAATATATGAACAGAGAGAGTGAGAGAGAGAGAACAACGGTATGATATAATTACAAAACATATTTAATTTAAATTTTAAATTCAAAAATTAATTTTTAAAAATTACATGTGGATAAAAAATTGGGGCGGATAGGTTAGGTAGTGCAAATAATATAATTTTAAAGAAAAATCTAAATTTGAAATAGGTCATAGCATTAGAAATAGATAACAAATTTCAGCAGCCGCTGATATGAATGGCTCGTTGGTCTAGGGGTATGATTCTCGCTTTGGGTGCGAGAGGTCCCGGGTTCGAATCCCGGACGAGCCCGATTCTTTTATCCTACTGAAAACAGATCTTGTATTTAATATTCCTTATACGAAAAATTTTATAACGTTCATTTTTTTATAACTAATCATTTATTTCTTGGGAAAAAATTAATAACCTTGAAATTATTTACAATAATCAACGTCGTTATTTTTTAACAGCAAAACATTAGCATTGATCTTTCAAATCTATATGATGGCCAGGCTTTGAATATTCTGACTATATTCCCTTCTAAGGAGTAAGACAACCCTCACAAAGCGGGTGGGGGCGTGTATGATACTAAACTGTATCTGATTGTGAGGCTCCTGTTCTGGAGAACTGGGCAGTGTTACTATTACTATTACTCCCAGGTCAACTCTGACTTGGAGTGGCATTACCTGTTAGAGTGCTAATTATTACTAAAATAGATCTGTTTAAAAATCTTTTGTATTTGATGGGAATATCTGATACAATACAATGTGTATAAATTATTTGTATTAAGAATAATTAATTGAAGCTCTAATTGTTTATTAAGGATTATTATTATTAGTTACTTGAAAGCATATAACTGTGTGCCAATTATTTGTATTAAGAATAGTTACTTGAAGCCAGAATTGTTTACTAAGGATTATTATTATTACTTACTTGAAAGCATATAACTGTGTGCCAATTGTTTACTAAGGATTATTATTATTAGTTACTTGAAAGAATACAACTGTGTGCCAATTATTTGTATTAAGAATAGTTACTTGAAGCTCTAATTGTTTACTAAGGATTATTATTATTAGTTACTTGAAAGCATTTAGTAAGTTAATAAAGTTGGCGACTTTAGTTGAAGGTGACTTGAAGGCTGCTTTTTCAATAGCTACTACACTGAGGTGTAGGGGAGGGTGCTACTCCATTCTCTGGATTCCTCCTCTTTACCCTTGATCTTTACCTTATAGTGCTGAGTGTTAAGCAAGGCGGCATCAAGTACCATTTTTGAGTCTTTGGTATGACTCAACCTCGGACTGTATGCCGGTCTTCCAGTCCATTGGCGAACACTTTATTCATTAGGTCAATGGACTGGTTACTTACTTGAAAGCATATAACTGAGTGCCAATTATTTGTATTAAGAATCGTTACTTGAAGCTCTAATTGTTTACTAAGGATTATTATTATTAGTTACTTGAAAGCATATAACTGTGTGCCAATTATTTGAATTAAGAATAGTTACTTGAAGCTCTAATTGTTTACTAAGGATTATTATTATTATTATTAGTTATTGAAACCTTATTACTGTGCACAAACAAATCACTATTATGGAATAGATATAATTACTTGAAACCATATGATTATTTGTATTAGATAGGAATACTTGATATCATAGAACTGTGTGCAAATTATTTGTATTAGATAGGAATACTTGATATCATAGAACTGTGTGCAAATTATTTGCATTTGGTAGGAATACTTAATATCATAGAACTGTGTGCAAATTATTTATATTAGATAGGAATACTTGATATCATAGAACTGTGTGCAAATTATTTGTATTAGATAGGAATACTTGATATCATAGAACAGTGTGCAAATTATTTGCACTTGGTAGGAATACTTGATATCATAGAACTGTGTGCAAATTATTTATATTAGATAGGAATACTTGATATAGAACTGTGTGTAAATTATTTGTATTAGATAGGAATACTTAATATCATAGAACTGTGTGCAATTTATTTGTATTAGATAGGAATACTTAATATCATAGAAATGTGTGCAAATTATTTATATTAGATAGGAATACTTAATATCATAGAACTGTGTGCAAATTATTTCTATTAGATCGGAATACTTAATATCATAGAACTGTGTGCAAATATTAGATAGGAATACTTGATATAGAACTGTGTGTAAATTATTTGTATTAGATAGGAATACATGATATCATAGAACTGTGGGCAAATTATTTGTATTAGATTGGAATACTTAATATCATAGAACTGTATGCAAATTGTTTGTATTAGATAGGAATACTTAATATCATAGAACTGTGTGCAAATTATTTATATTAGATAGGAATACTTGATATCATAGAACTGTGTGCAAATTATTTATATTAGATAGGAATACTTGATATTATAGAACTGTGTGCAAATTATTTCTATTAGATAGGAATACTTAATATCATAGAAATGTAGAAAAATTATTTGTATTAGGTAGGAATACTTGATATCATAGAACTGTGGGCAAATTATTTCTATTAGATAGGAATACTTGATATCATAGAACTGTGTGCAAATTATTTGTATTTGGTAGGAATACTTGATATCATAGAACTGTGTGCAATTTATTTGTATTAGATAGGAATACTTAATATCATAGAAATGTGTGCAAATTATTTATATTAGATAGGAATACTTGATATCATAGAACTGTGTGCAATTTATTTGTATTAGATAGGTATACTTGATATCATAGAACTGTGTGCAAATTATTTGTATGAGATAGGAATACTTCATTTCATAGAACTGTGTGCAAATTATTTCTATTAGATAGGAATACTTGATATCATAGAACTGTGTGCAAATTATTTATAGTAGATAGGAATACTTGATATCATAGAACTGTGTCCAAATTATTTGTATTAGATAGGAATACTTGATATCATAGAACTGTGTGCAAATTATTTATATTAGATAGGAATACTTGATTTCATAGAACTGTGTCCAAATTATTTCTATTTGGTAGGAATACTTGATATCGTAGAACTGTGTGCAAATTATTTGTATTAGATAGGAATACTTGATATCATAGAACTGTGTGCAAATTATCTATATTAGATAGGAATACTTAATATCAAAGAACTGTGTGCAAATTATTTGTATTAGATAGGAATACTTAATATAGAACTGTGTGTAAATTATTTGTATTAGATAGGAATACTTGATATCATAGAACTGTGTGCAAATTATTTGTATTTGGTAGGAATACTTGATATCATAGAACTGTGTGCAAATTATTTGAATTAGATAGGAATACTTGATATCATAGAACTGTGTGCAAATTATTTGTATTTGGTAGGAATACTTGATATCATAGAACTGTGTGCAAATTATTTGTATTAGATAGGAATACTTGATATCATAGAACTGTGTGCAAATTATTTGTATTAGATAAGAATACTTGATATCATAGAACTGCGTGCAAATTATTTGTATTTGGTAGGAATACTTGATATCATCGAACTGTGTGCAAATTATTTATATTAGATAGGAATACTTAATTTTATAGAACTGTGTGCAAATTATTTGTATTAGATAGGAATACTTGATATAGAACTGTGTGTAAATTATTTGTATTAGATAGGAATACTTGATATCATAGAACTGCGTGCAAATTATTTGTATTAGGTAGGAATACTTGATATCATAGAACTGTGTGCAAATTATTTGTATTAGATAGGAATACTTGATATCATAGAACTGTGTGCAAATTATTTGTATTTGGTAGGAATACATGATATCATAGAACTGTGGGCAAATTATTTGTATTAGATAAGAATACTTGGTATCATAGAACTGTGTGCAAATTACTTATATTAGATAGGAATACTTAATATTCTAGAACTGTGTGTAAATTATTTGTATTAGATAGGAATACTTGATATCAAATAACTGTGTGCAAAAATCTTTTAAGGAACAATGACTAAAAATGTAAATACAGATGTACAACAAACACAATTCCCTAAACTCTTGGTATAAGATAGCCCTAGACAGATTGTCATGTCATTAAAATCAATCAATCAATAAATCAATTAATCAAATCTATGTTCATGACTGGTAAGAGTTTCTTTTGGAATGGCATCTTTTAAATAATAAAAATCCAAGATGATATTAATACTAATACTATTGCTTTTTTTTTAGTCAACAAAATTGGACACTACTAACAGTAATGAGGGACAAAAATGAGGGCAAAAATAAAATAAGCTAAAATAAGAGGGAGAAAGGTCCTTGTTTAAAGTTCAAAGTAGTTTATTATGACAAAAGGAAGTTCTTTTCAGTTACTTGCATATGTGTCCCAATGCAAATATGAAAAGTAACTCATAAATACAAAAAAGAAGTAAAAAATTATAAAAAACCTTTCACCTACTGATAAACTCACAAAACAGGGAATAAAGTCCCTACTTCTTCCCTTCAGCTAAACAAGGATTCCCCCCAAAATGTCCTTTTTTTTTTAATTAAAAGCTACTCTGGGTTTTTTTTCTGCGAGACAAAGTCTTTAATAATGTTTTTTTCTTCTTTTTCTTTTAATTGTCAATCATCTTCTCACTCGATAGAACAGGTAATGGTGTCTGAGACTTGGGTAGTTATTGGAGTCGGCTGAAGTTGTTAAATTTCTTAGAGGAACAATTCCTCTAAAATAGAAATATGTAGTAGAAACCTATTTTCTTCTGTGTCTTTCTTTCTTTTCTCTTCTTTTTTAGCTTGTGCTAAATTTGAATTCCCTTCTGGAATTCTAAATGTAATGCAAAATTCTTCAGGTGGATATAAATTCTTCATGTTTCTTTTTGGCTTTCAAGCTTTCTTTGAATTCCCTTCTGGAATTCTGAATGTAATAGAAAATCCTTCAGGTGGATTTAAATTCTTCTCATTTCTTTTCTATTCTTTTTGGCTTTCAAGCTTTCTTTGAATTCCCTTCTGGAATTCTGAATGTAATAGAAAATCCTTCAGGTGGATTTAAATTCTTCTCATTTCTTTTCTATTCTTTTTGGCTTTCAAGCTTTCTTTGAATTCCCTTCTGGAATTCTGAATGTAATAGAAAATCCTTCAGGTGGATTTAAATTCTTCTCATTTCTTTTCTATTCTTTTTGGCTTTCAAGCTTTCTTTGAATTCCCTTCTGGAATTCTGAATGTAATAGAAAATCCTTCAGGTGGATTTAAATTCTTCTCATTTCTTTTCTATTCTTTTTGGCTTTCAAGCTTTCTTTGAATTCCCTTCTGGAATTCTGAATGTAATAGAAAATCCTTCAGGTGGATTTAAATTCTTCTCATTTCTTTTCTATTCTTTTTGGCTTTCAAGCCATCTTTGAATTCCGTTCTGGAGTTCTGAATGAAATACTAAATCTTTCAAGTGGACTTAATTCTTGTTACTCATCTCTATTTGAGTTGAGGAGTAAGAATATGCAGCCTAATTCTAAGGCCTCTTGTTTCCAATTGACTACCATTGATTTCAGCAGGCAACAGCACCCCTCCTCCAGAGACTCCAGCCAATCATATTAAAGCTTCTCTGCAACACACAGATTTTCATCAAATACAAAAGCTAACCAGCAAAGAAAAAGAAAACAATACAAAATAGGTCCAGAATTGACCCGGAAATGTTGGTGCTTCATTCAATAAACCCATTTACCAATAAAATTTCCTCAATACTACCAATGTAATAAAAAGCAACTGAAATTAAGATGAAAGAAATCCGAGAAAAATTTATTAATTATTGACAATGCTGCATCTGGTAATAAAATTTAATATAATATTTGTATTAATATATTTAGTGTACAACTGCCAAGTTAAGTAAGTATACCAACTTAACAGAACCAGGGAATATTATTTTTGTTTCTCGAGTATTGAAGGGTGTGGCACTCTATGGCAAGGTGCCTGTAACAACAATAATCTGCAGAATTTAAATTTCTAAACTTCAAAAAATGGATGACAAATTTGAACTTACAGATAGATAGATAGATAGATATGAATATACTGAGATAGATAGATAGATAGATAGATAGATAGATAGATAGATAGATAGATAGATAGATATGAATATACTGAGATAGATAGATAGATAGATAGATAGATAAGCAACAGGGATTGTTATGAACAGATTTTAATATCAATAGACTGGCATTATAAAAAGACTTAAAGAAAAGCCCAGACATCTGTATAAGGTTTGAGTCGGATAGTTTGATAGTGTGATAGATACAATCATATCTGAGTGTATGTGTAATCGTTATAAAAATAAACAGATAGAAATTGAATATATATATATATATATATAAAGAGAGAGGCAGAGAGAGAAAGAGAGAGAGCTCATATGAGTACACTGTTTATTTAATTTTCATTTGACAATTATATTAATGTCTATCTATATCAATATGTTAATATCTATCTATCTCTCTATCTATCTATTCATATCTCTCCCTCCCTCTCTCTCTCTCTCTCTATACATATATATATATATATATATATATATATATATATATATATATATATATCTTTCTGTTTCAGTCTATTCATATCTATCTATCCATCTATCTATTCCAATCTGTTCTTATCTCTCTTTTTCTCCTTATCTATCTATCTATCTATCTATCTATCTCTTTCAGTCTATTCATATCTATCTATCTATCTATCTATCTATTAAATAAATGAATATTTCACCAAATTTGGTTTTTCAATTCATCCTTCTTCCATATATATATATATATATATATATATATATATATATATTCTGGCTGCAACAGAAGAGAACTTGAAGAATGCCTTTGCCACTCCAAAACAACATGGAATCTTTGCCAGAATTCCTGCAGATGATGATTCTTACTTGACTGATCAAAATAGGGCAACTCCCAACCTAAGCAGATTTGGTGCTCCAATTTCTGCTGCTCCTGATGCAAATAAAGTGAATATGGTCCAACAAATGACAGTTGAGGATCCTTTATCATTAGCAACACCATGTTGTGTTGAATGGAACCATTCATGCAGAACTTAGCCTCACAAATAAAATAAAAAATGGTACTTGAAGAACTTTCATAAATAAATAAAAATTTCACCAAATTTTGTTTTTCAATTGATCTTTCTTGTATATATATATATATATATATATATTGTTGTAACCTACTGAAAGGTTAGTGAACGAGAAATAACTAAATGGAAGTTGGAAATGAAATGGAAATTTTTACATTAACAAAATACAATAATTGCCAGTGGCGTGAAGAAGGTAACCACTGCTACTGGTGACTACTTGGTATATTTTCACCCCGTCATAATTGTGTATTTATGAGAAATGGAACATACCCATTAATGTTCATAGGTAGGGTATATATATATATATATATATATTGTTATGTCCCTCTCTTGTGCCTGGACGATATTCTCAATATTTTGATATTCTTTGCCCTTGGAAACATTGCCGAAGAAGTACATAAATGAATAAAAATTTATAATTTGTCCTATTTACCTGAGTTGGCTTGTAAGAGATATTTCACGGATAATAATAAAAAAAAAGGTATTGACAACAGGTTGAGGAATTATTACACAGAAACAACATATCAGAATGACTAGCTAAATAAAATTAAACACAACAGCAATTTCAAC
>OY757945.1:11364452-11449452 GCA_963585895.1 Sepioteuthis lessoniana | reverse complement strand
AGGCCGCATCAAGTACCATTTTTTAGTCTTTGGTATGACTTGACCTGGGACTGAACATCAGTCTTCAGGACTATTGGTGAACACTCTACCCACTAGATCAATGTCCTGAGGCCTTTAAATGTAGTGGAATTATAATATTAATGATATATTAGAATATCAATAATATTAATATAAGTACATTGATGCAATATGCATCAAGTTGGATTTAGTTGAAAGCGAGAAGTTTTCAGCATGAAGGAAATACACGCGGAACCACATTCCCGTGTGATTATGTAAGAAATGGTTACTGTAAACGCGTAATAACATTAACAGCCGAAAGTAAACAAGATTTTTTTTAAATCACTGTCTGCACACTAAAAATGAAGATTAATGTAGTCTCTGCTCTTAATTGATCTGGCGTATATATATATATATATATATAATTCTTTTAAATACCCTGTCCAGTGGTAAAAGCTGCTTAGTAGTGCCAGGAGTGGCAGTACCACCTTGAGCTACTGAAACTGTGTTATCACCCTGGTTGGCAGGTGATGAGGGCAGGGTATTGATCTGTACCTTATAATGCTGAGTGTCAAGCAAAGAGGAATCAAATACCATTTTTTGAGTCTTTGGTATGACTTGACTTGGGATTGAACTCAGGTCTCCCCGGTCATTGGGGAACTCTCTGATTTTTATGCCAATGTGCTGGTCTAAGTAAGTTAGCCTACTGTTGTTGAAAGCGACCCAAAGGCTCCCTTTTCAATAGCTACTACACCAAGGAGATATTTGTCTCTACTTCCCACCAGACAGGACTTGACACAAAGTCAATGACCTGAAGGCCAATTATATAAGTGATTTAGCGAAGGGGAATGTTGGGCATGAGCTGAGGCTCGAGCCCAGCTGGTCTATGCTGGTCATTGGCCCACTTAGTGCAATGTGGGCCTGATGAGCCTAGCTGGACTTGGACCCAAATCTGGGTTCAGGCACTACACCAGCTACTACACCAAGGTGTAGGTAAGGGTGCAACTCCTTTTCCTGGATTACTCCACTCACTCTGGATCCATACCTAATAATGCTGAGTGTTAAGTAGGAGGCATCAAGTACCATTTTTTGAGTCTTTTGTATAACTCAACCTGGGATTGCTCAATATAGAGTAATAACAATATTAATCATATAACGAAGAAATTATAATAATAAGTAAGTAATGAGTAAAGTTGTTGACCGGAGCCTTGATCCGTACCTTATAAGTACCATTTTTTGAGTAATTGGTATGACTTGATCTGGGATTGAACCACGGTCTCTCAGGCCATTGGTGAACACTCTACTCATTTGGCCAATGCAGCAAATTAGGGCAAAAAGAAGTCAAATGATTCATCTTCTAACATGGCTGCCTTCTTGAATCTTCTTGGTAAAAGCAAGCCAACTATGCTTACCTCATTTTATAGGAGAGTGCCTAATGCAGCAGGTGGGTTGTTCTGTGGTGCCAGGATGACCTGCCCAACACATTTGCAGCAGTAGTGTCTATCTGTGGTGCCAGGATGACCTGCCCAACACATTTGCATGAGTGGTGTCTATTCACCCATATATTCATCCAGTAAATGGCAATGGGAATTATTTTCTACTTGTATAGGGCACCTCTGGTGGTGTAACGGTTAGCAAGCTAGACTAGCAAACCTATACGAGTGAGTTCGAGTCTCATTGGGTGCCCCATTCATTCGGCCTTGTGCCACATCAAAGCAAAGAGCTTTGTAAATTACTATTTTCTACTTGTATGTCAGACCACTCTCAAGTGAACCAATATTCATCAAGACTAGACACAAATCGGTGGGGAAAGTGATCCACTGGGAATTATGCAAGAAATTTAGATTTAACTAAACGAGAACTGGTATATGTCCAGCCCAGAATTTGACCTGGAAAATGAGATGGACAAACTCCTCTGGGATTTTGAGTTACAAACAGATCACCTAATCTTGGCCAGACAACCAGATCTAGTGATAGTCAACAAAAAAAGAGAACTTGCCGAATAGTGCACTTTGCCCTCTTGGCGTACCAGAGTAAAATTAAAAGAAAGTGAAAAGAGAGATATGTACTTAGACCTGGCTAGAGAACTTAAAATCTATGGAACATGAACATTACAGTGATGCAAATTATGATTGGTGCATTTGGAACAATCTCCAATGTATTTGTAAAGGGACTGGAAGACTTGGAAATAAGAGGACAAATGGAGACCATCCAAACAACAGCATTATTAAGATCAGTTAGAATACTAAGAAAAGTCCTGGAGACTTGAGGTGACTTGCTGTTGCTCAACCTCCAGTGAAAAACTATCACCTAACACTGGTGTGAAAAACTCTCAAAGGAGTAAAATAATAAGAATAATAAAAAATAAAATTTGTCATTGAAGCCATGAAAAACTTGAAAGGGGTCAAATAGAAATAAACTGTACTTATGCAAAATAGATCTGTCTGAACTTTTGCTAAACTGAATTGTTTGAAATAGGACTGTTTTTGACATTGAAACTGTATACTTAGGCTAAACTGAATTGTTTGAAATAGAACTGTTTTGACATTTAACCGTTTGTAAACAAAAACTATACTTATACTAAACTGAATTGTTTGAAATTTAATTCAGCGTTAAAAGACCCAAAAAGGGTTGATACACTGTAAAACAAAACAACCAACCAACCAACCAACTGTTCTACAAGGATGGCAGTGACATTAAATAACCTATGAAAGTTGATATGCCATAAAACCAAGAAGCTAAACCAAGTATGGGTCAAATGTTTGCTTGTAATCTATCATCTTGTTATTTACTTATTACCTACCTTGCACCATGTTGTGTTACAAGTATAAGACTAGACATGATTGGGCAGGAAAGGTGATCCACTGGGAATTAAACAAGAAATTTAAATTTGACGAGACACAAATGCTATATGCACAAACCAGAATCTGTCCTGGAGAATGAGATGTGCAAAATTCTCTGGGATTTTCTGATACAAGCAGATTACCTAATCCTGGCTAGAAGACCAGACCTAATGATGGTTACCTAAAAAGAGAACCTGCCGAAAAGTGGACTTCGCCATCCCGGCAGACTACAAAGTGAAAATAAATGAAAATGAAAAGATAGTCATGTACTTGGACCTTGTCGGAGAACTAAAAAAGCAATGGAATATGTAGGTGACGGTGATACCAGTTGTAATTGGTGCACCAGAAATAATCCCCAAAGGATTGGTAAGGTGACTGGAAGGATTGGAAACTGGAGGACAAGCCAAGGCCATCCAAACAACAACATTGTCAAGATCGGCCAGGATACTGAGAATAGTCCTGGAGACCTGCTGTCACTTAGACTCTAGTGAAAGTCCATCATGCTTGATCCATACCTTATACTGCTAAATGTTAAGCAAGGAAGTATCAAGTACCATTTTTTAAGTCTTTGTTATAACTTGACCTGCGATTGAACCCTGGTCTCCTGGACCATTGGTAAACACTCTTACCATTAATGATAATAAAAATAATAATATAATAGAATATCCAAATAATAATAATTTTAATGATGTTGTGGAATAATAATAATATTAATAATATTATAATAATATTGATAATATAAGAGAATCATCATAATATTTATAATATGCGAGGATCATTAAATAAGTTTTCAGACTTTTTTCATATGGGTACTTTTATTGATATTACACACAGGAAACTCTAGTCCCCTTCGAAGTAATCTCCTCCAGCTGCAATGCACTTGTCGTACCGTTCCAACAACTTCTGGAAGGCCCCATGGAAGTCCTATTGTGTGAGCGTGTCAATGACCTTTGTCACAGCCCCTTTCATCTCCTCAATTGTCTCATAACGACAGCCTCTGAGCTTAGGGAATAACCAAAAGTCACCGGGAGCAAGGTCTGGACTATAGGGAGGCTGAGGAACTGTCTTGATGTCCATCTTAGTCAAAGTCTGTGACAAGGATGGAGTTGTGGACTGGTGCATTGTCCTGGTGGAAATGCCACTGAGCCGATTTGAAGAGTGCTGGCCTCTTCCAATGGAATCTCTTCCTGAACTCCCTTAAAACCTCAACATAGTAACCTTAAGCCTAACCCTAACCCTTTGGCCAATCAACTCTGGTGTTCTGATTTCCTTACTCTTCCCACACTTCTCATCATTCCTCACAGACTCTGTGCCTTCCTTGAATCTCTTATGCTGCTCAAAAACTGACACTCGATTCATGCAAGATGATCAAAAAGCAGTCTAAAGCATTCCATACGTTTCTGTGACATTATTTCCAAGTTTAAAACAAAATTTTATTGCATATCGTTCTTCTAAAGTGTTCTCATGTCCAGATTGCATTTTTGAAAATCACCAGCTGAGACAATCAGGCTTTAGTAGGGTGTATTCCAATTCCTGCTGTAGCTGTTGATTTGAACCTGAAATCATAAAAATTGGTCAGTCATCTCATAAGATGTATTGCAATAACATAGAGAATTTTCAAGAGTCTACGACAATTTTAAATGCCTGTACAAAAAAGTAAGGAAACTTATTGAAGGCACTACGTAAAAGTAAAGTTTGCAACCGTAGTCGAGGGCAACTCAAAGGCTCCCATTTCAATAGCTACTACACTGAGGTGTTGGGGAGGTTGCTACTTCTTTTCCCTGGATTGCTCCATTTACCCTTGATCTGTACCTTATAATGCTGAGTATCAAGCAAAGAAGAATCAAGTACCATTTTTTGAGTCTTTGGTATAACTTGACCTGGGATTGAACCTTGGTCTCCTGGACCATAGGCAAACACTCTGACCATAAATGATGTTAAAAATGATAATATAGTAGAATATCGGAATAATAATAATATTGATAATATAATGATATTATTAATGTAATAATATTGATAATATCAATAATATAAAAGTTGGCGACCTTAGTTGAGAGCAACCTGAAAGCTCCCTTTTCAATTACTACAACACCGAGGTGTAGAGGGAGGGCACAACTCCTTTCCCTGGATTACTCCACTTTACCCTTGATACGTACCTTTATAAGGCTAAATGTTAAGCAACCAGGCATCAAGTACCATTTTTGAGTCTTTGGGTATGACTCGACCTGGGATTGAACCCCAGTCTCCTGGGCCATTGGAGAACACTCTACCGATTAGGCCAATGGGCCGGTCTGAATTCAATTATATAATGGTATAATAATGATATTAATAAGAGTGAATAATAATAATAATACAACAACAACAACAATGGCTCAAAGACTACATAGAAAAACACAAACGAGGACTAATTACAACCATCAGAAACGATACCGACAACACGATAGACGAAAGAGTAACAACAACTAGGAAACAAAAATAGGAAGGAAAACAACTCTATGGCTGCTTTAAGCGTCCAATAAACAACATCTCACACCAAAAAACCTGGACCTGGCTAAGAAAAGGAAACTTTAAGAGAGAAATGGAATCCCTCCTAATAGCAGCACAGGACAACGCAATAAGAACCAATCATATCAAAGCGAGGATAGATAAGATGCAACAAAATAGTAAATGTAGGCTATGCGGTGACAGAGACGAAACGATCAATCACATAATAAGTGAATGCAGCAAATTAGCACAGAAGGAGTACAAGGCGAGACATGACTGGGTTGGCAAGGTGGTCCACTGGGAAATGTGCAGGAAATTTCAATTCGACCATACAAACAAATGGTATATGCACAACCCAGCACCTGTCCTAGAAAATGACAAACATAAACTCCTATAGGACTTTAATATACAAACAGTTCACCTAATCCCGGCCAGAAGACCAGACTTCATAATAATCAACAAAAAAAAAAAATTTGTAAAATTGTCGACTTTGCTGTCCTGGCGGACCACAGAATAAATCTGAAGGAAAGTGAAAAGAAAGATAAGTACCTCGACCTTGCTAGAGAATTGAAAAAGCTGTGGAACATGAAAGTAACGATTGTGCCAATTGCGATTGGTGCATTAGGCACAATAACTAAAGGATTATTAAAAGGCCTGGAAGACTTGGAAATTGGCAGACGGGTAGAGACTATCCAAACGACAGCATTGCTAAGAATGGCCAGAATCCTGAGAAAAGTCCTGGAGACTTGAGGAGACTTGCTGTCACTCAAACTCCAGTGTAAAACTATCAGTTGACACTGATGTGAAAAATTCTAAAGGATTATTATTATTATTATTTTTATTATAATAATAATAATAATAATAGTTGTTGTTGTTGCTGTAGTAGTAGCAGTAGTAGTAGTATAATTAAATGCTCGATAATTTTTTGATGTGTAGATGAAATAAACATTAGAATACTGGTATTTAAAAAAAAAAATATATATATATTTGATAGAACCAAATGAATCCAACTGTTTTATCAGTGAAATTATACAATAGGTAAATTAAAATGTCTGGGAAAAATTATTTGGTTATAAATATTATTATCAGGTGACGTTCTTTTTATAAAGTTTATTGGGTTATATTTCTGTAATATATAACTTTTATATACTATATAGAGGCAGACGTGTAGTGGAAGCATCTGACATGTTTAAAGTGGATCAGATTCAATAGAAATCATCATTTTATCACAAACATTGTCCACTGTCCTTCAAGGTGTATTTTTGAGTGACTCATAATATTTAAAGTGTATCTTTGAGTGATTCATGGTCTATTAGGCACAAATATCTTTGAGTGACTCATTTCTGGTTGAGTTAGATAGATTGATATGAACAGACTGAGATCTCCACCCCTCTCTCTCAGTCTTTTCATATTTATTTCAGTCTATCTATCTATTTATCTATCTATCTAACTCAGTCATTTCATATCTATCTATCTATCTATCTATCTCAGTCTTTTCATATCTATCTATCTATCTATCTATCTATCTATCTATCTATCTATCTCAGTCTTTTCATATCTATCTATCTATCTATCTATCTATCTATCTCAGTCTGTTCATATCTATCTATCTATCTATCTATCTATCTCAGTCTGTTCATATCTATCTATCTATCTATCTATCTCAGTCTGTTCATATCTATCTATCTATCTATCTATCTATCTCAGTCTGTTCATATCTATCTATCTATCTATCTCAGTCTGTTCATATCTATCTATCTATCTATCTATCTCAGTCTGTTCATATCTATCTATCTATCTATCTATCTCAGTCATTTCATATCTATCTATCTATCTATCTATCTATCTATCTATCTATCTATCACAGTCTTTTCATATCTATCTATCTATCTATCTATCTATCTCAGTCTGTTCATATCTATCTATCTATCTATCTATCTATCTATCTCAGTCTGTTCATATCTATCTATCCATCTATCTATCTATCTATCTATCTATCTATCTATCTATCTATCTATCTATCTATCTCAGTCTGTTCATATCTATCTATCTATCTATCTATCTATCTCAGTCTTTTCATATCTATCTATCCATCTATCTATCTATCTATCTATCTATCTATCTATCTATCTCAGTCTTTTCATATCTATCTATCTATCTATCTATCTATCTATCTATCTATCTATCTCAGTCTGTTCATATCTATCTATCTATCTATCTATCTATCTATCTATCTATCTATCTCAGTCTGTTCATATCTATCTATCTATCTATCTATCTATCTATCTATCTATCGATCTCAGTCTGTTCATATCTATCTATCTATCTATCTATCTATCTATCTCAGTTTTTTCATATCTATCTATCTTCACTTAATATTTTGATTTTTCTTTTGTTTTTTGAGAAGTAAAAATTGAGTTAATGTATTTAATTTGGGTTAAAGGGTTTGACATGAGGTAGAACCTGTGGAGAATGTATTTAAAGATATTTTTTACCTGAATTATATACAAGACTGGTTCAAAAGTCATGAAATATTTTGGTAGCATGTGCTGGTTTGTGGCACATACGTTATGTGAACAAAGTAGTTGAAGATGTGAACATCCTATTTACCCAACCCCTCCGCTCGGGCAGGATATGACACAAGGTCAATTTTTAAGCGGAGTTTAACAGGTTTGAATTCAGAGTTTTCTTTCTCCTAGACTAGTTGCCTACCCAAGGCTGAAGAACCTAGTCTGTCCTACTATTTACCCATAGCTGGAGGGAGAATAATTGGATTCATACCTTTCCCAAGGGTATTAGTGCTATGTGAAATGCAATCAGTCAAGTCCAGGATTTGAACTCGGGTCGCCGTGTTCATTTCCTACGACGATAACAATTACACCACGGGCACCTCCATCTACAGTTGAAGATGTGAACATACTCACTATGGTTGGTAGTATAGTGGTAGTTGGTGCACTGACATGTTGTGCATTGTCTCACTCCATGTATGATTTGGTTTGGTTGGGTTTTATGGCATATCAACCATTTTACGTTATTTAATACCAAATCCTCTTTATACATATATATCAAATATATATGATTTGGTTTGATTGGGTTTTATGGCTGATCAACCATTGTAGGTTATTTAATTCCAAAACCTCTTTATACATATATATTAAATATATAGGATTTAGTTTGGCAGGGTTTTATGGCATATCAACCATTGTAGGTTATTCAATGCCAAATCCTCTTTATACATATATATTAAATATATATGATTTGGTTTGTTTGGCTTTTATGGCATATCAACTATTGTAGGTTATTTAATGCCAAATCCTCTTTATACATATATATTAAATACATATGCTTTGTTTGATTGGGTTTTATGGCATATCAACCATTGTAGGTTATTTACTGCCAAATCCTCTTTATACATGTATATTAAATATATATGATTTGGTTTGGTTAGATTTTATGGCATATGAACCATTGTAGATCATTTAATGTCAAATCCAGTTTATTCATATATATTAAATATATATTTGATTTGGTTGGGTTTTATGGCACACCAACCATTGTAGGTTTTTTAATGCCAAAATCGATTTTTATACATAAAAACCGTTCTATTTCAAACAATTCAGTTGAGCATATGTATAGTTTCAATGTCAAATAACAGTTCTATTTCAAAGAATTCACTTTAGCATAAGTAGACAGTTTAGTTCTATTTAACTCATAGATAGGACCTGATCAAGTGCTACCACTCCGGGACAGAGTGAATCTGGGAGCGATGGCAATGAAAGGGTACTATGCATTCCCCAAAGCTATAGTATTACTGGAGCCTCACCATCAGATTGTTTTGTGTCATAATCAGGACACTCATGGGGTCTTACCCCTCTGTAGAGAAGCAGTTAGTATATTCTACAGCCCCAGCCGACTGGGCAAGTTTGGTGTAAGGATATCATCTTCTCAACATTGGGCTGAAAGGCACCAAGTTGGATGTCTGAAATGTTGTAGGATGTTTAGAAATTTTCGAGTTTGTTTCTCTGTTCGAAAAGAAACTGCGTGCCTGCACTGAAGCCCCATTCTACAAAATATAATGTTGGAAATGCAATAAAGGACACATTAACTTTGTTATCCAGTGTGGGATAATGTTCTTGCTTAGTTTGAAATCACTACTAATAGTCTGCTTGACTAGTTCACTATCCAATATGGTGTAGTATCAGAAATGTTTTTTTGGAAACAAAAATATTGATATGATTTTTTAAAACTTGGGCTCAAGTCAATGTCATTTTGTAGTGTGTTCTCTATCATTTCTTTTTCGTTTTTTATTCTAGCCCAATTGGCTGGGGCTGTAGAATACTCCAACTGCATCTCTGCAGATGGGTAAGACTCTCCTAATGAGTGTCCTGTGGCCCAGTCGGCTAGGGCTGTAGAATACTCCAACTGCATCTTTGCAGAGGGGTAAGACTCTCCCAATGAGTGTCCTGTGGCCCAATTGGCCCAATTGGCTGGGGCTGTAGAATACACCAACTGCATCTCTGCAGAAGGGTAAGACTCTCCCAATGAGTGTCCTGTGGCCCAATCGGCTGGGGCTGTAGAATACTCCAACTGCATCTCTGCAGAGGGGTAAGACTCTCCCAATGAGTGTCCTGTGGCCCAATCGGCTGGGGCTGTAGAATACTCCAACTGCATCTCTGCAGAGGGGTAAGACTCTCCCAATGAGTGTCCTGTGGCCCAATCGGCCAGGGCTTTAGAATACACCAACTGCATCTCTGCAGAGGGGTCAGACTCCCCCAACGAGTGTTTCGGGTATAACACTAAACAATCTAATGGTGAGGCTCGAGTAATGCTGGAGCTTTGGGGAATGCAGAGTACCCCTTCATTGCCATCGCTCCCAGGTCTATTCTGGCCTGGAGTGGTAACTCCTGATAAGGTTCTATCTATAGGTTAAATAAAACTGTTTGACATTTAAACTGAGTGCAAACAAATAATTGATAGAATTATCAGTGATACATAGCAATACTTGAGACCATTTACCTACGTTGACTTATGTATATAAATCATGTATATTTAATATATATGTATAAAGAGGATTTGGCATTAAATAACCTACAATGGTTGATATGCCATAAAACCCAACCAAACCAAATCATATATATTTAATATATATGTATAAAGAGGATTTGGCATTAAATAACCTACAATGGTTGATATGCCATAAAACCCAACCCAACCAAATCATATATATTTAATATATATGTATAAAGAAGATTTGGCATTAGATAACCTACAATTTTTGATATGCCATAAAACCCAACCAAACCAAATCATATATATTTGATATATATGTATAAAGAGGATTTGGCATTAAATAACCTACAATGGTTGATATGCCATAAAACCCCAAGAAACCAGACTTTTTTATTCCTCCCTCCCAGCTTGATGTTTTTATACCTCCCCTCACCCCAGGATACTGCCTTTCACTTGAAGAATGTTATAGCTCTTGGAATTGATACTTGTCAGTAGACTGCTTCTCTAGCCACTGAATGATTTGGGAAGTATACTTGTAGTTGATGAGGATATAGACCAAGTTAAAAGCATAATAAGGGTAACCTGAAGCCAAACATGTTCCGTTGTTGGTATCATTGTGGAACAAGAAAATTTTGGGGAAACTTTTCTTGTTTCCCAATGATACCTAGACTATTTAAACTTGCTCAGATTTGGTTTGGTTGGGTCTTTTGGCATATCAACCATTGTAGGTTATTTAATGCTAAATCTTCTTTATACATATATATTAAAGATAAATGATTTGATTTGGGAGGGTTTTATAGCATATCAATCATTGTAGGTTATTTAATGCCAAATCTTCTTTATATATATATATATATATATATATATAAGGAGGTGCCCGTGGTGTAATGGTTATCGTCGTAGGAAATAGACACGGTTCAAATCCTGGATGTGAATGATTGCATTTCACATAGCACTAATACCCTTGGGAAAGGTATGAATCCGAATATTCTCCTTCCAGCTATGGGTAAATAGTAGGACAGACTGGGTTCTTCAGCATTGGTGAGGCAACTAGTCTAGGAAAAGGAAAACTCTGAATTTATACCTGTTAAACTCCGCTTAAAAATGACCTTGTGTCATATCCTGCTCGAGCGGAGGGGTTGGTAAATAGGATATATATATATATATGATATTATTCAATCCAGAAAATCCAGAGTATATATATATATATATATATATATATATATATATATATATATGTATATATATATATTATTTAGTTTGGTAGGGTTTTATGGCATATCAACTCTTGTAGGTGACTTGAGCCAAATATGGATGTGCAAACATGGACGCTAACTGAACAGATGGAGAAAAAACTTGACAGCAACTATACAAGAATGCTGCGAGCAATATTGAACAAGTCCCGGAGGCAACAGTCCACAAAGCTGCGGCTATACAGCCACCTACCACCCATCAGGAAAACTATCAAAGTTAGATGAACCAGATATGCAGGACACTGCCGGAGAAGCAGGGACGAGCTCATAAGTGATGTACTCCAATGGACCCCCTCACATGGCCGAGCAAAAGCAGGGCGACTAGCTCGAACCTACATACAGTAGCTCTGTGAGGATATGAGATGTAGCCCTGAGGACCTGCCAGAAGCAATGAACAATAGGGAGGGGTGGTAAGAGAGGGTCAGGGATATCCGTGCTGGTGGCACGACAAGTCGGTCCCGGCTTCAAGCGTCCTGCGTGTCTAGCCACACTGAAGAGTTCTGATAGAACGAAACAGTCTGTCTGTGGATGACTATATATATATATATTATTCAATCCAGTAAATCTGGAGTATATATATATATATATATATATAAATATATATATATATATTATTAAGTTTCATTGGGTTTTATGGCATATCAACCATTGTAGGTTATTTAATGACAAGTTATCTTTATACATATATATTAAATATATATAATTTGGTTTAGTTGGGTTTTATGGCATATCAACCATTGTAGGTTATTTAATACCAAATCCTGTTTTTATATATATATTAGATATATATGATTTGGTTTGGTAGGGTTTTATGGCATATCAACCATTGTAGGTTATTTAATACCAAATCCTGTTTTTATATATATATTAGATATATATGATTTGGTTTAGTTGGGTTTTATGGCATCTCAACCATTGTAGGTTATTTAATACCAAATCCTGTTTTTATATATATATTAGATATATATGATTTGGTTTGGTAGGGTTTTATGGCATATCAACCATTGTAGGTTATTTAATACCAAATCCTGTTTTTATATATATATTAGATATATATGATTTGGTTTAGTTGGGTTTTATGGCATATCAACCATTGTAGGTTATTTAATACCAAATCCTGTTTTTATATATATATTAGATATGTATGATTTGGTTTGGTAGGGTTTTATGGCATATCAACCATTGTAGGTTATTTAATACCAAATCCTGTTTTTATATTTATATTAGATATGTATGATTCAGTTTAGTTGGGTTTTATGGCATATCAACCATTGTAGGTTATTTAATACCAAATCCTGTTTTTATATATATATTAGATATATATGATTTGGTTTGGTAGGGTTTTATGGCATATCAACCATTGTAGGTTATTTAATACCAAATCCTGTTTTTATATATATATTAGATATATATGATTTGGTTTGGTAGGGTTTTATGGCATATCAACCATTGTAGGTTATTTAATACCAAATCCTGTTTTTATATATATATTAGATATATATGATTTGGTTTGGTAGGGTTTTATGGCATATCAACCATTGTAGGTTATTTAATACCAAATCCTGTTTTTATATATATATTAGATATATATGATTCGGTTTAGTTGGGTTTTATGGCATATCAACCATTGTAGGTTGTTTAATACCAAATCCTGTTTTTATATATATATTAGATATATATGATTTGGTTTGGTAGGGTTTTATGGCATATCAACCATTGTAGGTTATTTAATGACAAATCATCTTTATGTATCTATTAAATGTAGGATTTATAAATGCATTCTATTGATAACATTTTTAAATGAGCCTGAGTTCGTTTTTTTAATACAGGTATAGAGTTTCAAGTATTACTGTTTAACATTAATAATTCTATTCAACTTTACTCGTTAATTTGTTTGCCCTGTCGGCTGGGGCTGTAGAATACACAGACTACTTCTCTGCAGAGGGGTAAGCCCTTCCCCCCAACGAGTATCCTGGATATGACAGAAAACAATCTGATGGTGAGGTTCCAGCAATGCTGGAGCTTTGGGGAATTCAGAGTACCTCTTTATTGCCATCGCTCCCAGGTCTACTTTGGCCCCGGAGTGGTAGCACCTGATAGGGCCCTATCTATAGGTTAAATAGAACTAACAGCATACTTATGCTAAAGTGGTTTGAGTAAACTGAATAGCTTGAAATAGAAATGTTTTTGACAATTAAACCGTACTTACATTTAAACTGCGTGCTTATGCTTAACTGAATTATTTGAAATAGAACTGTTTTTCAACATTAAAACTGTATTTACACTTAACTGAATTATTACATATAACTGCTTGAATAGTTTGAAATGGAAATGTTTTTGACAATTAAACTGTGTACTTATGCTAAAGTGAATTGTTTTAAATAGAACAGATTATTTACATAAAAATGGATTTGGCTTTAAATATCCTACAAAGGTTGATATGCCATAAAACTCAACAAACCAAACCAAACCATCGTTAATTTGTTCATAGTTAAGTAGTTCCAAGTATTGTTATGTATCACTAACAATTCAATTAAATGTCATTCATTTGTTTTCATACAGTGAAATGGTCAAACAGTTCTTTTTCTAACAATCCGATTTAATGTAAGTCATTTGATTGAACACAGTTCAAATGTCAATGATCATAAAATTCAATGTTTCCAAAAAGTCAGTTTGAGATGTACTAAAATTTAAGATATAATAATAATTTAAAAAAAAATAATAATGAAGGCAAAAAATTTTCAAATAAGATATAATAATATTTACTACTTCTAACAATTCAATTTAGTATGTCATTTGTTTGTACACAGTTTAAATAGTCAAACAATTCCATTTGACCAATAGATAGGACTCTGTCAGGTGTTACCACTCCGGGCCAGAGTGGACTTGGGAGTAAAGGCATTGAAAAGGTACTCCACATTACCCAAATCTCCAAGACTTGAGCCTCACCATCAGATTGTTTAGAGTCATATCAGGACAGTTGTTGTGGGGTTGGGGTCTTACCCCTCTGCAGAGATGCAATTGGTGTATTCTATAGCACCCCCCACCTCAGTTGACTGAGTTAAATGTACTCTGAGTCATTATGAGTTTTCGTTTGTGATAATGAACATTACCGACCCTGTACTAAGTGCTTTGATTATTTAGAACATTCTGTCTAAATTTTGCTTTAGGATATCTTCATTTTTTTTATTTGAGTTGTTCAGTGCAAAAAAAAAAAAAAGAAGGTATAATAATGATTTATTTTAGCAATAAAAAAGATATGAAATTTAATATAAAGGATATAATAATGAATTGATACGATGAGAAATATATAATGATTTAATTCAATTAAAAAACGAATATAATAAAATGTTCGATTGAGATAAAATAAAATTAGATATAAAAAAAATAATTATTCAGTATCATAAAAATGATATTGTGAGGATTTAATATAAAAAAATAGATATAATAATGCTCTAATATAAAAAGGATATAATTGTGATTTAATATAAGAAAAAAGATATTATTATTTAATATAAAAAGATAAAATAACGATTTAATATAAAAAAGATATCATCATCATCATCATCATCACGTCATGCCGCTAGCACGGATATCCCTGACCCTCTCTCGCCACTTCTCCCTATCATTCATCGCTTCCGGCAGGTCTTCAGGGCTACATCCCATATCCTCACATAGCTGCTGTATGTATGTTCGAGCTGGTCATCCTGCTTTTGCTTGGCCATATGCGGGGGTCCATCGGAGTACATCACTGATGAGCTCATCCTTGCTTCTCCAGCAGTGTCCTGCATGTCTGATTCGTCTGACTTGTATAGTTTTTGTGATGGGAGGCAGGTGGCCGTATAGTTGGTGTCTCGTGGGGTGTTGCCGCCAGGACTCGTTCAATATTGCTCTCAACATTCTTGTGTAATTGCCGTCTAGCTTCTTCTTCAGCCGTTTAGTTAGTGTCCAAGTGGTGCATCCATATAGCAGTATCGATACGACCGCGGCCTGGAAGAAACTGCGTTTCATTTTATCGGTCATGTCTGATTTCCATATGATCGAGAGCCTATCGATAGCTGTCCATGCTTTTGTTAGTTGTGTGTCGATGTCCTTTTGAGACACTGCTTCCTAGGTAGGTGAATTTAATATAACAAAAAAATGTAATGATTTTATATAAAAACAAAAAGATGCAATAATGATTTATAATAAAATAGAAAATTTAATATGATAAAAAATCAGATTGAGATGTAATGAATTTTAATATAACAAAAAAAAAAAAATCATGATTTGATATCACAAAAATATATAATGGTTTTATATAAAAACAAAAAGATATAATAAATATTTGATATAATAAAAAAGATATGATATAATTGAGATATAATAAAATTCAATGAAATAAAAAATGATCACAAAATTTAATATTTCAAAAAGTCAGTTTGAGATGTACTAAAATTTAAGATATAATAATAATTTTAAAAAATAATAATGAAGGCAAAAAATTTTCAAATAAGATATTATTATATCCTTTATATTATATTTACTATAATGAGAAATAATGATTATTATAAGATTTAATATAATAAAAAGTTAGATTGGGATAAAAAAAAGTTTAATAAAGAAAAAAAAGATAGGATAATAATTTAGTATTATAATAATAATAATAAAAACAATTTTTTTTTAAAAAAAAGGATATAATAAAATTTACTAAAATGAAAGATTATGATTATAAGATTTAATATAATAAAAAGTTAGATTGGGATAAAAAAATTTAATAAACCAACAAAGATTGGATCATAATTCAATAATTAAAAAATACTATATAATAATCATTTAATAAAATAATAAAAAGATTATAACAGATATAATAAAATTTAATATAACAAAAAGAAAAGATATAGCAATGATTCGATATGATAATAAAAAAGACACAATAAGATATAATTAATGTACAATGAAAATTTAAAATAATATAAAATATAATTCTGAAATTTAATTTAATTTAAAAAGTTAGTTTGAAATCTAAAAATCTTGGGAATTTTTAAATGAATTTTTTGAATGGATACGGAAATACGGCTAAGAAAATTGAATCAAGTGGAGATCACCGAGCGCGCATGCGCATTGGAATACATGTGCTTTTTCCGCGAAATTTTTAGTTTGTGGTTTCCCCGCTGTTGTTATTGTTGTTGCGGGAATTCGGCTTCTTCCCCTGTTCGGACCCCTTTAAACCAAGATCCTACCGCAGTCCCTTCTGCTACCTGTTCGCGGAGAGGACGCACGTTTCTAGGTAAGATTTTTAAAAATATTCAAGAGGGGAAAAAAAAAAAAAAAAAATTATATATATATATGTATATATACATACATATAAAAACCAAGAAAAAACAATTCATAAATATAGTTACATTTTTTTTTTCCTTTCTAGTTTCTTTTTCTTCACTTGACTTGAATTTTTTTTTTTTTGGTCTCTTAATAATCTGAAAAATTATCAGTCGTCTTCGACTTGAAAAAATAAATATAAAAATAAAGATTCTCCCCTCTTTCTTTTTCGATCTGGATTTTATTCACTAACTTAAATTGAGAGCTATATATAATGTATCTATATTTGATTTTTTTTTAATGTGTAAGGAAAATTTTTGATTTAATTTTATTTTATCTATTTTTACATTCTTCCATTAATAAAATTATTTCTGTTTGTTTGTTTAAAAAGGCTCTATTTTTCTAATTAAGATGAATTTATTATCAATAAGTGCAACTTAATTTGAAAGAAAGCTTTTAACTATATTTAGTATTTGCGTTAGTTTACTAAAAAAAATGTTTATCTTACCATGAAATCTATTAAAAGATAAACAGGAAAAAAAAAAATAACGAAAAAATTGACAAAACCACAAAATAATGCTATCTTCGTCCTGTTATAGTGTTATACGCAAATAGAACAACTATTAAACATTTTACTATTAAAAAAAAAAAATGAAAAAAGACAGTCAATAATAATGTCGATAAAACTCAATTTCCAAACAGATAACAAATGGTTTTTTCTATAACTGTTCCAATTTTCTCCCTTCTATAGAATATATTTATTATTAAAGGTTAGAAAAGCAATTATATCTCTTTCCCGATATTTCTTTTCTATTTCTTTTTAAAAAAATTTTTTTATTTCCAGGTTTTGATTTCTGTATATAAATTTCTCATCTTTAAGAAAACAATCACCATTATCACTATATATATATATATATATATATATATATATATAACATTGCAGTCTCTCACTTTTTCCTAATAATGTCTGAGGTGCCTCCGTTAAAAAAAAAACATCTGGGGGATTTTTATCCTTGTCTTCTCTTACTCGCAAACCTTCTATAAGTAACATTGTTTTTTTAATTTTGAAGAAAGAAAATGATTCCGTTATTTCGTATTCCCCCAAATTTCCGACCATTTTTACATCTAAAATTACGTCCCTTCGCGTGTTCCAAATATCTCGACTTGTCGACTCGTTTTAAAATGACAAGGCCATCTCTTAAAAGAGAGGGGAAAAAACCTGACGATAAACGTATTTTCCCTACAGAAGCCCAATCCAGTAAGTATTGTAGATTGTTTCGCAAATTCTGCTTTTTAAGAAGGAATTTTTCTCGGTTTTTAAGATCTAATGAGGAGTTTAGTCAATAATTTTGTTTTTGTTGATTTATTAAGAATTATTTATTTTAACATCGGTTAGTAATTTTAAGTTTATTTTATTTACTTTTTATTGATTTGATGATTTTTTTTTATTAATTAAATTGCTCTTGTTGGTCATCTGTACTTATTCGAAGGGAGAAAAAAAGCTATTGTATATCAGTTTTTTTCTAAGGATTTATTAGTCTTCTACCCCCCCCCCCTTTTTTTTCTTTTTTTTTTTTGAAAACTGTTTGAATTTTTTTTTTTTTTTTTTCTGATACTCAATTTTTTGTATTATTTTTTCTTTATGTTCGTAGTTTGAAACATTGTTATTTTAATTAGTGAAAACTTTTTCTTAAAAAAGAAAAAAAAAAAGGAGGGGGAAAAAGAAAACAAAAACATTTGACTATACACGTGTATATCTTTCTTTCCTTTTGGTAATGGATTTTTCGATCTTGTGCATTCGTTTATATTTTAAGTAGGTTTTAATAACCAGGCTTTTTTTCTTGCAATAATGTTAAACTTGAGTGGGTGTGTTCTTTTTCACCCTTAAAATTCATAACAGCACCCCCTTAAAAAAACAAACAAACAAACCTGCCCATGACAATATTTTTAGCCCATGCTATAACTATTGTCCTTGATATATGTCGACTTTGAATAGGTTTTATTTTTTAGAAATATTTCTTAATTTTTAGACGAATCTGTTTAAAAAGAAAATTCTGCTTAAATCAAAGAAACTAAAAAATTTACGAATATCACTGTTTTTCTTCAAAATCAGTATAAAATGGCTACATAATGAAAACTTTTTAAAAAATCCATTTAATCTGCGTATATTTGTATATTTTTTAATATATTGGACACTTCGATCATCGCCCCTTTTTTTTTTTTTTTTTTTTTTTGCTTTTAGAAATGTAAGTATTTGATTTGTTCAAAAACAGAAATATTAAATAAAGGAAGGTTGGCTGTTTCATTCTTGCAATATAAGCATTGGTAAAAAAAAAAATTCCCCCAAAAGACTTTAATCGGCTAAATGTCTGGTCTTGCTGAATGAGTGAAATTGGCTTATTAACTTTCGAAAGACCGTCACTTTAGACATTTTTTTAGTCGCTATCTAAACGCGTCAAGGTTGGTATGAAGTTTAACTTTTCAGTATTTTAGGTGAAAAGATTTATTTCTATTATTTTTTATTCATAGGGATCAAATTTTTAACTTTTACTACCAATCAGCTACCGTAGTTTTGGTCACATGACTAAACGGTGACATGGGAAAGAGGAGCCTGTTAATACAATACCCGACCTGTTGGCGGTATTTTTTTTGTTTTTAAATAAGGTTTTGCTCTGCATAATCTCCCACCTTTTCTTTTTAAACCTCTCATATTCAAAAAAACAAAACAAAAAAAACAAAAAAACAGGCTTTTAGAATTTTATTAGCCGTTCTTGGTGGGGGCAGATAGTTGAGGTGCAACTTCAGTCATCACACTATTCATTCAAAGAGTTAAAAATAAAAAAAGCCAGGCTTTGGAATGCTCTTCCTTATTTGGAAGATAGGCGCTTTATATTCTTTCTACTTTCTTTTTGGTTCCTTTGGATTGTATAAACTGGCTCTGGTTTTTTTGATCTTCGCTGAATAAATATGGATTGAAAGTAGAACCGTAAAATTTTAGTAAATGATTTTCATTTTTTTCCAGCAATCTCACGATTATCTATAAACCTACCTACCTAGCAACCAAATAAATATTTCACCAAATTTGGTTTTTCAATTCATCCTTCTTCCATATATATTCTGGCTGCAACAGAAGAGAACTTGAAGAAAGCTTGTGCCATTTCAAAACAACATGGCATCTATGCCAGAATTCCTGCAGATATTCCTATCTATCTATTGACTGCCATACCACGGCTTTGTCATTTGACTGAAATCTCTTCTAATCTATATAACACACACAAATATATATATATATAAGCTTCAAAATCTTTGATTCTTGCACAGAAAAAGCCCATCCATAAAAAACGTTTAATTTTGTTGTAATGTACAAAAGAATATAAAAATATTCACGTTATTAAAAGTCCAAGAGTAAGTTTCATTCATTAAAAAAAAATTCTTTCTAATTAAGATTTTTTTGCTGAAGCTCGAATTATGTCTCAGAAATTACTGATCGTCTATAACTTGATATTTTCTTACTGATCAGAGAGGGAAAAAGACTTAAAGAAAAATAGCAGAATTAGAGTTGGCGACTGTTGTTGCAGGTGACCCAAAGGCTCCCTTTTCAATAGCTACTACTCTGAGGTTTAGGAACGGCGCTACTCTTTTTCCTGGATAGTCCCACTTTACCCTTGATATGTACCTTATAATGCTGAGTGTTAGGTAAGAAGGTATTAAATACCTTTTTTTAGTATATGGTATTAAACAATTTGATGAGGCTCCAGTAATGTTGAATCTTTGGGAAATACGGAGTACCCCTTTATTACCATCGCTCCCAGGTCCACTCTGGCCCGGAGTATTAGTACCTGATAGGGTCTTATCTATGGGTCAAATAGAACTGTTGGATATTCAAACTGTACTCGTTAAACTAAATTGTTTGAAATAGAACTGTTTTGACATTTTTGAAAATAAAAAATTGTACTTATGCTAAACTAAATTGTTTGAAATAAACTGTTTATATGTATAAAAATGAATATGACATTAAATAACTTAAAGAGGTTGATATGCCATAAAACCAAGTTTCTCTCTCACCCCTAGTGGTATTACGACGTTCCATCTACGGGTCAAATCTATTTGAAAAATTATTCATGTCCAATAAAATTGTACAAAAAAACAAGAAATAAATCTTAAATGACTACATAAAAAATGTTAATATGAACCTTTAATGAATGTGATTCTGTAACCTCTAAGTATGAATTGCCCAGTCAGCTGGGGCTGTAGAATACACTGACTGCACCTCTGCAGAGGGGCAAGACCCAACACCCCCCCACCAACGAGTGTCCTGGATATGACACTAAACAATCTGATGGTGAGGTTCCAGCAGTGCTGGAGCTTTGGAGAATGCAGAGTACTCCTTCATTGCCATCGCTCCCAGGTCCACTCTGGCCTGGAGTGGTAGCACCTGATAAGGGCCCTATCTATGGGTTAAATAGAACTAACAGCATACTTATGCTAAAATGAATTGTTTGAGTAAACTGAATAGCTTGAAATAGAAATGTTTTTGACAATTAAAAGGTACTTACATTTAAACTGCGTGCTTATGCTTAACTGAATTATTTCAAATAGAACTGTTTTTCGACATTAAAACTGTATTTACACTTAGCTGAATTGTTACATATAACTGCTTGAATAGTTTGAAATGTAAATGTTCTAAACTGTACTTATGCTAAACTGAATTGTTTTAAATAGAACAGATTATTTACATAAGAATAGATTTGGCATTAAATAACCTACAAAGGTTGATATGCCATAAAACTCAACAAACCAACCAAACATCTAAGTATGAAATAACCCTAGGTTGGTTGATATGCCATTAAACTCAATCTAATCTTCTGGTGTGATATTCAAAAGCAGGTGAAATTCTAGCAACCATTCCCAGGTGACCTCCTCAAATGAATTTTAACACCTGAAACTGGTCTCAAAAGCTTGAGAAATTATTTTACAAACAGGTTTTATTTGTCCATTGTTTTGTTTCTCTGAGCTCAAAATATTTTTTTCTGAATAAGTCTGTACATTTTTTTACATTTCTTTTTCTTTTTCTTTCTTTTTTAACAAAAAACATGGAAATCTCATTTGAAAACTTGGCCCAGTCTGAGAATACACTGTACAATACACCGACTGCATCTCTGTAGAGAGGTAAGATCAATGAGTGTCCTGGGTATGACATTAAACAATCTGATGGTGAGGCTCCAGTAATGCTGGAGCTTTGGGGAATGAAGATTACCCCTTCATTGCCATCACTCTCAGGGTCCTAACTATGGACCAAATAGAACTGTTTGACATTTAAACTAAGTGCAAACAAATTACTTATGCTAAATTGAATTGTTAGAAATAGAACTGTTTGATCATTTAACTATGTATAAACAAATGGCTTAAGTGATACATAGGAATATTTGGAAATATTTAACTTTGTTGACTTATGTTTACAAATCGTATCTAATATATATATGTATAAATCAAATTTGGCATTAAATAACCTACAGTCGTTGATATGCTATCAAACCAAACATGAAATATGCTAAACTGTTTGAAGTAGAACTGTTTGATCATTTAACTGTGTGGAAACAAATAACTGATGTTTAATTGAATTGTTAGTGATACATAGCAATACTTGGAACCATTTAACTGTGTGCAAAAGAATGAGTTTAGGCTCGTTTAAAAACATTATCTCTAAAATGTGTTTACAAATCATATTTAATATATATTGTTATGAACTTGAAGCATGCGGGTGAACCGCAGGTTAAAAAAAATGGTAGGATCCTTTCTCAGAATTTGCTTAAGGATTTAAAAAGCACAAGGGATTCAATGAAAAGCAAACACAAAACAACGGATGTCTAGAATACAATATTTATTTTAATTTGACAATGAAAGATAAAATAAAAAAAAAAAAAAAGGAAAGAAAAAAATATTTTACAAATAAGAGAAAGAAGTCACAAACAAAGAAAAGGTTCAAGCAAACATCTACATATAATATGATTAAAACCCACAAAGACTTATTTGCCTTTATGAAAGTTCATTTGAAATTTCAGTTCACTTAAGACTGTGTGTAATATTACGGATGGGCGCTGTCGTTGAGAGCGCATGAGCGCATCGGCTGTAGTCAGTCAGTAAAGGTGTCACGAAATTAGCGCGTGCAGGCAGAATGACCTGCAAAGTTAGACGTGATTTTAAAATAATCACAGATGAATTATCACGTGTTTCATGACAGTTTCACTGGTGACATCGAACATTCGGGGATCTTCGATTTGTTCCCCAAAATCTCTATATAAGAAAACAGGTCACGAGATTTTGGGAGAGTTGAAGGCAGCTTTCAAAACGGGCGCGTCATAGGTTTCGAGGCCCCGACCCATCTGTCAGGCGTGTGTCAACAGCCAGCTCTCACCGACACCTGTTGTCGCCAACAAGAGGAAGGGAGAAGAACATAACGAAATGAACTTTTCAAGTTGCAACGATCGTAGCCCTAAGCAAATAATAATCGACTACTATATTTTCTTCCCTAACCTTCGAGTTTAAGTATTTCTTTTTCTGCGGACTCCTTTCTTTAAAACACAACATGTTGGTCCTATGTTACATGTGCCTTATGTCAATTATGGGAGGGTTGTCCTCGTGGCATAATGGTTAAAGCGATGGACTGCGAAATCGTAGTAAGCGAGTTCGTATTTCAGTCGCGCTATTCCATTCACTTTCGGGCAAATACCCTTGGGAAAGGTATGAACCCCCTTATCCTCCAAGCTAGGGGTTAAATAGTACCACTACTATTCTTCTCGGAGAATGGCTTTGGCATTAAATAACCTACAACGGTTGATATGCCATTAAACAAAGAAACCAAACCAATCAATTATGGGAGTTGACGGTGTTATTTTTTTTTTTTTCAATGTCAGTCAACTTTAGTCCCAAAGTCCGTTTTATTACCGATACATTTTCATCTTTGTTGGTCAACGAAATATGTCTCGTATTCTTTCCTTGCAAACAGATGATGTCATCTTCATTGGTGATGGGGTCATAAAGTGGAATTGAACCTATTCACTATCCATTCTACACCCTCGGATGTCAGGCTGGAAACTGAAGAAAAATGGTCAGACTTTTCACGTGATGTAGTGATGTAGTTGAGTTTGAAGTTGCCTGCAGATGCTACTGTAGATCATATTCCCAGCTTAGGGTCACAAAGTTCGCTGTGAGCAAACAGTGGTGGCAGAGAGAGAGAAACAGGTTTAATCGTAAGAAATGCTTGTTTGCAAACTCAAGATTTAATTTCATTTTTATACAGATCTTATTTTATTCTACCCAGCTAGCAAAATTGGGCTGAGTTCATGTTAGGTGGATTTGGAATTAAATAATCTAAAATGGTTGATATGCCATAAAACCCAACCAAACCAAATCATATCTTATCTATTTAATATATATGTATAAAGAGGATTTAGCATTAAATAACCTACAATGGTTGATATGCCATAAAACCCAACCAAACCAAATCATATATATTTAATATATATATATATATATATGTATTAAGAGGATTTGGCATTAAATAACCTACAATGGTTGATATGCCATAAAACCAAACTCATCATTTGAAAAGTGATTTTGGACAAAATCTTTTTTTTTTTCTTAAATAGGGTTTAATTTAATTTTATTTTATTTTTTCTTAAACACGGTTTATTTATTTATTTTTTTCTTCACAGAAAGTTTCTGAAATAGAAAAACATTTTACTCTAGTCCAAGGCTACCCTGTTGACGGGGCTTAGAAATATGCTAACTGTATTCCCCCTATTCTAGGGCGATTACTCTGTGCAAAAAAGGAGGGGTATCCTGGTTTTGACATTAGACTTCATCTGATATACCTGTTAGGGCTATATCTATTCTATTTAGGAGGTGCCCGTGGTGTAATGATTATTGTCGTAGGAAATGGACATGGCGACACGAGTTCAAATCCTGGACGAGACTGATTGCATTTCACATAGCACAAATACCCTTGGGAAAGGTATGAATCCAATTATTCTCCCTTCAGCTATGGGTAAATAGTAGGACAGACTATGTTCTTCAGCCTTGGTGAGGCAACTAGTCTAGGAGAAGAAAAACTCTGAATTCAAACCTGTTCAACTCTGTTTAAAAATTGACCTTGTGTCATACCCTGCCCAAGTGGAGGGGTTGGTAAATATATATATATCTATTCTATCAAATCGAAAAATTATTTGTATTTGATAGGGTCATATGCAAAAACAAAACCTTTATAAACATCTACACCAAAAATGTTGCTATGAATGCAATTCCCTAACCACTAGTCATAAAATAACTTGAGACAGGTTGACATGCCATCAAAATCAGTTGGATATTAGTAGACAATAGATAGGATATGATTTGATATCCTAAACAATGGTTATTTTACAGTCCTTGCTGGTATGGCAGAATACACTGACTGTATCTCTGCAGAAGGGTAAGATTCCCCCACCCCCAATGAGTGTCCTGGATATGACATTAAACAATCTGATGGTGAGACTCCAGTAATGCTAGAGCTTTGGGGATTGCAGAGTACCCCTTCATTGACATTGCTCCCAGGTCCACTCTGGCCTGGAGTGGTAGCATCTGAAAGGATCCTATCTATGGGTCAAATAGAACTGTTTGACATTTAAACTGAGTGCAAACAAATGACTTATGCTAAATTGAATTGTTAGAAATAGAACAGTTTGATCATTTAACTGTGTAAACAAATGGTTTGGTTTGGTTGTTTAATGGCATGTCAGCCTTTGTAGGTTATTTAATGCCAAAGCCATTCTCCAAGAAGAACAGTAGTGGTACTATTTAACCCCTAGCTTGGAGGATAAGGGGGTTCATACCTTTCCTAAGGGTATTTGCCTGAAAGTGAACGTAATAGCGCGACTGGAGTATGAACTCGCCTACTACGATTCTGCAGTCAATCGCTTTAACCATTACACCACGAGGACACCCCCCATAAACAAATGACTGATGTTTAATTGAATTGTTAGTGATACATAGCAATACTTGGTACTATTTAGCTTTGTTGACCTCTGCTAAATTGAATTGTTAGGAATAGAACTGTTTGGACATTTAACTGTGTATAAACAAATGACTGATGTTTAATTGAATTGTTAGTGATATATAACAATACTTGGTACTATTTAGCTTTGTTGACTTCTGCTAAATTGAATTGTTAGGAATAGAACTGTTTGGACATTTAACTGTGTATAAACAAATGACTGATGTTTAATTGAATTGTTAGTGATATATAACAATACTTGGTACTATTTAACTTTGTTGACTTACATTAGATATATATGATTTGTAAACATATATGTATGAAGAGGATTTGGCATTAAATGATACATCATAAAACCAAACTGTTGTATCATGGTAAGGAAGAGATCCGCAGTAAAATAAAAGCTAATTATTTATTAACTGTAGTGGTACAATCCAACAAATACAAGTCTCGCGCTGTGGATGTTATGTCTGAAGTTGGTCTTACTACTGACCGAGATCTTGCAGAACCTTCGGGCATAAAAAACACAATGTCTTTTATACCTCTGCAATACCGGAAGTCACATGGTAAGAGCCACTATACAACACAATATTTAATAAATTCCATTACATTTAAAATTTTCTTTATTTAACAAGTCTTTTTGTTATGGTAACAGGAAGCTGGCTCATTTTGAGTGATGTCAGGAATGCCATGTTATTAATATCCATGTATTTTCCAAACCTGCAATTCATCCATCTTGTAATGGAATGATCTGATGATGTAGAAAATTGTTACACTTAGAAGTTTCCATAAAAAAAAAAGGGGGGGGGGTCATAAAGTTTTCAGCTAATAATTTAAGGAAAAGCATGAAATTCTTCCACCTCGGTTCTTTATGAGTATAAAAACTGGTTTTACCTATTTATATATAGTATAAAACTACTTTATAAACTATAGTACAAACTATTTTACCAATTTATCTATAGTATAAAACTATTTATAAACTATAGTATAAAGTATTTTACCAATTTATCTATAGTAGAAAACTACTTTATAAACTATAGTACTGATTTATCTATAGTATAAAAACTGTTTTACCTATTTATCTATAATGCAATGACACAGCTAACCAACTCGAATCATTTGTTCAGGTTCTACATTGTATTTGCTAGTGTTTTCTCTGTCACAACAAAACTTACTGTATTTGATGGCAGATAAGACGCACCCCAATTTCAGCTGGGCAAATGAAGAAAAGAAAAAACAAAGTACGAATATTAAACCTGATGAAATTATTATAATGAATATTATCAATGATAACACGTTTAATCTACATAATAGCCTTTTAAATAATCACAATAGGTATATGAAAGTTACTAATAGGAGTTGCCAGGTAGCTAATTTTGGCTGACTATCGCAAATTTTAAACATATAAGACACGGTAATTTTAAAAGATATTTTTGTAAAAAAAAAAAGTGTACCCTATATGCTGTCAAATATGGTAATTTAATATTGTTGGTAAAGTAGGAGGTCATTTAGTGCAGCAGGGATTGACTATGATAGTCCAGTTGGTAGCTTGATTGCCAAGCCTATTGGATTGTTGACGATTGGGTTAACTTTATGTTGGACTTGGTGGTGGTGGTGGCGGCTGTATTTTTGATGATCACTTCCATTCTCTTGAGTATATGCTCTACATGCAAATTATCTATTTTTTATATATATATATATATATATATATATATAGCTTCGGATTTATTCAAATAGGAGTCCAGAGGATGAGTTGTAGATTATCTAATATATATATATATATATATATACACACACACACACACACACACACACACACTAGCTTCGAATTTATTCAAATTAGTCCAGAAGATGAGTTGTATATTATCTATTTTATATATATATATATATATATACTAGCTTCTGATTTATTCAAATAGGAGTCCAGCGGATGAGTTGTAAATTATCTGTGTGTGTGTGTGTATGTATATATATATATATATATATATATATATAATTTTTTTTTTTTTTTTTTTTCATCATACAACATGTGAAAGCACGTGCGATACCTTGTCCTCATCGGCCGCCAACCAGGGTGATAACACAGTTTCAGTAGATCAAGGTGGTACTGCCACTCCTGGCGCTACCAAGCAGCTTTTGCCACTGGACAGGGTATCAAGAGAATTATTTATATATATATATATATATATATATATATATATATACACACTCGCCAGATCAATTAAGAGCAGAGACTACATTGGACGTTAATCTTCATTTTTAGTGTACAGTTTGATCTAAATATATATATATATATATATATATATATAAAGCGTCAGATTGATTCAAATAGGAGTCCAGAGGATGAGTTGTTAAGAAGCGGTCGTGATAGTCTGTAGTGTCTTTTGAGAAGTTGGATGAAAGATACAAAAACTTTCTGCTCAGCTAGCTTAATGGAAAACTGAAACCATCTGTTTGGCTTTTTTCTTTTCACTTTGTGATTTCTAAGATGTGATAAAACAATCCTCCTTCAACTAACAACTATATCGACAAATGGCCATATTTATTTTTGACATTATTGTGAAGAAATTTTATTATCATCAGTTTATATTAATTTCATGTGTTTTATATGAGGGTCATTCAATATGTGAGGGGAATCTTATGTTTGAGGGTCCTTCACTAAATAAGGAGACACCTCCTCCCTGTTTGCCCAGTCGGCTGGGGCTGTAGAATACACCGACTGCAGCTCTGCAGAGGGGTAAGAGCCCCTCCCCCCGTGTCCTGGATATGACACTAAACAATCTGATAGTGAGGTTCCAGTGATGCTGGAGCTTTGGGGAATGCGGAGTACCCCTTTACTGCCATTGCTCCCAGGTATGCTCTGGCCCTGAGTGGTAGCACCTGATAGGGCCCTATTTATGGGTTAAATAGAACTAACGGCATACTTATGCAAAACTGAATTGTTTGAGTAAACTGAATAGCTTGAAATAGAAATGTTTTTGACTATTAAACCATACTTACATTCTAAACTGCGTGCTTATGCTAAACTAAATTGTTTGAAATAGAACTATTTTTTGAGATTGAAACTGTACTTGCACTAAACTGAATTAATATAGAACTGTTTTGACAGTTAACTGTGTGTAAACAAAATCTGTACTTATACGAAACGGAATTAGCTGAATTAGAACTGCTTGACTAAACTGAATAGCTCGAAATAGAAATGATTTTCACAATTAAACTGTTCTTACATTTAAACTGTGAACTTGGGCTAAACTGAATTGTTTGAAATAGAACTATTTCCATAAAAATGGATATGGCGTTAAATAACCTATAAAGGTTGATATGCCATAAAACCCAACCAACCTCTTCCCTGAATGTTTTTCTATAAATGTAAACTTTACATTGTTTGAAATGGGTTCATAACAAAAATTATTTTGTTATCTATCCTACCTATGAACATTAATGGGTATGTCCCATTCCTCATACTGTTATATACCCTACCTATGAACATTAATGGGTATGTCCCATTCCTCATAAATACATTGGACCCTTTTGTGAGGGTGGAGTTTAATATAATGATTAAGTAGTACATGCAGTGGTTTACCTTCTTCGCATTGCTGGCAAGTATTCTATTTTATTATTATAAAGATTTCCATTTCAGTTCCAGCCTCCGTTTTGGTTATTTCTCATTCAGTAACCTTTTGTTAGGTTACAACACATTCAATCATTGCTCTTGGCAGGTCCTCTAGAGTGTATTCAGTGTTTGCAAAGAGCTGATGTAAGTCCCAGCAGTGGTTTACTTTCTTCATGCTGCTGGTAATTATTGTATTTTGTTAATGTTATAAAGATTTCCATTTTGGTTATTTCTCATTCAGTAACCTTTTGTTAGGTTACATCAATTTTGATCTAAAACAAAAAAAATGTATTTTGAGCTGACTCAAAATGGCAGCAAATCAAATGGTGCTTCTGGCCTGAACAAGAGGTCTACCATCATACCATGTTTTTTTTTTAACTCCCAGTGGCTGAGAAGTGCAAACCATGTGAAATTTATTGAAGAAATATATCTATAATATATGAGATGTGTGTTTGTGTGTATATATATATATATAATATAATATATTTATAAATTATTGAAATTTGTTGAAGAATGTTTGTGTACGGAGGGGCATGTTTTAGTCATAAAGAAAAATCTTTTCAAAAGAGCTAAACTTGTGTTTTTCTACTACAAGCCTGAGATGAAAAAGACAGTCCGTGCTTGGAATGGAAACCCACTACCAGGGAAAGAAAAAAATTTAAAGGCAGCAGTCAGTAAAGAAGGTCATGCTGACAGCGTCCTGGGACATGAAAGAGTCTCTGACTTGATTTCCTTGAAAAAAGTGCAACAGTAAGCAATACTTCCTATTGCCAACTCCTTCGGCAAAATACATGCAATTCATTGAATGACCCTCGTAAAACAAACACGGGGGGAAAAAAACAATTCTTTGGCAGAAGTTGAAAAATATCAAATTAAAACAATTATCATTTGGACTATTGTCTTCATATTCCTTGTAATATTTACACTGTTTTGTTTGATGCGTCCTTCTGCCTTCTTATGTCTAACTTGAGAGCCCACAGTGAATTGTAAACTAAAAAAAAAAAAAGCGCAATATGAGCCAAGGGAAGAAAAATCATACCTAATAGTAGTGAGCCGAGCCATTGGCCTAATGAGTAGAATGTTCACCAATGGTCAGGGAGACCGGGGTTCAATCCCAGGTTGAGTCATACCAAATGACTCAGCACCTCTGGAAATCATTTAACTGTGTGCAAACAAATGAGGGAAAGTAAACAAAATGATTTGTATAAGAAGAAATACTTGAAATCATTTAATTCTGAAGGAAAATGAGCGCAAGTTTGTTCAAAAATATTATTAGAAAACTGTTCATGGTTAACATGTGTATTTGATATATATGTTTGTTTGTTTGTGTTACGGCATCTCAACCTCATCGGTCATTTAATACCAAATCAAGTTAAAGAAAATAAGTTTGAAAGGAAATTCGAAGAATTATAATTTGCTTGAAGCATTGCACAAATTATTTTATTGTATTTGTTTAGAGGGCTATTGCAATGCAAAATAATTATTCAGGTCTAACTAATTTCAAAGTAAAATCTTCATCAACATCCAAAAAATCTGAACCTACAACACCCGAATTCATATGAGAAAAAGTCTGATGATAAAGTTTTTACTTTGAAATTATTGTTTTGTTTTATGGCATATCAGCTTCATCGGTCATTTAATGCTGAATCAAGTTAAGGAAAATAAGTCTGAAAAGAAATTCCAAGGAGAGGTCTTAGGAATTAATGATAAAATTTAGATAATTAGTTGGTTATTTGTTTTTTATTAGGAATTTATTTGTAGGAATCATAAAAAAAAACCCTGTGAAACAGGTTGCTGAAGGGATCAGTTTGTTAGAATATATCTAGTAAAGAAAGGGTTTATAGAAGTAATTTGGTCTTATTGTAAATTTCTTTAGATTTTTGTGTATAAATAACTTCACTGTTTTTAAAAATGATATCACATTATTTATTTCAGTGTTTTGGAACAGTTACTTCATATTGTTTGTACTATAGAAGGTTTTATATGGGTTAGGTCGGTACATTCGATGAGAATGTGCTTCATGGTGTATTTCGTCTGGCATGCATAACGCATTGGTTGTTGTTTTCCTTCGAGTAAATAAGAGTGTGTTATCCTTGTATGACCTATCCAGAGTCAGGACAATGTAATTTCCTCTTTTTTTTTTTTTTTTTTTTTTTTTTTTTTTTTTTTTTTTTTCAAGCTTTGCTTCCATTCCCCCAGTGTTGCTTTAATTTCTAATGATTTATTATTTTCATTATTGTTCCAGTGTTGTTGTCTTTGCTGTATGTATTTTATTTATTTTCATTTTAAAGTCTGTATATGGACTTTTAAATTTCTTTTCAGTGGTTAGGTTTATAGTAGACCTGGCTGCTTTATCCGCTTGGTAATTTCCACTGATGCCAGTATGACTTGGGACCCAACATATCTGTATATCATTGTCATTTGATAAATTCTTTAATTTACAAAGTATTCTTATTATTAATGAGTGATCAAATTTTCTATTTTTTTTTTTTAGTAATTCCAACACTGAGATATATAAGTGTAAACAGGATTTGACATTGAACAATTTGCAATGTTTGATATGGCATAAAACCAAACCAAATCACAAAGAACTATTTGTAACATTTGAACTGCACACTTATGTTAAAGTAAATTGTTTGAAATAGAACTGTTTTTACATTTTACTGATTGTAAAAAACAGTATACTTATATATGTATAAAAATGGATTTGGCATTAAATGACCTAAAATGGTTGATATGTCATCAAATCAAACCAAACCAAACCAAACCAGCTGTCACAAATGATGACCAACCCAACCCAACAAAAATGCAAGGAAACGTTGAAAATATAGATAAGTCTAGTATTTACAAATGAATCATGTTTTATAATAAAATAATCCAGGAAGAGTTGATATGCTATTAGATAAATCAAACCATGTCTAATTTAGAATTTGTAAAGTATATTGTTGCTTTCGTCTCTCTCTCTCTTTACAATACTCTAATAAAATTCACTCTTGTCATTGGGGTTTCAAATATGCTGATTTTATCTGTTTATGAAGAGTCATCCTGGATGTGATACTAAACTAGAGATTGTGGAGTAAGTAAAATTGGCAACTGTAGTCGAGGGTGACCAGAAGGCTCCTTTTTCAATAGCTACTACACCGAAGTGTAGGGAAGGGCGCTATTCCTTTCCCTGGATTGCTCCACTTTATCCTTGATACGTACCTTATATTGCTGAGTGTTAAGCGAGGAGGTATCAAGTACCATTTTTCAAGTCTTTGGTATGACACGACCTGGGATTGAACACAGGTCTCCCGTACCATTGGCGAACACTTTACCCACTTGGCCAATGAGCCAGTACTCCTTCATTACTGTGAACTAGAATAGTAAAGTAAGTAAAGTTAGCGACCATAGTCGAGGGTGACCCGAAGGCTCCCTTTTCGATAGCTACTACACCAAGGTGTAGGGGAGTGCGCTACTCCATTCCCAGGATTGCTCCACTTTACCCTTGAACCGTACCTTATAATGCTGAGTGTTATGCAAGGTGGTATCAAGTTCCATTTTTAAAGTCTTTGGTATGACTCGACCTGGGATTGAACCCAGGTCTCCCGGGCCATTGGCGAACACTCTAACCGCTGGGCCAATAAAATCCAATTGATGACTCAAATAGATCTCTTTAAAATCATTTCTGTTAGATCTGAAAACTTAATGTCACTTGGAAAACAAATGAGAATTGTTGTTATTAAGATGTGTCGACAGCATGGAATTTCTGGAGTCTTTCAGTCAGCTAGGGTTGTATGATACATCGACTGCATCTCTGCAGAGGGGGAAGACTCCCCCAATGAGTCTCCTGGATATGACTATAAACCATCTGATGGTGAGACTCCTGCCTTGGAAATTTCATTATCATTGCTCCCAGGTCCACTCTGACCCAGAGAGGTTGAACTTGATAGGGTAATATCTATAGGTCAGATAGAACAAACTGTGTGCAAACAAGTGAATGATGTTAAATTGTGATATATAGATATTTACCAACCCCTCCGCTCAGGCAGTATATGACACAAGGTCAATTTTTAAGCAGAGTTTAACAGGTTTGAATTCAGTTTTCCTTCTTCTAGGCTAGTTGCCTCACCAAGGCTGAAGAATCTAGTCTGCCCTACTATTTACCTATAGCTGGAGGGAGAATAATTGGATTCGTACCTTTCCCAAGGGTATTAGTGCCATGTGAAATGCAATCAGTCTCATCCAGGATTTGAACTCGTGTCACCGTGTCCATTTTCTATGACGATAACCATTACAACATGGGCACTTTCTAAATTATGATATATCGCAATACTAAAAACCATTTAAGTGTGTGCAAAAAAGAGCTCGGGCTTGTTTAAGAATGTTATCTACAAAATGTGTTTATAAATCATATATATTTGATTTATATGTATAAAGAGGATTTGGCATTAAATAACCTACAATGGTTGATATCCCATAAAACCAAACCCAACCAAATTCCATATATTTAATATATATGAATAAACAGGATTTGTCATTAAATACCTACAATGGTTGATATGCCATATACCCAACCAAATCAAGTCATATATATGTATAAAGAGGATTTGGCATTAAATAACCTACAATGGTTGATATGCCATAAAACCCAACAAAACCAAATCATGTATATTTAGTATATATGTATAAAGAAGATTTGGCTTTAAATAACCTCCAGTGGTTGATATACCATAAACCTAAATAAACCAAACCATCCATCCCTATTGGCCATCCAGTCTGCATCTTATATTGGCACAGAGGTAAATCTTTGCTGGTTAGCCAATGCTGGTAACGCCTTTCAAATTTTTTCCATATTGTCTGATTTTTTTTCCATTATTTATGTCCGTTTTTATATATATTTATAATTTTTTTAAATCAATTTTTTTTTTTTTTTTTTTAAATTATATTTTTTTTTTTAATTATGAAATGTTTATTTTTCAATTTTTTAAAGAAAATATTTTTTTTCCTTATTTTTTAAATTTTTTTTTTATTCTGAAATGTTCATTTTTTAAAAATTTAAGAATTTTTAAAAAAATTTTTTATCAATTTTTTTATATCTTTTTTTTTATTCTGAAATGTTCACTTTTCAATTATTTTTTTCTTTATTAATTGTTGTGTCCAGACCTTAGAATGAATGGCTCTGCTAACAACCATGTCAATGGAGTTGTCCCTGATGAAGAAAAAGTCGCAATTTTGGATGCTGGTGCTCAGTATGGAAAGGTAGGACAAATCTTTTTATATTTAAAAACAAAAAAAACAAACTATTCCTTGATTCCCCCCCTCCCATAAACTATTTACAATGGTTTGTTGTTGGGCTTAGAATTGTTAAAATCCTTGTCACCATTTCGATCTCTTGTTCACAGAATCCAATGTTGGTAATCCAAAAAATAGATCTTCCTGGCAGAAAGTTCAACTAGTAGTTGAGTATCTGAGGATAGTTGTGAACGATCTTAGAGGCTTTCCATTTTTGTCTCTGATTGGTCAATTTTTTTACTGGAAGTGCCTCCTGTTGTCAGGAACGTTCAGGAATAATTTTTGTGTACAGCATATACCAAAGAGACCTCATCTTTTTCTGATCAGCCATTTTTGGGTAGGCAGTTGAGTTGGGATTGGATGTTATTTGTGGTTGTTGGTCAGTCTAGACTGCTTGACGCAACTACCGGGGAAGCCCAGGAGTTGCAGCTATGTAGTTCTGGACTGACCCATTCCTTGAACCTCAGGGATCTGTCCCTCACAGGCTCCAACTCACTTTTATGGGGCTAGGTTTATTACCTTGCATCTCTTGCATTCCTTTGGGGGAATACCAATGGCGGCCTGAGGCATTTTTGTGCCATGGCCCTGTGCCTGGACCCACTTAAAACATTGCCTTGTGCTATATTTGCATGTTAGTGGGGCACTCAATAAATACTTATACCAAAGACAATCAAACAAGAATATGCCAACTGCTTATTGGCCTTATGAGTAGAGTGTTCGCTAATGGTCTGGGTGATCGGGGTTCAATCCCAAGTCGAGTCATACCAAACACTCAAAAAATGGTACTTGATGCCACCTTGCTTAGCACTCAGCATTATAAGGTAACTATCAAGAGTAAAGTGGAGCAATCCAAGTAATGGAGTAGTGCCCTTCTCTACACCTTGGTGTTGTAGCTAATGAAAAGGGAGCTTTTGGGTCACCCTCGACTAAGGTTGCCAACTTTACTTACTTTACTCCTCTGCAGAGCAGTAAGATCCTCCTGGGGAGAGTTCCTGGGTATGACATTAAACTTAATCTGATGTTGTGTCTCCATTTCTAGAGCTCTGGGGGAGTATGGAATTCTCCTTTATTGCCTAGTGCAGTCAGCTGGATTTGTAGAATATGCTGGTCGTGTAACATATTGGCCCTCGACCGAGCTGTCAATTAAGAGATGCACCTGTGTAAATAACAGGTGCATCCGGTTGAAGATATTGGGGTATCACCTTGACCTGTGGATGGGTTGAGTTCGGTGCAATTGCGACACCCACAGGAAGCAGGTGGGCATCAAACAATTATATAACCAGGTGCCACAGATGGCTTGAGTTAGTTGGAGTCAGTCAGTTGGAGTTCAAGTTGCAGTTCGAAGCAGTGAGAGCTAGTACCAGACAGAGGGCTTGGGCCCACAGAACCCCAGTAGAGCAGCCCAGCAGAATAAGGAAGAAGTGCTGCTATAGTCAAAGGAACTTGGGGTCAATATGTTGCAGTCTGTTTCATCTCAAACTCACCTCTCACACATAACCAATATCAACCTTTTCGAGAATAAAGTGTGAGAGGTATATTTTTCTAAAGAAGTGTGTTTGTTCGTCCTTATTGTTGATTATGTTTCCGCATATATATGTATACGTATAGTCGTATCACGGCTATACAACAGTCGCATCTCTGCAGAAGAGTAAGAAAAACAAGTGTCCTGAATATGACACTAAACAGTGTGTCAAACCCAGTCTTGGATCTTAGGAGGGTGTGAGTATCTATTAAAGTCACATTTATAGGTCAAATAGAAATAATCCTTTTCTCTACTTGATACATTTTAATGGTGTTAACAAATGATTGTTAAATTGAATTATTAGTATTACGTAGCAATACTTGAAACATTTTAATGGTGTAACAAATGAATAATGTTGAATAGAATTACTAATATTAAATAGCAATACTGGGAAGCATTTGACTGTGTGCAAACAAATCAGCTCTGGCTCGTTTAGACTAGAAACTTTTCCTTTACAAATCATATAAAAATTTAATATATATATATATATATATATAGGATTTGGCATTAAATAGCCTACAGTTGTTGATGACATAAAACCAAACCAAACTGACAAACAATTCATTTACAAATCATTTGTATAACCATTTAACCGTGTGCAAACAGATGGCTGATGTTAGATTGAATTGTTGGTGTTGTATAGTAATACTTGACACCATTTAATTGTGTTGCCCAGTTGGTTGGGGCTGTAGAATACACTGACTGCTTCTCTGCAGAGGGGTAAGATCCACCCCAATGAGTGTCCTGCATATGACACTAAACAATCTGATGGTAAGGTTCCAGTATCCTTGCAAATTCTCAAAAAATATAGTACAGTAAAGTGTTATCCCAATTTGATATGGCCCACCTGGCGTGGAGGTGAGGGGGTGCTGTAGAATACACCGACTGCATCTCGACAGAGGGGTAAGACTCCCACCAATGAGTTTCCTGTATGTGACATGAAACAATCTGATGGTGTGGCTCCAGTAATGCTTTGCCCAGTTGATTGGGTCTGTAGAATACACTGGCTGCTTCTCTGCAGAGGGGTAACCTCCCTCCCCCACAATGAGTGTCCTGTATATGACACTAAACAATCTGATGGTGAGGTTCCAGTAATGATGGAGCTTTGGGGAGTGCTGAGTACCCCTTCATTGCCATCACTCCTAGATCCACTCTGGCCCGGAGTGGTAGTACTTGATCCTATCTGTGGGTCAAATAGAACTAAATTGTGTACTTATGCTAAACTGAATTGCTTGAAATAGAACTGTTCATATGTATAAAAATGGATTTGGGATTAAATAACCTACAATGGTTGATATGCCATAAAACCCAACCAAACCAAATCATATATATTTAATATGTATAAAGAGGATTTGGCATTAAATAACCTACAATGGTTGATATGCCATAAAACCAAACCAAATCCTATATATTTAATATATATGTATAAAAAGAATTTGGCATTAAATAACCCACAATGGTTGATGTGCCATAAAACCCAACCAAACCAGTAATGCTGAAGTTTTGGGCAATGCTGATTACCACTTCATTGCCACTGCTCTCTGGTCCTATCTGACCTGGAGTGGTAGCATTTGATAGGGTCCCATCTATAGGTCAAATAGAACTGTTTGATATTTTAAACTATGTGCAAACAAATGACTTATACTAAATTGAATTATTTGAAAAAAAACTTTGATCATTTACTTGTGTGTAAACAAATGACTAATATTTAATTGAATTGTTAGTGATACATAGAAATACTTGAAAACATTTAGCAAGTATGAAAACAAATGTTTAATAGTAAATAAAATTATTTGTATTAGATAGAAATAAGTGAAACCATTTAACTGAGCCAAAAAATGAGGTCTGGCTCGTTTAAAAATGTTATCTACCAAAGGTGTTTTGAAATCATTTAATATATATGAATAAAAAGGTTGGTTTGTTTATTGGGTTTTATGGCATATCAACCTTTATAGGTTATTTAATGCCAAACCCTTTTTTATGTAAATAATCTGTTCTTTTTAAAACAATTCAGTTTAGCATAAGTACACAGTTTAATGGTCAAAAACATTTCTATTTCAAACTATTCAAGCAGTTATATGTAAGAATTCAGTTAAGTGTAAATACAGTTTTAATGTTGAAAAACAGTTCTTTCAAATAATTCAGTTATGTATAAGCACGCAGTTTAAATCTAAGTACGGTTTAATTGTCAAAAACATTTCTATTGCAAGCTATTCAGTTTATTCAAACAATTCAGTTTAGCATTAGTATGCTGTTCTATTTAACCCATAGATAGGACCCTTATCAGGTGCTACCACTCCGGGCCAGAGTGGACCTGGGAGCGATGGCAATGAAGCTCCAGCATTGCTGGAACCTCACCATCAGATTGTTTAGTGTCATATCCAGGACACTCGTTAGGGGGTTCTTACCCCTCTGCAGAGAAGCAGTCGGTGCATTCTACAGCCCCAGCCGACTGAGCAATGAATAAATAGGATTTGGCATTAAATAACCTACTGTGGTTGATATGCGATTAAACCAAACCATACTCTCTCTCTCTCTCTCTCTCACACACATATGGAGGTAAATAATGGAAAGGAATTTGACAGTATGGAGAAAAAATAAAAAGCAAAGTAATTCAGAATTGATAAATTTATTTGAAGAGGTTGAAAACCGAAACATTTTAACATCAACTTCTCTTCTAATAAATTCATCAAATCTATACTTCGCTTTTCAATTTTTCTCCATATATATACCTGGAGGAAACACCCCACAAAGCTGCAGCTGTACGGCCACTTACCACCCATCACGAAAACTATCCAAGTTAGACGAACCAGACATGCAGGACACTCCTGGAGAAGTAGGGGCGAGCTCATAAGTGATGTACTCCTATGGACCCCTTCACATGGCTGAGCAAAAGCAGGGCGACCAGCTTGAACCTACATACAGCAGCTCTGTGAGGATATGGGGTGTAGCCCTGAGGACCTAGCAGAAGCGAGAGAGTCAGAGATATCTGTGTTGATGGCACGACAAGATGATGAGATATATATGTGTGTGTGTATATATATATATATATATATATATATATATATATATATGAACAGCAGAAATGAAAGAGTTTTGCATGATAGAAGTAATCAGTACAATTTTAGCTGGTCAGGTATAAACCTATGAATACTGGAATTATGGACACAATAAGTTTGTTAGCTAGGTTTCATATTTTTTTTTTTTTTCACAATCTTCTGACGGACGTACTTATATTCATAGTGAGAATTTTAGTAATATATTAACTGTTAACTATTACTTTGTACATTGTTTTGTTCTCTGGTGGTGTAATGGTTAGCAAGCTCAGCTAGCAAACCTACACGAGTGAGTTCGAGTCTCATTGGGTGCTCCTTTCATATGGCCTTGTGCCACATCTAAGCAAAAAGCTTAGTAAATTTCCATTGTTTTGTTCTTGCAAGTTTTAAAGCCATTTTTATTCTAATCAGTCTCGTTGCAGATTATTATTAAGATAATCTTAAATATCCTTGTTGTAGTGTGGTGATGTGCCATCTTGTTGGAAGGAAACGTTATCATTTCTTTAAGTTCATGTATGGCAAATTTTTCCTTGAACATTTCATTTTTCTTGACTCTGTGTGTGTATAAGAGTTAAAGACTGACTGAATAGTTTTGAGTAGGGGCTTAATTCATGTTAGCTTGGAAGTATTCGTATAGGATAGATTTGGCGGGAGATTTGTGTAAGTCTTGTGAAGTGTAAATCATGGACGCGGACGAGTATTAAAATAACATTTTACCTCGGTACCGAATCCGGAAGTAGCCAGTCGAAACCGGATGAGGTAAAGATGGTATTATATATAGCAGAGGAGTGTGGAATGCCCTGTTTTCATTGGCTGTTTAATGAAGGACAGATGTCTATAATAACGGCTGAAGTCCGGCCTTGTTAATAATTCTTTTGCTTTGGTAGAGGCACGAGCGTAACACGTCGCGATCATGGAGGCGGCTTGGCTCTTCCAGAGTCATGCCGGGGTTACTGTCGGAGCTGATATGATGCAGAAATAACCCGAAATCGGTGATGAAGACAGTGCATCACTGAAGACCTCCCTGATGCATCTAGGATGTATGATTGAAATGAAAATATATATAATCATCACCATCATGTCGTACCACTAGCACGGATATATCCCTGACCCTCTCTCACTACTTTTCCCTATTGTTCATTGCCTCTGGCAGGTCTTCAGGGCTACATCCCGTATCCTCACATAGCTGCTGTATGTATGTTCTAGCTGGTCGTTCTGCTTTTGGTCGGTCATATGTGGGGGTCCATAGGAGTACATCACTTATGATCTTGTCTCTGCTTCTCCAGCAGTGTCCTGTGTGTCTGGTTCATTTAACTTGGATAGTTTTCGTGATGGGAGGCAGGTGGCCGTATAGTTGGTGTCTTGTGGGGTGTTGCCGCTAGGACTTGTTCAATATTGCTTGCAACATTCTTGTGTAATTGCCATCTAGCTTCTTCTCCAGCTGTTTTGTTAGCGTCCAAGTGGTGCATCCATACAGCAGTATCGACACGACTGCTGCCTGGAAGAAACTGCATTTCATTTTATCTGTCAGGTCTGATTTCCATATGATCGATAGCCTATCGATAGTTGCCCATGCCTTCGTTAGCTGCGTGTCGATGTCTTTTTTGGTTGATGAGACACTGCTTCTTAGGTAGGTGAATTTGTCTACCAGTTTCAGAGAGGTTCCCTCTAGTGTGGAAATGTCGCTTGCTTGATTAAAGGACATATATTCAGTTTTGTGTGCATTGACATGGAGGCCAATGCCTATGGCGGCTCGTTCCAAACTATGCAGTAGTGTTTCGGCTTGGTTGGGCGTATTTGCCAGTATCGCTATGTCGTCGGCGTTGATAATTGTTTTTGCTGGGTACCTTCTGCTTCTTTTCCTTGTCAGTTCGAAGCTGTTTTCTCTGATTTTATCGATAGATGTTCTAAGCATGTAGTCTAGGCAGATGATAAAGAGGTATGGGGCTAGTGTGACCCCTTGTAGTACTCCTGTTACAATGTCGAAGTATTTTGCGTCTCCATCCGGTGAACGTACTTTCACTTTGGTGTTTTTGTAGAGAATCGTTATTGCTGCTATGGTTTCTTTTGGTAGGCTGTATGCTAGTAGGATTTGTTCCATCTTTCCTCTGTGAATGGAATTGAAGGCCTTAGTAAAGTCGACAAATATTAATGTCGCTTGTAGGTTTTTTGCCCGTACACCTTCAAGGATTCTACGGATGATCAATATTTGTGAGGTCGTGGGTCTATTTCTTTGGAAGCTATTTTGTTTTTTCCTAAGGATGTTGTCGATTTTGGGTTCTATGCGGTTTCGTAGTAGGGCATAGTAAATTTTGGCTGCTATGGATGTAAGTGTTATACCTCGGTAGTTCTTGGCTAATCCGAGGTCACCCTTTTTAGGGAAGGGGAGGATGCATCCCTTCATCCCTCTGTCTATCGTATTTTGATTATAGACTGCATTGCAGTGTCGGAGCAGTATGTCGTCAAATTGTCCGGTCTTCCATACTTCTGGGTGAATCTCGTCAAGCCCTGCAGCTTTCCTATTTTTAATTTTTTTTAAGAACAGTCGAGTTCTTCTTGCATGAACGGTCCTATAATGGGAGAGAGAGAGAGAAAATCCTTGAAGGCTCCGATACTTTTGCTAAGGATGCAGTTGGACCTAGATCTTTCTGTATTTTTATTTTTTGCTATCTTTATTATTGAATATTGAGATAGTATTATATATCATGCGACCGGGCCATTGGCCTAATGAGTTGTGTGTTTACCAATGGTTCGGGAGACCTGTGTTCAATCCCAGGTCATACCAAAGACTCAAGAAATGGTACTTGATGCTGCCTTGCTTAGCACTCAGCACTATAAGGTGAGGATCAATGGTAAAGTGGAGCTATCTTGGGAATGGAGTAGCGCTTTTTTTCTACACCTCAGTGTAGTAGCTATTGAAAAGGGAGCCTTTGGGTCACCCTTGACTAAGGTTGCCAACTTATTATATACCATACCTATGAACATTAATGGGTATGTCCCAATCCTCATAAATACGTCGGACTCTATTATAAGAGTGGGTAATATGCCGACTAAGTGGTTCACACTAGCAGTGGGTTACCTTCTTCACGCTGCTGGCGAGTATTGTATTTTGTTAATGCTATAAAGATTTCCATTTCATTCCCAACCTCCGTTTTAGTTATTTCTTATTCAGTAACTTTTTGTTAGGTTACTACAGATAGACAGATATGAAGAGATTTGATTGGTTGGTTTTTATGGCATATCAACCCTTGTCGGGTAACTAATACTAAGTCCTGTTTATAGATATATTTAATGGATAAAAAAGAAAATGAATGAATGAAAAATCCAGTCTACAAATTTTAAAATTCTCTTTCTTTAAATTGAGTGAAGGGTTTGTTGAAAACCAAAAGTACAAAATCTCTTTTTGTAAGCGAAGAGGAAATAAATCAGAGCGTTTGCTAAAAAATAAAGGGACATATTTTGTGTGTAAAACTGTTTTTATCTTTGTGTGAGAAAAAAGGTATTTACACCTTAATGTTAGTGTATGTGAACTGCTGCTGTTATTTCATATCAGCAGGGTATAGATGAATATTTTTGATGCAAATGGAGCCAGACATTTGAAATAAAATGAAATCTTAAAAGAAAAGACTCTAGGTTTTCACTCAAAAGAAATAAATCGAAAGCTATTTGAGTAAATAATAATTCATTACTTACTTTAGATTGAATAAGTATTGATAATTCAATACTTACTGAAGAAATATTTATTTCTTTGCTTATTTATATTATTTAAGTAGGCTTGAAATTAGCTAAAAAAGTTGATTTATCAACAGGATGTCTCAATATGTATGGTTATATAGGGTGTCTCAATATGTATAGTAATATAGGGTGTCTCAATATGTATAGTAATATAGGGTGTCTCAATATACATGTTTATATAGGGTGTCTCAATATGCATGTTTATATAGGATGTCTCAATATACATGGGACCCATGTGACTGTTAATAACTAATAATATTGTTGCATTCTTTGTTGTTTCAAATTTGAAAATAGTATACTTTAACAACTATTAATTCTCGATCACAATGCCTTGGACTAAAGAAGAAAAAATATTTTGCATCACTATTTATTAGGAGACAAAATCATTCAAAGCTGTCTTAAAATACATGCAACCCATTAATATAATAATTTATTACTGAGACAAGAAACTCAAGAGAAGATTGCATGTCTTGGAAGCTGATATAACAACAATTAAAAAAAAACAAACAAAAACCCATTGATTTGATGTCTCTAGCTTGAAGGATGCATTTTTTACAGGATGTGTTCCAAATTGTCTCAGTAAGAAATCCTTATCAAATTAATGGGTCGCATATATTTTGAGACACCCAGTACAATTAAAGTTTGGAGGTATGTTTCATATAAAACTTACTACTTAATGGGATGTCAACCCTTCTAGGGTTATTTGATGTCTCTAGCTAAAAAGATGCATTTTTTACAGGTTGTGTTCCAAATGACCGCCATTGTGCTTGTCTCAACAATAAATCCTTATCATATTAATAGGTTACATCTATTTTGAGACGCCCTGTACAATTAAAGTTTTAGAGGCGGGGTCTATCTAACTATTACTATTTAATGGCATGTCACCCCATCTAGGGTTATTTGATGCCTTTAACTGAAAGGATTTATTTGTCACTGCCTCCCACCAGACAGGACTTGACACAAGGTCAAAAGCCCGAAGGCCGATTAAAGTGGGGATAAAGGGGAGGGGAAGGTCAGGAACGAGCTGAGACTCGAACCTTGCTGGTCATTGACCCACTAAGTTCAATGTGGGTCTAATGAGGCAAGCAGTATCACGGACCTAAATCTAGATCCGGGCACATATGCCAGAATATAGCTTGAACTAGACCTTGGGGTCTAGTTTTGTACAAGGAGTGCATAGGTGTCAAAAAAACAGCTCGCCCACCCGAAGGTGGCCAAACGGCCTCGAATCTGCCATTGATCGATACCCCATCCGGCAGGAATGCCAGATGGTCCAGCAAAAGCCAGGGAAGTATCTTTAACTGAAAGGATGCATTATTTATAGGACATGTTGTAAATGTCTGCCATTACGCTTGTCTCAGTAATAAATCCTTATCATATTAATGGGTTGCATCTATTTTGAGACAACCTGTATGAATCTGATTGGTTAAGAAAGTATATTTTTAGGATTTTTGGAGGGAAAAGATTTCTACAATTACTCTGGGTAATTTTTTTTTTTTTTTTTTTTTTAACTACAATTCACATATTTTTGTCTGTAAAGAATTTCAAAACTTAAAAACTAGTTTGAATGTGACAATTAATTGATAAATACTAAAAAAAGGATATAAAAATTCCTGCTTCTTGAGCCTATTTGTATAAAGTTTGAAACTTTTTTTTTTTTTACTATGGAAATGAGTTGAGTTCCCATAAATATATTAAATATGATATCTAAATAAATAATTTGGTGGTAATATTTTAAACAAACCAGAGCTCATTTGTTTGCACACAATTAAATGGTTTCAAGTATTCCTATGTAATATCAACAATTTGAATTAACATCACTTAATGGATTATGTTTGCCAATGGTCTGGGAGACTGGGGTTCAATCAAGTTGAATACCAAATGAGTTATACCAAAGACTCAAAAAATGGTATTTGATGCCACTTTGCTTAACATTCAGCATTATAAGGTATGTATCAAGGGTAAAGTGGAGCAATCCAGAGAAAAGAGTCATGCTCTCTACCTACACCTTGGGGTAGTAGCTATTGAAAAAGGAGCTTTCAGGTTGCCAACTTTAATTTTTATTTTAAACAAACCAGAGCTTATTTGTTTACTCACAGTTAAATGGTTTCAAGTATTCCTATGTAACACTAACAATTCAATTTAACATCACTTATTTGTTTGCTCTCAATTAAGTGGTGAAACAGTTCTATTTGACTCATATATGGGAGCCATTACTCCCAGATCCACTCTGACCCAGAGTGGATCTAGGAGTAATGGCAAATATGGGTTATTTTACATTCTCTGAAGCTCCAGGACTAGAGCCTTACTATCAGATGGTTTAATATCATATCCAGGACACTTGTTGAGGTGGGTGGGAGTTTTACCTCTCTGCAGAGATGCAGTCAGTATATTCTGAAGCCTCAGTTGATTGGGCTCCAGGTTTAAATAGAGAGATCGGAAGAGATTTAGATGAAGAGATAGGAAGAGATTTAGATGAAGAGATAGGAAGAGGTTTAGATGAAGAGATAGGAAGAGATTTAGATGAAGAGATAGGAAGAGATTTAGATGAAGAGATAGGAAGAGGTTTAGATGAAGAGATTTAATGAAGAGATAGGAAGAGGTTTAGATGAAGAGATAGGAAGAGATTTAGATGAAGAGATAGGAAGAGGTTTAGATAAAGAGATTTAGATGAAGAGATAGGAAGAGGTTTAGATAAAGAGATTTAGATGAAGAGATAGGTTGAGATTTAGATGAAGAGATAGGTTGAGATTTAGATGAAGAGATAGGTTGAGATTTAGATGAAGAGATAGGAAGAGATTTAGATGAAGAGATAGGAAGAGGTTTAGAGGAAGAGATAGGAAGAGATTTAGATGAAGAGATAGGAAGAGGTTTAGATGAAGAGATTTAGATGAAGAGATAGGAAGAGGTTTAGATGAAGAGATTTAGATGAAGAGATAGGAAGAGATTTAGATGAAGAGATAGGAAGAGGTTTAGATGAAGAGATTTAGATGAAGAGATAGGAAGAGGTTTAGATGAAGAGATTTAGATGAAGAGATAGGAAGAGATTTAGATGAAGAGATAGGAAGAGGTTTAGATGAAGAGATTTAGATGAAGAGATAGGAAGAGGTTTAGATGAAGAGATAGGAAGAGGTTTAGATGAAGAGATAGGAAGAGGTTTAGATGAAGAGATTTAGATGAAGAGATAGGAAGAGGTTTAGATGAAGAGATAGGAAGAGATTTAGATGAAGAGATAGGAAGAGGTTTAGAGGAAGAGATTTAGATGAAGAGATTTAGAGAGAGGTGGATAATAAATTTCTTTTTCCAAGTAACGAATTTTTTTCACTTGGTATACCTTTTTCTTTTTACAGGTTATAGATCGTAAAGTACGAGAATTGTGTGTGGATGCAGCGTTGATTCCTTTAGACACGCCGGCTTTTGCGTTGAAAGAAAAAGGTTACAAGTAAGTATCAAAAAAGAAAAAAAAAAAAACTTCTTCCTAATTTGTTTTTTAATCCCTTACCAGATAACCTTATCCCTTCTTCAGCAATGGGTCAAATAATACACTGATTATCTTATTACCAGAGGAATCCTTGTAGTGTTATGGTTAACAGGCTGCGATATTGTAAGCAAATTTGAACTCCAGTCAAGCTACTATGTTCATTTTTTTTTCTATTTCCACGCTTTTTTTTTATTGTACCGACCTGTGATGTTAGATTTTTAGGGAATAATTAAATGAAAACATTGTTAATGTGTGTATATATATATATATATATATATGTTTTTGTGTGTGTGTCTGTTTATATATATATATATATATATATATATACATACATACATACATACATACACACACATACGTGTGTGTGTGTGTTTTTATATATAATGGAAAGGAATCTAACAGTATGAAGAAAAATTGAAGAACAAAGTCATCCAAAATTGATGAATCTATTAAAAGGAAAGTAGATGTTAAAACGTTTCGGTTTTAATGAATCTTCATCAGGACTTTAGAATGTTTAGAATTCAAACATCCATCGTTGTTCTATTGACACGTTTCACCATTTTAAACTTTGAAACCTTCAGTTGTATGCAAATTATTGTATTATTTGTATTAAGGATATCTTTTTATTTTTTTTATTTTTTAATTTTTTTTATACTTTCGGGCAACCTTTTAATCAATAAAATGCTATTGACCCTTGGGGTGTCCTCGTGGTATAATGGTTAAATCTATGGGCTGCAGACACGTACTAAGCGAGTTCAAACTCTAGTCATGCTATTACTTTCACTTTCGAACAAATACCCTTGGGAAAGGTATGAATCTCCTCATTCTCCCAGGTATGGGTGAAATAGTATCACTACTGTTATAGAAGGATGACTTTGGCATTAAATAGCCTATAAAGGTTGATATGCCATTAACCAAAGAAACCAAAGTAAATGCTATTAACCCAACCCTCTCTTATCTGTTTGTCCTGATGATCTGGTTGGGTAAAACTTCTGACTCCATAGGTTGTTGTATGTGTGTGTGTTTGTACTATATATATATATATATATATATATATATATATATATATATATATATGTGTGTGCGCGCGCACGTGCATGTATATACAATTAATATATATATGTGTGTGTGTAATATATATATATATGTGTGTGTGTAATATGTGTGTGTATAATATATATATATATTGTGTGTGTATACAACATATGTGTACGTGTGTGTGTGTGTATACAACATGTGTACGTGTGTGTGTGTGTGTGTGTGTACAATATATGTGTGTATACAAAATGTGTGTCTGTGTATGTACACAATGCGTGTGTGTGTGTGTGTGTGTATGTATATATATATATATATATATATATATATATATATATATATATATATATATAATCTTTTTGTGTATCTTTCTATCTATATATATGTATATGTGTGCGTATTTCTGTCTGTATGTTTATGTAAACCTAACATAAACCCTATTAATTTGTGTCCTATATCATATAATGCTCTGTAAGATTTTTTTTTTTTTTTTTTTGTAAATATTGTCTTGAGTCTTAAATAATTCTGATTTTTTTTTTTTTTTTTTTTTTTTTTTATAGTAGCAAGTAGTAACTGCGCATTACAAACTTCTAATATTTTTAAGGCAACCAGAATTACTTGATTGAATAATGTTCCCCAGTTCTTTCTATTTGTTATAAAATCATAATTGAATCCATAATATCGCACCTTTAAAGTGGAGGAACCGAAAGCATATATTTGACATGTAATGTTGTGGAAGTTTAATTTTTAAATTTTTATTTTTTTTCAAAATGCTAACAATGACCAAAAATTTTCTTAAGATCAGGTGAAAACATTTGCTCAAGACTTGTTGAATCGACTATCTACCTGATAAATGACAAGTTGATTCAAAATAATGACGAATATACTATTGATTAAAATAGATTTATTGATAAATTATTTATGAACAAATTGATATTCTACTAAAACAAATGATTTATGACTTGACCCTATATATACCAATACTATTGATTAAAATGGTCCGGGAGACCTGGATTCAATCCCAGGTCAGGTCATACCAAAGACTTTAAAAATAGTACTTGATATACCTACTTGCTTAACACTTAGCATTATAAGGTACTTATCAAGGTTAAAGTGGAGCAATCCAGGGAAAGGAGTAGCTCCCTCCCTTGCACCTCAGGGTGGTAGCTATTGAAAAGGGAGCCTTCCGGTCACTAATTGATTAAAATAGATTTATTGATAAATTATTTATGAACAAATCTATATTCTACTAAAATGATTTATGACTCGACCCTATATATACCAATTCTTAATACCCCCCTCCCATACCAAGCAATTTCTATTTGTATTTCGTATTCTTTCCTTATGTTTATTTATTTTTTATACTTTTTTCTTTTTCAAAAGAGCCATAATTATATCTGGAGGACCAAATTCAGTTTATGCTGTTGATGCACCGCGTTATGATCTAGATATATTTATGTGTGGATTGCCAGTTCTTGGAATCTGCTATGGAATGCAGGTAAGTTTAAAAGCATAATACCTGATTTTTGTTTTTGGAATCAGAGGTCGTGCTTACTGTCTCTTGGTGCAATCCTACATGTCAAAACACTGTCTGCTCTATTGGAGGTAAGACTTCGAATATACTGATGGTCTGCAAACTGTATCCCTACAAAGGAGGTAAGACCCTCCCCAGGCATACGCCCTGTCAGCTGGGGCTGTAGAATATGCCGATTGCATCTCTGCAGATGGTTAAGACCCCCCCCAACTTGTGTATGGGATATGACACTAAACTGCATCTGATGGTGAGGTTCCAATTCTTGAACTTTAGGGAATGTGGAGTACTTATTTAAAAAAATTTTTTTTTTGGTCATTACTCCAAGGTCCACCCTGACCAGGAGTGGTAGTACCTATCAGAGTCCCATCTAATAATTCTAAGGTTTCCAGTAATTATTTCTATTTGATAATATCCATCGGTTTGCACCCAGTTGTGTGGTTTAACTATTCTTAATGCAAATAATTTACAATTATATATAAAGTATTCTTATCTAATACAAATAATTTGCACATAGTTGTATATTTTCAAGTATGGTGCAACCTTGGTTATAAAACAACTCTCCAATCGAACAATTCTGAGTTTGATCAAAAAATCTGAGTAAAAAAAATACCTCAGTGATTGAATAAATTTTCAGAGTTTGTACACGCAAGTCGAGGATATTAAAACAGAATGCGCATGAATGACTGCCGAGGCAATCCGAACACGATCAAACAGCAAGCAAAATCTACCCGAGTAGCATTGTTTCAGTTTCTGAACAAATTGGTAGTCGAACAATTTTGGAACGAATTGATTTTGACACTGAGGTTCCTCTGTATTCCTCTCTGATATTAATAATCACATTGTTTTCAGTAATTATTTCTATTTAATTATTTAATCAAATAAAACTGACCATTTGATTGTATGCAAACAAATAACTGATGTTGAATAGAATTGTTAGTGTTTCATTGCAATACTTGAAGTCATTTCTCTGCTAACAAATGAGCTCTGGCTTGTTTAAAATATTACCTACAAACTGTTTAGTTTACATATTTACCAACCCCTCCACTCGGCCAGGATATGACACAAGGTCAATTTTTAAGCGGAGTTTAACAGGTTGCCTCACCAAAATTGAAGAACCTAGTCTGCCCGACTATTTACCCATAGCTGGAGGGAGAATAACTGGATTCATACCTTTCTCAAGGGTATTAGTGCTATGTGAAATGCAATCAGTCTCGTCCAGGATTTGAACTCGTGTCGCCGTGTCTATTTCCTACGACGATAACCATTACACCATGGGCACCTCCAAAACTGTTTTGTTTACAAATTCTATATATTAGATATATAGGCTTGATGTTTCTTGTGTGTGAGAGGTGAGTTGGAGACTGGGACCGACTGCTACATATTGACCCAAAGTTTTTCTGACCATAGCAGCACTTCTTTTGCGTCCTGGCTGGGCTGCTCAACTGTGGGTCACTGAGGGCCGCAAGCTCTCAGTCTGCAAGCTGATTCTCATGCTGGCATCTTGTCCCCAACTGACTCCAACTGGAACTCAAACTGACTGACTTAAGCCGTCTGTGGCACCTGGTTATATAATCGTCTCACGCCCACCTGTTTCCTGTGCACTGAATTCAACCACGTCCACAGGTCAAGGTGATATTCTGATATCTTCGATTGTTTCGCTGTTCTTCTGCTTATTTACACAGGTGCATCTCTTGATTGATGGCTCGGTCGAGAGTCAATATATTACACTCTGACCTAGAGTGGTAGTACCTGTTAGGGTCCCATCTTGATAGATCTGAATAAAAATTGTTTTTGTTTTATAGAACTACATGTAACTATGCAAATTATTTGTATTAAGAATAGTTACTTGAAGCTATAATTGTTTACTAAGGATTATTATTATTAGTTACTTGAAAGCATATAACTGTGTGCAAACAAATGATTCATTAGAAATAATTACTGGATACAATGTAATTATTAATATTAGAGAGGAATACTATCAAACCCCAGTGTCAAAATTAATTCATTCCTAAATTGTCCGACAACCGATTTGTTCAAAAACTGAAACAATCCTACTTGGGTAGATTTGGCCAGCTGTTTGATCGTGTTTGGATTGCCTCAGCAGTCATTTGTGCGTATTCCGTTTTCATTGCCTTGACCTGTATACAAAAACTCTGAAAATTTGTTCGATCAGTGAGGCATTTTTTTACTCAAATTTTTTTGAGAGTTAGAACCATGTTAGAACCATGGTGGTATAAATGTCTATGTAGTGCCATGGAGAGTTGTTTGATAACCAAGGTTCCACTGTGCTTGAAAACCTACAACTGTGTGCAAATTATTTGTATTAGATAAGAATACTTTATATATAAGTGAATTATTTTCATTAGGAATAGTTATTTGAAACTAATTGTTTATTCAGTTTTGTTGTTGTTATTATTATTAATTACTTGAAACCACACAACTGTGTGCAAACAGATGAATATTATTGAACAGAAAAAATTACTGGAAATCTAAGAATTTTAGATAAGAATACTTGAAACCTTCAACTGTATGCAAATTATTGTATTATTATTTGTATTAGGAATATTTGATGTTATTCAACTGTGTGTGTGTTAAAAGAAAAAAAAAAAAAACTAGAAAGAATCATAAAAAAAATGTAAAATGAATACAATTCCCAAACATTTCAGCATGAAATAACCCTAGACAGATTCACGTGCCATTAAAGTACAAATAAAATGTATGTCGTTTCTTTTTACAGATGCTCAATAAAGAGTTTGGTGGTACAGTCGCAAAAAAAGATGTACGTGAAGATGGTCAGTTTAAAATAACAGTGGATCAAAAATGCCCCCTGTTCAAGTAAGCAATCATTTTTTTTTTTTTTTTTTTTTTAATCATAAAGGGTTTTTGAACTATTGCCTTCATCAGTATTGTTATTTCCACAATGTTTCGGCCCATATGTCCTCCAGCCTTCTTCAGGTGTTATCCATCAGGGCACAAAGCATAACAGTTATAGGAGACAATCATCTGGAGGTTGCTGGTTCAATCCTGACTGCAGGCGAGTAACAATACAGGAATACTTAACACTTGTACCCATTATGGTTAATGGAATCAGAATAGGTGACCCCTGTGGATTTAATAAAGGACATAGTTTGAAGAAGTTCCGTGTAGGTTTCCGAGTTCGACAAACACCAGAAGAAGGCCGGAGGACATATTGGCCAAAATGTTGTGGAAATAACAATGAAGATGAAGACAATAGTCTGAAAACCCTTATGATAAAGGGGGGTGTCTTCGTGGTGTAATGGTTAAAGCGATGGACTGCGGAATCGTAGTACGCGAGTTCATACTCCAGTTGCGCTATTACGTTCACTTTCGTGCAAATACCCTTGGGAAAGGTATGAACCCCCTTATCCTCCCAGCTATGGGTTAAATAGTACCACTACTGTTCTTCTAGGAGGATAGCTTTGGCATTAAATAACCTAAAAAGAGTTGATATGCCATTAAACAAAGAAACCAAACCAAATCTTATGATAAAATCATCAAGCTTCGTCTCAGAAATTTAAACAACTAATAAGCAATCATTTTTAATAATTTTGATGAGTACCAGTGTCCCTCAATAGATGAGAGAAATCTTTTTTTTTTTTTTTTTTTTTGAGAAAAGTAAAAAAATTTTTCTTCTATAAATGTAAAATCTGCATTGTTTGGAATTGGTTTCCCACAGAAAATTGTTTTAATCTCACAAAACATTTGTTTTGAGGCTATTCAAAATGGTAGGAAATCCATAGTGCTTCAGTATGGAACAATTTTTGCTGGCTGAGAAGTATAAACCATATGAAATTTAAAGAAGAATCTATTATGTGTACTGAGAAGCATATTTCAGTAAAAAAAAAATGTTTGCAAATGGTCTGAACATGGGTTTGCCTCTACGAGACTTATTTGAAAAGACGATCCATAGAGTGAAAATGTACTGACTCCAATAAAGAAAAAATTCTGAGTACCGTTGTCAGTAAAGAACGTCATGTTGACAATGTTCTGGGACATGAAAGTGTATTGCCATGGCACTACATAGACATTGGTACCACCATGGTTCTAACAGGTCTATACATATAGCACTATGTCGTAAATGTCAGTTATACCTTGTGATAACCTCTACTGTGATGAAAAGAAGAAATGACGAATATACAAAAGCGCTGTCTTGGTTCGTTAATACCCAAATATGTTTTCTACTAAACATTTTAGTAGTTGTCAAGGAGAGAGAAACAGCATATGAAAACTAAGTCGGCTGCATTCGCTTATCAAAGAGAAATAAAACGTTGTGAATAGAGAGAGAAAGAGCTGACACAAAACTTGAACTATCTTTCTCGTTTTCTGTTGTAGTCCTAACACATGCTTGCTTGCTGGTTCCATCTTTTCTGTGGGTTTGAAACCCCTTTGTAGGAGCTCATTCCAAAATGTGGGGGAATCAAATTTTCAGCCATCTCCACATGGTTGTGTCAGGTGTTCAACTGTGGTCTTTACATCGTCACGTCTCACAGCCAATCAGAACCCATTTGAGTTTCTTCCAACCAATCAGAACCCATCACTGATTTGCTGCTGATATATTTCTATATTTAACTTGGGCACCTGTTATGATGATCTGGATTTTGGGAACCTACCTTTCTCTATCTCATTCATTTCTCCTTTATATATATATATATATATATATATATATATATATATATATATATATATCTTTCTTTTCCACTGTCCGGTGGTGGACTAGTAAATCTCACTAGGAACCAACTCACAATCAACTGGAGTCCCTAATTATTTTACAGAAGAACCCTTGATTATTGATTTCCTTGAAAAAAAAGTATGACTGTAAACAGTGCTTCTTTTTTGCCAACTCCTTTGGCAATATTTCACCTTATATATTGAATGATCCTCATATTAATGTTCTTTGTAATTCCCAATGATTTTTATTGCAACTCTTTCACATTTAAATTGTGTGCAAATGAATGACTTCAGCTAAATTGAATTGTTAGAAATAGAACTGACCGTCTGTGTGTAAACGAATGACTGATATTGAATTGTTAGTGATATATAGTAATACTTGGAACTATTTAACTTAGTTGACTTATCATATATCTAATATATATGTATTTGTACCTACGGATTTAGCATTAAATAACCAACAATGGTTGATATGTCATAAAACCCAACCCAACCATATATATTTAATATATATGTATAAAGAGGATTTGGCATTAAATAACCTACAATGGTTGATATGCCATAAAAGCCAACCCAACCAAACCAAATCATATATATTTAATACATAAGTATAAAGAGGATTTGGCATTAAATAACCTACAATGGTTGATATGCCATAAAAGCCAACCAAACCAAATCATATATATTTAATATATATGTATAAAGAGGATTTGGCATTAAATAACCTACAATAGTTGATATGCCATAAACCCGACCAAATCAAATTATATATATTCAATATATAAGTATAAATAGGATTTAGCATTAAATAACCAACAATGGTTGATATGCCATAAAATCCAACCAAACCAAATCTTGCCCTGTATCTCAGTTGAGGGGTAAGATTCCTCCCAACAAGTGTCCTAGATATCACACTGAACAATCTGATGGTGAGGTTCCAGTAATGCTGGAACGTTGGGGAATGTGGAGTACCCCTTCATTGCCATCGCTCCCAGGTCCACTCTGGCCCAGAGTGGTTGCACCTGATAGTGTCTTATCTATCGGACTCAACTGTGTAATTATGCTAGACTGAATTGCTTGAAATGGAACTGTTTTGACATTTAACTCTGTGCAAACAAAAACTATACTAATACTAAACTGCATTAGCTGAATTAGAACTGTTTGACTAAACTGAATAGCTTGAAATAGAAATATTTTTTTACAATTAAATTGTGTACTTAGGCTGAACTGAATTGTTTGAAATAGAACTGTTTTTGTGTAAAAATGGATTTGACATTAATAACCTGCAATGGTTGATATGCCATAAAATCCAACCAAACCAAATCATATATTTAATATATATGTATAAGGAGGATTTGGCATTAAATAACCTACAATGGTTGATATGCCATAAAACCCAATCAAACCTTACTGTATATAAATTATCTGCAAAAACCTGTAATTGTTCTTTGCACATATCTTGATAATAGTCAGAAATTAATGTGTGAAGGATAATATGGCATATATATATATATATATATATATATAGTCATCCACAGACAGACTGATTTGTTCTGTCAGAACTCTTCAGTGTGGCTAGACACGCAGGAGGCTCGAAGCCGGGATCGAAACACGTCCAACTTTATTTTAGATTAAGTCTCAGACCTCTCGGCTGTCAACCGGACCACGTTGGCTAAGGGAATTTTTAAGGTATTTATTTAGCAGCAGCAGCCGTTTGTTTACATTTTTCATACCCTATTGCCTACTAGAGTGCTCAATTCTTTCGAAGAGCTTTGCATTATGTGAGCGGCGGCCGACAATTCCTTCGCCTGAGTGCTCAACCCCCATGGGGTAGCGTATATATTGTCATCCACAGACAGACTGTTTCGTTCTATCAGAACTCTTCAGTGTGGCTAGACACGCGGGACGCTCGAGTGTAAATACTTTGCTATTGATTTTATGATAGAAAAGCATTGAAAATCAGAAGTTATTGGTGAGAGATTAATCGAACATTTTGTAACTGGCATGAATGTGTTGCTAATGTGTGACGTTCCCCCTTGGCCCACACTACGTCAACCTTCTTCTAACCATTTCACTTCTTTACGGCCGGTGATCAACTAGTGGTTCCGATAGGGGTAACTTACATTTCTTACCACTACAAGAATACAATCGAGGGAACAGGAGGAAAAAAAAACAACAAACGAACAATATGCTTGGAGTTAACTCAAGTGCAGAAGGAGAGTTATGTAACACCTTGTGCATGTGCAGACTAACGCTAGTGTGGATTCTAGCGAAACTTCCACAAAGCAACTGGAATGCCAACTCAATCTTCTTTCACTGGTCTGGACCCTATCTCCTGCCGACTGGTCTCTCCGCTCCGGTGTCCGGTTTCGACTGCCTCGTCCGTGGTCCCGCGCCAACTGCCAACTTCGAGCTCCTTTGTCCAACCAACTCTCTTTTCATGTCCCCTTCCACTTCTGGTCACGGCGAGATCTCAAGTCCAAAACCCTTTGTCTGGTTTCGCGCCAAAACAGACAAATTAATCGTCTGCTTGGCGGGCCACCTACATAGTGTTACAAATGATTTTAGTATAAAAATGTGTTGAAAATCACCACGAAAAGTATTGTCTATGATGAGAATATTCATAGGATAGGGCTTTTTAGATGTTTTATTTATATGTGAATGTAAATACTTTTTTTTTTTTCTCTACTTTGCAGAGGTTTGTCAAAAGAACAACAAGTACTTTTAACTCATGGAGACAGTATCGATAAAGTGGCTGTTGGCTTCAAAGCAATTGCAAATTCAGGAAATATTGTTGCTGGTAAGTCTTACTTTAACATATCTTTGTTTTAAAATGAGCAGTTTAGTATCTGGTCTGCATAGTAATAATAATAATATTCCCAGTTTGAGTCATACCAAAAACTCAAAAAATGGTACTTGATATCTCCATGCTTAACACTCAGCATTATAATGTATGTATCAAGGGCAAAGTGGAGCAATCCGAGGAAAGGAGTTGTGCCCTCTCTTACACCTCAGTGATGTAGTCATTGAAAAGGGAGCCTTCGAGTCGCCCTCGACTACAGTTGCCAACTTTACTTTTGTGTGTGTGTGTGTGTGTGTGTTATATATATATATATATATATATATATATATATATATTCTTTGGTCCAGTTAAACCAGAGTTGGGAGTAATTCCATCAGGACAAGAAATTATTTATGAATGAATATGTAAATTTTCCTGGTAAAGAGCTCAATGTAACAATAATACAGAGCAATAAATTCTGTAAGAAAAACAACGAAACCGGTTTCCTTGTTTTTCTTAAAGAATATATATATATATATATATATATACTCAAAGCATTCTATGCTTTCGTGAATCAGTTTCTGCCACTTAGTTCTATCTGAAGCCATTTTTTCCCATTGGTCCACAGATAATCCAGATTTTTACAGAGAATCCTTTGAGAATAGCTGTATGCAGCACAGCGCTTACAAATGTCTGATTCGCAAAGTTGAAGAGGGTCCAGTACCGGGTCCACAAAGTCACCACGTTAACTGTGACATATGTGGAAAGTTGTGCTTATCTCTTCCTGGTCTCAAAAGCCATCTGCGTAAATGTGCAAAATCTATCTTGCACCCAAGTAATGTCACTGCAAACAAAACTGATCAGTTGTGGCAAAATTTGTTGCAGTTTAGCTAGCCTGAAGAGTCACCTACGAACACATACAATTTAAGGGGAGAGTTGCGGAGTGGGGAGAGGACATGAGATAAAGGAGGTTGTCAAGCTCGAAACCGAGAGGACAGCCATCACATACATATTTCATGGTGAGTGTGTGTGTTATATATACAAGTTATGATGTATGTATATAATATGTGCGTTATGAAGTTTGTGTGTGTATATATATATATATATATATAAGTTGGCAACTTTAGTTGAGGGCGACCAGAAAACTCCCTTTTCAATAGCTACTACAGTGAGGTGTACGGGAAGGAGCTACTCCCTTCCCTTGATTGCCCCACTTTACCCTTGATATGTACCTTATATTGCTGAATGTTAAGCAAGAATGTATCAAGTCCCATTTTTAGAGTCTTTGGTATGACCCAGTCTGGGATTGAACCCAGGTCTCCTGGACCATTGACAAACACTCTACCCACAAGGCCAATGAGCCGGTTATATATATATATATATATATTTATATTTAAAAATGTTAGTAATTGCAGCAGGGGTTATTGGTTTTGACTGTGACCATCTTGGCAGATGGCTATGGCTAGGCGGATACAGCCACTGTTAAGCATATCAAGTTTCTTCAATGATTTGACGAGCAGAGATGGATTTTATATATATATATATATATATATATATATATATATATATATATATATATATATATATATATAAAATCCGTCTCTTGAGAATTACAAAACTAATATATATATATATATATATTCTCGGTTTTGTTCAAGAGTTTATTTAGAATGAATTGATCTTTCACCATATGCAATCCACCTTTTCAAGTAAGGTGCAGAGTCTCCAATGGCATAAAATGAGAGAAAAGGTCAACACCAGACTCTTGGGTTTCACTTTAGAGCCTCTCCTTTCCCAGGCAGGTTGCTGCCACTCTAGCTAATGTGTCCATGTCTACCGCCAAATGGAGTACACACATATACGTCATGGCCATTAGGTGGGTTGCTTTCATCACTGCTGGCCTTGTCAGCTGGGGCTGTTGAATACACTGCATCTCTGCAGAGGGATAAGATTCCCTCAATAAATGTCCAGAATATGACATTAAACAATCTAATGGTGAGGCTTCAATAATGCTGTGGCTTTGGGGAATGTAGAGTACCCTCTTCATTGCTGTTGGTCCCAGGTCCACTCTGGCCTGGAGTGGTAGCACCTGATAGGGTCCTATCTATGGGTTAAATAGAACTAAACTGCATACTTTTGCTAAACTGAATTATTTGAATTAGAACTGTTTGACTAAACTGAATAGCTTGAAATAAAAATGTTTTTGACAATTAAACTGTGTACTTACATTTAAACTTTGTACTTATGCTAAACTGTATTGTTTGAAATGGAACTCTTTTTGACATAGAAACTCTACTTACACTAAACTGAATTGTTTAATATAGAACTGTTTTGACATTTAACTGTGTGTAAAGAAAATATGTACTTACAATAAACTGAATTAGCAGAATTAGAACTGTTTGAATAAAGTGAATAGCTTGAAATAGAAATGTTTTTGATAATTAAACTGTGTACTCATGCTAAACTGTATTGTTTTAAATAGAACTGATTATTTGTATAAAAATTGATTTGGCATTAAATAACCTACAAAGGTTGATATGCCATAAAAGCCCAACAACCAACCAACTTTCACCTGAAAAATTTGGTGGGGTTACTGGTTTAGTCACCAATGACCTGAATATGAAACATATAGTACTGGATTACATATTACCAATAGTGCATGACGTCGTGTGTATATATATATATATATATATATATATATATATATATAATAGCATGGAAGCTTGTCTGCAACCTTAGGTTTCATGACGTTTTATAAACGTCAACCATCAGGCAGATAACGAAAGATAATAAAGAAATCAAAATATATATATATATATATATATATATATATATATATATATATATATGCTCAGATGAGTGTTCACTAATGGTCCTGAAGACCGGGGTTCAATCTCAGGTCTAGTCATACCAAAGACTCAAAAATTGTACTTGATGCCTCCTTATTTAACACAGCATTATAAGTATGGATCAAGTGTAAGTGGAGTAATCCAGGGAAAGGAGTAGTGACCCCCCCCTACACGTCGTTATAGTAGCTGTTGAAAAGGGAGCCTTCAGGTCTCTCTTGACCACAGTTGGCCAACCTATATATACATGTGTATATATGTATGATATCATTTTTATTTCATCCTTTTCTTCAAAAGGATTATTCGTTCCTTGAAACAATGTTTGTATAAATTATTACATAAGAAACTTAGTGTGGTTGCATGAAAAGTATTTATTAGTAACTTGAAAACATAACCACTAAAAGTATTAGTCAATGGAGACTATTATAAACCAAGTGAAATTTTAAAAACAAAAAAACCTGCAATGAACATCATAAATATAAAGTTATAAAAAAACATTTTCAAATCAAATATAGGCATTAGATAACACATAAGGAGTTGATATGCCATTAAGTTAATAACCCTAAAACTGACCTCGGCTTAAAAGAAAAAAACCTGATAAGGTTTATGATATAAAATCCATCCTACTAAACTATTGGTCTTCTATTTTATTTTATTTTATTATTTTTTCCCACCAGCCATAAGCAATGAAAAACTCCAGTTGTATGGGGTGCAGTTCCATCCAGAGGTCGACCTTACTGAAAATGGTAAACAAATACTGAAGAATTTTCTGTTTGAAATTGCTGGCTGCAAAGGAACGTACACTATGAAGTGTCGAGAAGCTACTTGTATTGACTACATTTGCTCAACAGTAGGCAATAACAAAGTCTTGGTAAGTACTTCTTTCATGCTTGCGGAGTCTATGTAAACCCCTCCCCCCCAATCTCAACAATACCTCTTATCTCTTTTTATATATATATATATATATATATATATATATATATATATATATATATATATATATATATATATATGTGTGTGTGCATTTACTTAAGCCCTCTCTACAAGCAGGAGACAACACTTTTTTTTTTTTTTTTTTCTTTGTTTTTTATTTTGATTAGATTTTAACAGGTTTGAATTCAAGGTTTTATCTCTCCAGACTCATTGCCATACCAAGGTTATAGAAAGCCCAGTCAGCTGGGACTGTATCTCTGCAGAGGGGTAAGATTCCCCCTCCAACGAGTGGCCTGGTTATGACATTAAACAGTTTGATGGTTGAGGCTCATGTGATACTGGAGCTTTGGGAAATGCAGAGTACACCTTCATTGCTATCACTCCCAGGTCTACTCTGATCTGGAGTGGCAGAACTTGATAAGGTTTGATCTATGGGTCAAATAGAATTGTTTGACATTTAAACGATGACTTATGCTTAATTGAATTGTTTGAAATAGAACTGTTTGATCATTTAACAGTATGTAAACAAATGACTGATGTTTAATTGAAAAGCGCCTTCCCCTACACTTTGGTGTAGTAGCTATTGAAAAGGTAGCCTTCAGGTTGTCTTCAACAAAGGTTACCAACTTATATATATCTAATATATATAAACAAGATTTGGCATTAAATAACCTATAATAGTTGATATGCCATGAAACCAACCAGACCAAATCATATATGTATAAAGGGGATTTGGCATTACATAACCTACAAGGGTTGATATGCCATAAAACCCAACCCAACCACAGCCTATATATTTAATATATATGTATAAAAAGGATTTGGCATTAAATAACCTATAATGGTTGATATGCCATGAAACCAACCAGACTAAATCATATGTATAAAGGGGATTTGGCATTACATAACCTACAAGGGTTGATATGCCATAAAACCTAACCAAACCAAATCCTATATATTTAATATATATGTATAAAAAGGATTTGGCATTAAATAACCTATAATGGTTGATATGCCATGAAACCAACCAGACTAAATCATATGTATAAAGAGGATTTGGCATTAGATAACCTACAATGGTTGATATGCCATTTAACCTAGTCTGCCCTACTATTTACCTATAGTATGAAAAAAATAGTTAGATTCATACCTTTCTCAAAGGTATTAGCACTATGTGAAATGCAAACTGCCTGGTCCAGGATTTGAACTTGGTTTGCCGTATCCACTTATGATAATAATCCTTACTCCAATGTAAAATATAGGAAATAATAAATAAAAGTAAAGTTGGCGATCTTAGTCGAGGGTGACCTGAAGGCTCCCTTTTCAATAGCTACTTAACCGAAGTGTAGCTAAGGTTGCTACTCCATTCCCTGGGTTGCTCCACTTAACCCTTGTTCCTTACCTGATAATGCCGAGTGTTAAGCAAGGTGGCACCAAGTACCATTTTTTCAGTCTTTGGTTTGACTTGACCTGGGATTGAACCCCAGTCTCTTGGACCATTGGCGAACACTCTACTCATTAGGCCAATGACTCAGTAAATAATGAATAAGCTAGTCTAATTGTTTGTTTAAGATGCTCTACTTTTCCAGATTTCTCTGCTCAAACGTTAGGGTGCATATTATACAAAAGAACTTTTGTTTTCAGCCACATGCCTCACCATATTCGCGATGGGAGGACCCAAATAAATTTAAGTGGGTGAAAGAGGGATAAGAACATTATTTTATCATCTAACATATCTGTTGTATCATCAAGGTGAATGATATACAGAGAAGAATTGAGGGTTTTATATATATTTATTCAGCACGGGTATCCGGTGCTAATGGATACATACAAAAAAAAACACGGAACAATAAGTTAGTAAGAGCTAACTTACAAGGAATAGAGGAGGATCAAGATACTGTATAGTCAAAATGTAATATAATTGCGGAGGGATTTTGTTTTGTATATCTTGCCTTTAGGTTTAGTTACGGTGAGAACCTTTTGACTCAGTGCATGGCTTAGTTAGGTGCAACATTAACGCAGGTGTTCACACATGCACGGAGAGGATGTGTCATTCAGAGATGGTCAAAATAAAAATCCCAGATAGTAATTAGGACCAGGGGATGTGAATGACGTCATGCACCGGAAACATGGGCTGAGGATTTTTGGGATTTGAGAAAAAGCAGTGAGTTGAGTTCCTGCCTCCGAACGAGAGTTGAGATTTAGACCTGGGCGAGGCCAGAGGAATTTGTGCGCTATGGGCGCAGAGCTGATGATGTAAAAGCAGTCAGCATAGAAAGATTGTCTCTCTCTCTCCTCGTGTCAAAAAACCTTTAACTCAAAGGTAATAAAAAGTTTCGTACCTGAACTAAGTCGTAAAGTGTTTCTAGTGTATTTCGGATTTCCTATGTCTATTTCACACATCCATATATTATGGCTATGTAGCAAAAAGAAGATCAGTCCAAATATTAATCATCTTATCCATATTTACCAACCCCTCCGCTCGGGCAGGATATGACACAAGGTCAATTTTTAAGCGGAGTTTAACAGGTTTGAATTCAGGGTTTTCTGTCTCCTAGACGAGTTACCTCACCAAGGCTGAAGAACCCAATCTGTCCTACTATTTACCCATAGCTAGAGGGAGAATAAATGGATTCATACATTTCCCAAGCGTATTAGTGCTAAGTGAAATGCAATTAGCTTGGTCCAGGATTTGAACTTGTGTCGCCGTGTCTATTTCCTACGACGATAACCATTACACCACGGGCCCTTCATATTTATCATCTTATCAATCAGCTGTTAAACTTCTTAATCGTAGGTTACCCAGTTGGCTGGGGCTGTAGAGTACACCAGTAGAGGTGCCCGTGGTGTAATGCTTATCATCTTAGGAAATGGACATGGCGACACGAGTTCAAATCCTGGACGAGACTGATTGCATTTCACATAGCGCTAATACCCTTGGCAATGGTATGAATCCAATTATTCTCCATCCCGCTATGGGTAAATAGTAGGGCAAACTAGGTTCTTTAGCCTTGGTGAGGCAACTAGTCTAGGAGAAGGAAAACTCTGAATTCAAACCTGTTAAACTCGGCTTAAAAATTGACCTTGTATCATATCCTGCCTGAGTGGAGGGGTTGGTAAATTTAGTAGAGTACTCCAAATGCTTTTTTGCAGAGGGGTAAGAACCCTCAACGGGTGTGCTTATATAACGTGTAATTATATAAATTACTTTTTAGTCCAGACTAACTGATAAAAAGTTGGAGAATGGTTAAATTTAGCTGCTACAAATTCTAAAGTTTCTGTGCATATTATATGCAAGAATTTTCCCTCGCCACCAAATTTTTGTAGTTCAAATTTAGGGTGTGTGTGTGTGTGTGTGTGTGTGTGTGTGTGTGTGTGTGTGTTATACGAATAATTATTTTGATGGTTCCTTGTTTGTTTTGCCCAGTTGACTGTGGTTGTAGAATACAAACCTGCACCTCTGCAGAGGAGTAAGACCCCCCTTAACGAGTGTCCTGAATATGACACTAAACGATCTTATGGTGAGGTTCCAGTTATGCTGCAGCTTTGGGGAATGCAGAGTACCTCTTCATTGCCATTACTTTCAGGTCCACTCTGGCCCGGAATGGTAGCACCTGATAGGGTCCTATCTATGGGTTAAATAGAACTAAACTGTGGACTTATGCTAAACTGAATTGCTTGGATTAAAACTGTTGAACTCAACTGAATATCTTGAAATAGAAATGTTTTTGACAATTAAACTTTGTACTCATCCTGAACTGAATTGTTTGAAATAAAACTGATTATTTGTATAAGAATGGATTTGGCATTAAATAACCTACAAAGGTTGATATGCCATAAAACCAAAACCACCAGTCAACCTTGTTTCTTTTTGTAATTATTTTTTCTTGAAATTGGGTGGGCAGAAGAGTACCTTTTCTCTCTCTCTTCTTCCTTCTCTTTTTTGAAAGTAATGTCCCATTCCTCTGTAATAGCTTAAGTTTTGCATTTCATGTCTTATAAACAAAGACATTTTCTTTATCTTCTCTTGTCAGATGTTACTGAGTGGCGGTGTTGATTCAACTGTTTCTGCTGCTTTATTGAACAAGGCGCTTAAAGAGGACCAGGTAGTTGCCATTCACATAGACAATGGCTTCATGAGAAAAAACGAAAGCACAAAAGTTGAGGAATCCCTTTCTAGGATTGGGGTAAAGGTCAAAGGTAATGTGATCTTAAATTTCTTTCTTAGTTCTACCTATTCCCACTTTTTTAAATAATTTTTTTTATTCTGTTCCCCTTAATTGACATATGAGTGTTGGCTGAAAAACTCTTAGGCTAACCACAATACCTTCATGGAATGACCAAATGAGGTTTATTTTTCAACATAATCTCTCTTGCTGCCCACACACTTTTTCATTAGTGTTGCAGTGCTTGGATCCCATTGGTCCAAAAACGTCAACCACAGATATATCATATGAAATTTTCAGCCCTCTTTGTGTGCGTGTGTATATATATATATATATATATATATATATATACACGCACACAAGGGTTGGCTGAAAATTTCATAGCTGAACAAGATGCCCTCATGGAATGTGACCAAAAGAGATTTATTTTTTCAATATAGTTCCCTTTGTAGTCTACATGCTACTTCTATCTGGTCCAGTCGACTGGGGCTGCAGAATACACTGACTGCATATCTGTAGAGAGGTAAGACTCCCCCGACGAGTGTCCTGGATATGACACTAAACAATCTGATGGTGAGGTTCCAGTAATGCTGGAACTTTAGGGAATGCGGAGTACCTCTTTATTGCCATCACACCAAGGTCCACTCAGGTCCAGAGTAGTGTATCATCTGATTGGGTCCTATCTATGGGTTAAATAGAACTAAACTGTGTACTTGTGCTAAACTGAATTGTTTAAAATTGAACTGTTTTTATATGTATAAAAATGGATTTGGCATTAAATAGCCTTCAGTGGTTGACATGCCATAAAAACAAACCAAACTAGTTCCATCAGTGTTAGATCTCTTTTAGTTTAAAAAAAAAAAAAAAAAAGTCAGCAGCAGATATGACATCGTCATAAGAACTTTTCAGCTTATCCTTGTAGGTTCCCGTGGAAATTCAAAAACCTATTTTGTAAAAAGTTCAAGCACCCAAATGTCATTGAACCCAAGTCTCCTGGACCATTGGTGCACACTCTACCTACTTGGCCAATGAGCCAGTTATATATATATATATATATATATATATATATAAGTAATGGCAGCAGGGGTTATTGGTTTTGACTGTGACAATCTTGGCAGATGGCTATGGCTAGCCAGATACAGCCACTGTCAAGCATATCAAGTTTCTTCAAAGATTTGACCAGCAGAGATGGAGATGGAATATATATATATATATATATATATATATATATAATGAGTTCTGATAGAACGAAACAGATCTGTCTGTGGATGACTATAGAGATATATACTCCTCTACCCCCGTGGGGTTGAGTTCTCTGGCAAAGAAGTAATCGTGTTGCCATTAGCGCCCTTGCAAGTCTCTTCGTATTTGAATTGAGGTCTCGGCAACTGTTGAACGGATGTATGTAAACAATAGTAATTATGATTCATAACCGTTTAAAATTTACTTCGCAGCTAATGTCTTCTCGTGGCTGAATGGTTAGAAGCTTTGGCTTGGCGTTTGAGTCAACCGGGTTTCGATCCCAGCTACGGGAAGCTACTGTCTAACCACACTGATGAGTTCTGATAGAATGAAGCAGATCTGTCTGGATGACTATATATATATGCTGTCTTCTCGGTTTCGAGTTTGAGCAACAGTTAAGTTTTTGTTCAAGAGTTTATTTAGAATGAATTGAGCTTTCGCTGGATGCCGTCTGCCTTTTCAAGTAAGGTGCAGAATCTTCATTATCATATAAAATGAGACGATTGGTCAGCACCAGGACTCTTGGGTTTCACTTCAGAGCTTTACCTCTCCCAGACAGGTTGCTGCCCCTGTGGCTAATGAGTCTTTTTTTTTTTTTTAAATTTTATTATTATTTATTAAGACTTGGAGGTTTTGAGGTTTCTTTCATCTTGGTGAGAAATTACTTAACATCAAAAAATTTTATTTACTAAACTTTGTTTAGCTCTTAGACTTCTATCAATAGCTGATGTTATGAAATGGTCTCCCAAGTAACTGCTTAGCTGGTTCACCATTGCTTAACTTTGGTGATCTGGTGTTTTAAACCAGCTTTACTCCACTTAAAAAATGACCTGGTTTCACCTCCTGCTTGTAGTGGAGGAGTTGAGTGAATAAAAATCTTAAATTTTTATCAGAAATTCCAACTAGGTACAGCATTTTTTATATATTTACCAACCCCTCTGCTTGGGCAAGAAATGACTCAAGGTCAATTTTTTTTAAGCAGAGTTTAACAGGTTTGAATTCAGAGTTTTCCTTCTCCTAGATTAGTAACCTCACTAAGACTGAAGAACCCAGTCTGCCCTACTATTTACCCATAGCTGGAGGGAGAATAATCGGATTCATAACTTTCCCAAGGGTATTAGTACTATGTGAAATGCAATCAGTCTTGTCCAGGATTTGAACTTGTGTCACCGTGTCTTTCCTACGATGATAACCATTACCCCATGGGCACATCCTATATATATATATATATATATATATATATATATATATATAAAAAATGTATAAAAATAAAAAAACCAGGCCATTGGCCTAATGAGTAGAGTGTTTGCCAATGGTCCGGGAGACCGGGATTCAATCCCAGGCTGAGTCGTACCAAAGACTCAAAAAATGGTACTTGATGCCTCCTTGCTTAACACTCAACATTATAAGGTACAGATCAAGGGTAAAGTGAAGCCATCCAGGGAAAGAGTAGCGCCCTTCCCTACACCTCAGAGCAGTAGCTATTGAAAAGGGAACCTTCAGGTCATCCTCGACTGTTTTTTTTTTTTATATATATAATTTTTTGTTGTCGATCCAAAGAGAGAAAGAAATATTTTAAAATGAGTAGGTCCACAAAGAGATTTGTATTTTTAGGATTTATTTATTTTGCCTTTACTTATGTGTATGTTTCTAGCTTGTTGCTTTCGTCAGAGAACTCATATGGTACAAGGCCTTGTTAATAAGGTACTCAATAAGACTTGAACTCACTTGTGTTTGCAGTTTGAATGTTTGCAGCTGAGTTAAGGCGGCATCAAGTACCATTTTTTTGAGTCTTTGGTATGATGACCTTGGATTGAACCCTGGACCATTGGCGAACATTCTACTCAACCTACCCAGGTTCACATAACAGATCTTCAGGATGATTCTGAGTCAGAATTATCCGTTAGGTCAAACCTGGGAAGGTAGTTTCTGACTCTTTTAGGTAGTCTAGCTTTGCTGTACGTACTGTCTTCAACACTTTTGTGTATTAGCTTAGGTAACTCTGTCAGTGTTTTTCCTTTTGGCTAGGCATTGTGGTACTGGTTGATTATTTTAAGCAGTACAGATGTTTTTAGTCTTTCCTTTTTTTTCTAAATTTTTTTCGCAGATATCGGTTTGTAATATTTTATTTTTTTTTTTTATTTATGAATTGCATTATCTGTTTTTACTTTTTATTTATTTATTTATTTATTTTTTTTTTTAATGCCGCCAGAGTTATAAAGCTAGTTATATATATTTTATATATATACATATCTCTTATTCAATAAGGACTGTGAATATCCAAGGAATGAGTGCCCAATACACGGCTATTTAATACAAAATATATCTGGAGAAAAATATAAAAAAAACAAGAAAATTAGAGATTGTATTCCATAATAAATTTATTTCTCCTTTACTAGCTCATTAAATGAATTTCAAAATATATATGGGAAGTAAATAATGTAGTGTAATCCGACAATATATAGAGAAAAAATTGATGACAAGGTAATCCAAGTAGGGAAGATTTATTGAGAAGCAAAGTTGACACTATAAAGTTTCGGTTCTAATGAACCATCATCAGGATTGTGAGGGATGATATCAGTGATGTTAAATCGACGATGGATGTTTAAAAGTACAAAAACTTAGGGAAAATTCTCATTCTCATATATATATTTTATTTTTTAATTATTTTTCCGGTGATTAAGCTTGACAAGTGCCAGACGAAAGGGCCCTCGCTGTTTTATTATTTTAAAATAGTTTCCTCTTTTACCATTAATTTCGTTATTCATTTATATATATATATATATATATATATATATATATAGATAATTAAAAGTAAAGTTGGTGACCATCGTTGAGGGTGACTCAAAGGCTCCTACTACACCAAAGTGTAGGGGAGGGTGCTACTCTTTTTCTTAGATTGCTCCACTTTACCCTTGATACGTACCTTATAATTCTGTGTTAAACAGGGCCGTATCGAGTACCATTTTTTGAGTCTTTGGTATGACTAAACCTGGAATTGAACCCAGGTTTTCTGGGCCATTGGTGAACATTCTACCCACGAGGCCAATAGGCTGGTATGTAGTATTCTGAATGTGGCATTTAATCTTAGAGCTTGTCTTGTCTGTTGTCCTATTCAACAAATTTCTATTCCTTTAAATATTTCTTTGGTATTAAGTTGGTTGATAAATGTCCAGAATGGCCCACCCTGGACTCCAGACAAACATTTTTTACTGCTGTATCAAAACTGTCCTGAAAAATAATTTTAACTGCCCCAAAACCATTTTAAAAAGTCCCAAAATCATTTTTTTTTTCTTTTATCATCTCTAGTTGTTTGCAGCATAATATAAATTTAGGAAATAAATATTTATTTTGGTCTATTTAGTCTCCGAACTTGTGGCGTCCATGTTTTTTGTTTCAGAAACAATCGAACATCAATTAAACCTGGAAGGTTTTTATTTAAAAAAACAAAAAAAAAACAAGAAAAATGACAATTTTTACAATGTATGAAATAAAAGCTATCAGAACTGTCCTGAAAAACGATTTTAACTGCCCTAAAATAAAAACGTTTTTTTTTTTTTTTTTTTTTTTTTTTTTTTAATTTATCATCTTTATTTCTCTGCATCTCTGCAGAGAAGTAAGACTCCTACCCAGCCCCAAGAAGTGTCCTGAATATAACACTAAACCATCTGATGATGAGGCTTCAGCCTTGGAGCTTTGGGGAATGTGGAGTACCTCTTCATTGCCATTACTCCCAGGTCCACTCTGGCCCAGAGTGGTACCACCTGGTAGGGTCCTATTTATAGGTCTAATAGAACTGTTTGACATTTAAACTGAAAACTAATTACTTAAGTTAAATTGAATTGTTAGAAATAGAACTGTTTGACCATTTAACTGTCTGTAAACAAATAACTGATGTTAAACTGAATTGTTAGTGAAGGATAGCAATTCTTGAAACTATTTAACTGTGTGCAAAAGAATGAGCACTGGTTTGTTTAAAAATGTTGCCTATAAGCTATTTACACGTATATCCAGGGTTTGATCTTGGGTCAACAATTCTCATTCTTACGACAATGACAATTATGCCATGGGTGCTTCCTTGAATTGTAGCTAGTTGAAGATGTAATTTTGGGACTAAACTGTTCTGTAAAAAAAAAACCCAAAAAAAACAAGCTCATGAGTGACACTTACGTTCACTATTTAGATAAGGAAAAGTATTATACATATATTATGTGGTTGTGTCTCATTTTTACGCATATGTCAGACAGTGAAAAGTTAATGCATGAAACCCAGGGTCACAGACACTACCATGTAACCTGTGTGTGTGTGTGTGTATATATATATATATATAGTCATCCACAAACAAACTGTTTAGTTGTATCACAACTCTTCAATGTGGCTATCAGATACCAAAGTTCTCAATTCATTAGAAGAGCCTTGCATTACGCGAGTGGCAACCTTTAATTCTTTCACCAAAGCGTCCCCCACCCGAGGGAGCATATATATATATATATATATATATATATATAGTCATCCACAGACAAACTGTTTGTTGTATCACAACTTTTCAGTGTGGCCAGATGCTTCAAGCTGGGATTGAAACCCACTTAACTTTGTCAGACCGATAACATACCCCTTATCCAATAGCTGACCTAACACAAGTTTGGGAATTTAACATATATGTATCAACTTCCTTTTGTTTACATTTTATGCTATTGAAGACCTAAGTGCTCAATGAATTGAGTGCTATTTAATAATACCGCAGAATTTGGTCCACCATCAACTCACTAAGTGAGCTTGGGATAACCATTAGTTATATATATATATATATATATATATATATATATATTTTCTTTAAGAAAAAAACCAAAGACCAATTACTTTAGGATTATAAATTTATTTCCATCCTGTTATGTGTTTCTGATGTAAACCAAAAACATGAAGGACAATATAACAGGACTTCTTCAGATCTTATGGATAAAATAAATCAGAATAGACATGGGGAGGTGGAATGGAAGTGGAGTGAAGAGTTATCTCCTCGTTTTTTTCACTTCCGTTTTTTTATTTGTTTATTTATTTTATTTATTTATTTAATTTTACTGTTGGTTGGAATTATAGTAATTTAACTTTTTTATTTTTCCGCTATTTATTTTATTTATTTTCTTTTTTAGTTAAGTTCGATTATTAACTTTTTAATGTTTTTTTATATAATAACTTTATTGTAAGGGAAATATTAATACTTACATTAATTTCGAGTCTATTTCCTTAGTTACCTATTTTTGTCGTGTACGTATATCGGATACATTTTTCCTTTTTCTTTATTTTATTTTAGTTCATTTACCTTATTTCTCAATTTATTTCTGTTTTTTTAGGGACAATCTTTTATTTTTTTTTTTATGATGATTAGTCTATAGTTTAAATTTATTCCTATGTCTACATCTTGCTATTAATTCACGTCTCTTATTTAATAACTTTTCAGGCTCGGAGTAAGTCATTATTTGTGTCTTTTCTAAGCACAGGTTGCATCTACCATCAAAACATTTTGGAGTATTTGACTTTTTCAATATAGACCATTGAATCTCAGGGGTTAACCCTTTATTTTTCAAACTCCAGAATTGCTTAGATAGTGCTTTTTGGTGTTTCAGATATTCATGGGAGAAAGAATATTTATGATTCGTGTATCTCACTTTCCATTTCGTGGAGGAAATTCCGATATAAGTTTTTCTATCCATTATATTCCTTGATATACTACATTACTTACATAATCCATTCATAGGACAATTGTTTCAAGTTTTACAATTACATTCGTTTTTTTTTTATACCATTATTATTATTTGTTCGGTTCCCAAAGTCCTTCTGGTCATGATTAAAGAATCAATGCAAAAGCACCATGTTTAATGCTAACCAGTATATATTTTTTTTATTTTGTCAGTTGTTCGGGCTGCCCATACGTTCTACAACTCTACTACATCCATTCCAATTGATCGGACTGACCCAAATTCTCGAAAGAAGAAAACGAACATGTTAAATACAATTACCAATCCAGAGGAAAAAAGGAAAATCATTGGTGATACGTTTATGAAGGTAGGTTTTTGAATCTTGCCTTAATTTCTAACTCTTGCCTTAAATCCGCCCTATTGTTTGGGCTTAGAATATGCAGATTGCACCCCCACCCACTGTATACCTGATGGTGAGGTTTCCAATTGCCATTACTCCCAGGTTCACCTAGCTTCTTTCCTGATAAAAAGTAAAAGACCTTCCTTTGTATCTCTGTGAAATTTGATTTATCACAGAATTATTTTGATGGAAAATTCTGACAGGGTACAGCACATACGTACATAATTACGCACACACACACACACATATATATATATATATCTCTATATCTGACAATTATTAGTCTTGAAAGACTGGGTCAGCACCTGAATCTCTATCAGCCTACACAAGGTTGTCTTGAAGAGTGGCAGTTTTCCATTTATCTTATAAAAAAATGATTGACTACAGCATTTTTTATATAGATATCTACACACACTAGTTAATATCTGAAAAATTCTGATATATTTGAATTTCTGTGAGATGGATGGACATATATGCACACTGGTAAAAAAATCAAATAGACTGAAATTTCTATAACATGAAGATATATATATATATATGCACACTCAGAAGGTAAGATTGGTTAATCATATTTACCAACCGCTCCGCTCGGGCAGGATATGACACAAGGTCAATTTTTAAGTGAAGTTTAACAGGTTTGAATTCAGCTTTCCTCCTTCTAGACTAGTTGCCTCACCAAGGCTGAAGAACCTAGTCTGACCTACTATTTACCCATAGCTGGAGGGAGAATAATTGGATTCATACCTTTCCCAAGAGTATTAGTGCTCTGTGAAATGCAATCAGTCTCGTCGAGGATTTGAACTTGTGTCGCTGTGTCCATTTCCTACAACGATAACCGTTACACCACAGACAAATCATCATTTTAAATCAAATTTTGTGCAAGAATTTAGTTTCAGGATTGGTCTACTGTGCATCAAATTAATCAGTTGGCCACTGTCTGTAAGTAAAGCAGCACCATGATGTGATTCACTCTTCCAGAAATTTTGGAAATATGCTGTACTACTTGGCATTCATGCCGGAAACACTATTATGAAGATTTCAGAGTGTTTGGGTGCTAATCTGACGACAGTGGTGAGGATTTGTGAAGAGTTAGAATAGTCCAATGCTGATTACAAATGTGTGGCAGCTCGGAAGGCTCATTATTCTGATAATAATGCTCCAATTTGTTAGTGAGATCCAGGAGATAATTTTGCCTGGTCTGCTTGGGCTGTAGAATGTACCGATTGCTTCTCGGCAGTGGGGTAAAACAGATTCGGACTTTAAAATGAAAATAAATAAATACATCCTACAGCAAAGACAACAACACTGGAACAATAATGAAAATAATAAATTATTAGAAATTAAACCCACACTGGGGGAATGGAAGCAAAGCTTTAAAAAAAAAACGAAACAAAAAGAGGGAAATTACATTGTCCTGACTCTGGATAGGTCATACAAGGATAACACACTCTTATTTACTCAAAGGAAAACAACAACAACAACAACCAATGTGTTATGCATGTCAAACCAAATACACCATGAAGCACATTCTCCCTTGCCCAGTTGGCTGGGGCTGTAGAATACACCGACTGCTTCTCTGCAGAGGGGTAAGACCCCCCCCCCAAACGAGTGTCCTGGATATGACACTAAACAATCTGATGGTGAGGTTCCAGTAATGCTGGAGCTTTGGGGAATGTGGAGTACCCCTTCATTGCCATCACTCCCAGGTCCACTCTGGCCCAGAGTGGTAGCACCTGATAGTCCTATGTATGGGTCAAATAGAACTAAACTGTGTACTTATGCTAGGCTGAATTGCTTGAAATAGAACTGTTTTTTACATTGAAAACTGGACATTGGCATGATGCTTAGAGTGTTCGCCAATGGCCTAGGAAACCTGGGTTCAATCCCAGGTCGTGTCATACCAAAGACTCAAAAAATGGTACTTGATGTTTCCTTGCTTAATACTCAACATTATAAAGTACAGATCAAGGGTAAATTGGGTCAATCCTGGGAAAGGAGTTGCACCCTCTCCTACACCTTGTAGTAGTTATCGAAAAGGGAGCCTTTGGGTCACCCACAAATAAAGTCACCAACTTTTACTTACTTTACACTGAAACCGCGTTAGCAAAAACTATACTTATATTAAACTGAATTGTTTGAAATAGAACTGTTTATATGTATAAAAATGGATTTGGCATTAAATAACCTACAATGGTTGATATGCCTTAGAACCAAACCAAACTTCTATAACTGAAGTGTATTATGCACTCCTCAATCAAATCAAACCTGAAATTGAGAAAATTCTTAGGAAAAATTAGAACAGTTTTCAGAGAAATCATTGCACGATATCACAGATTCTAGCAGTCCAAGGCATTTGATTCCATACACAGAGAAAAGATGGAGCAAATACTTCTAGTATATGGTCTCCCCAAAGAAACTGTAACAGCTATAATGATGTTTTATAGAAACACAAAAGTAAAGTTTAGCTTGCATGATGGAGACAGACTACTTTTGATATTGTTGCTGGACTTTTGCAAGGAAAAAAATTAAGTTTACAATTTGCCGAGACTTTACGCTTTGAACACCAATAGATCTAATAAAAGAAAATAGCTTTGTTAAAAAAAGTCAAGAAGCCGATGACATCCTGCAGATATGAAAACAGACATGGACTTTGCAGATGTTATAACGCTTCTTTCAAATACACCTAACCAAGCTGAATCCCTACATGTGTTTTAAACAAAAAGTAGCCACCTCCACTTTAAGTGGCAGTTTACTAAATTTGATATTCAAGTTCATGTACCTCAGCAGCAATGTCTCATCTACTGAAGGTGATATCAATATACGCCTAGTTAAAGTGTGGACTGCTATTTGGTTTGGTTTGGTGGGTTTTATGGCATATCAACCTTTGTAGGTTATTTAACGCCAAATCCATTTTTATGTAAATAACCTGTTCTTTTTAAAACAATTCAGTTTAGCATAAGTACACAGTTCAATTGTCAAAAACATTTATTTCAAACTATTCAAGAAGTTATATGTAACAATTCAGTTAAGTGTAAATACAATTTTAATGTCGAAAAACAGTTCTATTTCAAATGATTCTGTTAAGCATAAGCACGGTTTAATTGTCAAAAACATTTATTTCTAGCTATTCAGTTTACTCAAACAATTCAGTTTAGCATAAGAATGCTGTTCTATTTAACCCATAGATAGGACCCTTATCAGGTGCTACCACTCCGGGCCAGAGTGGACCTGGGAGCGATGGTAATGAAGGGGTACTCCACATTCCCCAAAGCTCCAGCATTACTGGAACCTCACCATCAGATTGTTTAGTGTCATATCCCCTCTGCAGAGAAGCTGTCGGTGTATTCTACAGGCAATGGACTGCTATTGATTGGTTATCAATCATATGGAAGTCTGATCTATTAGGTAAAATAAAATGTGATTTCTTCCAAGCTATGACTGTGTCAATACTAATGTATGGATGCACCACATGGCTGCGAACAAAACACAGAGGAATACACTCTCACTTGTGTCATTTCTAAGTGAGTAGTTTGTATGTAACTTAATTTTTAATTAAGTTAGAGTCCATTTGTTTGTTCACACAGTTAAATGGTCTCTAGTATACTAAATGATTGAATCTATTTGACCCGTAGATAGATAGTACCCTAATAAGTAGTACCAATCCAGGTTAGAGTGGAGCTGAGAGTAACTCCACACTTCACAAAGCTCCAGGACTGGAGCTTCACCATCAGATGGTTTAATGTCACATCAGGACACTGATTGATGGAGTATCTTATTCCTCTCCTGAACTCCATTTTGCATATCCCCAGCGGACAGGACAATGTGAATTTTCAGTCTGTAGAATGAAGTACAAAGCTAAAATATGTGATATTTGACAGTGATTAGTTGTCTAAATTTCTGAGATGATTTTTATCATTAAGGGTTTTCGGACTATTGTCTTCATCTTTATTGTTATGTCCACAACATTTCAGCTCTTGTAACCGGTTATGGCTAACAGAATCAGAACAGGCGACCCCCATGGATTCAATGAAGGATGTAGTTCAAAGTTCTGTGTAGGTTCCTGAGTTTGACAAACACCTGAAAAAGGCCAGAGGACATATTGGCCGAAACGTTGTAGAAATAACAATAAATATGAAGACAATGGTCTGAAAACCCTTAATGATAAAAATTTGACACTGATGTTTTTGCCAGCTGTAAATAATAATTCTATTTTTCTGTTATAGGTTGCCAATGATGTGATAGAGGAACTAAATTTAAAACCACAGGAGGTGTATTTAGGCCAAGGTAATTTGTCTATATTTTTAATTAAAATTTTGGTAAATGTGTGAGAATTTGGGCATATGATAATTTTCATTGGAGTACTCCTATTTTGATCGAGGTTATCCCTGTAGTATCCCATTGGCCTTGTGGGTAATGTGTTTGTCAATGGCCTGGGAGACCAGCTTTCAATCCCAGATCTAGTCATACCAAAGACTCAAAAAATGGTACTTGATACCACCTTGCTTAACACTCAGCATTATAAGGTATGAATCAAGGGTAAAGTGGAGCAATTCAGAGAAAGGCGTTGTGCCCTCTCCTACACCTCGGGTTGATATGCCGTTAAACAAAACTCAAATTCCTATACCTCAGTGTAGTAGCTATTGAAAAAAGAGCCTTCAGGTCACCCTCAACTAAGTCACCAATAGATGATGTACCAGACTGTGACATTGTACTAAGCAAGGTCAAATTCCAGTCGTACTATTACATTCACTTTCAGACTAATGCCCTTTCGGAAAGTTATGAACCCTTTCGGAAAGTTATGAACCCTTTCAACCCCTTCTTCAGTAATGGGTTAAATAACACCACTACTATCCTCCTGCAAGGATGGCTTTGGAATTAAATGACCCCCAGAAAGTTGATATGTCATTAAAAGAAAGTATCCTAACCTACCCAGAACTTAGGAATGTGATCACTTAGTTATTTTTTTACTTTTATTTTCATGGAGGTTGTCTCTATAGTGTAATGGATGACATAATAAATTGCAGTGTTCAAACTCCAGTTGCACTATTGCGTTAACTTGTTGTCTAATACTCTTAGGAAAGGCATGAACCCTCTTATCCTAGCTATAGGTGTATATTACCATGTGTGTCTGCAAGGATGGCTTTGGCATTAAATAACCCCAGAAAGTTAATATGCTTTTAAAACAATGTAACTTAATCTAACTAGTTGACTTCCAGGCCAATAACCCTTGGGAAAAGGGATGACCCCCCCCCATCCCTCCTCCTCCAATACCCTTGGAAAAGGTGTGAACACCTTCATTCCCCCTCCTCTAATACCCTTGGGAAAGGTGTGAACCCCCTTCATTCCCCCTTCTCCAATATCCTTGGGAAAGGTGTGAATCCCCCCACCCTCCTCCTCCACTATCCTTGAGAAATATGTGACCCCTCTTACCCCCTCCCCCAATATCCTTGGGAAAGGTGTGAACCCTCCTATCCTCTTTGTAGTACCTGTTAAAATCCTGCCTATGAACTGTTAATTTTTTTTTTTTTTACTAGGGATTATTATTAATATTAAATAGAATTGTTAGTGTTAGATAGGAATACTTGAAAATATTTACTATATACAAATAGAACTATTAGTTTTATCTTATTGTGTTGTATTTGTTTAGAGGGCTCTTGCAATGCAAAATGATTATTTGGGTCTAATTTCAAAGTCCCCCAATGCAGAATACAACTTGACACAAATCTTCAAGCTATAGCGGCATCAACCACATTACATCGTACCATAACCATATGCTCTATATACATACCACCACATAATTAAATTATTGACACTGAACTGGACCAACTATTGCAACAACTCCCTGGAACATTTATTTTAATGAGTGACTTTAACAATTACAATATCATAAGGGGATGCAAAGAAATAACCTAAAATGGTAAAAATCTTGGAAAAAATCATAAGTGAAAATAATCTTTGCCTACTCAATACAGGCATGCAAACATATCTAAACCCATTTAGTGGAAATACCTCTGCCATTGACTTAACCATATGTGACCCATCTATCTATATGGATTTCTCTTGTCAAGTGCACGATGATACGTGTGGCAGCGATCCCTTTCCAATTCTCCTGAATAACATAAAACCTACCTTGGGGGTGGGGGGGGATGATACTGCATTGGAAATTAGATAAAGCTCATCATCGTGTCGTGCCGCTAGCACGGATATCCCTGACCCGCTCTCGCCACTTTTTCCTATCGTTCATCGCCTCTGGCAGGTCTTCAGGGCTACATCCCGTATCCTCACATACCTGCAGTATGTATGTTCTAGCTGGTCGTCCTGCTTTTGCCTGGCCATATGCGGAGGTCCATAGGAGTACATCACTTATGAGCTCGTCCCTGCTTCTCCAGCAGTGTCCTGCATGTCTGGTTTGTCTAACTTGGATAGTTTTCGTGATAGGAGGCAGGTGGCCGTATAGTTGATGTCTTGTGGGGTGTTGCCGCCAGGACTTGTACAAGATTGCTCGCAGCATTCTTGTGTTATTGCCGTCTAGCTTCTTCTCCAGCCATTTTGTTAGCGTCCATGTAGTGCATCCATACATCAGTATCGATACGACAGCTGCCTGGAAGAAACTGCATTTCATTTTATCAGTTAGGTCTGATTTCCATATGACTGATAGCCTATTGATAGCTGTTCATGCCTTTGTTAGCCGCATGTCAATGTCCTTTTCGGTTGATGAGACGCTGCTTCCTGGTTCCGTAGTGTAGCGGTTATCACGCCTGCTTCACATGCGAGAGGCCCTGGGTTCGTTCTCCAGCGGAACCATTCCCAGACAAAGCTAATTGGGAAAAATTCAAAGAAAAACTAACACACCAAGAACCAAACAATGACACTATGGAATATTTCACTGAAATGCTGAACTCCATAGCAATAAACTGTATTCCCAAGAATGCAATACCAAATAAGTGAAACAGACCCTGGCTTAACAATAAATGCTAAAAAGCAATCAAACAGTGAAAAACAAATTTCAAAAAGAACCAACAATATCTAATCTGATAGAATATAAACTAAATCGAGCAAAGACACGTAAAGAGATGAAAGCAGCCAAAAGAAAATGTTGCCAAAATTAAATCAACAAATTAAATTACTTAACTAAACCAAGGAGGTGTCCTCGCAGCGTAATGGTTAAAGTGATGGACTGCGGAATCGTAGTAAGCGAGTTTGTATTCCAGTCGCGCTATTACATTCACTTTCGGGCAAATACCCTTGGGAAAGGTATGAACCCCCTTATCCTTCCAGCTATGGGTTAAATAGTACCGCTACTGTTCTTCTCGGAGAATGGCTTTGGCATTAAATAACCTACAAAGGTTGATATGCCATTAAACAAAGAAACCAAACCATCAACTAAACCAAAGGTAATCTGGGAAACGATCAAAAAAATTGCAGGCAAACAACTAACAATACCAATAAAGCACCTCTCAAAAGATAACTCCATAATAACTGATAAAAATCTATAACAGAACTGTTAGCAGAAACTTTCTCTAAAAACTCATCAAAACAAAATAGCAAAGAATTTATAACCATTAAAGAAAATGCAGAAAAACATAAATTAAACTTCAAATCAAAAAATCTAGAGTATAATAATTTATTGACCCTAAGAGAATTAAGGCTCCATAGAAAAAACATAATTCTGCTGTTGGCCCAGATGAAATCCATTATGAATTTCTAAAAAAAAAACTTCTGGAAAAATCCCTAAAATTTCTCTTTAAAATACTGAACAAAATATGGACAGAGGGAAAATTCCCAGATTTATGGAAACAAACTACAATAGTACCAATCACCAAGCCAAAAAAAAAGACAGCTTGGATCTACAAAACTACAGACCTATCTCCTTAACTAGTTGCTTATGCAAAAAAATGGAAAGAATAATAAACAACAGGTTGACCTGGTATTTGGAATCAAACAACCTTATATCCAACTTACAATGTGGATTCCGCAGCAAGAGAGGCACTATAGACCATCTAATACGCCTAGAATAAAACATCAGAGAAGCCTTCATTAAAAAAGAACACCTCACAGCTATATTCTTTGACCTGGAAAAATCCTATGACACGACATCGAAATATGGAGTAATGAAGGACTTGCATGAACTAGGTATAAAGGACAGATTATCACAATTTATCGAGGGATTCTTATCTAATAGAAAGTTCAGAGTTTGTGTTGATACCACATTTTAAAGTGTAAAAAATCAGGAAGAGGGTGCCCCACAGGGCAGTATATTATCTGTAACCCTGTTCAATATTAAGATAAATAATATAACCGAGGAGTTGACACCTGGTTCACTATATGTGGATGACCTCGTGATATGTTTCAAATCAAAATATATCTGCACAATCGAACAGAAATTGCAACTAGGACTAAAGAAAATCAGCAGATGGGCAACAGTAAATGGTTTCAAGTTCTCTGAAACAAAAACGTGTCCATTTTTGTCAAAAAAAAAAATTGTATAATGACCCCAGTCTGAAACTCAATGGTGTAGAGATCCCAGTAGTAAATGAGTATAAATTCCTGGTGATAATATTTGACAAACTGACCTTCATTCCACACTTAAAACATTTAAAAATGAAATGCAACAAAATATTGCAGCTGCTGCGTGTGGTGGCCCACAAAGAACAGGGAGCTGACCAAAATACGTTATTATTATATAGATCATTAATTTGATCTAAATTGGACTATCATATACCGATTAGCTAGAAAGAGCTACTTGAAAACCCTCGACCCAATGTATCGTGGAGGTTTAAGGCTAGTGCTTGGAGCCTTTAGAACATCCCAAGCCGAGAGCCTATATGCAGAGGCTAATGAAGTTCCTGCAAATATTAGAAGCCGCTGCAAACTGGCCCTCTAGTACAACGTCAAATTAAAATCATGTCCAACAAATCCAGCACACCATAAAGTTTTTCATCCCGAGTACAAAGAGTTATTCCAAAAGAATGAAAAAGCCATAAAACCCTTTGGCCTCTGGATGGATACAATCATTGGAGAAGCAGAAGTAGACCTGACTGAAATCCGTAAAACAATCATACCAGATATTCCACCTTGGGCTATAAGGACCCCTGACATAATCTTAACATGTCGTAAATTCCACAAAAATAAAACCCATCCACTAATTTTCCAAGAGGAACTAGAAAAAGTTAAGGCGAAATATCCTAAACGCTCGCACATCTTCACGGATGGATCTAAACTGGATAAAATAACAGGATGTGTTACGATACATAAAGAAAAAAATTTTAAAAACATCTCCCAAAAGATACCTCTATATTCAGTGCTGAAGCTTGTGCAATTAATATAGCTCTTGACCTCATCTCAGAATCAAGAAATAACAAATTCATCATCTTTTCAGATTCACTATCAGTGTTGGAATCACTAAAAACAGAAAATTTGATCACCCATTAATAATAAGAATACTTTGTAAATTGAAGAGTTTATCAAATGACAATGATATACAGATATGTTGGGTCCCAAGTCATACTGGCATCAGTGGAAATTACCAAGCGGATAAAGCAGCCAGGTCTACCATAAATCTAACCACTGAAAAGAAATTTAAAATTCCATATACAGACTTTAAAATGAAAATAAATAAATACATCCTACAGCAAAGACAACAACACTGGAACAATAATGAAAATAATAAATTATTAGAAATTAAACCCACACTGGGGGAATGGAAGCAAAGCTTTAAAAAAAAATCGAAAAGAGGAAATTACATTGTCCAGACTCTGGATAGGTCATACAAAGATAACGCACTCTTATTTACTCGAAGGAAAACAACAACCAATGTGTTATGTATGCCAGACCAAATACACCATGAAGCACATTCTCATCGAATGTACCGACCTAGCCCATATAAGAAAAACCTTCTATAGTGCAAACAATATGAAGTAACTATTCCAAAACACTGAAATAAATAATGTGATATCATTTCTAAAAACAATGAAGTTATTTATACACAAAAATCTAAAGAAATTTACAATCAGACCAAATTACTTCTATAAACCCTTTCTTTACTAGATATATTCTAACAAACTGATTCCTTCCCCAACTTGTTTCACAGGGTTTACCTTTGATTCCCTACAAATAAACTCCTAATAAAAAAACAAATAACCAACTAATTATCTAAAGTTTATCATTAATTCCTAAGACCTCTCCTTTGAATTTCTTTTCAGACTTATTTTCCTTAACTTGATTCGGCATTAAATGACCGATGAGGTTGATATGCCGTAATTTCAAAGTAAAAACTTCATCATCAGACTTTTTCTCATTTGAATTCGAGTGTTGTAGGTTCAGATTTTTTGGATGTTGATGAAGATTTTACTTTGAAATTAGTTCGACCTGAATAATTATTTTGCATTGCAATAGCCCTCAAAACAAATACAATATAATAATTTGTGCAATGCTTTAAGCAAATTATAAAATACTTTTATTAGAACTATCAGTGTTAGATAGCAATACTGAAACCATTTAACTGTGTGCAAATAAATGAGCTCTAACTTGTTGAAAAATAAAGTTACCTACAAACTATTCCCTTAATCATTTATATATATATATATATATATATATATATATATATATATATAGAGAGAGAGAGAGATAGTCAAGGGTGACCTGAATGCTCCCCTTTCAATAGCTATTACACCTAGGTGTAGGGAAGGGCACTACTCCATTCCCTGGATTGCTCCATTTTACCCTTGATCCTTACCTTTATAGAGCTGAGTGTTAAGCAAGGAGGCATCAAGTACCATATGATTATTAAGAGTAGATAGGGGTATTTGAAACCTTTCAACTGTGTAAATATTATTTGTATTACATATTGATTTTAATGGCATTTTAATCCATCTAGGGTTATTTTATGCCTAGACGTTAAGGAATTGCATGCAGCTAAACTTTAAAAAGAAATTGTTGATCAATAAGATGCTGATGATGATTATCATCATCACCACAACACTTACCTGATGATCAAAAAATTGAAAAAGTTGTATGTTTGGTGTTTGTGTTTTTTGTTAGAAAAGTTTTTTGTTATTTTATTATTTAATGTTTGTATTTCAGGAACCTTGAGGCCCGATTTAATCGAAAGTGCCTCTGCTTATGCAAGTTCAAATGCTGAACCCATCAAAGTCCACCACAATGACACAGAATTAGTGCGAGAATTGCGGGCTCAGGTAAGGACTCAAAATTGAAAATTTAAAAAAAATTTTTTTTAAAATTTAAAAAAAAATTTTTTTTTTTTTTAATTTAAATGTTGGTGTTTATATACAAATTAAATGATGTTTATGATACAAATTGTAAAAAATAATCCTTTTATCCTATTTCTGGTTTATTCTTAATCTTGGGGGGGGGTTCCCTATGCTAGACTGTGATATTGTAGTGAGTGAGTTCAAACCACAGTTGTGCTATTATGTTCATCTTCAAACTAATACCCTCGGGGGAAAGGTATGAACCCCTTTATCCCGCCCGACTATAGGTTAAATAGTACCACTACTGGCCTATTGGCATAATGGCTAGAGTGTTTTCCAGTGGTCCAAGAGATCAGAGTTAAATTCCAGGTTGAGTCATACCAAAGACTCAATTGCCCATTCAGCTGGGGCTCTGGAATACACCAACTGCTTCTCTGCAGAGAGGTAAGCTCCCCACCCAGAGTGTCCTGGACATGACACTAAACAATCTGATGGTGAGATTCCAGTAATGCTCTAGCTTTGGGGAATGCGGAGCACCCCTTTATTGCCATTGCTCCCAGGTCCACTCTGGCCCCGGAATGGTAGCACCTGATAGTCCTATGTATGGGTTAAATAGGACTAAACTGCATACTTATGCTAAACTGAGTTGTTTGAATTAGAACTGTTTGACTAAACTGAATAGCTTGAAATAGAAATTTTTTTGACAATTAAACTGTGTACTCATACTAAACTGAATTGTTTGAAATATAACTATTTGCATAAAAATGGATTTGGTGTTTGATGCTTCCTTGCTTAACACTCAGCATTATGAGATACAGATCAAGATAAGTGGAGTGATCGAGGGAAAGGAGTAGCACCTTCCCCTACATCTTTGTGTAGTAGCTATTGAAAAGGGAGACTTTGGGTCACCCTTGACTACGGTTGGCCAACTAACTTGACTGTTCTTCGACAAGGATGGTTTAGGGTTTAGATAACTCACAAATGTTGATATGCTATTAAACAAGGAAATCTAACCAAACTAGCAAACAGTTATCCTCATCATCATGTCGTGCCGCTAGCACGGATATCCCTGACCTTCTCTCGCCACTTTTCCCTATCGTTCATTGCCTCTGGCTGGTCTTCAGAGCTACATCCCATATCCTCACAGATCTGCTGTATGTATGTTCTAGCTGGTCGTCCTGCTCTTGCTTGGCCATATGTGGGGGTCCATAGGAGTACACATCTTAAACAGTTATTGCTACAGATAATTATTCTTAATACATAATTTGTGCACAATAATATACTTTCAAGTATTCTTATCCAATACAAATAATTTGCAGGCAATTATAGTGTTTCAAGTAACCATTTCTATCCTTTTTTTTTTTTTTTTTTTTTTTTCATAGCAGTAGTGATGGGTGGGGGAGTTTTGTGGTGTAGTGGCTCATGTGGTGGAATGAGACGACGTAGGGAGTGAGTTCAATCTCCAGTCGTGCTATTACGTTCACTTTTGGACTAATACTCTTGAAATAGGCATGAACCCTTTTATCCCACTAGTTGTGGGTTAAATAGTATCACTGCTTGATATATAATTAAGGTAATTTGTTAATTATATTTTATTTAGTTTGGTAAGGCTTTGAACTACTCGGGTCACTTAGTCCAGGTGCCATAGTCAGATGGTGCCTTCTTACGCACGCATGCGGAAAGGATATGACAATCATCATCTGTCATTACAAACCTCCAGACAAGAAATGGAGCTGGATGGCCGTTGGAGTAAATTGAGAGTGTGGATGACATCATGCCCGTAAGAGATGGTCCTGAGAATTTTGAAAAGACATTTTTGTTGTGATTGACTGTTGAAGGTAGAGATTCAGTTTTTCAGATCTGATCAGATTAT
>OY757945.1:11309452-11361952 GCA_963585895.1 Sepioteuthis lessoniana | reverse complement strand
CACTTTTATTGATAGTACATGCATAAAACTCTAGTCCCCTTCGAAGTAATCTCCTCCGGCTGCAATGCACTTGTACCGTTCCAACAACCTCTGGAAGGTCCCATGTAAGTTCACTTGTGTGAGCGTGTCAATGACCTTCGTCACAGCCTCTTTCATCTCCTCAATTGTCTCTTAACGACAGCCTCTGAGCTTAGGGAATAACTGAAAGTCACAGGGAGCAAGGTCTGGACTATAGGGAAGGTGAGGGACTGTCTTGATGCCCATCTTGCTCAAATAGTTTGTGACAAGGATGGAGTTGTGGACTGGTGCATTGTCCTGGTGGAAATGCCACTGAGCCGATTTGAAGAGTGCTGGCCTCTTCCGACGGAATCTCTTCTTGAACTCCCTTAAAACCTCAACATAGTAACCCTAAGCCTAACCGTTTGGCCAATCAACTCTGGTGTTCTGACTTCCTTACTCCTCCCACACCTCTCATCATCCCTCACAGACTCCCTGCCTTCCTTGACTCTCTTATGCCACTCAAAAACTGATGCTTGATTTATGCAAGATGGTCGAAAAACAGTCTGAATCATTCCATACTTTTCTGTGGCATTTTTTCCAAGTTTAAAATGGAATTTTATTGCATATCGTTCTTCTAAAGTGTCAGATTGCATTTTTGATATTCACCAGCTGTGACAATCAGGCTTTAGTAGGGTGTATTCCAATTGCTGCTGTAGCTGTTGATTTGAACCTGAAATCATAAAAATTGGTCAGTCATCTCATAAGATGTATAGCAATAACATATTGAATTTTCAAGAGTCTACAACAATTTTAAATACCCATATGAAAAATGTCTGGAAACTTATCATATGCCCCTTGTAATTTATTTTTCTATTTTCTTCATACTGTCTGATTTATTTCTGTTAACTTCCATATATATATATATATATATATATATATAATCTATTTTATGTTAAGGTGTTTGAAAAGTAATTATGTGTTTTACCCGTGAGGATATATGTTGTATAGCCATGACCAACTATACAAACACATAATAAATAATCATAAGGACAACACAATAAAGATGAGTTGACACAGTCCTTTTAGAAAAATATACCTCTCACTTTATTTGAAAGGTTTGTGTGTGAGAGGGAGTTGGAGACCGAACAGAACTGCAACATATTGACCCCCACTCTATTGGCCATAACTGCGTTTCTTTCCCGTTCTCCTGGGCTGCTCAATCGGGGGCCTGGCAGCCCAGCCTCTCTGGGACATGTTCTCATTCCAGCATCTTCTCACCAACTGGTCTGATCTCCAAACTCTCAATCGGGGGTCCCGAGGCTCCTTCTGCCGGGTGCTGGGTTTCTCTACCTCATCTTATCTCCAACTGGTCTGGTCTCCAAACTAACTGACTTCCTGTCTTCACCGAGTTATATAATAGTTCAACGCCCCCTTCTTCTTGTGGGCGTCACAATTATCAGAAAATCTAATCATTTTTGATAACTTGTTAAAACCCAAGAAAAAATAAAAACCTTTACTTAATCCAATGTAAAAGCTAAAACAAATTTCGTAAGGAAAAGGCTACAAACGTGTTTCAAAATTAATTTTTTTTTTTTTTTTTTTTTCAGAGAGGATATAAAAATGTTTGAAGGTTCTTCTACATTCTATAGCCTCATCAGATTTAGCACCTCCAGGTTTTCATTTGTTTAAATCTCTAGAATATTTTATTGGAATAACATTCACAAACTAAGAATTTGAAAATGGTTATTCCAAATTTTTTTTGGTTGTGCAGAGAGAAGAAAATCTGCCTTGCTGTTGGTGTTGCAGTCATTGAAAATAAACATTATTACATTTTTGATTATATTTAAATAAATTTGACTTATTTCCATATCGTCTCTAGTAAAATGTAATTATTTTTCTAACACCTTTTTTATATATATATATATATATATGTATATGTGGAGTTAGCCAGCAGTCTTTCATTTAAGCATGTTTGATTAAATAATAAAGACATTTTGTCCATATAATTTTATCAATATCCTTTCAAGTTTCCTGATAAGTGTCTTGGTTTCAGGTTGGAATTGGTGGATAAATTTGCCAAAATTGTCCCGAGCATTTTCGGACCTTTCATAGGCCATCTAGGCAGTTTATCTTTTCTTTATTGTCGTTAATTTGTCTTTTTACAAGAGTACAGCAATACTTTAGGGTGTCAGTATTGTGGTGAACTGCAGGATCATGTATTTTAAAATATGTGTACTTAGGCAGCAGTCTTTCATTTAACCATGTTTGATCAAATAAGAAAGACACATTTTGTCTATATAATTTTATTAAGATCCTTTCAAGTTTTTTGATTAGTGTCTTGGTTTCAGGTTGGAATTGGTGGATGAATTTACCAAAATTTCGGACCTTTCATAGGCTCTCATCAGGGGTTGCTTTCATGTATAAAAAGTATGTTTTTTTTAGGTTTTTTTTTTTTCTTTTTTAAGTGTCTAAATTTTTTTTATTTTTTTTTTTATATCATTACAAAATTACGTTAACGCAGAGTTGGATAAAACTGAGATGCTGATGAATTTAAAAAACAGAACACTATCAACGGAAATAGAATATTATCAACAAATATAGAATATTCATAAAAGAACCAAAAAACCTAAAGGCATTTCAAAACATTGTCGCTATTTTCAAAATTAATTCTTTTGATTCTTGGTATTTTGTTTTTATATGTAGGGCTTCTAGGATTTGTAGTTGTAGCTGATTAATTTTGTATGCTATTATAGTGGTGTTTACAATTGGAATTTTTCAAAATTTGGATTTGGGAATAGAATGGGTTTTAAGATGTAAGGCTATAGAGCTAGAATCATTAAGGTGCATTGTAAGTCGTCAAGAAAGACTTGTAGTGGTAAGACCAACATATGTACTATTTTCTTTGGAGACAGTCTCCCAAAGGAAATATGAACATATATACGACGTTGGTCCTATCAAGAAGTTCAGTGGAGGGGGAATAGTTATTGGAAATAATTAGGTTTTAAATTTGTTGTAGTAAATTATAAGTTTTAGTTTTTTGGTAGAATCACTAGGGAGAACTTTTTTTTTTTTTTTATAAGGTTTTTTAATATACAAGTTGTGTATAAATCCTTTTGTGCTAAGGGAGGTAATCGTATTGATTGTCAAATTGCTAAATTTTTGTTAGAATTTAATTTACTTTTTCACAGGTCCTGGATTGGCTATCAGAATTTTGTGTGCTGAAGATCGATATATGGACAAAGATTTTGGAGAGACAAACCAGTTGCTCAAAATTATCATTGATTTTAGCAACTCTCTAAAAACGGTAAAATATTTTAGTTTTTAAAGATATTTCTATATTTAATGTTTTCTTGTTTTTTTTTTAAAATCCTTTTTTTTTTAATTGTTCCATATTTATTTATTTAAAAAAAAAACTTCCATAATTTTTGAAAGAAAATTATTCTATATTTATTTTTTTAAGAAAAGAGTAGTGCCGTCTCCTACACCTCGGTGTAGTAGCTATGGAAAAAGGAGTCTTTGGGTCGCCCTCAACTACGGTCTCTAAATTTACTTTATATATATATATATATATATATATATTTTTAAAGATTATCCCATAATTATCCATTATCTAAAAAAGAAAATTTAACTTTCCATATTTAAAAAAAAATTTTTTCTTTTTAATATACTTCTATAGTATTTTTTTTTTTTTTTTTATAATAAAAATGGTAAAATATGGTAGTTTATAAAAGTACTGCTATATTTAATTTAAAAAGAATGTACTTCTATATTAATTTTTTTCATGTATTTTCATTGTGTGTGTGTATATATATATATATATATATACACACACACACACAAACTTCCATATTTAAAAAAGTTGGGCAGTGGTAAAAAATAACTTAGCTCTGTCAGCATTCCCCTTTTAAGGGTACCTCAGACATCAAGCATTTTCTCTGCCCTTTTCAGATAAGGAGTGAATTTTGCCTGAGGAGACAGTCCCTCTGAAGCACCTACTGAAATTTTCTAAGACGTTTTCTAATTTTCATCATGTTATTCAGTGTTGAAAAGATAGACATTGAATGGAATAAAAATCAATTTTATCGTTGTCTTTTTTTTTTCTTTTTTCTTTTTTCTTTCAGCCCCATTCTCTTCTAAACAGAGTAAAAAGTTGTACCACAGATCAAGAACAAGCAGAACTTGTCCGGATCACAGAGATGCACTCACTCGGTGCCATGTTGTTACCTGTGAAAAGTGTTGGTGTACAGGTGAGTGTATTTACTGTTTGTTCATTGCATTATGTTGGTGAGTTGTTCTGGCGTGCTAAAGAAGTAAAATTTTATGACCTGGTTCACTTGCTGACCCATGCAGTAAAAATGGGATGTCCGTGATTGGCCAAATTCACGTGCCGTTGGTAAACAAAGTAAGCCTAGTAAATACCTATATATATGTGTATATGTATATATATATATATATATATATATTGTTTATTTATCTATATAGTATGTTAATTCCTTGTTGATCCAGGGCAGAAAAACCAAGTTTGAAGGGAATAATGGCCATTTTCTATACTTTTACAATATAAGCAATTAAGAAATAACACATACTATCCAAGAACAAAATTTGTCTTACATGGTGTTATCGGGCACAGTAAAGCAAAGTTTGATAAGAACTTTCCAATGTCCAAACTCATGTTAATAATTAATTATTTATAAACTAAACTAATATACGCAATGTATATAGTGTTTATTATTTTTTTGTAATTTTTTTTTTTTTTTTTTTTTTTTTTTCCAGGGTGATTGTCGAACCTACAGCTATGTAGCAGCTTTGTCAGGTGATTCTGATCCTGTGTGGGAAAATCTGTTTGTGCTGGCCAAATTGATTCCTAAAATTTGTCATAATATCAACAGGTAATTCTTGCCTGTTTTTTTTTTTTTTTTTTTTTTTTGCACTCTTCAGATCTTCTGGTGGTGGTTCACTGGTGTTATCACAAAGACAAACATCGAGTTTAACTATTTTGCAAACAAAGAAATAAAAACAAATTTGTATCCGAGGTCAAATTGAGATAGTGCCTTAGCTGTCACAAGTTCAATAAATCTAACTCTGCCAGAAACAAAATTTGTGTTACATAGTATTATGAATATTATAAGCAAGGAAAAAATAGATGTATTTACCTCGGCTTTTCGAGGGGAAAAGTCGCTGCTGTGTAATAGCTAACTTGCTGGTTGTGACCTTAAAGTACGCGAGTTCCCACTCCGGTTGCACTCCGCCCAGTCGGTTGGGGATGTAGAAAACACCGACTGCATCTCTGTAGTCCTGTATATGACATTAAACGATCCAATGCAAGACTCCAGTAATTCTGGAGCTTTAGGGAATGCAGATTACCCCTTCATTGCCATCGCTCCCTGGTCCATTCTGGCTCAGAGTGGTAGCACCTGAAAGGGTCCTATCTATGGTTCAAATAAAACTGTTTGACATTTGAGCTGAGTGCAAACAAATGACTTACGCTAAATTGAATTGTCAGAAATTGAACTGTTTGATCATTTAACTGTGTGTAAACAAATCACGGATATTTAATTGAATTGTTAATGATACATAGCAATACTTGGAACCATTTAACTTTGTTGACTTATGCTAAATTGAATTGTTAGAAATAGAACTGTTTCATCATTTAACTGTGTGTATCTAAAAAAAAATGTGTTTACAAATCATTTACAGTGTTTGATTGGCTAGAAAACCAAACCAAACGCATACATCCCCACATATACATAAATACATATACAAATTTCGTTGAATATACTAGACATTTTCTGTCTACATATTTCTTGTTGATCCTTTCTTATTGCCGTATTGATCTTATAGTATTCTGCGGGAATTGATTGATATATATATTCCATAATTGTTTATTTCCCAAGTACTTTCTGCCCGACTTTGGGCCATCATCAGTGGAGGATATATTACAAAAGTGATGTAACTTTTGTATGTACATTACTACTTTGTAAGAAGAAGAGCATATGGGCCGTTGCATATTAGAAACATGCAACCGAAACTTAACAGAATTAATTTTTAAACCAGTGCTAATGTACTTAAATGTCTTTAGCTACTGACACTATTTATAGAATAATTTTAAAAGTAAACACTGCAACGATGATGATGATGGCCCAAAGTCGGGCAGAAAGCACTTGGGAAATAAACAATTATGGAAAATATATCAATAAATCAATACAGCAATATGAAAGGATCAACAAGAAAATATGTAGACAGAAAATGTCTATTATATTCAACGAAATTTGTATTAATGAAGAAATGCTGCCAAAATATACATAAATACATATATATATACATGCACCCCCCCGCATATACGTGTGTGTGTGTGTGTGTATATATATATATATATATATATGTACACACACACACACACACACACACACACACACAGTGGAGAGCAAGCTGATATGAGAATAATAAACAGATAATTGAGAGAGAATCAAAAATTGAAGTTAACCTCTTACAAATATCATGAATCTACAATATTCATGTTTTGACCGAATAATTTTTAAACGGCATTTTAATTTGTTTCAGAGTTGTCTACGTATTTGGCGGCATGGTTCGCTTTCCCGTCGAGGATGTAACGCCAACTTTCCTTACAGACGGTGTCCTCAGCACATTAAGACAAGCTGACTTCATGGCCACCAAAGTGTTGCAGGATTCCGGCTACATTTCTAAGATCTCTCAAATGCCTATTATTCTTACTCCTTTGCACTTTGATAGAGACCCTATAAACCACCAGCCATCATGTCAAAGGTCGGTGGTCATCCGTACATTTATAACCAATGATTTTATGACTGGAGTACCAGCAACTCCTGGAGTGCATATCCCGGAAGAGGTGAGTATTTTGATGGACAGTTATCTTTCTCTCTCTCTCTCTCTCGTATATAAAAGAGGATGCGCCTGTGGTGTAATGGTTATCGTCGTAGGAAATGGACATGGCGACATGAGTTCAAATTCTGGACGAGACTGATTGTATTTCACATAGCAGTGATGCCCTTGGGAAAGGTATGAATCCTATTATTCTCCCTCCAGCTATGGGTAAATAGTAGGGCAGACTATGTTCTTTAGCCTTGGTGAGGCAACTAGTCTAGGAGAAGGAAAACTCTGAATTCAAACCTGTTAAACCCCGCTGAAAAAAAAATTGACCTTGTGTCATATCCTGTCCGAGTGGAGGGGTTGGGTAAATATGATATGAAAATTTATTATCTCTTCTGTTCTTCATTAGTAATCTGAAATGAGGGAGAATAAAAAAAAGAATTTTGTCGATTCAATAAGACTTCACTTCTTTTTCAACCCAACCAAGCTTCACTCCAAGAGGCTGCTTGTCGTCCAACTAACCGTCTTACTCCCCAACTAACTAATCAACTTACTCCAACTGACTCTTTGCCCAGTCGGCTGGGGCTGTAGAATATACTGACTGCACCTCTGCAGAGGAATAAGGCCCCACTCAATGAGTATCCTGAATATGACACTAAACAATCTGATGGTGAGGTCCCACTAATGCTGGGGCCTTGGAGAATATGGAGCACCCCTTCATTGCCAGTGCTGCCAGGTCCACTCTGACTCGGAGTGGTAATACCTGATAGGGCCCTATCTATGGGTTAAATAGAACTAATGGCATACTTATCCTAAACTGAATTGTTTAAATAAACTGAATAGCTTGAAATAGAAATGTTTTTGACAACTGCGTGCTTATGCTAAACTGAATTATTCAAAATGGAACTGTTTTTTGACATTGAAAGTGTACTTATACGAAACTGAATTGTTTAATATAGAACTGTTTTGCTATTTAACTGTGTGTAAACAAAATCTGTACTAATACTAAACTGAATTAGCTGAATTAAAACTGTTTGACGAAACTGAATAGCTTGAAATAGAAATGTTTTTGACAATTAAACTGTGTACTAATGCTAAATTGAATTGTTTGAAATAGAACTGATTATTTGCATAAAAATGGTTTTGGCATTAAATAACCTCCAAAGGTTGATACGCCATAAAAACTAACCAACCAACTTGGCGTCTTAGAACTCTTCTTATATATCTCATGCTAATTATTCTATTAACTAATCTGTCAATAACACGTAAATCTCTAAAATTCTCCTGTGCCATATATTCTTTTCTTATTCTAAAATCAGCTGACGTTGTATCCAAATGTTTATTTTTAATATTTCATTTGCAGCTGATTTCAAAACAAATTTGTCAATTTCATATTTTGACTGGAGCTGACATCGAATGCACCCAAGGTCCACTTGCCTGACCTTTCTAATGCGAACTTGCACTTAAGAAGTTAAATTCAGTTTTTAACTAACATATAATTTATTACTAAAATAGAATGATTAACTAAAATAATTAATTACTGTCCTTAATTATACTACAAATATTAGGGTACTATTTACCAACCCCTCCGCTCGGGCAGGATATGACACAAGGTCAATTTTTAAGCGGAGTTTAACAGGTTTGAATTCAGAGTTTTCCTTCTCCTAAACTAGTTGCCTCACCAAGGCTGAAGAACCTAGTCCGTCCTGCTATTTACCCATAGCTGGAGGGAGAATAAGGGGGTTCATACCTTTCCCAAGGGTATTTGCCCGAAAGTGAACGTAATAGCGCGACTGGAGTACGAACTCGCGTACTACGATTCCGCAGTTCATCGCTTTAACCATTACACCACGAGGACACCCTACAAATATTAGGGTAGATTGAACTCTTTAACCTTGGTATGGCAACCGATCTAGGAGAAGGAAAACTGTTAATTCAAACCTTTTAAACTTTGCTTAAAATTTGCCTTTGGTATGGCAACCGATCTAGGAGGAGGAAAACTGTTAATTCAAACCTTTTAAACTTTGCTTAAAATTTGCCTTTGGTATGGCAACCAATCTAGGAGGAGGTAAACTGTTAATTCAAACCTTTTTAAACTTTGCTTAAAATTTGCCTTGTGTTACATCCTGCTTAACTGGACATTGGCCTAGTGGTTAGAGTGTTCACCAATGGCTTGGGAGACATGGGTTCAATCCCAGATCGAGTCATACCAAAGACTTTAAAAATGGAACTTGATACCACCTTGCTTAACACTCAGCATTATAAGGTACGGTTCAAGGGTAAAGTGGAGCAATCCAGGGAAAGGAGTAGCGCCCTCCCCTACACCTTGGTGTAGTAGCTATCGAAAAGGGAGCCTTCGGGTCACCCTCGACTATGGTCGCCAACTTTACTTACTACATCCTGCTTGTGCAAAGTGGGTAGGTAAATAAGTGTTGGTTGTCACTCAATCACTTTGTGGGTATGTGTCGAACCAAATGCAATATGATATGGAGAGTGCTCAATATCTTGGATAGAGCTATTATATAATAATAATAATAAATAAATATATATTAGATATATATATTTAATTCATGGAATTTAGACTGGGGCCCTGGGTTTCATGGAATTTTTTGCAAAACAACAATCATCAGGTAGTTAAGAGTTTCTTAACTGCCCGATTATTGTTGTTTAAAAAAAAGTCCCTGACATTTTACTTTGAAAATAATTAGACTCAAATAATTATTATTTCACTTTGCAATAGCTGTCTAGATTAATACAATACAATAAAATTAATATTGAAACTTCAATTTCTTGTTACAAATCATAAATTGGTTCTTATAAATTGTACGTATTATCCTATTTACCAACCCCTCCGCTTGGGCAGGTTATGACACAAGGTCAATTTTAAGCGGAGTTTAACAGGTTTGAATTCAGAGTTTTCCTTCTCCTAGGCTAGTTTCCTTCTCCTCACCTAGTTGCCCTACTATTTACCCATAGCTGGAAGGAGAATAATTGGATTCATACCTTTCCCAAGGGTATTAGTGCTATGTGAAATGCAATCAGTCTTGTCCAGGATTTGAACTTGAGTCGCAGTGTCCATTTCCTACAACGATAACCATTACACCACGGGCACCTCCCATATAAATAGTACGTATTATAACCTATATAATTAATCTAATATTTTTTTCAAATGGGTTAAAGTTTAAATTTATTTCAGAATATATTTCAGTCCTACTTCTGCGTACCAATTGCACATAGGTAAACATTAATCTTAATTCAATTTACATCATTAATCACTAAGTGATACCGAAATTTTGAATAATAAATTTAAAAAAAAACCTTATAATTAAAAATTAATTAAAAACTCGTTGTGTTGTAGCAAAACTTTGGCAACCGTAGTCGAGGGCAACCCGAAGGCTCCCTTTTCAATAGCTACTACACCGAACTGTAGGGAAGGATGCTACTTCTTTCCCTGGATTGCTCCACTTTACTCTCGATCCGTGCCTCATAATGCTGAGTGTTAAGCAAGGTGGCATCAAATACCATTTTTTTTGAGTCTTTGGTATGACTCGACTTGGGATTGAACCTTGGTCTCCAAGTTTAAACATTATTATAATTATAACAAGATTATTAAAAGAAAAAGTCAAGTTGTGAGAAGATAAAAAATGTAACCGATAATTAAGTATTTCTTTTACATCGTACAGTGGTAAAAAAATTACTATTTAATATCATATTATGGATTTATTTCTCTGTCTCCATCTAAATATAAATTCTTTTCTTTCATTTGATAAATTAATTGTATCTTTATATTTTAAGATACTAATATTTTCTTCTTGGAATGAATTGCATCTGCCATGTAAGTAAGTAAGTAAAGTTGGCGACTGTAGTCGAGGGTAACCAGAAGGCTCCCTTTTCCATAGCTACTACACCGAGGTGTGGGGGAGGGTTCTACTCCTTTCTCTGGATTTCTCCACTTTACCCTTACGTTCCTGAGTGTTAAGCAAGGAGGTATCAAGTACCATTTTTACAGTCTTTGGTATGACGCGACCTGGGATTGAACCCAGGCCTCCCAGACCATTGGCAAACACTCTACCCACTAGGCCAATGAGCTGGTCTGCCATGTAGATTACTTTTTGCAGAGGATTTTTTTTCCAATTCATTATTGGGGTTAACCCTTGGTTTTTTTGTTGTTTTTTTTTTTAGTTTCCAATAGTATTTAGATAAGACAGTTTGTTTTATGATTCAAATAATGAATCTTTCTTTTCATACACACTTTCGTTTCTTATGTTATTTCATCAAACATCTATCACTATTTTAACAACAGTTTTCATGAATCTAAAGTCCCGAAGAAAGTTATTACTGCTTAAATGTTCAACGTTCATGATTAATGTTCGACCTTCATGATTAATTCATCAAATTTTGGATTATTTGTTTTTTCAACTTTTTTTCATACTGTATGATTTTATTTTCTTATGTATAAAAATGTGTGTGTGTGTATGTAATTATATATATATATATATATATATAGTCATCCACAGACGGACTGTTTAGTTGTATCACAACTCTTCAGGGTGGCTAGACATGCAGGACTCTTCCAGCTGGGATCAAAACCTGCCTAACTTTACAGTAAACTAGGTATCTAACCACTCAGCCATTTCAGCAACATACGTCAACTCAAATTGAGACTACTCCATGGCTGTCACAAAAAAATCCTTCGTCTGCACTGGTTTCTCTTTTTAGGGATCCTCAGGTACCAAGTGATATACTTGGTTCTGCTGAATTGGTACTGCCTGAGGTATAGGATTGCTTACAGTATTGTTTGCTTAACTTGTTATTATACTGAGGCTTGTGTACCTGACGAAGCAAAGCTAGAATTGGTTGCAGTACCTGCTGTTAATCACTGGTCTTCCATTTTAATTTATCTATCTATTTATTGGACTTGGTTCTTGAATTTTATAATTTTATGAAGGATATTCATCACTTTCCCAAAGGTATTAGTCTGAAAGGGAATGTAATAGTCCCTAGCTTACAAAAATATTGCGATCCAGCACATTAGGTGGGTGTCCTCATGGTGTAATGGTTAAAGCGATGGACTGTGGAATCGTAGTACGCAAGTTCGTACTCCAGTCACGCTATTACGTTCACTTTCGGGCAAATACCCTTGGGAAAGGTATGAACCTTCTTATCCTCCCAGCTATGGGTTGAATAGTACCACTACTGTTCTGGGGGTGTCCTCGTGGTGTAATGGTTAAAGCGATGGACTGCGGAATCGTAAGCGAGTTCGTACTCCAGTCGCGCTATTACCTTCACTTTCGGGCAAATACCCTTGGGAAAGGTATGAACCCCCTTATCCTCTCAGCTATGAGTTAAATAGTACCACTACTGTTCTTCTAGGAGAATGGCTTTGGCATTAAATAACCTACAAAGGTTGATATGCCATTAAACAAAGAAACCAAACCAGCACAGTAGCCATGGGGACTTCTTTCAAAGGTGTTTTCTAGTTACTAGAAATACAAATTAGTGGTTCTCTCGTTAATTGGATATTATAAATTTTCAAAACCTCATGTGTGGACCACTGCTGCTTGATGGTTTGTGAACTCCTTGTGGTTTCCAGGCCACAGTTTAAAAACCAATGGTTTAAATCATTGTACACTATCTTAAAAAAAATGTGACTGTACATTTTGTATTTTAATTATGATCATATTACAGCTGATATGTAATTGGAGCAAGTACTGCTAGTTTAAAAGAAAAAAAAAATCATTCTCAAATTCAGCCAAACTTAGAAAAAACTAAAATTGTTAGCTGTACGTATTGTTATTAGACTGTGTTCTTGAATTTGAAAATTTTCTTTCTTTCTTTTTAGGTCATTCAAAAAATGGTGGAGGGTATTTTAACTGTACCCGGCATCTCACGGGTTATGTACGATCTGACCTCCAAGCCTCCGGGTACAACAGAATGGGAATGACCCTCCAGGATGGAGCTTTTGCTCCGATTTCCAGTGGCGTCACAGCCAAAGTTGTCAGTTGAGAGGATCGCCCCATTGCATACGTCTTCATTGGCACGGACGGTCTCAGCCTTTTGGCAATCTATGTTCTCACAGGCAGCAGCAGTTAACACTCTCTCAACAGAACCAATGTTACTTGAATCAACCACACTTTTACCAAACAACTGTTTCTCATCTACGGCTTCTTGGATTAATTCACGTTTCTCTTTGTCTATTATTATTATTATTATTATTATTATTATTATCATTAGTTTAATGGCTCTTTCTTTGTTCTCTCTTCTCTTGTGTATCATTGTCCTGTATTCTGGTTTTCGCCCATTTTCTGCCCTTTATCCTGTGCCAACCTTGCCTCTTCCTTTTCCTCCTCCACCCACATATATTTTTTCACCAACTCCTCCTACCCATAATGCACTTCTTCCCCTTTCTGTGACCTCAACTCCTGCTATTCCTCCTTCCCTCACTTTTCTTCCTCTTCTTCCCCCTTCTCTTATGTGTGATGCACCCCTTCCTCTTTCCATGATGGCACCTCCCGATTTTGCCCTTCCCCCTTCTCTTGCCGGTAATACGCCCCTCTCTCCTTTTACTTTTTCCTCTTCTCTTAAAAACAGTGCACCTCTTTCTGTGATGGCAGCTCCCACTTTTTCTCCTCTTCCTCCCCCTTCTCTTGCAGGTGATGCTCTCCTTCCTCCTCCTGCAATATCTCCTCCTACTTCTTCTGCGAGCCCACCTCTAACTTCTCTTATATGCAATGCAGTCCTTCCTTTTTTTATGACGCCACCTCCCTCTCTGTATCTCATTCCTACTCCTTCTTTTGTCCTTACCATTTTCCTACATTCTTTCTCATGGCATTTGCAGACCTGCCACTTAAAAGCATTTTTGGTTGTCACTGGTAACCCGAAACTCCAACACAGGAAATTGTACGCAGACCAACCTTGCCTGGGAAATCTATCAGTAACGACAGCCAAATCCCCAACCGTGAAACTGATCTCCCCCTCAACTAACCCCAGCTTGTCGCCTTCCTTCTCTTGTCACCTTCCTTCTCTCACTCAGCGGCGTGACGTTCCGCTGGTGAACTTTATAATCTCGTCATCACTTGCAGGAATGTGGCGCGCGCTCGCACTTACACGGACAGCCTTCAGTTTTCTGGCTTTGGCACTGCTAATTCTTGCGACGGACCGGCGTCTGAGGGTAGACATCTCCGGTTCTATTGTTTCAGCCGTCAGGCTAGGAAGCCTGTTGTGCATCTCTTCCCCATATGAGACACTTCTGCTTGCTCTTCAACGGGGCCAAGAAGAGAAAGACTCCCACCTTCTGTTGTCAGTGCAGCTATTGTTTTCATTGCTATTCAAGATTCTCCTTTTTTTCTTTTTTTTTTTTAAATCCTACCCCTGATTTCGGTTTGTTTTTGTTAAGTTTGATGTTATAGTTGGGGCTACAGAGAGAAATGTTGCTGTGCAATGTAATACAGCTTTTTTATCATGGTCAGTTTTGAAGGTACCCACTCCGCTGGCATCGAACTAAACTGCTTGGTAAACATGGCTGTTCCAGCTCTATCATCCTTTGTTGTTTTAAAGCTATTATTAGGGAAATTTTTTTTTCTGTGTTCTACTAGAAATGGAAAGCCCTGCTGCCTCCTCTGCTGCCATTGTTTGTTTTTTTTTTCTTTTTTGTTTTTTTCTTCTCTCCATCATGTCAACCACCTGTTTCCTAAAATTTGTCATTATTGCTCATGCAGATCCATTATCATCTCTTATCATACCTGACATCGTTTTAGTCTTGTTACCTTGGTAACAGTTGCTATAGTTACTGGTAAGCATGCAAATAGCTAGCGAAAAAGAAGGAAAAAAAAATTTTTTTTTTTTTTTTTTTTTTTTTTTTTAACTTTTGCCTGCTCTCTCTCTCTTTTTCTCTCTCTCTCTCTCTCCCTTTCTTTTTTTTTTTTTTTTTTTTTTTTTTTAAGACGTTTTACTTAAAATGAAAAACAATGCATTAGCTTAAGATTTAAAAAAAAAAAGAAAAAAAAAAAGAAAAATGTCTTTAAAAAGAAAAATATGAATATCTAAGGATACAAAAAAAATCCCAAAAACTCTTAAACTCATTTGCTTACTAGCATGGCTATATATTTCTCCTCAATCCTCATTTGAAGATGGAAATAAATTAAAGAAAAAATATAAAAGAAATTGAAATCTTTATATGCAATTATAGACTTGATTTGGGGCAAAAATACAAAAGGAAAAACAAAAAAAAAAAAAAAACAAAAAAAAAAACGGAAGATGAAAAAGAGGCTGGGTAAGGCCATATTTTAACAGGGGAGATAACTCAGAAAAAAAAATGAATATTTACTTCCCTTTGCTGGTCGATTCGTCTCTGGGGATATATAATGTGTATATATATATATTAAATATAAAAAATTATGTTACAGAAACACTTACACACGCGCATACATACATACATTGGCTGTGTGGCGAGACAGCATTTTAGATAGCATGGCCTTAATCGGCTTGCTGTAAAGAAAGAAAGAAAGAAAGAAAAAAAAAAAAAAAAAAGGAACCTGAAATATTACAAGTTCTTTGTTACTGTTATTATCCTCATCTTTGTTTTGTATTTTTCATAACATTTTGACCTGTATGCTCTCCAGTCATCATCGGTTGACATGCTGCATTGAATGAAGTAAGGATAATAGCTATTAAAAATGGTAGTAACAAATTAAGTCCTACCGTTTAGTAAGTGGTTGTTGAGGCATTGACTAAATTTTTTTTTTTTTTTTTGTCAAGATAAAATTGAGTTATTTTAAGCAGGCTGTCTTTTCTAATTTTAAAAATCTGTATAAAATATAAAAAAAAAAACAAAAACAAATCTTTGTTCTCTTTTATTTATTTATTTTTATTATATATATATATATATATATATATATATATATATGCATAATGGTTAGTGTTCGCCAATGATCCGGGAGACCTAGGTTAAGTCATATCAAAAATGGTACCTGAAGCCACCTTGCTTAACTCTCAGCATTATAAAGTATGGATCCTGGGAAAGGAGTAGCGCCCTTCCCTCCGCCTTGGTGTAGTAGCTATTGAAAAGGGAGCCTTCGGGTAACTCTCGACTATGGTCGCCAACTTTACTTATATATAGTGTGTGTGTCACTGGCCCATTGACATAAGGGTTAGAGAGTTTGCCAATGGTCCAGGAGACTGGGGTTCAATCCCAGTTCAAGTCATATTAAAGACTCAAAAAATGGTACCTGATCCCTCCTTGCTTTACACTCAGCATTATAAGGTACGGATATGGTTGGCCAACTTCCTTAGTTATATATTGTTTTGGGTGGGGATGAACTGTTTCTGTTTTGTTTTTTATATTATTGATTTTCAAATGTTGGTATTTCTTGCAGATGTTACAAAATGTCATATAAACTGTTTCCTTGGTTGTTTGGTAATGTTGCCCTTCTGTTTGAGATGAATGAAAGTGAGAGGTGAAAAAATGTTTTAATTGTTTGGAGAGAGAGAGAGTGGGAGAAGGGGATGAGGAGAGGAAGAGACTTAAGAGTTGAGAGAGGGGAAGATGATGAGGATAGATGTTCCCAGATATAGACAATGGAATCAGAACCGTCTACCTTGCATGCAGTGTATTAAATAAAGAGTTCTGTTCAAACTTCCTCGAAAGAAATACCAACTGTGGACACTAGTTGCTTTCAGTTGCTGACTGCATCTCTGCAGTGGGGTAAGACCTTTTTTCAGCCCATCCACCTAGAGTTTTGGATATCTAATGGTAAGGCTTCAGTTTTGGAGGTTTGAGGAATATAGAGTATCCTTTCATGGCCATTACTCCCAGGTACCTTGATCCTGGGTGGGAGTACCTGCTTGGGTCTGATGTATAGGTCAAATAGAACTAGTGTGTCCTAGATATGATATTAAACTATATTTGATGATGAGGCTTAAGCCCTGGAGCTTTGGGGAATGTGTAGTACTCCTTCATTACCATTACTCCCAGATTCACTCTGTCCTGGAGTGGTAGTATTTGCTAGAGTCCTATCTGTGGGTCAAATAACTTCTAAAATAAAACTTTTACACTGTGTCCAATCAATTTTGGGAAAGCAACATACCTGATTACAAAATCATAGTTCAAACTCCAGTCTGGCTATTATGTTCACTTGGGGACTAATACTCTTGAGGTTAGGCATGAACCCTTAATTCCTCCAGTTATGGGTTGAGTAGTATCACTAAGTCAGACCTGACCGATAAAATGAAACGCAGTTTCTTCCAAGCAGTGGTCGTGTCAATATGTGATAATACCCAACTCTGCAACTCGTTGCATAAGTTACTAAGTCCACGTCGAGAACTCGTGTGTCGCCGGATCGAGCGAGAGGCAGGTTCACAGGGTAAAACACAACAACAACAACTTTGTGGTTAAAACGTCAAGGGAGGATGGGGAGCGTGTAACACTTTGTGGATAATTAGTTCTAGTTTGAGTTTCGGCTGGCAAAAGATTATCTTAACTAACTGGGTCCGGCTGGTAATGTCGCTGGTCGTTGTTCCTTTGTTCCGGCCTAATCAACTTTCCTCGAACCCAAATTAAGTCTAGCTGCTTGGACCCAAAACACACCTGTATATATACAGAATGTTTCATTGTTATTTCCGGCTAAGGGGCACCCACGAATAAACCCATAACTTCATGGGGGGGGGCATTTCTCTCTTAAAAAAACTGGACATAATAATATTTCCTAGACTGGCCGTCTCCTATACAGGGGCATTAAATTCAGACCCTTTTAAGTTTTTGACCAGTACCCGACAAGTACTTAACACTTGCCCACGTCCGGGGCCATATGTATAAACATTTTCTTATCTAGAGTTCCTTAATCTAGTTAATGGGTTTTCCTAACATTTGAAATTTGATACCCATCAACTCATCTTGCCACACACACACACACACACACACACAAATATATATATGTGTAGGTGTGTGTGTGCGCACACATATATATACACGTGCACATGTGTATACATGTATGTGCATATATCCAACTCATAGTGTCACAGATACTGCTATATGGATGCACTACATGGACGCTAACTAAACGGATGGAGAAAAAGCTTGACGGCAATTACACAAGAATGCTGCAAGCAACTTTGAACAAGTCCTGGAGGCAGCACCCCACAAAGCAGCAATTGTACGGCCTGCTACCACTCATCACGAAAACTATCAAAGTTAGCCAAACCAGACATTCAGGACACTGCTGGAGAAGCAGGGACGAGTGATGTTCTCCTATGGACGCCCACACATGGCTGAGCTAAAGCTGGGTGACCAGTTTGAACCTACATACAGCAGCTCTGTGAAGATACGGGATGTAGCCCTGAGGACCTGCCAGAAGCGATGAATGATAGGGAGGAGTGGCGAGAGAGGGTCAGGGATATCTGTGCTGGTGGCATGACAAGATGATGATGAGCACTACTGTTCTTCTAAGAGGATGGCTGCAGCATTAAATAACCCACAAAATTTGATTTTTTTTAAAGAAGCCAAATTTTTACTGCATTTTATTTTCTTTATGACTTAAATGTTTTTTTTTTGTTTTTTTTTCACTTGCACTGTCCACTTAATGTTTTGGAGTACCATTATTATTCGTACATAATCAACAGTAAAGTAAAGTTGATGACCGTAGGCTCCCTTTTCAATAGCTACTACCGCCAAGTGTAGAGAAGGGCGCTACTCCTTTCTCTGTATTGCTTCACTTTACCCTTGATACATACTTTATAATGCTGAGAGTTAAGTAAGGAGGTATCAAGTACAGTTTTTTTTTTTTTTTTGAGTCTTTGGTATGATTCGACTTGGGATTGAACCCCAGTCTCCAGGGTCATTGGTGTGTATTATACTTTTTTTTTTGCAATGTGTATCACCATATTCAGAATGGTATGACCAAAAGTAAGTTATATCTCTGGTCCAATCTCACTGTTATTTAACTAACACTTGTTTTGGGCTCTTGCAGGAAAAACAGCTACTCGCCATTGCACTGTGTGTTTGTTTATGATTTTGTGGGAGTCACTAATTGCAATTAGCTCGTTGCATATTTGTGTGAAGATGTCTGGGTGCTTGTTCTAAATTCTGTTTAAATTTTGTGCTTCAAAATTGGTAAACTGCATAAATTTTTATCTTTTAGCCAATATAAACCAGGTGATGTCTAGACTGATATCCACACAAGATTATTAAAATGTAATGCCCTTGATTGTTCTTTACTTAGCTTCATGAGAGATTGAAAACTGAAAAATTGCCCTCAAACTTGAACATGTTAAATTTAGCTGCTATAAATGCCTAAAAAAAGGTATGAATCTAATTATTCTCCCCCCAGCTATGGGTAAATAGTAGGGAAGACTGGATTCTTCAACCTTGGTGAGGTAACTAGTCTAGAAGAAGGAAAACTCTGAATTCAAACCTGTTAAACTCGCTTAAAAATTGACTTTGTGTCATATCCTGCCCGAGCGGAGGGGTTGGTAAATATGATAAATGCCAAAAAAAAATCTGTGTGTATTATGCAGTAATTCCCCCCCACCTAGCCTAAAATTAGAGGTGCATATTATACACAAATGAAGTAAATAACAAAAAAATCCTTAAATTAATGTGTTACCTAGCCAGATATGAATACGTGAACTAGACATATTCATACCGGTACGCAAAACGTTCATAATGTCCATAACACACATACATACATAACACAGGAATCCCGAAACACGAAAAACACGACTTCTTTGTTCAGGTACAAAACTTTTATTACCTTTGAATTAAAAGGTTTTTCAACATAAGGAGAGAGATACCATCTTTTTATGCTGACTTTTCCATCTGTTCCAAACCATGTGCGACACCTGCCCAAGGCCTCAGCGAGCAAGCGAAAGTCAACCTTCTTCTTCCGACCGCCAAACTCAACTACCTGACTTTTCTCAAATCTCACCCCACTCTTCCGGTGCGTGACGTCACTCACATCCCTGGTCATATCCTCTATCTGGGATTTTTATTGTGACATCTCTGAATGACACGTCCGGTCCGCATGTGCATGAACAACTGCGCTCAGTGTGTGCACCTAACTAACCCATGCACTGAGCTGAAAGGTTCGGAGCCTAACTAAACCGAAAGGCAAGATATATAAAATGAAATCTTTCGGCCATTATATTACAGATGCATTTCTCTCTCTTTCAGTTTCCGGACAAGTGCTGAAAGAATGAGGGTACATATTAGAGAATGATTCTACATAAAATAGTTCAGTTTGGTTGGGTTTTTTTATTTTGACATAACCCTAATAGGTTATTTTATGCCAAATCCTCTTTATACAGATATATTAAATATATAGGATTTGGTTTGGTTGGGTTTTATGGCATATCAACAATTCTAGGTTATTTAATGCCAAATCCTCTTTATACATATATATTAAATATATATGATTTGGTTGGGTTGGGTTTTATGGCATATCAACAATTCTAGGTTTTTTAATCCCAAAGCGGAGCACCTTTTCATTGCCATTGCTCCCAGGTCCACTCTGGCCCGGCATGATAGCACTTGATAGGGCTGTATCTATGGCTCAAATAGAACTAAGTACATACTTGCTAAACTGTATTGTTTGACTAACCTGACTGGGTTATTTAACAGTTCTGTAATAATTTGAAAAAAAAATCTCGTTCAGTTTTGACTGCTTGGATTCGAGCTGTATGCTGGTGTGTATTTGGATGTAAATTTTTTTTTGTTTTTTGTCTCTTCCTCTCAGTTTTTCAGATACAAACTCAGGAACAAGTCATGCTGCGTGTCTCAGAATAGATACAACTCATTAATATGATAATGATTTATTGTAACATATTGACCTCCGACCCAGCCGTCGATCAGGGAACAGGAGTATCCGGTCGAAGATATCAGGGTATAACCTTGACTATGGATGGGGTGAATTCAGTGCAAATGCGACACTCACAGGAAGCAGGTGGGTGTCAAACAATGATATAACCCAGTGCGACAGGAAGTCCAGTCAGTTGTTGCAATACGAGGGAGCAGAGGGCTGGGCCCTCAGGGCTCCTGGTTGAGCAGCCCAGCAGAATGAGAAAAGAAGTGCTGCTAAAGACAGAGGAACTGGGGGTCAATATGTTGCAGTTTTGTTCAGTCTCTAACTCAACCTCTCACATAACCCTTTCTAATAAAGAGAGAGGTATATTTTTCTAAAGAAGCGTGTTCGCTCGTCATTATTGTGTTCCGCACGTTTATGTATCATGGTTGTGACTATACAACATTTATTACTGAAACCATAAACTTCATGTCTGCTGAAGATTTTTCTTTAAGATTCTTTACAACGATGCATGTGAAAGACCAAGTTCTTGGGAACGTCTTCGGAGGGATTCTTTTGACCTCCTTCTCTCACCACATCCACATCTTGCAGTTAACTTCCTGTCAGACTTGGCATTTTCTGCCTTCTTCTTGAACTTGTTTACTGACCCTGTGGCTTGAAATTAGTGTACCCAATGATATATTTGACTTTTCTGGGGATAATTGTTAAATCCTGCAAAATTTTGCTTCTGCAGTTTTGAATGATTTTGTATTCCAGTAAGTGAGGCAGAATTTTTTTTCCCTCTCTTGTCCAAAGCATTGTGATTGATGATTAATAGTTGTTTTAGTATACGATTTTCAAATTTGAAACCAAAAAAAAACAACAAAACATTATTATTAGTAGAATTATCAGCAGTCCCATGTATATTGAGACACCCTGTATCAGCAGTCCTGTGGGTCCCATGTATATTGATACATCCTATAAAAAGAAAATTAAATTTCACTGTGGATCTTAGCAACCTCTGAATATTATTTTTATTTCTTTCCTTACTCAAAAGAGAACTTCAATCTTTTCACTTGGTTGCCTACATATGTTCAAATTGCTCACATTTTTCTTTTCTTTCTTTTTTTTTCTTTTCTTTTTTTTTTTTTTTTTTTATTTTTTTAGTCATTTCTAAATAAAACTTAGGAAGTGTTTATTTCTTGGATTGACCCAAGCTCACTGAACTTATAGGTAAGTGTAGATCTCTCTAATATCAAGTAGCTAATTAGATTTTGTCCTGTCCGTTTAAAAAAAAATGATTAATCTTTAGAGAAGCGACAGTCTATTTCCATTTTCAGAAATAGGTAACATACATAATTTACCTATACTATAACCTTTAGTGCCCGTGGTGTAATGGTTATCGTCGTAGGAAATGGACACGGCGACACGAGTTCAAATCCTGGACGAGACTGATTGCATTTCACATAGCACTTGGGAAAGGTATGAATCCAATTATTCTCCCTCCAGCTATGGGTAAATAGTAGGGCAGACTGTGTTCTTCAGCCTTGGTGAGGCAACTAGTCTAGGAGAAGGAAAACTCTGAATTCAAACCTGTTAAACTCCGCTTAAAAATTGACCTTGTGTCATATTCTGCCCGAGCGGAGGGGTTGGGTAAATATAATATAACCTTCAGAAGTGTATAATTTAAACGGTAATAAAATATACCAGATAGCTTGGCTCCATTCTGGGAGTTTTGGGGAATGTGGAGTACCCCTTCTTTGCCATTGATCTTAGGTCCACTCTGACTGTAACATACCCATGATACGGATATGTGAAATGTACATAGAATGTTCATAATATAGAACATAGGAATCCCGAAACACGAAAAACACTTACGACTTCTTAGTTCAGGTACGAAGCATTTTTATTACCTTTGAGTTAAAAGGTTTTTTGACATAAGGAGAGAGAGAGAGGCACAATCTTTCTATGCTGGCTTTTCCATCTGCCCCAAAACACGTGCGACACTTACCACAAGGCCACTGGCCTGGCATCGGCGAGCAAGGGAAAGTCAACCTTCTTCTTCCGAGCCAGAAACCCAACTAACTGACTTTTTCAAAATCCTCCGCGCGCACTTGCGGTGTATGACGTCATACACATCCCCTGGTCCTGGGATTTTTATTTTGACATCTGTGAACGACACATCCTCCTCGCGCGTGCGTCAACACCTGCGCTCATGTTTGCACCTAACTATCCCGTGCACTGAGCCGAAAGTTTCTCAGCCTAACTAAACCCAAAGGCAAGATAAAAACGAAATCCCTCGGCCATTATATTACATGACTTGGAGTGGCAGTACCTGTTAGTCCCATCTATAGATCAAATGGAACTGTTCAGTCTTTTACTAGGGACTATTATTGATATTAAATAGAATTATTAGTGTTTAATAGCAATACTTGAAACCATTTAACTGTGCAAATAAATAGCAATACATGAATTCAAATAATTGTGTGCAAACAAATGATTAATATTAAATAGAATTATTAGTGTTCGGTAACAGTATTTGAAATCATTTAACTGAGTGCAAAGAAATGATTTATATTGAATAGAAGTATTAGTGTTAGATAGGAATACTTGAAACCGTTTAACTGTGAGCAAGCAAATGATTAATATCATATTTACCAACCCCTCCGCTCGGGCAGGATATGACACAAGGTCAATTTTTAAGCGGAGTTTAACAGGTTTGAATTCAGAGTTTTCCTTCTCCTAGACTAGTTGCCTTACCAAGGCTGAAGAACCCAGCTCCCCTACTATTTACCCATAGTTGGAGGTAGAATAATTGGATTCATACCTTTCCCAAGGGTATTAGTGCTATGTGAAATGCAATCAGTCTCGTCCAGGATTTGAACTCGTGTCGCCGTGTCCATTTCCTACGACGATAACCATTACACCACGGGCACCTCCAAATGATTAATATTGAATAGAATTATTTGTGTTAGATAGGAATACTTGAAACCATTTAAACTGTATGCAAACAAATGATGAATATTAGATAGAATTTAAATAATGTGGAAATAGAATTATTAGTATTAGCAATACTACAAACTATTTAGAATCATTGTTAGCAATTCTTGAAGCCATTTAACTATGAAAAATTATAAATAGTAAATAGAATTCTTAGTGTTAAATAGGAATAGTTGAAACCATTTAACTGTGTGCAAACAATAAATAGCAATACTTGAAACCATTTAACTGAGGGAATACAAATGAGCTCAGGCTCAATTTACAAAAAAAAAAAAAACGTTACCGATAAACAACTCGTTTACAAATCAAAGTGTGAATAAAAAGGATTTGGCATTAAATAACCCACAAGGGTTGCTAAGCCGTAAGACTAAATAACCAAACCTCCAATAGTAATGATCTATTACGTTCACTTTCAGGCAAAGGTATGAACCCCCTTATCCTCCCTGCTATGGGTTAAATAGTACCACTACTGTTCTTCTAGGAGAATGGTTTTGGCATTAAATAACCTATAAAGCTTGATATGCCATTAAACAAACCAAACCAATCCAATAATGATGAGTTAAATCAATAAGTGGTTGTGGGCGACCAGAATGCTCCCTTTTCAGTAGCTATCACACAGAGATGTAGGGGAGGGCGCAACTTATCCCTGGATTGCTCCACTTTACCCTTGATTCGTACCTTATAGTGCTGAGTGTTAAGCAAAGAGGTATCAAGCACCATTTTTTAAAGTCTTTGGTATGAAGCGATCTAGGATTGAACCTAGGTCTCCCGGACCATTGGCGAACACTCTACGCACTAGGCCAATGAGACTTAGAACAAAAGCAGTAAAAACAGCTTGTAAAATATTTACAGAAGTTGGTGACTTTAATGATCATTTTTCGGATAAAATAAAACAAGAATTCTTCCAAAATATATGTATAGATTCATCTTATGGATGCGAAAGAAACGCGTGGAGATAAAAAAAAAAACCTAGACGGGAATTGCACAAGAATGCTGCGTGCTCAACAAATTCTGGAAGCAGCACCCCACTCCCAACAGTTAAATCGTCATTATAAATTTATTTCGGCGGAGAATATTACTATACTCTCCGTCTCGTCAGATGACTTTTTACATGCTTTTCTCGAAGTTGCAGATCAGCAAATGTGGAATTACAGTTCGTATTTAAATAAAAATAAAAAATTAAATTAAAAATTAATTAAATTCACAGGTGAGGACAGAGGGGATCAAAATATTAGGTGTTAGAAGCATCAACAAACAGGAGTGGGGTTTCTCTGTAGGTCAACCCATCCTTATTTACGTACTTGTCGGTGGTCCCGTAGCAGGTGCGATTTTCTAAACAATCTACGATCTTAGAACGAAGGACCATCCCCATATATATTTTAAATTTACTCCTAATACATCTGTTAATTATCTCAGCTGTTGTTATCTTAGATATTCCTCTTAATTTAATTAGGAACAAGATAATTAAATAAGATAAAGGTAAAGAAATTTTTATAGTAGCTATCAAGTGCTTTTAATTGACCCAAAAATGGTCGAGGGGAATTAACTACTTTAGAGTCAAAGGCCTTAATTTTTGGATTAATATCCTACGTTCATCGGATTATCATTTATCTTTAAATTTTCCCGCCCCGGTGATATCCACTACTGAATTGATCGTTATTAATTTCTAATAAATCCTTATCATTGTCCTTGCAATTATATAGGGATCGGTGTTTCAGTGACTCTCAGTCAGGATAATTTGGATAATTTTCCTCTATGTCTACATTTAAATACGAGCTCATTTCTTTCGTTTAACAGTAGTCTTCGATTTCTAAAATTGATAATACTAATTTTCTCATCTATACGTAAGTTACATCTACCGTTGAAGCTATTCGCGGTAGAAGAGTGCCTGATTATCTTCCACTTAATTTGCGGAGACAGCCACTGATCTTTACGGCCCTAAAAATATTTTGATAGGACAGTCTGGTTTCTAAGTCTTGGATTGGAGAAAGAATGCCTGTGATTATACCATCTAAAGGATTTGCTCATATTCACATGATAAATCAAATAACATATATCAAGTCAGCACCTGATATATGTTATTTGATTTATCAGTTCTAACCCAAATCTTCTTCGATTTCTTAATTCGTTCTATGTCCCCTCTTGTTGTATAGTCATATGGTACAACTATGCACATATACATGCTGAATACATTTTGACGCAATGAATAAAGACGAGCGACACAGTTCTTAGAAAAATATACCTCTCACTTTATTTGAAAGGTGGCGAAACGGTTACTCAAGATTTTACTGTGAGAGGGAGTTGGAGATCGAACAGAACTGCAATATATTGACCCCTACTCTTATGGCCATGAGCATTGTGTCTTTCTCGTTCTCTAGGGTTGCTCAACCGGAGGCCCGGGGGCTCTCTCTGCTGGATGCTGGCTTTCCTCTACCATATCTTGTCTCTAACTCATCTGATCTCCGATTCAATCGGGGGTCCCGAGGGCTCCTTCTGTTGGGTGGTGGCTTTCCCTACCACATCTTCATTCCAACTCCCTGACTTCTTGTCTCCACCGAGTTATATAATAGTTCAATGGCCCACTCAATCTTGGGAATGGGGTGTAATGGTTAGCAAGCTCGACTAGCTAACCAACACGAGTGAGTTCGAGTCTCATTGGGTGCCCCTTTCATATGGCCTTGTGCCACATCTAAGCAAAATGCTTAGTAAATTTCCACTCAATCTTTGGAATGGCATGTTTGCTCGTCATCAAGTGGAAATAACTGTCACGCAGTTCACAGGTCACTCTCATCCGGTGCATCAGTCTATAAGTGTACCATGGGATTTTTACCTTGTCCCATTTTTTTTTAGCCAAACCCGCCTACGCGATTTCTTCTCGGAACTGCCATCGGAATGAGTCACTTCCTTCCGGTGCATCACTTTGGAATGGCATGTTTGGTCGGGTCGAAGGTCAATATAAAACACTCTCATTTTCGCCTGGAATGCATTTTTTGAGTTCTTGAATTCAATTTTTTGAATTAGACCGAACAAAAAATACGGAGAGAGAGAGAGTCATCTACAGGGTGGAAAGATAAAATTGTCGCCCTATAAAAGACGACATGATTCCATTTCCGTTTAATGAAAACCGGTTTTCTTTTTTTGTTGCAGATCATCTACTAGTTGGCCAGTTGTGTATAAATCCTAAGAGCGATTGGAGCCTTCTATCATGTCTGAAAGTGACACAATGTTCAACAAGCGAGAGCGGAGATGCGCTGCTATGCAACCCATCCTCTCTACCGATCCAAGTTATGACAACAGGACCATTGCCAGAACCCTCAAAATGCAAATCCGGACGGTTCAACGTGCCCCTGGTGATGAAAACAAAGTTTCCGGCTATGGTTATGGTCTTTGGTGTGGTTTCAAGTGAGGGCCACATCATGACACCTCACATCTTCGAAGTCGGCTTGAAAGTCAGCACCAAAGTGTACGTGGATGTGCTGAAGAGTGTGATGATCCCCTGGTGCAATCAGGTGGCCGGTGGCAGACCCTGGGTGTGGCAGCAGGACTCGGCGCCGGTCCACAAGTCCAAAGAGACCCAGACTTGACTTCAGAAGGAGTGCTACGACTTTGTACCCTTCTCTCACTGGCCCCCCTCCTCCTCCGACCTTAACCTGCTGGACTACTTCGTTTGGTCGTACGTTAAGAACATCACCAACATGACTTCCCACAACACCAAAACCAGCCTGATCGCCGCCCTCCGCCGAGTATTCGCCGAGCTCCTGCCGGCGCTTGTGGAAAAGGCATGCTCCCAGTTCCTGATCCGTATCGAGGCGGTGATTGAGGCTGAAGGCGGCTACATTGAAGAGATATCAGCTCTACTACATAATCAAGTTAGCTGAATTGATTTTTTCAATAGAAGTTTTAAAATAAAGCTGTAGTGTTGTTTTCTTTAGGACGATAATTTTATCGTTCCACCCTGTATTTTGTGTGAAGATGTCTGTGAACTCGTTCTATAAACGGTTTAAATTTTATTTTGTGCCTCAAAGCATCATAGAAATTACATAAATCGATATAAACCAGGTGATGTCTAAACGTCTAGACTGCTGTCTACATAAGAAAAAAAAAAAGTCAAGCCCAAAATTTTAAGTTGTTTTCTACCATTCTGTGAAAATTTGAAATTATTTGAACGAGAAGTTATTAGATTACAAAATGATTGCGTCCTTTTTTTCTGAGATATCCAGTACATCTGAAATCATGCCATTGTTTCTGAAATATCTTGTATATCTCTTAAATTGAGAGTTATTTATTTTTTTATGACATTGTCTTTTGGGTTGCTTTCTCTTTCCCTATTTCGCTATATATATATATATATATATACATTCACATATGTACATACACAGACATGTATTCATATACATATACACACATACACATGTATTCATATACACATACGCACACGTATTCATATACACATACATTCATATTATATATATATATAATGTGTGTGTATGTATGTATGTGTGTAGGTATGTATGTATATATAAATCTATATATGTATGTGTGTATATTTGTGTGTATATATATATATATATAATGTGTGTGTATGTGTTTATGAATGTATGTGTATATGAATATGTGTGTGCATGTTTTTAAGAATGTATGTGTATATGAATACGTGTGTGTGTGTATGTATGTTTGTATGAGTATATGAATACATGTGTATGTATGTACGTGTATATATATATATATATATATATATACACATACAGGGTGACCAAAACAACAGAATTAGAACTATTTTGCTTTATTTTTGTAGAAGTAATAAAAATGTTTATGGGTTACGTTTTTTTGTTTTTGTTTTTTTTTTGGTCACCCTGTATATATATATATATATAGATAGATAGATAGATGCAGCTGAGTCCTCTCAAACACCAGGCATAATGTTAGATCTTTTAATCTTGAAGGCATCGAGAATATCAGTCGGTCAAGATAAATTTAAACTTTTATTTCGATAATTCCCGATAATTATTACGCGCTTAATATAACGGTTATCTATCGTCACAGGAAAAGGAATCTGTGATTCGAGTTGTTTACGTCTCACGTTAATTCCCCTGAGAAAGGCATCAGTCCACCTGTTTTCGTTTGAGTAAATAGAAGCACAGACTGTTCTCTTTAGTGGCCCAGTCGGCTGAGGCGGTAAAATACACCGACTTACATCTCTGTAGAGGGGTAAGACTTCTCCAACAAGTGTCCTGTGGCCCAGTCAACTGACTCAGTAGAATACACCGACTATATCTCTGCAGAGGGGTAAGACTCCCCCAACAAGTGACTTGTGGGCCAGTCAACTGAGTCTGAAGAATACACCGACTACATCTCTGTTGATGGGTAAGAGTTCCCCAACAAGTGGCTCGTGGCTCAGTCAACTGGGTCTGTAGAATACACCGACTGCATCTCTGCAGAGCGGTAAGACCCTCCCAATAAGTGCTCTGTATATGACTCTCAATAACTTGATGGGGAAACTCCAGTAATGCTGGATCTTTGTGGAATGTAAAGGACCCCTTCATCGCTAGGTTCACTCTGTTCCGCAATCGTAGAACTTGATAGAATCCTATCTAGGGGTCAAATAGAACCGCTTGACTCTTAAACTGTGTACTTTGACATTTAAACTGGGTGCAAACAAATGACTTATGCGGAACTGAATTGTTTGAAAAAACAACAACATTTAACTGTGTGTAAACAAATAACTGATATTTAAATGAATTGTTAGTGTTGAATAGCAATACTTTAAAATATTTAACTGTGTGCAAACAAATAATTAATAGTTAATAGAATTATTCGTATTAGATAGAAATAAGGGAAACTATTTAGTTGTGTGAAAAAAAAGATCTCAGGCTCGTTTAAAAATGTCATCTACAAAATGAGTTTATAAATCATATTTAATATATATGTATAAGAAGGATTTGGCATTAAATAACCTACAAGCGTTGATATGCCATAAAACCCAACCCAACCAAATTATATATATTTGATATATATGGATGAAGATGATTTGGCATTAAATAACCTACAATGGTTGATATGTTTAAAAACCCAACCCAACAAATATATATGTATATATATATAAAGAGGATTTGGCCTTAGATAACCTACAATGGTTGATATGCCATAAAACACAATCAACCAAATCATATATATTTATTATATATATATATAAATATGATTTAGCATAAAATAACCTACAGTGGTTGATATGCCATAAAACCCATCCCAACCAAATCATATATATTTAATATATATGTATGAAGAGGATTTGGCATTAAATAACCTACAATGGTTGATATGCCATAAAACTCAACCCAACCAAATCATATATATTTAATATATATGTATAAAGAGGATTTGGCACTAAATAACCTACAATGGTTGATATGCCATAAAACCAAACCAAACCAAACTACTCTTCAGCCTTTTTTAGGCAACTTGTCCAGGAGTTAGAAAACTCTGAATTGAAGCCAGCTTTACTCCACATAAAACAACTGACCTTGTGTCACATTCTACCTGTTGTTGAGGGGCTAGCTAAATACATACATGTGCCCTGCACACTTATAGGCTTACCCCCACTATAAAAAAAAAAACATGCGAAACTTCTTATTCTAGACAATCTTTCTCCCCATCCGAGAGTTGGGCAACTATAACAGAACTATAACTAAATCGGCTTGTCATATGTATGTCATAACACCCCTGCCGACCGACCCCCGACAATCTCAAAGTCATTAAACCAAACTACTCATGACCAATGATTCATCTCGTAGTTTCCGACCAGGGGTATCACATATTACTTCACAGATACGCAAAGCACGATTGAGATGTTGGGAGAATAAGAACAAACGAACAAACACGGGCTTGGGTCAGCTCCAAGTGCAAGAAAAGGAAGTCGGTATGACACTTTTGTGCAGCTTTTCGTGCATTTGTAGACTATCGCAGGCGCGAAACTTCTACCAAATCACTGGGAATGCTAACTCATCTTTGACTGTCTTCTCTCATTGCCTCCTTCCGCTGACCGTCCTTCCCCTGGACTGCTATCTCAAGCCGACCGTCCTTCTCTGTTCTACTTTGTCATCTGGCTCTCTCTGTATTCTCTGGGACCTTCCTTCCCTCCTCCACTTCCGGTCTCGTGGGAGATCTCGACAAAGAGATTGTCCGAGTGGCGCCAACACAAACGGAAAGGAATTGCTACGCATCGTGTCATATGCAGTTGACACATTATTCTGTGCCAACTGCATATAACAAGCCGATTCTGTCATGCATAAAGAATCTACTGTTAATCTATAATTAACGCTAAATTGATTTTTTAGAATTACATAGCAACACTTTGAACCATTTAACTGTGGGTAACCAAATGAGCTTTAGCTCGTTTAAAAATAATATTACCTCCAAATTATTTCATTAAGAAATCTTATATTTAATATGTATATGTTTAAACAGAATTTGGTAGCCCAGTCGGCTGGGGTTGTAGAATACACCGACTGCATCTCTGCAGTGGGGTAAGACTCCCCCAACAAGTGTCCTGTAGCCCAGTCGGCTGGGGCCTTAGAATACGCTGACTGCATCTCTGCAGAGGGGTAAGATTCCCCCAACGAATGTTCGGCTATATCACTAAACAATCTGATGGTGAGGCTCCAGTAATACTGGAGCTTTGGAGAATGCAGAATACCTCTCTATTGCTATCACTCCCAGATCCACTCTGACCTGTAGTGGTGGCACCTAATAGGGTACTATCTATGAGTCAAATAGAACTGTTAGTCATTTAAACTGTGAACACTAATGACATGATAAATTGAATGGCTTGAAATAAGCTGTTTGATCCTTCAACTTGTGTGTAATCAAATCACCGATGTTTAATTGAATTGTTAGTTGTACATAATAATACTTGGAACCATTTAACTTTGACTTATGCTAAATTGAGTTGTTAGAAGTAGAACTGTTTGATCATTTAACTGCGTGTATCTACAAAGTGTGTTTACAAATCATATATTTAATGTAAAAACAGGGTTTGGCATTAAATAACCAATAATGTTTGATATGCCATTGTAGCATAATGGCCGATGGATTTCGGTTTATACCTTTGGGTTTAGTTAGGCTGAGAACCTTTCGACTCAGTGCATGGGTTACTTAGGTGCAACATTAAAACAGGTGTTCATGCGCGTGCGCGCTGAGCGGACGTGTCACTCAGAGATGTCACAATAGCCCAGATGGGAAACGGAGGCTAGCGAGTGCGAATGACGTCACGCACCGGAAACGCGCGGAGGATTTTGGGAGATTTTGAAAAAGTCAGTGAGTTGAGATGAGACCTGCCTCGGGGAAAGACGGTTGGCTTTCGCTTGCTCGCGGAGACCTTTGTGGCAGGTGCCACACGTGTTGGGGTGGTGATGAAAAAGCCAGAATAGAAAGATTGTGCCTCTCTCTCTCCTTATGTCGAAAAACCTTTAAACTCAAAGGTAATAAAAAGTTTCGTACCTGAACTGAGAAGTCGTTACGTGTTTTTCGAATTTCGAGATTCCAATGTTCTATCTTTATGGACATTCGATGTACGTTTCACACATAGCCCTATCATGGCTATGGTACACCATGAAACCAAACCAAATCGATACTTGTGGCTAAACAAATTAGTTCTAACTCATTTTCAAAATGAAATTACCGACAAACTTATCTCTTACATATTATGTATATCCATTAAACTGTGTGCAAACAAATGACTGATGTTAAGTTCGTTTAAAAATCTTATCAACAAAATAGGTTTACAAATAATATATATATATTAAGATTTTTGGCTTTAGATAACCGACAATGTTTGATATGCCATAAAACCTTGTACAGTGATCCGGGCGCAGATCCAGAGGGTCTCATGAGACTGACAGATACCATAACATAACATAATATATGATCATAACCTCAGCGTAATGGTTAGGATGTTCGACTCACAAACCACTTTCTTATTGACCTAAAGCCAGACTTAAATTCCTTATGGAACTGATAAGTTAGTGGTTTTTTTTTGCTTTTTGATAAGATAATTGGCGTTATCTATCTATCTAGCAACTATGTGAGGATACAGGATGTTGTCCAGAAGACCTGCCAGAGGCGATGAACGATAGGGAAAAGTGGTGAGAGAGGGTCAGGGATATCCGTGCAACCAGCACGACATGATGATGATGAAGATGGATATGCCATAAACCAAACCGAAACAAACCAAATCTATTTATCTATCTATCTCAGTACGTTCGACCAAAAGGCCGAGTTACTAGTGGCCTTATGTCAGACTTAAATCGGTTTAAGAACTAGATAGATTTTATAGTTCGTTCCTAATGCATTTAACGACGCCATTTCTATCAATACATTAAAAAGATATATCTATTTTAGCTCGATTTTTTGTCCCCACTTCTACCCCAGATTCCTGAGGAGACCCGGCTGAATTTATATCGGGTCAAACCCTTGGGGCCCCATCTGGTTTACCATATCGTTGAAGTCATGTCAAGATAAACGAAATGTTTTGAAATATCAACGACATATTCGTTTCGTCTAGAATAAATATTTAAAAAGAAAGGAAAAAAAATTGGAGTTGGGACATCGAGACATTGACAAGTGATACTTCAAGGCTGTGACAACATAACCCAATTTTTAGTTTGTACGACAGCAATGTTCGAAAATATGTTGTTGCTTCTAGTGTTACTTACACAAAGATACATAGAACATTTCTTGTGGATACCTGACGTAGAGTAGAAGTTTTCAAACTGTCCGCAACGTCTACAGTAGGGGTCTGCAGACGCGGCAAAGCTGTTTTGAAAATTCATGTTATTCGATTGGCGATAGGAACGCAAATTCGTATTTCTAGTTACTAGTTCACACCTATGAAAATTCAATTTAGACAGCAACTACTCTCAGAATTTGGGAAGGAAAATCCCCGTCGAGTCAAACGTGCAGGATTACGACATCGCAGTAAACAAGCTCGAACCGTGGTCGCGCTATTACATTCACTTTTGGGCTAATACCCTTGAAAAATGTATAAACGCCCGTATCCCCAAAACTGTGGGTTTAACAGTTCCACTACTCTCCTTTTACAGGAGGGCTTTGGCATTAAATAACCCACGGAGGTTGATATGCTATTAAACAAAGAAACCGAATCAAAATTTTGGCTTAGCGAGACTTCCGAGTATCCATTGTCTAAAAAGGCGGTTGAACCAGTCGGCTGGGGCATCAGAATTCACTGACTGCATCCCTGCGGAGGGGTAAGACTCCGCCCAGCGAGTGTCCTGATATGACACAAAAAAATCTGATGGTGAGGCTACAGTAATACGAGAGCTCTGGGGAATGCGGAGTGCCCCTTCATTGCCATCGCTGCCAGGTCCACTCTGGCCCGGAGTGGTAGTACCTGATAAGGGTTCCATCTATGGGTTAAATAGAACTAAACTGCATACTTATGCTAAACTGAATTGTTTGAATTAGAACTATTTGACTTAACTGAATAGCTTGAAATAGCAATGTTTTTGACAAACTGAATTGTTTGAAATGGAACTGTTTTTGACATTGAAACTCTGCTTACTCTAAAATTAATTGTTTGATATTGAACTGTTTTGACATTTAACTGTGTGAACAAAATCTATACTTATGCTTAACTGAATTGGCTGAAATAGAACTGTTTTACAATGCTGAATAGCTTGAAAAAGTAATGTTCTTGACGATTAAACTGTGTACTCACGCCAAACGGAATTGTTTGAAACATAAAAATGGATTTGGCGTTAAATAACCTACAGAGGTAGATATGCCATAAAACCCTTACAATCAACCAACCAGCTTGACAGTGTACAAAAAAATTGATGTATATTAAATATAATTATTAAGATAGGAATACGTGAAACCATTTGACTTTGCAAAAAAAATAGTTATGGTTCGATATAAAATAATGTCACTAACAAACTATTCGCAAACAAATTATATATACGAGGTGCATACGTATTGGTACTGGCATTGGAGGACTTGGAAATACGAGGATCATGAAAAAGGTTTCCAGACTTTTTTCGTGCGGGCACTTTTATTGATAGTACACACATGAAACTCTAGTCCCCTTCGAAGTAATCTCCTCCGGCTGCAATGCACTTGTACCGTTCCAACAACTTCTGGGAGGCCCCATGGAAGTCCTCTTGTGTGAGCGTGTCAATTACTTTCGTCACAGCCTCTTTCATCTCATCAATTGTCTCATAACGACAGCCTCTGAGCTTAGGGAAGAACCAAAAGTCACAGGGAATAGGGTCGGGACTATGGGGAGGCCGAGGAACTGTCTTGATGCCCATCTTGGTCAAATAGTCTGTGACAAGGGTGGAGTAGTGGACTGGTGTATTGTCCTGGTGGAAATGCCACTGACCCGATTTGAAGAGTGCTAGCCTCTTCCGACGGAATCTCTTCTTGAACTCCCTTAAAACCTCAACATAGTAACCCTAACCCTAACCGTTTGGCTAATCAGCTGTGGTGTATTGACTTCCTTACTCCTCCCATACCTCTCATCATCCCTCACAGACTCCCTGCCTTCCTTGAATCTCTTATGCCACTCAAAAACTGATGCTCGATTCATGCAAGATGGTCAAAAAGCAGTGTGAAGCATTCCATACGTTTCTGTGGCATTGTTTTCGAAGTTTAAAACAGAATTTTATAGCATATTGTTCTTCTAAAGTGTCAGATTGCATTTCTGAAATTCACCATCTGTGACAATCAGGCTTTAGTAGGGTGTATTCCAATTGCTGCTGTAGCTGTTCATTTGAAGCTGAAATCCTAAAAATTGGTCAGTCATCTCATAAGATGTATAGCATTGCTAACATACTGAATTTTCAAGAGTCTCGTATTGATATATAACAGGACTTGGCATTAAATACTTTTGAAGTGTTGATATGCCATAAAAAACTACAAAACTAAACCAAACTATTTTTATTTAGATGTACTGCCCCAACCCCTCTACACAGGCAGGATGGGACACAAGGTTAGATTTTAAGCGGAGTTCAACACGTTTGAATTCAGAGTTTTCCTTCTTCTAGATTGGTAGTCTAACCAAGGCGAAATAACCCAGTCTGCCCTACTATTTACCGATAGCTGGAGGGAGAATAATTGGATTCATACCTTCCCCAAGGGTATTAGCGTTATGTGAAATACAATCAGCCTCGTCCAGGATTTGAACTCGTGTCCACTTCCTATCACGTTAACCATTACACCGAGACCACCATTTCTATGGTCCACCCAACAAATATTTGGAAACTGCTGGTTTTAAATAATATCACTTTAGCTAGTTTGGTCGCCCATTCACTAGAGTAGCGAATTCGATCCTCACTGCGTATTAAATAAAGTTGGCGACCATAGTCGAGGGTGACCCGAAGGCTCTCTTTTCAATAGCTACTACACCGAGTTGGAAGGGAGGGCGCTACACCTTTCCTTGGATTGTTCCACTACCCTTGATCCGTACCTTATAATGCTGATCATGACATTATAGTACTGAGTGCTAAACAAGGAGGCACCAAGTACCATTTTTTGAGTCTTTGGTATGACTCGACTTGGGATTGAACCCAGGTCTCCCGGGCCATCGGTGAACACCCTAACCATCATACCAATAAGTAAAAGTAAAGTTGGCGACCTTAATCGAGGGTGACCCGAAGGCTCCCTTTTCAATAGCTACTACACCAAGGTGTAGGGGAGGGCGCTACTCCTTTCCCTGGATTTCTCCACTTTACCCTTGATCCGTACCTTATTATGCTGATTGTTAAGCAAGGAGGCATCAAGTACCATTTTAAAAGTCTTTGGTATGACTCGACCTGGGATTGAACCCACGTCTCCCGGGCCATCGGTGAACACTCTAACCATCATACCAATAGAGAACATTAATTGCTAATGAATTCTGATACGAATTAATAATTGCATAATGAACCAATTCACTGAAGTTAAGCAATGATGCATTTGTTTAACATTTAGATGGGGGACCGTTAAGGAACAGCTGGTGCAACTAGAAAGCTGAGGTCTGTGTCCCTGATAAAGCAAATCTTGGTAAGTAATAAAATAATTCTGTTTTTGCTGTTAGATGGCATTAGGAGCATTCCGTTCGAATTTCCTGATAAAAGATAGTTTTTGATTGTATTTTGACAGTTGTTATATTAATGTTTTTTTATTGATAAAATTGCTGTGTTTCTGCTTTTAGATTCAAACAATGAAGACAAAAGAAAATATGCCAAGTTTTTGGCATATCAAGAATTTGACAATCTAAATATTTACAATGGAACCTTTCAAGGAGACTCACTTTCTTCACTTCTTTTTGAGAGACATTTTTCCCTTTCAAGGAAAAATATTGAAAAAAGGTACAAACGGAATATCGGTGCAGTTTACGCAGAAGGTACAGTAAAGGGTAAAATGTGTCTGAAGTAGTTTGGAAAGTTTATTTCTGGAGATCTGTCTTTCTTATTGACCTTAAGCTAGACTTAAATTCCATATGGAACTGATAAGTTAGCGTTTTTTTATTTTTTTGTTAAGATAATTGACACTATCTATCTATCTATCTATCTATCTATCTATCTTTGCTCATATCTATCTATCATTCTCAGTACATTAATGTCTATGTTGTATAAAGAAAACAGAAAGAAAAAGACATATAAACGAATGAGAAAAAAAAATTTAGATAATTGATTAGTTCCACCTAAATTAGTTCCACCGACGCGTTTCGACTGGATTGTTTAGGATATGAAATTACGAAAGTTTCAGATATAAAATGTTTTTGTCATCTTCAGGGTTGGAATTATGAATCTAAAATAGCAGTTTGAAACGAATACTAAAAAATACCTATAGCGAATACAGAAAATACCTGACATTTTTGTAATTTCATATTTTAAATTATCCTGTCGAAACGCGTCGGTGGAACTAATTAATTATTAAATCTTTTCTCATCCTTCTATATCTATTTTTCTTTCCGTTTTCTTTATACAACATATCTATCGAATTAAACCTTATACCGTACTCAAATTAATATCTATCTATCTATCTATCTATCTATCTATCTATCTATCCCAGTCTGTTCATATCTATCTATCTATCTATCTATCTATCCCAGTCTGTTCATATCTATCTATCAATCTATCTATCCACACACACACACACACACACACACACACACACACACACACACACACACACACACACACATATATATATCGCCATCTTTATTTCTTTCTCTTTCTAGCCCAGTTGGCTGGGCAGTAGAATACACCGACTGCATCTCTGCAGAGTGATAAGACCCCCACACCAACAACTGACCTTGATATAACACTAAACAATCTGATGGTGAGGCTACAGTCTTAAAGATTTGGGGAATGTGTAGTACCCTTTTATTGCCATGACTCCCAGGTCCACACTGTCCCGGATTGGTAGCACCTGATAGGGTCCTATCTATGCGTCAAATAGAACTGTTTGACATTTAAACTGTGAGTAGACAAATTACTTTTGCTAAATTGAATTGACAGAAATAGAACTGTTTGATCATTTAACTATGTGTAAACAAAATGACTGTAGTTTAATAGAATTTACAGGGTGTTGTCCTGAAGACCTACCTAGGGCGATGAACGATAGGGAGGAGTGGCGAGAGAGGGTCAGGGATATCCGTGCTACCAGCACGATATGATGATGATGATTAGGGATACATAACAATACTTGAAACCATTTAACAGTGGGCAAACGAATGAGTAATGTTGAAAAAATAATTAGTGTTAAATAGCAATATTTGTAACCACTTCACTGTGTGTAAAAATAAAGGATCAATATTGATTAGAAGGTTTGGAGGTGCCCGTGGTGTAATGGTTAGCGTCGTAGGAAATGGACACGGCGACGCGAGTTCAAATCCTGGACAAGACTGATTGCATTTCACATAGCACTAATACTCTTGGGAAAGGTATGAATCTAATTATTCTCCCTCCAGCTATGGGTAAATAGTAGGACAGACTAGGTTCTTCAGCCTTGGCGAGGCAACTAGTCTAGAAGGAAAACTCTGAATTCAAACCAGTTAAACTTTGCTAAAAAATTAACCTTGTGTCGTATCCTGTCCGAGCGGTGGGGTTGGTAAATAAGATATTGAATAGAATGTTAGATAGCAATAATTGAATCCATTTAAATGTGTCGAAACAATAGCAATACCAGTGTGTAAACAAATAAGTTCTAACTTATCTTAAAATGAAAAAGAAAAAAGCAACAACCGACAAACTAATCTCTTATATATTATGTATAAGGTGCATACGATAAGTTTCCAGACTTTTTTCGTATGGGTACTTTTATTGATAGTACATACATTAAACTCTAGTCCCCTTCGAAGTAATCTCCTCCGGCTGCAATGCACTTGTTGTACCGTTACAACAACTTCTGGAAGGCCCCATGGAAGTCCTCTTGTGTGAGTGTGTCAATAACCTTCGTCACAACCTCTTTCATCTCTTCAATGGTCTCATAACGACAGCCTCTGAGCTTAGGGAATAACCAAAAGTCACAGGGGGCAAGTTCTAAACTATAGGGAGGGTGAGGAACTGTCTTGATGTCCATCTTGATCAAATAGTCTGTGACAAGGATGGAGTTGTGGACTGGTCCATTGTCCTGGTGGAAATGCCACTGACCCGATTTGAAGAGTGCTGGCCTCTTTCGACTGAATCTTTTCCTGAACTCCCTTAAAACCTCAACATAGTAACCATAACCCTAAATGTTTGATCAATCAACTCAGGTGTATTGACTTCCTTACTCCAACCACACCTTTCATCATCCCTCACAGACCCCCTGCCTTCCTTGAATCTCTTATGCCACTCAAAAACTGATGCTCGATTCATGCAAGATGGTCGAAAAGCAGTCTGAAGCATTCCATACGTTTCTGTGGCATCATTTTTTCCAAGTTTAAAATGGAATTTTATTGCATATCGTTCTTCTAAAGTGTCAGATTGCATTTTTGAATTTCACCAGCTGTGACAATCAGGCTTTAGTAAGATATATTCCAATTGCTGCTGTAGCTGTTCATTTGAAGCTGAAATCCTAAAAATTTGTCAGTCATCTCATAAGATGGATAGCAATGACAAACTGAATCTAAAACAATTTTAAATGCCCATACGAAAAAAGTCTGGAAACTTATTGAATCCACCTCGTATATCTATTTAAATGAGTGTAAACAAACGACTGATGTTAAAATTGTTACTGTTAGATAGGAATACTTGAAACCATTTAACTGTTTTCAAAGAAATGATTTACTAGTGAATAAAATTATTCGTGTAAGTTAGCAATACCTATGTAGCTGAAAGAACTTCGAATTTTTGTTTGGCGCGTAAATCAACTTGACCGTTGGTCTCGTCTGATATTTTCACCAAATGAGGATGACTTATCCCATTCAGCAATTCAAAGACGGTGAAAGAGCGCCAATCTATCTCTTCCTCAAAATCTTTCGAGCTGGACGGACGTATTTCTATCCGCTCCCTTATCAGCAGCAACTCACCACCATGAGGATAGAGCCGTTCATGGATCCTTTGGGTCTACCCAAATAGACCCAGGGATTCCAGTTGGAAATGAATTCGACGTATTAATTCCGCCTTTGACAATTCGGCTACTTAATTCCTGGACAACCCTTTCTAGAGACCTTCATACTTCTCTTCTACAGCAAAAAGGACCACCATCAACGGCTGAACATTCACTCCTGTTCAAAAATCAGCAACTCGATATTTATCATGTCAACAGCGACGTATATAAAACGCTTCGACATTTAGCTGCTGTGATTCTTTCTCAACTCGATACCTATTTCTTCCTACGAGACTTGCAGCATAAAGGTACCTTTTATTCTTGCTGCCATCAGACCTTCTTGAAAACCTTTCGATATCTCGTTCCATTTCACCGTTATACTTAAAATCATTTAACTGTGACCCCCCCCTCAATGAGCTCAGGCTCGTTTAAAAATGTTATCAACAAAATGTGTTAACAAATCATATATATTTAATATATGTATGAAGAAGAACTGGCATTAAATAACCTACAATGGTTGATATGCCATAAAACCAAACCAAATCATATACATTTAATATATATGTATAAAGTGGATTTAGTATTAAATAACTTTCAATGATTGATATGCCTCAAAACCCAACCAAACCAAATCATATATATTTAATATATATGTAAAAAGAGGATTTGTCTTTAAATAACCTACAATGGCTGATATGCCATAAAACCCGACCAAATTAAATCCAATATATTTAATATATTTATAAAAAGGATTTGGCATTAATTAACCTACAATAGTTGATATGCCACAAAACGAAACCAATATTTCTCTTTTTCTCTCTATCTAAATCCTTTTCTTTCTATCTATCTATCTCGACCTATATATATCTATCTTTGTGCGTGCACGAGTGTGTGTGTGTGTATTCTATTACGACTCCTAATTTAAATGGTAAATTATTCGGTTTCCATATTTAGACACTACTTTTTTCATCAAAGATGAATGCTAAGCCTTCTCTGAGATACGAGATCAATGCCTTAATCTCGACGATGTCACGTGATACGGTAACCGAAGCGCTTGGGCTTGCTACTTCATACTTTGAATTTGTCCCCATATTTTGGCTCTCACGAGTATACGGTTCAGTTTTTTTTTTTTTTTAATCGAAATAAAAATAAAATAAAATAGAATAAATAATTTTAAAAATATGTGTCCCTTCATTCCTTATCTCTGATGTAAGGGGAACCGTCTCCTGTTTTAAGACAATTCATTGAAATTGAATTGATTATCTTCTAATATGGTCACATTAAAAAATGATTCATTATGATCGCAACGAAATCTAAAGTCTCTGCTGGATTTTGTTTGAACATTATTATTTTTTTTTACTCTCTTGAGGGTTTTCACACCAGCGTTAACTGATAGTTTCCCACTGGAATTTGAGTGACAGCAAGTCTCTTCAAAGCGCCAGAACTCTACTCAGTATTCTGGCTGATTTTAGTAATACTGTAGTCTGGATGGTCCCTACTTGTCCTCTTATTGCTAAGTCTCCTTGTCCTTGCATCAATTCTTTTCGGGATTGTTCCAAGTGTACCAATTACAATTGGTATCACCATCACCTTCATATTCCATTTTTTTTTAGTTCTCCAGCAAGGTTTAGATATTTATATATCTTTTCGCTTTCTTTTAAATTTATTCTGTGGTCTGTCTAAGTCCCTATTCGGCAGGTTCTCTTTTTTTTATTGACTATCACTAGGTCTGGTTGTTTGGTCGAGATTAGGTATTCCGTTTGTATCTCAAAACCCCATAGAAGTTTTTTTGTTTAATTTTCCAGATTATTATAATTATTATTATTATTATTATTATTATTATTATTATTATTATTATTTTACTCATTTGAGTGTGTATACAAATGAGGGTTTGATTTGGTTTGGTTTATTGGGTTTTATGGCATATCAACCTTTGTAGGTTATTTAACGCCAAATCTATTTTTATGTAAATAATCTGTTCTATTTAAAATAATTCAGTTTATCAAAAGTACAGTTTAATTGTCAAAACGTTTCTATTTCAAACTATTCAAGCAGTTATATCTAACAATTCAGTTAAGTGCAAATACAGTTTTAATGTCGAAAAACAGTTCTATTTCAAATAATTCAGTTAAGCATAAGCATGCAGTTTAAAAGTAAGTACGGTTTAATTGTGAAAAACATTTCTATTTCAAGCTATTCAGTTTACTCAAATAATTCAGTTTAGCATAAGTATGCTGTTAGTTCTATTTAACCCATAGATAGGGCCCTATCAGGTGGTACCACGCTGGGCCAGAGAGGACCTGGGAGCGATGGCAATGAAGGGGTACTCCGCATTCCCCAAAGCTCCAGCATTACTGGAACCTCACCATCAGACTGTTTAGTGTCATATCCAGGACACTTGTAAGGGGGGTCCTACCCCTCTGCAGAGGTGCAGTCAGTGTATTCTACAGTCCCAGCCGACTGAGCAATAAATGAGGGTTTGTGTTGCGGGCAAAACATCCACTGGAAGAGACACAAGATGTTGTTCGCTTCAGGTAAGTGCTTTCTTGTTTATATTTACTCAAACTCTCAACCGCAAAAAGGATGTCACAGAAGGTGAATCTTTTAAGCAGATAAAGTTTGAATTCAAAGATGTCCTTCTCCTAGACTGGGTTCAATTTTGAGCATGAATCATAATCATATAATCCCAAGAATGGGCAGTCTATCTATAAATTTATCTATCCCTACGTGTGCTGGCAATGATTTGAATAAAATCTGTTATTGAATATAGTCTATTTTAGAAACTGAATCAATGTTGTGTTGAAATCTCTTTGGTATTAAGACAGATTAAAATTCCAACGATTTTATTATTCTAACTGGTGACATCATTTTACTTTGAAAGATTACAATGATATATTTTTGTTCTGAAAAGAAGAAAATATTATGTCAGCTTGTTCTGGTTTGTGATTATATTGTAAACCCTGTGTATATAAACGAGGGTTTGTGTTGAGGGCAAAACATCCACTGGAAGAGACACAAGATGTTGTTCGCTTCAGGTAAGTCCTTTCTTGTTTATATTTACTGAAACCCTCCGCCACAAGAAGTATGTGACACATGGCCAATTTCTTACGCAGAGTTAAGTTTGAAGCCACAGTTTTCCTTCTCCTAATTAGGTTGCCAATCTAAGGTTAAAGAGCTTAAGGGAATTTGTAATTTAATTAATAATTTATTCCGTAAGCTGAATTGTTGGTGGGGGCGCTGTACATGTAGCATGTCTAAGAGAGGATAACCCGGTGGAACCCATCCCTCGCCAGGTCTTCTACTGGTTTGAATTCAGAGTTTTCTTTTTCTCATTCTGGTTGAAACAACAATGTTAAAGAGCCCAGTCTGTCCCAAGATTTGCCAATAGCTGGAAGAAGAGTATTAGTACCATATGAGAGTTAGATGATAGTTTTCCACTGGAATCTTACGACAGCAAGTCTCCTCAAGTTTCCAGGACTCTTCTCAGTATTCTGGCCAATCTCAATAATACTGTAATTTGGATGGTCTCCTCTTATTTCCAAGTTCTCCAGTCCCTGTATCAATCCTTTAGTGACAGTACCGAGTGCACCAATTACAATTGGTATCACCGTCACTTTAATGTTCCATAGTTTTTTAGTTCTCAAGCAAGGTCTAGGTACTTATCTCTCTTTTCGCTTTCTTTCAGTTTTACCCTGTGGGCAGCCAAAACTGCAAAGTCCACTATTCGGCAGTAAAGGGTACTTGATACTTCCTTGCTTAACACTCAGCATTACGAGGTGCATACGATAAGTTTCCAGACTTTTCTCGTATGGGCACTTTTATTGATTGTACATACATGAAACTGTAGACCCCTTCGAAGTAATCTCCTCCGGCTGCAATGCACTTGTACCGTTACAACAACTTCTGGAAGGCCCCATGGAAGTCCTCTTGTGTGAGCGTGTCAATGACCTTCGTCACAGCCTCTTTCATCTCATCAATTGTCTCATAACGACAGCCTCTGAGCTTAGGGAAGAACCAAAAGTCACAGGGAGCAAGGTCTGGACTATGGGGAGGGTGACAAACTGTCTTGATGCCCTTCTTGGTCAAATAGTCTGTGACAAGGATGGAGTTGTGGACTGATGCATTGTCCTGGTGGAAATGCCACTGAGCCGATTTGAAGAGTGCTGACCTCTTCCGACGGAATCTTTTCCTGAACTCCCTTAAAACCTCAACATAGTAACCCTAACCGTTTGGCCAATCAACTCAGGTGTATTGACTTCCTTACTCCTCCCACACTTCTCATCATCCTTCACAGACTCTCTGCCTTCCTTGAATCTCTTATGCCACTCAAAAACTGATGCTCGATTCATGCAAGATGGTCGAAAAGCAGTCTGAAGTATTCCATACGTTTCCGTGGGATTGTTTTCGAAGTTTAAAACAGAATTTTATTGCATATCGTTCTTCTAAAGTGTCCTGAAGTCCAGATTGCATTTTTGAAATTCACCATCTGTGACAATCAGGTTTTAGTAGGGTGTATTCCAATTGCTGCTGTAGCTGTTCATTTGAAGCTGAAATCCTAAAAATTGGTCAATCATCTCATAAGATGTATAGCAATAACATAGTGAATTTTCAAGAGTCTACGACAATTTTAAATGCCTGTACAAAGAAAGTCTGGAAACTTCTTGAAGGCACCACGTATAAGGTACGTTTCAAGGGTAAAGTGGAGTAATCCAGAGAAAGGACTACCACCCCACCTCTACACATCGGTGTTGTAGCTTTTGAAAAATGGGCCTTTGGTTCACCACCGACTACGTTCCCCAACTTTACTTTTATCATTCCTTGCGGGTTTTTTCTCTTAGCTGATGGTCTCTTACTGGAGTCTGTTTGTCAGCAACTCACATCAGGTCTCCTGGACTCTCCTCAGTATTCTGACAAATTTTAATAATGCTGTAATTTGGGTGATCTCGGTTCGTCCTCCGATTTCTAACTCCTTCAGCTCTCTAACTAAGCCTTTGGGGATCGTTCCAAGTGTACCAATTATAATTGGTTTCACCGTAAATTCACCTACCTAGGAAGTAGCGTCTCATCAACCGAAAAGGACATCGACACGCGACTAGCGAAAGCATGGACAGCTAACGATAGGCTCTCGATCATATGGAAATCAGACTTCACCGATAAAATGAAACGCAGTTTCTTCCAGGCAGCGGTCGTATCGATACTGCTATATGGATGCACTACTTGGACGCTAAGTAAACGGTTGAAGAAGAAACTAGACGGCAATTACATAAGAATGTTGAGAGCAATATTGAACAAGTCCTGGCGACAACACCCCACAAGACACCAACTATACGGCTAATTGCCTCCCATCACGAAAACTATACAAGTTAGACGAACCAGACACGCAGGACACTGCTGGAGAAACAAGAACGAACTCATCAGTGATGTACTCCTATGGACCCTCGCATATGGCCAAGCAAAAGCAGGACGACTAGCTCGAACATACATACAGCAGCTATGTGAGGATACGGGATGTAACCCTGAAGACCTGCCAAAAGCGATGAATGATAGGGAGAAGTGGCGAGAGAGGGTCAGGGATATCCGTGCTGGCGGTACGACATGATGATGATGATGTGTCCTTCATGGTCATTGGCTTTTTTTTGTTCTCCGGCAAGGTTCGAGTAGTTCTCTCTTTTCGTTTTCTTTGATTAATTATTATCATTATTATTATTATTCATTGCGTTTTTTTCACAGTAGCATTTGCTGATGGTCTTCCGCGGGAGTCTGAGTGATAGCAAGTCTCCTCAAGTCTCCAGGACTTTTCTCAGTATTCTGGCCGACCTTAATAATATTGTAGTCTGGATGGTCTCTTCTTGTCCTCTTATTTCTAAGTCATCCAGTCTCTTAATTAATCCTTTGGAGATTCTTCCAAGTGCGCCAATTACAATTAATACCACCATCACCTTCGTGTTCCATAGCTTTTTTTGTTCTCTAGCAACGTCTAAGTACTTATCTCTCTTTTCGCTTTCTTTTAATTTTACTCTGTGGTCTACCAGGGCGGCAATGTTAATAATTCGGCAGGTTATCTTTTTTTGTTGGCTGCTGGGGGGTAGAGTGTTCGCCAATGGCCCGGGAGACCTGGGTTTAATCCATGGTCGCATCATACCAAAGACCTTAAAAATGGTTCTTGATGCCGCCTTGCTTAACACTCAGCAATGTAAGGTACGTATCAAGGGTAAAGTGGAGCAATCCAGGGAAAGGAGTAGCGCCCTCCGTAACACCTCAGTATTGTGGAGTAATCCAGGGAAAGGGGAAGAGCCCTCCTCTACACCTCGGTGTAGTAGCTATTGAAAAGGGAGCCTTCTGGTCACCCTCGACTACGGTCGCAAACTTTACTATTATTATTGTTATTATTATACAATACTGAAAAAGTAACCCACATACTTATTGCGTATTTCTTTAGTAAATAACTCATTTGATTGTCTTTTATTGGAATCATTTTGAGATGAGGCTTATTAATCTGAGAATTAATTTTTTTTCGGGGCCCGTGGCGCAGCGGATAGTGCGTTGAGTCTCTACGGTTCCAGGTGAGCATTATCAGAAGATAGCGGTTTCAAATCCTACCTAAGCTGGCCAGAGGTTTACTTGGTCAAAAACGTGGTACGATAGACAACCACTATGGAAGGCAATAATTACTGGGGATACGGTTACAAGACTCAGCATTCCTATCCGAGGTCGCGGTAAAAATCACCTGAAGAAGGCCAGAGGTGAAATTTGGTCGAAACGTAGTGAAAGAAGAAACAACACAAAAACTACCAAAGATGAGGACAAAAGGTCTGCAATAAATTAAAAAAAAAAAATTGATTCTCAACTCATTTGATATATATTGTTTTTAATAGGGTCAAATAGCGAGCTAGATTCGCGGAATTTTGTGAGTGAGTTCGATTCTCACAGGGTGCAATAGGCTTCCGGACTTGTGTTAAATCAAGTTTAGGAAGGCTACACACAATTAATGTTTCTGAATGTTCATGACAAAAACTACTAACTTTTTAGTGAGTTCGATTCTCACTGGGAGTCGCGAATTTTCATATTTGGGCTTAGGATGGTTGCCCACAAGAATTTTTTTATTCTGTTCATAACAAAATCGAAAAGTTAACTTTTAAGTAAAAACTTTTGTGTCGCTTCTTGTGGTATAAAGGTTAGCGAGTGGAACAGCGAATTCAACTCCCACTGGGTGCCCCATACTTCTAGACTTGCACTAAATTAGGCTAAGCTTTGTAGATGATTACTTAGTCAGAATTTAATTAATACATACAAGTTAAAATTAACCTTTTAATAACTTTTAAGGGGACTGATTTTTTTTCGCGCGAAAGCACTTGGATATCGAGTTATAAAGTGGTAGTTTGTAATTTTAATTGATATTTGCACAAAGCCGAGGTAATCCGTACTTGGGGGTCGCGAAAGCCACACCGTTGTTTTATACCCTCAAGCGATACGAGAATAGTCAATGATAAAGATTAACTAAGTACATTTTTAACGTTGATTTTGAAAAAAGACGAATCTACTTTATAGAAAATGAAGGAATAAAAAGGATCTATCTATCCACACACACACATACATAGGAAAGGTGGAGTACCTCTCCATTGCCATTACTTCCAGATCCACTCGGACCCAGAGTGTCAAATAGAACCGTTTAGCCACGTAACTGTGAACAAACAAACGACTGGCGTTAGATTAGATTATTATTGTTATATAGCCATTCTTGAAACCAATTAACTGTGTGCAAATAAAAGTATTACTCTTGGAAATACTTGAAACCATTTAACTGTGTGAAAACAAATAAGCTCTGGCTTGTGTAAAATGTGATCCACAAAGTAGTCGTTTACAACTCATAACTATTTATTGGCGACCTTAGTTAAGGGTGACCCGAAGGCTCCCTTTTCAATAGCTACAATACTGAGGTGTTGCGGAGGGCGCTACTCCTTTCCCTGGATTGCTCCACTTTACCCTTGATACGTACCTTATATTGCTGAGTGTCAAGCAAGGAAGTGTGAAGTACCATTTTTAAAGTGTTTGGTATGACGTGACCTGGGATTGAACCCAGGTCTCCCGGACCATTGGCAAACACTTTATCCATTAGGTGTGTGTAAAGATTTGGCATTAAGTAACCTACAAGGGTTTATATGCCATAAACCCAACCATCAAACAAATACTTGTAGAATATTGACTTTAAGATACCTTTGACCTGAAGCGTAAATTGCATGGGTTGCATGCAAGAAGGAAGTCGCTCACTGGGAATAAAAACAAGAAATACTCTTGGTTCCTAAAGTGAACCTGATGCAGGTGTTTTGGCGTAAATTGCATGAGTGCCATGCTAGAAGGAAGCGGGACCATGTGCATTGGGAAGGCAGTAGATTGAAGGTGTGACCATGAGAATTTGCGTGAGTGGTATGCAAGAAGGAGGCGTGTCCACGTGCAACGTGTAAGTAGCAAGTTGGAAGAGATGCGACCGCGAAAATTTGCGTAGGCGTCCAGAATATTATATAACCACAGAGATTTCTACCCGAAGAGGAAAAAGGCAGAGAGGTTTCATAAAAGATCTGTACTGTCCGCCTTTGTGTGTATCTCAGCCATCTCCGACTCTCTCTCACTTTTACCCGTACATTTTGGGTTATAAAAGGAAAAGAAAAAAAGCAGATTATATTTCTATACATCAGCATTTTCTTTCTCTGCAACACGACACACGCACATATACACACAGAGAAGGCGATGGGTCAATTTTCATCAAAATTGTAGAATACTACCGCTGGATCTTGACGAACAACGAGGAACACGTATATATAAAGGTATCTTATATTTCTGTTCTTCCACGGAAATGCTTTTGTGGAGCTGGAGGGCAGTTGGAAGGAGTTCGCACATACAAAGGAGCTGTTGGGAGTCGGAACATCCAGCGGAAACAGCTTTCAACCAAATTTCTAGACCTTATATAGTTTTAGAACTCCCACGCGACCCACATGGCTATGCCTTCTCTCTTGCGCATTGTTTGTTCTCCATTCGTCACGGCTTACACCGACGCATTTTTTATCCTATTTACCAACCCTTCCGCTCGGGCAGGATATGACACAAGGTCAATTTTTAAGCGGAGTTTAACAGGTTTTAATTCAGAGTTTTCCTTCTCCTAGACTAGTTTCCTAACCAAGGCTGAAGAACCTAGTCTGTCCTACTATTTATCCATAGCTGGAGGGAGAATAATTGGATTCATACCTTTCCCAAGAGTATTAGTGCAATGTGAAATGCAATCAGTCTCGTCCAGGATTTGAACTCGTGTCGACGTGTCCATTTCCTACGACGATAACCATTATATCACGGGCACCTCCTTTTTTTCCCAACCCCTCCGCTCGGGCAGGATATGACACAAGGTCAATTTTTAAGCGGAGTTTAACAGGTTTTAATTCAGAGTTTTCCTTCTCCTAGACTAGTTTCCTAACCAAGGCTGAAGAACCTAGTCTGTCCTACTATTTACCCATAGCTGGAGGGAGAATAATTGGATTCATACCTTTCCCAAGAGTATTAGTGCTATGTGAAATGCAATCAGTCTCGTCCAGGATTTGAACTCGTGTCGACGTGTCCATTTCCTACGACGATAACCATTATATCACGGGCACCTCCTTTTTTTCCCAACCCCTCCGCTCGGGCAGGATATGACACAAGGTCAATTTTTAAGCAGAGTTTAACAGGTTTGAATTCAGAGTTTTCCTTCTCCTAGACTAATTGCCTAACCAAGGCTGAAGAACCTAGTCTGTCCTACTATTTACCCATAGCTGGAGGGAGAATAATTGGATTCATACCTTTCCCAAGGGTATTAGTACAATGTGAAATCCAATCAGTCTCGTCCAGGATTTGAACTCGTGTCGCCGTGTTCATTTCCTACGACGATAACAATTACACCACGGGCACCTCCACGACGTATTTTTTCATGCCTTCGGTATCACGCCTACGCATTTCTACTTTTCCCGTAATCCCTTTGTGGATTTTATCTACGACCGGATATTCATCCCTGGTCAGTCGTATATATTACAAAAATAATGCAAAAAGGAAAATAACACAGCTATGTCACTTTATCAGATATATTTATTAAAATTACATGAATATATAGATATGCCGAAGGTTAGATTTATTCCAAGGAATTGCTGTTGGCTTCAACAACTGCCTTCAGACAATTTCGTGATTTCCTGTAAGTCTTACAGGCGGACTCCTTGTTTCACTTGGCCATTGCTGCCATCATATTAATATGTTACATCTGTTTTGAGACACCCAAGAATAAGCATACACCTTAGATATATTTTTTTACGATTTGATTTTTGGTTACAGAGTTAAATACTGTAGAGTTTGGAAATAAATAATTCCTAATTATATCCGTTTTGATTGTTTAATGTACCACAGAAAAACTAGAAAATATATTTGGTTTAGATTAAAATTATTTATGGGCGATACTCTATGTGTGTGTATGTACAACCACAGACTCCAGACGATAGGCCATGAAATCCAACCAAACCAAATCCTATATTTTTAATATATATGTATAAAGAGGATTTGGCATTAAATAATCTACAATGATTGATATGCCATAAAGCCCAACCCAACGAAATCATGTATATTTAATATGTATGTAAAATAGTATTTGGCATTAACTAACCAACAATGGTTGATATGCCTTAAAACTCGACCAATTTAAATCATATATATTTAATATGTATGTAAAAAAGGATTTATTATTAAATAACCTACAATAGTTGATATGCCATATTCACCAACCCAACCAAATCATATATATTTAATATGTATGTAAAAAAGGATTTGGCATTAAATAACCAACAATAGTTGATATGCCCTAAAACCCGACCAAACCAAATCATATATATTCAATATTGATGTATAAAGAGGATTTGGCTTTAAATAACCTACAATGATTGATATGCCATCAGACCAAACAACTAAGACTGTTAGTATGGCATGGTGAAGAGTCCTATTGTCATACGTCACGTCTTCCAGCAGCCACCTGTCCCATTCCAAGACAGCCCTACTTTCTGCGTTGAATCTGAGGCCAAGAATGGTGACATAAGACCACCATCGCTAGTGATCACCCCAAACACGACGATGTAGACTAAATGTTTGGTTTTCCTCATTATCGGTACACCCGAAAAAATTATTCTTTACGGGAAAAAACAAATCCAGATAGGCTGGTGGGGATGCTTGAATATGTTTAAAAGTTTTGTAACGCGGTCTTTGTTGTACTTCATGTGTAATATAATGGCCGAGGGATTTCGTTTCATGCCTTTGGGTTTAGTTAGGCTGAGAACCTTTCGGCTCAGTGCATGGGTTACTTAGGTGCAACATTAACACAGGTGTTCACGCGCACGCGCGGGCGGAGCGGACGTGTCACTCAGAGATGTCACAATAGCCCAGATGGAAAACGGGGGTAGCAAGTGCGAATGAGGTCACGCACCGGAAGATTTTGGGAGATTTTGAAAAAGTCAGTTAGTAGAGTTGAGTTCTGCGTCGGGAGAAGACGGTTGGCTTTCGCTTGCTCGCAGAGACCTTTGTGGCGGGTGCCACACGTGTTGGGGTGGGGGGTGGGGCAGATGAAAACGCCAGGATAGAAAGAATGTGTATCTCTCGCCTTATGTCGAAGAACTTTTAAACTCAAAGGTAATAAAAAGTTTTGTACCTCAACTGAGAAGTCGTTACGTGTTTTTCGAATTTTGAGATTCCTATGTTCTATCTTTATGGACATTCGATGTACGTTTCACACATAGCCCTATCATGGCTATGGTACAAAGAGGCATTAAACGTAAAGGAAACACCCACGATTATATGAGAAGGTATTAATCCATGAAAAGTTACCAACCTCAGATTAATGGAATAAACGTATACTCAAAACCAATAATCTAAATACTCTGTAGCCTCCGTTTCCCACCTGGGCTATTGTGACATCTCTGAGTGACACGTCCGCTCTGCGCACGTGCGTGAACACCTGCATTAATGTTGGACCTAAGTAACCCATTCACTGAGCCGAAAGGTTCTCAGTCTAACTAAACCCAAAGGCATGAAACGAAATCCCTTGGGGTTCAATCCCAGGTCGAATCATACCAAAGACTTAAAATAGTACTTGATGCGGCCTTGCTTAACACTCAGCATTATAAAGTACGTATCAAGGGTAAAGTGGAGCAATCCAGGGAATGGAATAACGGTTTCCCTTACACCTCGGTGCAGTAGCTATTGAAAAGAGAGCCTTCGGGTCACCCTTGACTACGGTCACTAACTTTCCTTACTTTATATATAATTTGAAGTTAGGATAGTTTGTTTGGATTTT